>JAQNBH010000007.1:1009984-1727484 GCA_028752905.1 Cladorhizidae sp. MBARI D1340-BT2
AGCCAATGTTTAGCCCCCCATGAAGCAGACTCCTGGCTAGTCTAGTGAGCCAATGTTTAGCCCCCCATGAAGCAGACTCCTGGCTAGTCTAGTGAGCCAATGTTTAGCCCCCCCATGAAGCAGACTCCTGGCTAGTCTAGTGAGCCAATGTTTAGCCCCCCATGAAGCAGACTCCTGGCTAGTCTAGTGAGCCAATGTTTAGCCCCCCATGAAGCAGACTCCTGGCTAGTCTAGTGAGCCAATGTTTAGCCCCCCATGAAGCAGACTCCTGGCTAGTCTAGTGAGCCAATGTTTAGCCCCCCATGAAGCAGACTCCTGGCTAGTCTAGTGAGCCAATGTTTAGCCCCCCCATGAAGCAGACTCCTGGCTAGTCTAGTGAGCCAATGTTTAGCCCCCCATGAAGCAGACTCCTGGCTAGTCTAGTGAGCCAATGTTTAGCCCCCCATGAAGCAGACTCCTGGCTAGTCTAGTGAGCCAATGTTTAGCCCCCCATGAAGCAGACTCCTGGCTAGTCTAGTGAGCCAATGTTTAGCCCCCCATGAAGCAGACTCCTGGCTAGTCTAGTGAGCCAATGTTTAGCCCCCCATGAAGCAGACTCCTGGCTAGTCTAGTGAGCCAATGTTTAGCCCCCCATGAAGCAGACTCCTGGCTAGTCTAGTGAGCCAATGTTTAGCCCCCCATGAAGCAGACTCCTGGCTAGTCTAGTGAGCCAATGTTTAGCCCCCCATGAAGCAGACTCTTGGCTAGTCTAGTGAGCCAATGTTTAGCCCCCCATGAAGCAGACTCCTGGCTAGTCTAGTGAGCCAATGTTTAGCCCCCCATGAAGCAGACTCCTGGCTAGTCTAGTGAGCCAATGTTTAGCCCCCCATGAAGCAGACTCCTGGCTAGTCTAGTGAGCCAATGTTTAGCCCCCCATGAAGCAGACTCCTGGCTAGTCTAGTGAGCCAATGTTTAGCCCCCCATGAAGCAGACTCCTGGCTAGTCTAGTGAGCCAATGTTTAGCCCCCCATGAAGCAGACTCCTGGCTAGTCTAGTGAGCCAATGTTTAGCCCCCCATGAAGCAGACTCCTGGCTAGTCTAGTGAGCCAATGTTTAGCCCCCCATGAAGCAGACTCCTGGCTAGTCTAGTGAGCCAATGTTTAGCCCCCCATGAAGCAGACTCCTGGCTAGTCTAGTGAGCCAATGTTTAGCCCCCCATGAAGCAGACTCCTGGCTAGTCTAGTGAGCCAATGTTTAGCCCCCCATGAAGCAGACTCCTGGCTAGTCTAGTGAGCCAATGTTTAGCCCCCCATGAAGCAGACTCCTGGCTAGTCTAGTGAGCCAATGTTTAGCCCCCCATGAAGCAGACTCCTGGCTAGTCTAGTGAGCCAATGTTTAGCCCCCCATGAAGCAGACTCCTGGCTAGTCTAGTGAGCCAATGTTTAGCCCCCCATGAAGCAGACTCCTGGCTAGTCTAGTGAGCCAATGTTTAGCCCCCCATGAAGCAGACTCCTGGCTAGTCTAGTGAGCCAATGTTTAGCCCCCCATGAAGCAGACTCCTGGCTAGTCTAGTGAGCCAATGTTTAGCCCCCCATGAAGCAGACTCTTGGCTAGTCTAGTGAGCCAATGTTTAGCCCCCCATGAAGCAGACTCTTGGCTAGTCTAGTGAGCCAATGTTTAGCCCCCCATGAAGCAGACTCCTGGCTAGTCTAGTGAGCCAATGTTTAGCCCCCCATGAAGCAGACTCCTGGCTAGTCTAGTGAGCCAATGTTTAGCCCCCCATGAAGCAGACTCCTGGCTAGTCTAGTGAGCCAATGTTTAGCCCCCCATGAAGCAGACTCTTGGCTAGTCTAGTGAGCCAATGTTTAGCCCCCCATGAAGCAGACTCCTGGCTAGTCTAGTGAGCCAATGTTTAGCCCCCCATGAAGCAGACTCCTGGCTAGTCTAGTGAGCCAATGTTTAGCCCCCCATGAAGCAGACTCTTGGCTAGTCTAGTGAGCCAATGTTTAGCCCCCCATGAAGCAGACTCTTGGCTAGTCTAGTGAGCCAATGTTTAGCCCCCCATGAAGCAGACTCCTGGCTAGTCTAGTGAGCCAATGTTTAGCCCCCCATGAAGCAGACTCCTGGCTAGTCTAGTGAGCCAATGTTTAGCCCCCCATGAAGCAGACTCCTGGCTAGTCTAGTGAGCCAATGTTTAGCCCCCCATGAAGCAGACTCCTGGCTAGTCTAGTGAGCCAATGTTTAGCCCCCCATGAAGCAGACTCCTGGCTAGTCTAGTGAGCCAATGTTTAGCCCCCCATGAAGCAGACTCCTGGCTAGTCTAGTGAGCCAATGTTTAGCCCCCCATGAAGCAGACTCTTGGCTAGTCTAGTGAGCCAATGTTTAGCCCCCCATGAAGCAGACTCTTGGCTAGTCTAGTGAGCCAATGTTTAGCCCCCCATGAAGCAGACTCTTGGCTAGTCTAGTGAGCCAATGTTTAGCCCCCCATGAAGCAGACTCCTGGCTAGTCTAGTGAGCCAATGTTTAGCCCCCCATGAAGCAGACTCTTGGCTAGTCTAGTGAGCCAATGTTTAGCCCCCCATGAAGCAGACTCCTGGCTAGTCTAGTGAGCCAATGTTTAGCCCCCCATGAAGCAGACTCCTGGCTAGTCTAGTGAGCCAATGTTTAGCCCCCCATGAAGCAGACTCTTGGCTAGTCTAGTGAGCCAATGTTTAGCCCCCCATGAAGCAGACTCCTGGCTAGTCTAGTCGAGCCAATGTTTAGCCCCCCATGAAGCAGACTCTTGGCTAGTCTAGTGAGCCAATGTTTAGCCCCCCATGAAGCAGACTCCTGGCTAGTCTAGTGAGCCAATGTTTAGCCCCCCATGAAGCAGACTCTTGGCTAGTCTAGTGAGCCAATGTTTAGCCCCCCATGAAGCAGACTCCTGGCTAGTCCTAGTGAGCCAATGTTTAGCCCCCCATGAAGCAGACTCTTGGCTAGTCTAGTGAGCCAATGTTTAGCCCCCCATGAAGCAGACTCCTGGCTAGTCTAGTGAGCCAATGTTTAGCCCCCCATGAAGCAGACTCCTGGCTAGTCTAGTGAGCCAATGTTTAGCCCCCCATGAAGCAGACTCCTGGCTAGTCTAGTGAGCCAATGTTTAGCCCCCCATGAAGCAGACTCCTGGCTAGTCTAGTGAGCCAATGTTTAGCCCCCCATGAAGCAGACTCCTTGGCTAGTCTAGTGAGCCAATGTTTAGCCCCCCATGAAGCAGACTCTGGCTAGTCTAGTGAGCCAATGTTTAGCCCCCCATGAAGCAGACTCCTGGCTAGTCTAGTGAGCCAATGTTTAGCCCCCCATGAAGCAGACTCTTGGCTAGTCTAGT
This sequence comes from Cladorhizidae sp. MBARI D1340-BT2, assembly GCA_028752905.1. Classification (NCBI taxonomy): domain Eukaryota; kingdom Metazoa; phylum Porifera; class Demospongiae; order Poecilosclerida; family Cladorhizidae; species Cladorhizidae sp. MBARI D1340-BT2. The sequence continues at coordinate 1,013,325 of JAQNBH010000007.1, forward strand.
GAGCCAATGTTTAGCCCCCCATGAAGCAGACTCCTGGCTAGTCTAGTGAGCCAATGTTTAGCCCCCCATGAAGCAGACTCCTGGCTAGTCTAGTGAGCCAATGTTTAGCCCCCCATGAAGCAGACTCCTGGCTAGTCTAGTGAGCCAATGTTTAGCCCCCCATGAAGCAGACTCCTGGCTAGTCTAGTGAGCCAATGTTTAGCCCCCCATGAAGCAGACTCCTGGCTAGTCTAGTGAGCCAATGTTTAGCCCCCCATGAAGCAGACTCCTGGCTAGTCTAGTGAGCCAATGTTTAGCCCCCCATGAAGCAGACTCTTGGCTAGTCTAGTGAGCCAATGTTTAGCCCCCCATGAAGCAGACTCCTGGCTAGTCTAGTGAGCCAATGTTTAGCCCCCCATGAAGCAGACTCTGGCTAGTCTAGTGAGCCAATGTTTAGCCCCCCATGAAGCAGACTCCTGGCTAGTCTAGTGAGCCAATGTTTAGCCCCCCATGAAGCAGACTCCTGGCTAGTCTAGTGAGCCAATGTTTAGCCCCCCATGAAGCAGACTCTTGGCTAGTCTAGTGAGCCAATGTTTAGCCCCCCATGAAGCAGACTCTTGGCTAGTCTAGTGAGCCAATGTTTAGCCCCCCATGAAGCAGACTCCTGGCTAGTCTAGTGAGCCAATGTTTAGCCCCCCATGAAGCAGACTCCTGGCTAGTCTAGTGAGCCAATGTTTAGCCCCCCCATGAAGCAGACTCCTGGCTAGTCTAGTGAGCCAATGTTTAGCCCCCCATGAAGCAGACTCCTGGCTAGTCTAGTGAGCCAATGTTTAGCCCCCCATGAAGCAGACTCCTGGCTAGTCTAGTGAGCCAATGTTTAGCCCCCCATGAAGCAGACTCCTGGCTAGTCTAGTGAGCCAATGTTTAGCCCCCCATGAAGCAGACTCCTGGCTAGTCTAGTGAGCCAATGTTTAGCCCCCCATGAAGCAGACTCTTGGCTAGTCTAGTGAGCCAATGTTTAGCCCCCCATGAAGCAGACTCTTGGCTAGTCTAGTGAGCCAATGTTTAGCCCCCCATGAAGCAGACTCCTGGCTAGTCTAGTGAGCCAATGTTTAGCCCCCCATGAAGCAGACTCTTGGCTAGTCTAGTGAGCCAATGTTTAGCCCCCCATGAAGCAGACTCCTGGCTAGTCTAGTGAGCCAATGTTTAGCCCCCCATGAAGCAGACTCCTGGCTAGTCTAGTGAGCCAATGTTTAGCCCCCCATGAAGCAGACTCCTGGCTAGTCTAGTGAGCCAATGTTTAGCCCCCCATGAAGCAGACTCCTGGCTAGTCTAGTGAGCCAATGTTTAGCCCCCCATGAAGCAGACTCTTGGCTAGTCTAGTGAGCCAATGTTTAGCCCCCCATGAAGCAGACTCCTGGCTAGTCTAGTGAGCCAATGTTTAGCCCCCCATGAAGCAGACTCCTGGCTAGTCTAGTGAGCCAATGTTTAGCCCCCCATGAAGCAGACTCTTGGCTAGTCTAGTGAGCCAATGTTTAGCCCCCCATGAAGCAGACTCTTGGCTAGTCTAGTGAGCCAATGTTTAGCCCCCCATGAAGCAGACTCCTGGCTAGTCTAGTGAGCCAATGTTTAGCCCCCCATGAAGCAGACTCCTGGCTAGTCTAGTGAGCCAATGTTTAGCCCCCCATGAAGCAGACTCCTGGCTAGTCTAGTGAGCCAATGTTTAGCCCCCCATGAAGCAGACTCTTGGCTAGTCTAGTGAGCCAATGTTTAGCCCCCCATGAAGCAGACTCCTGGCTAGTCTAGTGAGCCAATGTTTAGCCCCCCATGAAGCAGACTCCTGGCTAGTCTAGTGAGCCAATGTTTAGCCCCCCATGAAGCAGACTCCTGGCTAGTCTAGTGAGCCAATGTTTAGCCCCCCATGAAGCAGACTCCTGGCTAGTCTAGTGAGCCAATGTTTAGCCCCCCATGAAGCAGACTCCTGGCTAGTCTAGTGAGCCAATGTTTAGCCCCCCATGAAGCAGACTCCTGGCTAGTCTAGTGAGCCAATGTTTAGCCCCCCATGAAGCAGACTCCTGGCTAGTCTAGTGAGCCAATGTTTAGCCCCCCATGAAGCAGACTCCTGGCTAGTCTAGTGAGCCAATGTTTAGCCCCCCATGAAGCAGACTCCTGGCTAGTCTAGTGAGCCAATGTTTAGCCCCCCATGAAGCAGACTCCTGGCTAGTCTAGTGAGCCAATGTTTAGCCCCCCATGAAGCAGACTCTTGGCTAGTCTAGTGAGCCAATGTTTAGCCCCCCATGAAGCAGACTCTTGGCTAGTCCAGTGAGCCAATGTTTAGCCCCCCATGAAGCAGACTCCTGGCTAGTCTAGTGAGCCAATGTTTAGCCCCCCATGAAGCAGACTCTTGGCTAGTCTAGTGAGCCAATGTTTAGCCCCCCATGAAGCAGACTCCTGGCTAGTCTAGTGAGCCAATGTTTAGCCCCCCATGAAGCAGACTCTTGGCTAATCTTATGACCTGATGTGTACATGTAGTTTGCATGTGGTCACACTAGCCAGTATGCAAGTGGAAAATTTCTCTAGTTCCTCGGCAGACATTTTATGCATGGCTGCATAAATAATGTTTTGGGGTTGGAGTGTCAGAGCTCATCTCACTGGCACATGATGTATGAGCTTGGAGTGTCAGAGCTCATCTCACTGGCACATGATGTGTGGGCTTGGAGTGTCAGAGCTCATCTCACTGGCACATGATGTATGAGCTTGGAGTGTCAGAGCTCATCTCACTGGCACATGATGTATGAGCTTGGAGTATCAGAGCTCATCTCACTAGCACATGATGTGTGGGCTTGGAGTGTTAGAGCTCATCTCACTGGCACATGATGTATGAGCTTGGAGTATCAGAGCTCATCTCACTGGCACATGATGTGTGGGCTTGGAGTGTCAGAGCTCATCTCACTGGCACATGATGTATGAGCTTGGAGTGTCAGAGCTCATCTCACTGGCACATGATGTATGAGCTTGGAGTATCAGAGCTCATCTCACTGGCACATGATGTGTGGGCTTGGAGTGTCAGAGCTCATCTCACTGGCACATGATGTATGAGCTTGGAGTGTCAGTGCTCATCTCACTGGCACATGATGTGTGGGCTTGGTGTGTCAGAGCTCATCTCACTGGCACATGATGTGTGAGCTTGGAGTATCAGAGCTCATCTCACTGGCACATGATGTGTGGGCTTGGAGTGTCAGAGCTCATCTCACTGGCACATGATGTATGAGCTTGGAGTGTCAGAGCTCATCTCACTGGCACATGATGTGTGGGCTTGGAGTGTTAGAGCTCATCTCACTGGCACATGATGTATGAGCTTGGAGTATCAGAGCTCATCTCACTGGCACATGATGTATGAGCTTGGAGTGTCAGTGCTCATCTCACTGGCACATGATGTGTGGGCTTGGAGTGTTAGAGCTCATCTCACTGGCACATGATGTGTGGGCTTGGAGTGTTAGAGCTCATCTCACTGGCACATGATGTGTGAGCTTGGAGTGTCAGAGCTCATCTCACTGGCACATGATGTGTGGGCTTGGAGTGTTAGAGCTCATCTCACTGGCACATGATGTATGAGCTTGGAGTATCAGAGCTCATCTCACTGGCACATGATGTATGAGCTTGGAGTGTTAGAGCTCATCTCACTGGCACATGATGTATGAGCTTGGAGTGTCAGAGCTCATCTCACTGGCACATGATGTATGAGCTTGGAGTATCAGAGCTCATCTCACTGGCACATGATGTATGAGCTTGGAGTGTCAGAGCTCATCTCACTGGCACATGATGTGTGGGCTTGGAGTGTCAGTGCTCATCTCACTGGCACATGATGTATGAGCTTGGAGTGTTAGAGCTCATCTCACTGGCACATGATGTATGAGCTTGGAATATCAGAGATCATCTCACTGGCACATGATGTATGAGCTTGGAGTATCAGAGCTCATCTCACTGGCACATGATGTATGAGCTTGGAGTGTTAGAGCTCATCTCACTGGCACATGATGTGTGGGCTTGGAGTGTTAGAGCTCATCTCACTGGCACATGATGTATGAGCTTGGAGTATCAGAGCTCATCTCACTGGCACATGATGTGTGGGCTTGGAGTGTCAGTGCTCATCTCACTGGCACATGATGTGTGGGCTTGGAGTATCAGAGCTCATCTCACTGGCACATGATGTGTGGGCTTGGAGTGTTAGAGCTCATCTCACTGGCACATGATGTGTGAGCTTGGAGTGTTAGAGCTCATCTCACTGGCACATGATGTGTGGGCTTGGAGTGTTAGAGCTCATCTCACTGGCACATGATGTATGAGCTTGGAGTGTTAGAGCTCATCTCACTAGCACATGATGTGTGGGCTTGGAGTGTCACAGCTCATCTCACTGGCACATGATGTGTGGGCTTGGAGTGACAGAGCTCATCTCACTGGCACATGATGTGTGAGCTTGGAGTGTCAGAGCTCATCTCACTGGCACATGATGTGTGGGCTTGGAGTGTTAGAGCTCATCTCACTGGCACATGATGTGTGGGCTTGGAGTGTTAGAGCTCATCTCACTGGCACATGATGTGTGGGCTTGGAGTGTTAGAGCTCATCTCACTGGCACATGATGTATGAGCTTGGAGTGTCAGAGCTCATCTCACTGGCACATGATGTATGAGCTTGGAGTGTCAGCTCATCTCACTAGCACATGATGTGTGGGCTTGGAGTGTTAGAGCTCATCTCACTGGCACATGATGTGTGAGCTTGGAGTGTCAGAGCTCATCTCACTGGCACAGGGAGACCAGGTTCCCATGCCTACACAACTCTACGTCTGGCCAGTGTCAGCACCACTCCACCATGTCTGAGTGGCTTGTGGCACGTGCTGGATACTATGGCCGCCTGGTTACCAGTGACTTGTTGTTTGTTTCTCCTCAGATATCTGCTGTCCTGACCGCCAAGACTGATCACTTAGCTGCAGAGAGGGAGGATGTCAACAAACTTGTTACTGACCTGATTGGAGGGTCAGGTATAGCCTCCCCATCTTCCAGCTCGTCTATGGTGTCCTCGGCTTCAACTGCATCGCAGAAGAGTCCAGATAAGCCCATCCCCCAAAAAGGCGTGGTGGGACATAGTCGGCAAGTGAAACTTGTAGTGGATGAACTTGCTCAAATCAACATCCAACCCAAGGTAACATCATGTGATGGCCATGTGTATATACTGTAGGCAGGCACAATACTTAATCACATGTTCGCATTCTTGCCTTCATGAATACACCTGGTGATCCTTAGTCTTGATGATCCTTTACCTGTGCCAACATTTATGTTGTTAACCTTTAACCTGTGCAACCATTGACCTTGTTGTGATGCTTATTAGACCATTTATTTTGTAGACCCTTTACCTTCTTGATGATCCTTTACCTGTGCCAACATTTATGTTGTTAACCTTTAACCTGTGCAACCATTGACCTTATTGTGATGCTTATTAGACCATTTATCTTGTAGACCCTTTACCTGTGCCAACATTTATGTTGTTAACCTTTAACCTGTGCAACCATTGGTCTTGTTGTGATGCTTATTAGACCATTTATCTTGAAGACCCTTTACCTCATTGGTGCCCTAATCCTAGTGATTATGAACGCAGTGCCTACTACTAAGTATGTTGGCATGTGGTAATGTTGCCTTGTGTATCTATGCTAGGATGTGGTGATGTATGCCAAGGAAACCCTGACTGTGGGTTAGTGTTGCTATGACTAGGATGTGGTGGTGTATGTCAAGGAAACCCTGACTGTGGGTTAGTGTTGCTATATCTATGCTAGGATGTGGTGGTGTCTGCCAAGGAGACCCTGACTGTGGGTTAGTGTTGCTGTATCTATGCTAGGATGTGGTGGTGTATGTCAAGGAAACCCTGACTGTGGGTTAGTGTTGCTATATCTATGCTAGGATGTGGTGGTGTATGCCAAGGAAACCCTGACTGTGGGTTAGTGTTGCTATATCTATGCTAGGATGTGGTGGTGTATGTCAAGGAAACCCTGACTGTGGGTTAGTGTTGCTGTATCTATGCTAGGATGTGGTGGTGTATGTCAAGGAAACCCTGACTGTGGGTTAGTGTTGCTGTATCTATGCTAGGATGTGGTGGTGTATGCCAAGGAAACCCTGACTGTGGGTTAGTGTTGTTGTATCTATGCTAGGATGTGGTGATGTATGTCAAGGAAACCCTGACTGTGGGTTAGTGTTGCTATATCTATGCTAGGATGTGGTGGTGTATGTCAAGGAAACCCTGACTGTGCGTTAATGTTGCTGTATCTATGCTAGGATGTGGTGGTGTATGTCAAGGAAACCCTGACTGTGGGTTAGTGTTGCTATATCTATGCTAGGATGTGGTGGTGTATGTCAAGGAAACCCTGACTGTGGGTTAGTGTTGCTGTATCTATGCTAGGATGTGGTGGTGTATGTCAAGGAGACCCTGACTGTGGGTTAGTGTTGCTATAGCTACATGTATGCTAGGATGTGGTGGTGTATGTCAAGGAGACCCTGACTGTGGGTTAGTGTTGCTATATCTATGCTAGGATGTGGTGGTGTATGTCAAGGAGACCCTGACTGTGGGTTAGTGTTGCTGTATCTATGCTAGGATGTGGTGGTGTATGTCAAGGAAACCCTGACTGTGGGTTAGTGTTGCTACATGTATATCTATGCTAGGATGTGGTGGTGTATGTCAAGGAAACCCTGACTGTGGGTTAGTGTTGCTATATCTATGCTAGGATGTGGTGGTGTATGTCAAGGAAACCCTGACTGTGGGTTAGTGTTGCTGTATCTATGCTAGGATGTGGTGGTGTATGTCAAGGAGACCCTGACTGTGGGTTAGTGTTGCTGTATCTATGCTAGGATGTGGTGGTGTATGTCAAGGAGACCCTGACTGTGGGTTAGTGTTGCTGTATCTATGCTAGGATGTGGTGATGTATGCCAAGGAGACTCAGACTGATAGAAACTCGGGTGAGTGGCAGAAAGAAGAGGAGGAGAATGAGGAGGAGAATGAAGAAGTGAAAAGAGGTGCACAGCTTCCAGAGAAAGGTTTGAAAGGAAGTCACCAAGATGACACCATTGAACCAGAGAGAATGGTTAGTGCATGAATGGCTGAACAAGGAGGTGTGGGAGATGGCTAAAGAGTGGAACCAGTATAGAGGGAAGAGGGCAGGGGGTTGGTGAGGAGGAGAGAGTGAGGAGGGGGAGGGTGATGGGCGGTGAAGAAGGAGAGAGTGGTGGGGAGAGAGATGGTAGAGTAAGGAGCGGGAAGGTGATAGGTGATGGGGAGGGAGAGTGTGATGGGTGTGAGGAGGGAGAGTGTGATGGGTGGTTTGTTGAAGGCAGTGGGTGGAGAAGAGTGAGGTGGTGAGGAAGGGCTCTCCTATACTGCCACACAACCTTTCCTAGGATGCCCTGGGAGGCTTTCAGCACCAGCCCTAGAATACCACAGCACTTGCCCTAGCCCTAGAATACCACAGCACTTGCCCTACTAGAATACCACAGCACTTGCCCTAGCCCTAGCCCTAGAATACCACAGCACTTGCCCTAGCCCTAGAATACCGCAGCACTTGCCCTAGCCCTAGAATACCACAGCACTTGCCCTAGCCCTAGAATACCACAGCACTTGCCCTAGCCCTAGAATACCACAGCACTTGCCCTAGCCCTAGAATACCACAGCACTTGCCCTAGCCCTAGAATACCACAGCACTTTCCCTAGCCCTAGAATACCACAGCACTTGCCCTAGCCCTAGAATACCACAGCACTTGCCCTAGCCCTAGAATACCGCAGCACTTGCCCTAGCCCTAGAATACCACAGCACTTGCCATAGCCCTAGAATACCACAGCACTTGCCCTAGCCCTAGAATACCACAGCACTTGCCCTAGCCCTAGAATACCACAGCACTTGCCCTAGCCCTAGAATACCACAGCACTTGCCCTAGCCCTAGAATACCACAGCACTTGCCCTAGCCCTAGAATACCACAGCACTTGTAGAATACCACAGCACTTGCCCTAGCCCTAGAATACCACAGCACTTGCCCTAGTCCTAGAATACCACAGCACTTGCCCTAGCCCTAGAATACCACAGCACTTGCCCTAGCCCTAGAATACCACAGCACTTGCCCTAGCCCTAGAATACCACAGCACTTTCCCTAGCCCTAGAATGCAATAGCACTCATTAGGGACCTCCCAGGATACTCCCTCATTAGGGGATACTCCCTCATTAGGGGCCTCCTAGGATACTCCCTCATTAGGGACCTCCCAGGATACGCCCTCATTAGGGACCTCCCAGGATACTCCCTCATTAGGGGCCTCCCAGGATACTCCCTCATTAGGGGCCTCCCAGGATACTCCCTCATTAGGGGCCTCCCAGGATACTCCCTCATTAGGGGCCTCCCAGGATACTCCCTCATTAGGGGCCTCCCAGGATACTCCCTCATTAGGGGCCTCCCAGGATACTCCCTCATTAGGGGCCTCCCAGGATACTCCCTCATTATGGGCCTCCTAGGATACTCCCTCATTAGGGACCTCCCAGGATACTCCCTCATTAGGGGCCTCCCAGGATACTCCCTCATTAGGGGCCTCCTAGGATACTCCCTCATTAGGGACCTCCCAGGATACTCCCTCATTAGGGACCTCCCAGGATAGACATTCACTAGGGACCTTCTGGGTAGTCCTTAGTGTCCCAGGATGTCCAAGGAAAGCTTGTGACAGGCCTGGACTGGTGGACGTGTATAGGGAGAGAAGAGGAGGAGAACATTAGAGAGGAGGGGGGGGGGGGGGGGGGGGGGGGGGAGGTGGTGTTGGTGATTAAATGCATGTGAAAGTGTTACTGGTGTGTTTGCTTCTTGTTGTGCGTGCAGTTCACCACGCCCCTGCAGGTGGAGTTGAGTGCCGAGCAGGTGGAGCACATCATGACCTCCGAGGAGTTTGTGACGTTTGTAGAGCGAACCTCCCGGCTCATGGAGAGAGCTGTCTGCGAAAGCTCTGACATCTTATTCGACCAGATCATGAATGGGGGCAAAGATAGCAAGTGTGTACATGCATCAGTGTCTGGTCACATGACAGTGAATTGTCTGTGTCATGTGACCGCCATATATCTCCTATGACCTACAGAGAGGCTCTCAGCAGCTTGGGGAAGAAGAAGGTGTTTGTGGACGAGAGATGGAGTCAGAACAGAAACGTCACTGCCATGGATTGGTCTAGTCATGTGAGTGAGTGGTAGTGTTCTGCTCTCCTTCCATTCCCTCCTTCCTCTCTGCTCTCACTTTACATCTTCTTCACCCTCTTACCACCCCTCCTCCCTCCCACTCCTCCTCTCCTCCTCTCTTCCCACTCCTCCTCACCTCCTCCTCCCTCCCCTCCTCCCCTCTCCCTCCCCTCTCTCCTCCTCCCTCTCCCCCTCTTTCCTTCACCTCTGCTCTTGCCTCATCTGTGACTCTGCTGTCCCCATGGCTCACTGGTGCAGCACCCGGAGTTGTTGCTGGTGTCCTACTATACTAATCGCAACATTCCTCACGACCCTGATGGAGTGGCGCTCATGTGGGACCTCAAGTTTGAGAAGGACACTCCAGACTACATATTCAACTGCCAGGTACATATCTGAGTTCCTCCTGGTTCAGCAGTGAGTGACACGAGCCGCCATCAGACGGACTTTCAGGTTGAGCTGAAAGTAAGTAGTGCGAGTTCACACGTGTTGCATCAGCAACTTTGAGGAGCATGTTGGAGTCCATGGAGTCCATGCTTGCGCTTGCTGCGGCTGCTTCTCTTCACTGCTTTCTCTTTGCTTCCTCTCAGCAATCAGCGCTGCTACCATCAAGCTGGAGAACAGATGTATTGTGAGCCTCACGCTGTTAATGAAGAGAGTTGTTCCTCCAGAATTGGCCCTGACTTGAGCCTTTAGCGATGCGATCTCTGGGGGGGAGGGGGGGAGCTGCACTAACCATGGCCTTGTGCTTCAGCAATCTCTAGTGAAGAGCTGGCCATGGCCCTGTGCTTCAGTGCTTCAGCAATCTCTGGTGAGGAGCTGCACTAGCCATGACCCTGTGCTTCAGCAATCTCTGGTGAGGAGCTGCACTAGCCATGGCCCTGTGCTTCAGCAATCTCTGGTGAGGAGCTGCACTACCATGGCCCTGTGCTTCAGCAATCTCTAGTGAGGAGCTGCACTAGCCATGGCCCTGTTCTTCAGCAATCTCTAGTGAGGAGCTGCACTAGCCATGGCCCTGTGCTTCAGCAATCTCTAGTGAGGAGCTGCACTAGCCATGGCCCTGTTCTTCAGCAATCTCTGGTGAGGAGCTGCACTAGCCATGGCCCTGTTCTTCAGCAATCTCTGGTGAGGAGCTGCACTACCATGGCCCTGTGCTTCAGCAATCTCTAATGAGGAGCTGCACTGGCCATGACCCTGTGCTTCAGCAATCTCTGGTGAGGAGCTGCACTAGCCATGGCCCTGTGCTTCAGCAATCTCTGGTGAGGAGCTGCACTAGCCATGGCCCTGTGCTTCAGCAATCTCTAGTGAGGAGCTGCACTAGCCATGGCCCTGTGCTTCAGCAATCTCTAGTGAGGAGCTGGCCATGACCCTGTGCTTCAGCAATCTCTGGTGAGGAGCTGGCCATGGCCCTGTGCTTCAGCAATCTCTAATGAGGAGCTGCACTGGCCATGACCCTGTGCTTCAGCAATCTCTTGTGAGGAGCTGCACTAGCCATAGCCCTGTGCTACAGCAATCTCTAGTGAGGAGCTGCACTAGCCATGGCCCTGTGCTTCAGCAATCTCTAGTGAGGAGCTGCACTAGCCATGGCCCTGTGCTTCAGCAATCTCTAATGAGGAGCTGCACTGGCCATGACCCTGTGCTTCAGCAATCTCTAGTGAGGAGCTGCACTAACCATGGCCCTGTGCTTCAGCAATCTCTGGTGAGGAGCTGCACTAACCATGGCCCTGTGCTTCAGCAATCTCTGGTGAGGAGCTGCACTAGCCATGACCCTGTGCTTCAGCAATCTCTGGTGAGGAGCTGCACTGGCCATGACCCTGTGCTTCAGCAATCTCTAGTGAGGAGCTGGCCATGGCCCTGTGCTTCAGCAATCTCTAGTGAGGAGCTGCACTAGCCATGGCCCTGTGCTTCAGCAATCTCTTGTTAGGGAGGGAGGTTTGCTTAGATAGTTAGCTGCTGGAAGGGGTCTGTTGCCGGACATGTGATCCATGGATGGCAGAGTTACTAGGGTTCATCCATGGGTGGCAGAGTTACTAGGGATATCCAGGTTCATCCAAGGGTGGCAGGGATATCCAGGGTTCATCCAAGGGTGGCAGAGTTACTAGGGATATCCAGGTTCATCCATGGGTGGCAGAGTTACTAGGGATATCCAGGTTCACCCATGGGTGGCAGAGTTACTAGGGATATCCAGGGTTCATCCATAGATGGCAGAGTTACTAGGGATATCCAGGGTTCATCCATAGATGGCAGAGTTACTAGGGATATCCAGGGTTCATCCATGGGTGGCAGAGTTACTAGGGATATCCAGGGTTCATCCAGCGGTGGCAGAGTTACCAGGGTTCATGCATAGATGGCAGAGTTACTAGGGATATCCAGGGTTCATCCAGCGGTGGCAGAGTTACCAGGGTTCATCCATAGATGGCAGAGTTACTAGGGATATCCAGGGTTCATCCGCGGATGTCTACATATCTGTCAGAGTCACGTCCCTGGTAGCTCTGCCATGCATGGCCATGCACATCCCTAGTAGCTCTGCCATGCATGACCATGCACATCCCTAGTAGCTCTGCCATCATGCATGGCCATGCACATCCCTAGCAGCTCTGCCATGCATGACCATGCACATCCTAGTAGCTCTGCCATGCATGGCCATGCACATCCCTAGTAGCTCTGCCATGCATGGCCATGCACATCCCTGGTAGCTCTGCCATCATGCATGACCTAGTAGCTCTGCCATGCATGATCATGTACATCCCTAGTAGCTCTGCCATGCATGACCATGCACATCCCTAGTAGCTCTGCCATGCATGACCATGCACATCCCTAATAGCTCTGCCATCATGCATGGCCATGCACATTCCTAGTAGCTCTGCCATGCATGACCACTGCCATGCATGACCATACACATCCCTAGTAGCTCTGCCATGCATGGCCATGCACATCCCTAGTAGCTCTGCCATGCATGACCATGCACATCCCTAGTAGCTCTGCCATGCATGACAATGTACATCCCTAGCAGCTCTGCCACCATGCATGGCCATGCACATCCCTAGCAGCTATGCCACCATGCATGACCATGCACATCCCTAGAAGCTCTGCCACCATGCATGACCATGCACATCCCTAGTAGCTCTGCCATGCATGACCATGCACATCCCTAGTAGCTCTGCCATGCATGACCATGCACATCCCTAGCAGCTCTGCCATGCATGACCATGCACATCCCTAGTAGCTCTGCCATGCATGACCATGCACATCCCTAGTAGCTCTGCCATGCATGACCATGCACATCCCTAGTAGCTCTGCCATGCATGTCCATGCACATCCCTAGTAGCTCTGCCATGCATGACCATGCACATCCCTAGTAGCTCTGCCATGCATGACCATACACATCCCTAGTGGCTCTGCCATCATGCATGATCATGCACATCCCTAGTAGCTCTGCCATGCATGACCATACACATCCCTAGTAGCTCTGCCATGCATGCATGACCATGCACATCCCTAGTAGCTCTGCCATCATGCATGATCATGCACATCGCTAGTAACTTGGTGATCCACGCATAGCATGGGATTGATGATGACCCCAGACATGTATGACATAATTAGCGGATCTAACACCTGCTGTACATGTGATCATGTTCCTAAATGTGCGCATGCAATGGTCATTTTGCAAAAGCTCTACCATATCCTATGCAGTCATGTGATCTGAATCTGCAGTCATGTGATTTAATTTTCTCGCCACAGAGCCCACTTATGTCTATAGCCTTCAGCAAGTTTCATCCGAGCTATGTGATTGGTGGAACCTACTCCGGCCAGATAGTCTTGTGGGATATGCGTAGTGGGAAGCGCACACCCATCCAGAGAACCCCACTCTCAAGCTCCGCCCACACTCACCCGGTGTATTGCCTGGATATGGTGGGCTCTCCAAATGCTCACAACCTCATATCTATCTCCTCGGATGGAAAGATGTGCTCCTGGAACCTCGACATGCTCTCGCAGCCCCAGGTGTGTGTGTGTACATGTTGGTATATGTAGGTGTGTGTGTGTACATGTGTGGTGTGTGTACATGTGTGTATGCATACTGTATGTGTGTGTGTACATGTGTGGTGTGTGTGTATGTACATACGTGTGTATGCATACTGTATGTGTGTGTGTACATGTGTGGTGTGTGTGTGTGTACTTGTGTGTATGTATACTGTATATGTGTGTGTCTACATGTGTGTATGCATACTGTATATGTGTGTGTGTACATGTGTGGTATATGTAGGTGTGTGTGTGTACATGTGTGGTGTGTGTACATGTGTGTATGCATACTGTATGTGTGTGTGTACATGTGTGGTGTGTGTGTATGTACATACGTGTGTATGCATACTGTATATGTGTGTGTACATGTGTGGTGTGTGTGTGTGTACTTGTGTGTATGTATACTGTATATGTGTGTGTGTACATGTGTGTATGCATACTGTATATGTGTGTGTGTACATGTGTGATGTATGTATGCATACTGTATGTGTGTGTGTGTACATGTGTGGTGTGTGTACTTGTGTGTATGCATACTGTATATGTGTGTGTACATGTGTGGTGTGTGTGTGTACTTGTGTGTATGCATATTGTATGTGTGTGTGTACATGTGTGGTGTGTGTGTGTACTTGTGTGTATGCATACTGTATGTGTGTGTGTACTTGTGTGTATGCTAACTGTATATGTGTGTGTGTACATGTGTGGTGTGTAGGTGTGTGTGCATGTATGGGGTGTCTGTGTATAGGTGTGGGGTGTGTGCATGAGTTGTGTGTACAAGTAGGTGTGGGGTGTGTGCATGAGAGAGATGAGGTGAGGTTAGTGTCTGTGTTGGGACTACTACATGACTTGGGTCCCATCCTCCCCTCCACGCCTCTCCTATGTGTGCAGGAGAGCCTGGAGCTGCAGAACCGTGGGACGAGACCGGTAGCAGTGACCTCCATGGCCTTTGCTGCCAATGACGTGAACAAGTTCCTGGTGGGTAGCGAGGAGTGTCTGGTCTACCAGGGGCAGCGGCATGGGGCCAAGCCTGGCACCTCTGTGCACTTTGAGGGGCACACGGGACCCATCACGGCTGTGCGGACACACAGGGCCGCAGGGGGACAGGTATGCAGGAAGTGAGGGACAAGTATTGGGGGGGAGGAGCATGGGCGGCTGTTGAGGACATGTGGAGGGACATGGACAGCTGTTGGGGCATGTGGTCGCACTGAGTGAGAGGTTGGGTGGGTTAAGGAAGTGAGGAGGAGGAAGTGTGGAGTGGGGTGTGTGGGTGGGTTAAGGAGGTGAGGAGGGAGTGAGGGGTGTGGGTGGGTTAAGGAGGTGAGGAGGGAGTGAGGGGTGTGGGTGTGTGTGGGGTGAGGAGGGAGTGAGGGGTGTGGGTGGGTTAAGGAGGTGAGGAGGGAGTGAGGGGTGTGGGTGGGTTAAGGAGGTGAGGAGGGAGTGAGGGGTGTGTGTGGGGTGAGGAGGGAGTGAGGGGTGTGTGTGGGTTAAGGAGGAAGTAGTGGAGTGAGGGGTGTGGGTGGGTTAAGGAGGTGAGGAAGTAGGAAGTAACTGGTGGAGAGAGATGCCGTCTAGCAGGATATTTTCGGAGGTTAGTAGGTGTGATTTTCACTCACAGAATCCATCCTAGGAAGTGGTAGGATGAAGAGCAGCCAAAAGGGTGTGGCTTCCAGGCCTTCATTTAGTCTCAGGTGTGGCAAATGTAATTAATATAAAGAAGTGGTGGGGCGAAGGCCCGGCACGTGTGCGTAAGCACACCAGGGGGGTCTGGGTGCACACACCCCAGAAATGTTTATTGTACGAGGTCGCTTCTGGTGCATTTTCAGTCACTTTTAAAACCATAAATTAATACTGGTCACAAAGGGCATTTTGTTAGAAAGTTATTTTTAGAATATCACATTTAGCACCTACATCACAGGAAGTGCTGACTGGCAGCAATTGTGGATTGCAATTGACAGATGACCACAATTGCTGTCAGTAGCACTTTATCAATAGAGTATTGCTGTAGAGCACTTAGTAGCACTTAAAGGAGTGTGCTATTTTTAGATATAAAGACTTTATATCTAAAAATAGCACACTCCTAATAGCTCTATATAATGAGGCTCTCAATCATGCATTGAGCATTAAGTTTATAATGGATATTCGATCTTTTTGGGGGAGCTCTAGTAAAGCAGCTGCTAGTACTAGTAACATAAGTAGTAGTGAAGATGAGAGATGAGTCTGAAGAGGAAATAGAGGTTATTCCAAGCAAGACACCTTCTACTAGTTCACCAACAATTAGCTTGCCTTCACTGCTTTTGCACATCGCTCATGTGCCAGCCAGCGTGTATCAGATGGTTTAGCAATTTTCAACTCTGGCGAGTCGAGCACACTCTGGACCGCCTTGAGAGATTCTGCTCTCTTTGGGGAGTAGTGGAAGTATTTCCAAAGAGCCATCAGGGTCACATACACATGTTTGATTCCTTTAGTAAAGTTTGCAGCCTGAACACAAGCTAGCTGTAGCAAGTGGCAGTGGCAGTGCACAAACAAAGCATGGGGTGCAAGTGTCTTCATTCGAGTTTGGACTCCAGTTTTTTCCCCCAGAAAATGTACTCGCTCCATCAAAGCCCATCCCGACAATTCTGTTGATAAGAAGTTTCTTCTCCTTCAAACACTCAAAGAGAGCAGAGAAAATACTCTCTGCATTTGCTTGACATAAATGAACAATCTCCAAGAAATGCTCCTTAGGTATACCCTTTTCCTCCCAGCGACAAAATACTGACATCTCTTCCACTGTAGTGATATCTGTACACTCATCTGCCATTATGCTGTAATGAGAGGCTTGTTGAAGGCATTTCAGAATGGACTCTTCAACCCATGTTCCTAAAGCTTGGACAAATTCAACTACGGCTACGTGAGATGTGTACATTGCATTCCTCCCTGTCTTCTCCATGAAGTAATTCAAATCTTCACCACCACAAGATACAAACAAGTCAACCAACTTGCTAAAATTGGTAGTATGAGCAATGTGTTGGTGGGCGAGGAAGTGAGTACAACGTATCAAAGATTTGATAGCAGCCCTATTCCTCATTCTCTCTTGTGTTCCCACTTTTTTAAGTTGTTGAACGATGGATCCTCCAAGTTGGGTAGCCAAAACCGCTTGACTTGCTATGATATGACCATCACTCTTAGCATGAGCTTTCATCCGGGCAGCAGCATTTTTCCAGTTAGTGAATGGCTTTGTTGTCCAAACGCCACCTGCTTGTTGAACTGACCTCCCAGAAACTTTGCAGATTTTGCAAAATGCACCTTCAGCATCTGCATCATATTGTAGCCAAGGATAATCTTCTTCCTAAGTCTTGCGGTATTTTCTAGTACTTGAGTATGGCGTAGAACTGGTACGTTTCTTGGGTAGTGTAAGCCTATGGTTCGATCGTAGTGGCTCTCAACAACATCCATGAGACTACACATGAGCCAGAAGCACTCGGACTTAGCAAAGCTCTCAGCAAGGTCTCCACAGTCACAGCTATGTACATGCTTGACTACACCCTCCCACAAGTTGCTAAACTCAGCAAAACACTCCAAACCGAGCATCTCGACTTGTCCATCATACCTAGCTTAGTCGATTCCACCCTTGATGCACTTGATGACACAGTTTTACCAGCTGCAAATTGGGTACTCAAGTTGTTAGATGAAGCTGAAAATCTAGAAAAAACAGCTGACATCGAAGTTTCTCTTAAGACATCACCACCTTCCAGGCGAATCCAGGCGAATGTAGCTAAGCCATTCATCGCACATTTGAAAGACAACATTTCCTCTCGATTTGCCTCATCTAGTGATGTTGTGTCAGCAATGAGCATCTTTGATCCAAAGAAAATACCTAGTTTTGATTCGCCTGATCTTCCTCAGTATGGCAAAACCTCCATTGGAAACTTCTCTCTCACTACGGGACAGACAAACCTTGCCAGACATTACTTGGTAACCCAACCGTTAAGAAAGCACTTATCTCCAGGGCCGTAGGCAGCTATTTGAAGGTGGTGCGGCCAGAATCTACTGGCTACCTTTGTCAGTGGCAGAATACACGATTTTGAAAGGAGAGGGGGGGGAAACCGGGGTGACATGGATCTCGAATTCACAGAGTGGGGGGGGGATGCAGTGACAGATTGCTTGGTCAAACATGTACATGGTGGAACTAAATGCACTTGCTCTGGAAAAAAATTGCTTTAGCTTTTTGATTATAAAATCATACAGAGCGAGCGAAGTGAGTAAATAAAGGGGGGTATGGGGTCCTCCCCCAGATTTTTTCCAGATTATAGGGTTCTCCTAGGTGCCTCCTGGAGCCTTTTTTGACAAGAAAAAGTGGAAATTACGATTTAATGTAATAAATAGTACCATAAAAATTTAATTCAGGTAATGAAGGGAGAGTAGGTATGTCCTAATGTTGGGTAGATCGGTAGCAGAGGTGAAGGAAAGGGTATTGGTTAAGATGGATGGCTCAGATCTTTGAATTCTCATTGAACAATCTTCTAATTCTTGGCTCTCTCTCTAACTTATGTTATTCTATGTATATTATCTTTACTGTTTGGACATGACTGTTTATTTACCACCCGGAAAGTGCAGGGCAATGAAACTTTCCACCAAAAATTTGGTATTGAATTACTTAATAATAGCATGCACACTGTCAATCCAGAACTGAAGTAGTTAGTCGGTGTTTATGTTACCGGCAGTCTCCAAACACTCTCTGCCTGCCTTCTCTTCCAGTGACAAACTCTCTGGCTACATTCATCAGATCCAAGCTCTCTGTGCTTGCCTTGTGAACATGGAGTAACAAGAGGTGGTTGAGACGCTTCTGTGTCATGTTTGCCCTGAGATATGTCTTGACACGTCGTAAGGCTGAGAATGAGCGCTCTGAAGTGGCATTAGTCGCTGGCATCACCAAGAGAAGCTGCATTACTTGACACACACCAGAAAATGCAACTTTCTCTGCAACACTCATTTTCCAAGCATACGAGCAACTTCTCACACACATACTTCGTTTGCACTCGTTTCCTGGGTCGAACAAACACCTTAAAAGTGGAAGCTGTGCTTCTAGCTGGATAAAGGAGGGGGGGGGGGGGGGGGGAAGAAGAAGAAGAAAGGGGGGGAAAAGGAAAAAATGTGGTACGGCCATGGCCGTACCAGCCGCACCATTGCTAACGCCCCTGATCTCCTCTGAGATCCACACTGAGTGGATAACATATCGACGACATATGGCGAAACAACCCATAGATAATATGAAGTCATAGCTTGAAGATTTGGTTTCGAACAACATGTTGGCAAACATGTTTCCAAACCTACACACTATTGCAAAGATCAGTTTGTCCATCCCAGTGGCTACTGCCTCCATAGAGAGGAGCTTCTCTCAGATGAAGCTTATTAAGACAAGGCTACGCAGCAGTTTGAACGACACTAGCTTTTCACATCTGATGAAAATCGCTATTGAGTCACCGGACCAACTAACAGATGGTAATCTTGACGAAATAGTCTAAGTTTGGGCAAGAAAAAACAGAAGAATAGTAACATGAACTTGTGTTATTTTGCATATTACATATTATTATTACTTACTTATTATATTACTTACTTACACATTGATATTATAATATACTCATTATATTACATATTATTATTACTTACACATCGATTTATCTCTACACTTAAAAAAAAAATCGGAAGCTCACTAATCATTATTTTACATGACTAGTGAACTTCTCAGGTGGGGCGAGATTGCGCTCAGGTGGGGCACTCGCCCCACCTCGCCACACCCTAAATGAAGCCCAGGCTTCCACTAGACACTATGCAATCCACAAATTTTGCCCCTGCAAATATTTCTGTTGGTCACCGCGCCTGCGACTATTTGACCCTCGGAAACAAAAAAACCTCTGCACAATATATGTGGGGGGCGAGAGGATATCTGCTCAGGGGGCAGCAAGTAGGCTGGCCACTCTTCATGGAGGGACTGATGCTGACCTCTGTACTTGGCTGGGTGGGTGTGTGCAGGTGGACTTGTCTCACATCTTCCTCACCTCCTCCTTTGATTGGACCGTGAAGCTGTGGACCTCAAAACTTCTCAACGAGAGACAGATCACAGTGAGTATTCATGTGTGGGGGAACTCAGAGACAGATCATGGTGAATATTCATGTGTGGGGGAACTCAGAGACAGATCACGGTGAATATTCATGTGTGGGGGAACTCAGAGACAGATCACGGTGAGTGAATATTCATGTGTGGGGGGGGGCTCAGAGACAGATCACGGTGAATATTCATGTGTGAGGGAACTCAGAGACAGATCACGGTGAATATTCATGTATGGGGGAACTCAGAGACAGATCACGGTGAATATTCATGTGTGGGGGAACTCAAGAGACAGATCATGGTGAATATTCATGTGTGGGGGAACTCAGAGACAGATCACAGTGAATATTCATGTGTGAGGGAACTCAGAGACAGATCACGGTGAATATTCATGTGTGGGGGAACTCAGAGACAGATCACAGTGAATATTCATGTGTGAGGGAACTCAGAGACAGATCACGGTGAATATTCATGTGTGGGGGAACTCAGAGACAGATCATGGTGAATATTCATGTGTGGGGGAACTCAGAGACAGATCACAGTGAATATTCATGTGTGAGGGAACTCAGAGACAGATCACGGTGAATATTCATGTGTGGGGGAACTCAGAGACAGATCATGGTGAATATTCATGTGTGGGGGAACTCAGAGACAGATCATGGTGAATATTCATGTGTGGGGGAACTCAGAGACAGATCACGGTGAATATTCATGTGTGGGGGAACTCAGAGACAGATCACAGTGAATATTCATGTGTGAGGGAACTCAGAGACAGATCACGGTGAATATTCATGTGTGGGGGAAGTCATATACACAATTCCACTTCACTCATGCTCCTCACTTATAGTCACACCTCCACACTTCATTCACACTATCACCCCTATACACACTCACTCACACTATCACCCCTCCACACCCTCACTCACACTATTATACCTCCACACCCTCACTCATGCTGTCACCACTCTACACCCTCACTCACACTATCACCACTCCACACCCTCACTCATGCTGTCACACCCTCACTCACACTATCACCACTCCACACCCTCACTCACACTATCACCACTCCACACCCTCACTCATGCTGCTGTCACCACTCCACACCCTCACTCATGCTGTCACCCTCCATACCCTCACTCACACTATCACCACTCCACACCCTACTCATGCTGTCACCACTCCACACCCTCACTCACACTATCACCACTCCACACCCTCACTCACACTATCTCCACACCCTCACTCACACTATCACCACTACTCATGCTGTCACCACTCCACACCCTCACTCACACTATCACCACTCCACACCCTCACTCACACTATCACCCCTCCACACCCTCACTCACACTATCACCACTCCACACCCTCACTCATGCTGTCACCACTCCACACCCTCACTCACACTATCACCCCTCCACACCCTCACTCACACCATCACCCCTCCACACCCTCACTCACACCATCACCCCTCCACACCCTCATTCACACTATCACTCCTCCACACCCTCACTCATGCTGTCACCACTCCACACCCTCACTCACACTATCACCCCTCCACACCCTCACTCATGCTGTCACCACTCCACACCCTCACTCATGCTGTCACCACTCCACACCCTCACTCATGCTGTCACCACTCCACACCCTCACTCATGCTGTCACCCTCCATACCCTCAGTCACTATCACCCCTCCACTCGGGCACTCTGCTATGATACGTGCTGTCATATATATGGTTGCCTGCAGTCTAAGACTGGTCAGCCGCTGTGCTCACTGGAGATCAACTCTGAGTACATCTACGACGTGCAGTGGAGTCCCGTGCACCCAGCTGTGTTCGCCAGTGCAGATGGGGAGGGCAGGATGGACCTATGGAACCTCAACATGGACTCCGAGGTACCTTTGTAATTAATATGCATGATTGGGGAGGACCTATGGAACCTCACCCACTCTGAGGTGCCCTTGTAATTAATATGCATGATTGGGGAGGACCTATGGAACCTCACCCACTCTGAGGTGCCCTTGTAATTAATATGCATGATTGGGTGGACCTATGGAACCTCACCCACTCTGAGGTGCCCTTGTAATTAATATGCATGATTGGGGAGGACCTGTGGAACCTCACCCACTCTGAGGTGCCCTTGTAATTAATATGCATGATTGAGGTGGACCTATGGAACCTCACCCACTCTGAGGTGCCCTTGTATAAATATGCATGATTGGGGAGGACCTATGGAACCTCACCCACTCTGAGGTGCCCTTGTAATTAATATGCATGATTGGGGAGGACCTATGGAACCTCACCCACTCTGAGGTGCCCTTGTAATTAATATGCATGATTGGGGGGACCTATGGAACCTCACCCACTCTGAGGTGCCCTTGTAATTAATATGCATGATTGGGGTGGACCTGTGCAACCTCACCCACTCTGAGGTGCCCTTGTAATTAATATGCATGATTGGGGAGGACCTATGGAACCTCACCCACTCTGAGGTGCCCTTGTAATTAATATGCATGATTGGGGTGGACCTGTGGAACCTCACCCACTCTGAGGTGCCCTTGTAATTAATATGCATGATTGGGGTGGACCTATGGAACCTCACCCACTCTGAGGTGCCCTTGTAATTAATATGCATGATTGGGGTGGACCTGTGGAACCTCACCCACTCTGAGGTGCCCTTGTAATTAATATGCATGATTGGGGAGGACCTATGGAACCTCACCCACTCTGAGGTGCCCTTGTAATTAATATGCATGATTGGGGAGGACCTATGGAACCTCACCCACTCTGAGGTGCCCTTGTAATTAATATGCATGATTGGGGAGGACCTATGGAACCTCACCCACTCTGAGGTGCCCTTGTAATTAATATGCATGATTGGGGAGGACCTATGGAACCTCACCCACTCTGAGGTGCCCTTGTAATTAATATGCATGATTGGGGTGGACCTGTGGAACCTCACCCACTCTGAGGTGCCCTTGTAATTAATATGCATGATTGGGTGGACCTATGGAACCTCACCCACTCTGAGGTGCCCTTGTAATTAATATGCATGATGGGGGGGGGACCTGTGGAACCTCACCCACTCTGAGGTGCCCTTGTAATTAATATGCATGATTGGGGAGGACCTATGGAACCTCACCCACTCTGAGGTGCCCTTGTAATTAATATGCATGATTGGGGTGGACCTGTGGAACCTCACCCACTCTGAGGTGCCCTTGTAATTAATATGCATGATTGGGGTGGACCTATGGAACCTCACCCACTCTGAGGTGCCCTTTTAATTAATATGCATGATTGGGGTGGACCTGTGGAACCTCACCCACTCTGAGCTGCCCTTGTAATTAATATGCATGATTGGGGAGGACCTATGGAACCTCACCCACTCTGAGGTGCCCTTGTAATTAATATGCATGATTGGGGTGGACCTATTGAACCTCACCCACTCTGAGGTGCCCTTGTAATTAATATGCATGATTGGGCATGATTGGGGAGGACCTATGGAACCTCACCCACTCTGAGGTGCCCTTGTAATTAATATGCATGATTGGGGAGGACCTATGGAACCTCACCCACTCTGAGGTGCCCTTGTAATTAATATGCATGATTGGGGTGGACCTGTGGAACCTCACCCACTCTGAGGTGCCCTTGTAATTAATATGCATGATTGGGTGGACCTATGGAACCTCACCCACTCTGAGGTGCCCTTGTAATTTAATATGCATGATTCGGGTGGACCTATAGAACCTCACCCACTCTGAGGTGCCCTTGTAATTAATATGCATGATTGGGGGGGACCTATGGAACCTCACCCACTCTGAGGTGCCCTTGTAATTAATATGCATGATTGGGTGGACCTATGGAACCTCACCCACTCTGAGGTGCCCTTGTAATTAATATGCATGATTGGGTGGACCTATGGAACCTCACCCACTCTGAGGTGCCCTTGTAATTATTGGGTGGACCTATGGAACCTCACCCATCACTCTTCACCTCACACCCGCCACTCTGCACCTCACCCTCACCCATCACACCTGCCACTCTGCACCTCACCCATCACACCTCACACCTGCCACTCTGCACCTCACCCATCACACCTGCCACTCTGCACCTCACCCATCACTCTTCTGCTCACACCCGCCACTCTGCACCTCACACCTCACACCCGCCACTCTGCACCTCACCCATCACTCTTCTCCTCACATCTGCCACTCTGCACCTCACACCTCACACCTGCCACTCTGCACCTCACCCATCACTCTTCTCGTCACATCTGCCACTCTGCACCTCACCCATCACACCTCACACATGCCACTCTGCACCTCACCCATCACTCTTCTCACACCCGCCACTCGTCTCATCTCCCTTCCTCCCTCCAGGTCCCCATCTTGTCAGAGAGTGTGGACGCCTCTGTGAGCAAGCTCTGCTGGTCTCCTACTGGCCATCATTTGGCTGCTGGAGACTTTGAGGGTAAAGTACACATCTTTGAGGCGGGCGAGGTAAGTGATTATAATAATGGAGACTCTTTGCCGATCATCTGTTCACTCTGGGCTCTCTAGCACATGTTGGGTGTGTTCAGAGAGCAAAGTCATGAGATATCCATAGCCAGGCGTGTTGTTAGTCTTCAATGAATCACTTCACGACAAATAGCATGGTAACGATGAAGTTTTCATCGCTGTATTCAAGGATGGTAAAGGGTGGCACATTTACATAGTGAAGGGTTACATGGTAAAGGGTTCACGGTATAGGTAGCATAGCTTACATGGTAAAGGGTTGCACGGTATAGGTAGCATAGCTCACATGTTAAAGGGTTGCACAGCATAGGTAGCATAGCTTACATGGTAAAGGGTTGCACAGCATAGCTCACATGGTAAAGGGTTGAATGGTATAGGTAGCATAGCTTACATGGTAAAGGGTTGCGTGGTATAGGTAGCATAGCTTACATGGTAAAGGGTTGCACAGGGTGGTAAAGGGTTGCACAGCATAGGTAGCATAGCTCACATGGTAAAAGGTTGCACAGCATAGGTAGCATAGCTCACATGGTAAAGGGTTGCATAGCATAGGTAGCATAGCTCACATGGTAAAAGGTTGCACAGCATAGGTAGCATAGCTTACATGGTAAAGGGTTGCACAGCATAGGTAGCATAGCTCACATGGTAAAAGGTTGCACAGCATAGGTAGCATAGCTTACATGGTAAAGGGTTGCACAGCATAGGTAGCATAGCTCACATGGTAAAAGGTTGCACAGCATAGGTAGCATAGCTCACATGGTAAAGGGTTGCATGGTATAGGTAGCATAGCTCACATGGTAAAGGGTTGCATGGTATAGGGGGTTGCATGGTATAGGTAGCATGGCTCACATGGTAAAGGATTGCCTGGTATAGGTAGCATAGCTTACATGGTAAAGGGTTGCACAGCATAGGTAGCATAGCTCACATGGTAAAGGGTTGTCTGGGGTTGTCTGGTATAGGTAGCATAGCTCACATGGTAAAGGGTTGCATGGTATAGGTAGCATCGCTTACATGGTAATATTTACATAAAGGATTACATGGTAAATGGTTCCTTGTTACACAGTAAAGGTCACATAGTTAAGAGGTAAAGGGTTGCCTGGTTACGTATACAAGGACAAGTATATTGGATTGGTGGTCAAAGAGGAAAGGAAAATTGTGGACCACAACCAATTAGATGGCATTTACAATCATACACACCTATCATTGTTTTAATCGGTAAAGGGTCAGCTAACCGGTTGTGGTCTACATGAATGTTCAATGCAATTATGTGGTTGCCTGTTTTTAATTTGTTCTCATAGTTTGTTGTTTTATAATTGAGCATATTATGGCAAACTAACACCCATAGAGACGAACCTCTCCTACTAAACACTCTTTAAATGCCATGCACTCAGCTCTTACTGTTGCTTTAGTTATTAGAGTCAGCCACAGGAGTCTGCTTCCTTCAAAGACTTGGCAAGAAGAAAGACACGCACAACATACATACATACATACATACATAGCTGTCACTGTGGCATAGTAGCTTGCCTATGTATATTGTGGCATAGTAGCTTGCCTATGTATATTGTGGCATAGTAGCTTGCCTGTGTATATTGTGGCATAGTTGCTTGCCTATGTATATTGTGGAATAGTTGCTTGCCTATGTATATTGTGGCATAGTTGCTTGCCTGTGTATATTGTGGCATAGTAGCTTGCCTATGTATATTGTGGTTGCTTGCCTATGTATATTGTGGCATAGTAGCTTGCCTTATGTATATTGTGGCATAGTAGCTTGCCTATGTATATTGTGGCATAGTAGCTTGCCTATGTATATTGTGGCATAGTAGCTTGCCTATGTATATTGTGGCATAGTAGCTTGCCTATGTATATTGTGGAATAGTAGCTTGCCTATGTATATTGTGGAATAGTTGCTTGCCTATGTATATTGTGGAATAGTAGCTTGCCTATGTATATTGTGGAATAGTTGCTTGCCTATGTATATTGTGGAATAGTTGCTTGCCTATGTATATTGTGGCATAGTTGCTTGCCTGTGTATATTGTGGCATAGTTGCTTGCCTATGTATATTGTGGCCTAGTTGCTTGCCTATGTATATTGTGGCATAGTAGCTTGCCTATGTATATTGTGGCATAGTAGCTTGCCTATGTATATTGTGGCATAGTTGCTTGCCTATGTATATTGTGGCATAGTAGCTTGCCTATGTATATTGTGGCATAGTTGCTTGCCTATGTATATTGTGGCCTAGTTGCTTGCCTATGTATATTGTGGCATAGTTGCTTGCCTATGTATATTGTGGCATAGTTGCTTGCCTATGTATATTGTGGCATAGTAGCTTGCCTATGTATATTGTGGCATAGTAGCTTGCCTATGTATATTGTGGCATAGTAGCTTGCCTATGTATATTGTGACATAGTATATAGCTTGCCTATGTATATTGTGGCATAGTAGCTTGCCTGTGTATATTGTGGCATAGTAGCTTGCCTATGTATATTGTGGCATAGTTGCTTGCCTATGTATATTGTGGCATAGTTGCTTGCCTATGTATATTGTGGCATAGTTGCTTGCCTGTATATTGTGGCATAGTTGCTTGCCTATGTATATTGTGGCAGACAGGCAGGTAGTGGTTTAGGCTTGCCTGCATCTTACATGCACATGTACACAGGCAGGCATGTAGTAGTTTAGCTTGCCCTGCATCGTACATGCACATGTACACATTATTTATTTTATACATGCTCCGCGGCTTGTTCTAGTGTTAGGAGCTTGGGTGGTTAGTCTGTCTACATGCATGTGTGTGTCTTTCCCCAGGCATTTCACCAGCCTCAGCCAGATGACTGGACAAGGATGGAGAGGATGCTGGAGGAACTGCTGGAGGGACAAGAAGTCATCTCTGACTCATTATAATTATGTATGTATGTATCTGGAGAATGGGCATAGTGTTTTGTATATAATTACACATTGCGTGGGAGTGGGCGTCGCTACATTTGTTTGTGATGTGTTAGAGTTCTTGTGTATTATGTTTTATTTTCACCTTTGCACTCTCAATACTAGTAGATAAAGGGAGTGTGTGCTTGCTGTCATGACAACACTAGTGGAGAGGAAGAGGAAGATCTTCTGTACTGCTTGTTATTTACCTTCCCCCCATGGGGGTCGCTGATTTAAGAAAGAAAGAGATTACAATGGGTAAGATCCATTCCCATAGCATATGTACGAGGAGACTTGCGGGCATTACATCATTGCTGACATGAGTGCTGGACCACAATGATGATGTCATTATGATAGTAAATTTCCAGGATTGTGCTAAGGGGGAGTGAGCATTAGTTGCCATGTTCCCCCGAGACCATATCAACGTGGGGGGAGATGTGGAGAGGAAGGGACTGCAGATAACGTGTACTACAGTCTATATATGTACATATTTGTCACAGGTGGAGGGAACTCTTTTTGCATTGGCCAGGTACAGTAACAGGTGGTCATATAGTCATTCTATCTCAAGAACCGCCTCTAACCTCTACCTTAAGAGGCTCCCTAAGTTCTGGAACTCTCTACCCCCCCTCCCCCCCCCCCCCCCCCCCTAGGCCTAGACCAATATATTCATGCGGCCATTAAATTAAGTGCAAGCCCAGTAGTATCTATACGATCACTTCACTTCACATCCTCCTGTCCATCTCCCCACTTCTTGTCCATGTGCCTGCCGGGTGTCCATGTGCCTACCAGGTGTCCATGTGTCGGGTGTCCACATGTCGGGTGTCAGGTGTCCATGTGTCGGGTGTCCACGTGTCAGGTGTCCACGTGTTGGGTGTCCATGTGTTGGGTGTCCATGTGCCAGTTGTCCATGTGTTGGGTGTCCATGTGTCGGGTGTCCATGTATCTGGTGTCCATGTGTTGGGTGTCCATGTGCCAGGTGCCCATGTGTCGGGTGTCCATTTGTCGGGTGTCCATGTTCCTGCCAGGTGTCCATGTGTCGGGTGTCCATGTGCATGTGTCGGGTGTCCATGTGCCAGTTGTCCATGTGTCGGGTGTCCATGTGTCGGGTGTCCATGTATCTGGTGCCCATGTGTCAGGTGTCCATTTGTCGGGTGTCCATGTGCATGTGTCGGGTGTCCATGTGCATGTGTCGGGTGTCCATGTGCATGTGTCGGGTGTCCATGTGTTGGGTGTCCAGGTGCCCATGTGTCGGGTGTCCATTTGTCGGGTGTCCATGTTCCTGCCAGGTGTCCATGTGTCAGGTGTCCATGTTCCAGGTGCCCATGTGTTGGGTGTCCATGTGCCTGGTGTCCATGTGTCGGGTGTCCAGGTGTCCATGTGTCGGGTGTCCATGTGTCAGGTGTCCATGTGTCGGGTGTCCATTTGTCGGGTGTCCATGTGTTGGGTGTCGGGTGTCCATTTGTCGGGTGTCCATGTGCATGTGTCGGGTGTCCATGTGCATGTGTCGGGTGTCCATGTGTTGGCTGTCCATGTGCCGGGTGTCCATGTGTTGGGTGTCCATGTGTTGGGTGTCCATGTGTTGGGTGTCCATGTGCCTGCCGGGTGTCCATGTGTCGGGTGTCCATGTGCCTGCCGGGTGTCCATGTGTCAGGTGTCCATGTGTCGGGTGTCCATGTATCAGGTGTCCATTTGTCGGGTGTCCATGTGCATGTGTCGGGTGTCCATGTGTTGGCTGTCCATGTGCCGGGTGTCCATGTGTTGGGTGTCCATGTGTCAGGTGTCCATGTGTCGGGTGTCCATGTGCCGGGTGTCCATGTGTTGGCTATCCATGTGTCAGGTGTCCATGTGCCTGGTGTCCATGTGCCAGGTGTCCATGTGCCGGGTGTCCATGTGTTGGGTGTCCATGTGTTGGGTGTCCATGTGCCGGGTGTCCATGTGCCGGGTGTCCATGTGTTGGGTGTCCATGTGCCGGGTGTCCATGTGCCAGGTGTCCATGTGTCGGGTGTCCATGTGTCGGGTGTCCATGTGCCTGGTGTCCATGTGTCGGGTGTCCATGTGCATGTGCCGGGTGTCCATGTGTCAGGTGTCCATGTGTCAGGTGTCCATGTGTCGGGTGTCCATGTGTTGGGTGTCCATGTGCCCATGTGTCTGGTGTCCATGTGTTGGGTGTCCATGTGCCGGGTGTCCATGTGTCAGGTGTTCAGGTGTCGGGTGTCCATGTGTTGGGTGTCCAGGTGTCCATGTGCCTGGTGTCCATGTGCCTGGTGTCCATGTGCCTGGTGTCCATGTGCCTGCCAGGTGTCAATGTATCAGGTGTCCATGTGCCTGGTGTGTCCATGTGTCGGGTGTCCATGTGCCTGGTGTCCATGTGTCAGGTGTCCATGTGTCAGGTGTCCATGTGCCAGGTGTCCATGTGTTGGGTGTCCATGTGTCGGGTGTCCACGTGTCGGGTGTGCATGTGTTGGGTGTTATCGTGCCTCATGTTTATCAGTAACCATGACATCAGCCTTGTTTTTACCCAGCCTGCACCAGACTACCAGCTCAGGATGGCTGACCTACAGTGCACTGTAACAGTCGGTTCTTTTCCATGTCTTATCATTCATCACAAGTTTGTACTGTGAAGCAATAACCAAAAGTTTGATTGTATTGAGGGGAGCTGGCTGGGCACAATGGAGTCTGAGAGAGAGAGAGGGTGCAGAGCATCAATAAAACTGGGATGTGATTGATGATGAGCTGAGAAGACATCAGCAAGGCTCTCTACCAGAGGATCTAATCACAACCAGTGAAGCTGTTGCATTTACATCTGTCCCTTCTGACTATCTGAGAAACTACAATCTGGCTCCTAAAGGGCCTCACAGAGAAAGATCCATCATGAACATCTAAGTTAGCTAAATTTCCTCGGGAACCAATTATGGCCCTCGCAGTTTTTAAATGCAGTTAGGGCTCACTACAAAGTGCCAAGGACTCAGCAAAACTGCTCAGGACCTGGTGGAAGCAAGAACATTAATTTTTTAGGAAGAGCCCATGGCAAATGTGCTTGCTAAATTGGTGCTCACCTTGCAAAGCCAGGCATTTGCTCACTTTAGTAAGTCATTCTCTAACTCAAGTGTATGACAAATATATGAGTCTTTGCCATTGTTGGTTAGTTCTGTTTTACCTTGAAGTGAAATGTTAGAAGCCTTTATGATCATCCCTGGCCTAAGAGGTGTAATCATGCTACCTGGGATAGAGTATGCTTACCTGAAGTTGCCAGCATGTCATCACTCTGGCCACCCTCGCCAAAAAATCTGTTTGGCTCACAATCTCGTCCCCCATCCTGGTCTGAAGTTCTCATCCCTAGGTCTGGTGCCACGGAAACCTCAGAAATGTTTCATCCTATCGTTTCATCTTCAGTTATTGGGACACTCATAGTTAGGAGACTGCAAGTCTCTGTCTAATGCCTGCACTCATAGCTAGGAGACTGCAAGTGTGTTCTCTGTCTAATGCCTGCATTCATAGCTAGGAGACTGCAAGGATGTTCTCTGTCTAATGCCTGCACTTCAGGAGGGTATTTTTAGTGGAATCACTTTGGAACACATCTTTTCTGTGACTTCCATTGTAAAGCATACAAGGTCCAATAACTTACCATTTGCCATGACTTTCACAATGCCTTTGGCTCCATCTCCCATAAACTATTGATGACATGCTCCACCATCTGAATGTACCAACTTGTGTCACCAGCTATGTTAAAGACATGTACAGCTGCTTTTTATGTATACCAACCCCCAATTATAGACTTTTCCAGGGTGACACTATGTCCCAATGATTGCCATTGGTCTACCTCAATATAGACTTTTCCAGGGTGACACTATGTCCCAATAACCTACCATTGGTCCACCTCAATTTCCCCAATTTAGACTTTTCCAGGGTGACACTATGTCCCAATGATTTTTCTCGTGGTCACCCCCTTTATTAAACTTGCTTAAAATATGTCATCGACATCCAAATCCCAGTGAAATGTTCTACAAACCATGGAATGGGCCTGACTCCAGTGATCCCCTGGCTATCATCAGCCACCTACTTCTGATATTTATTCCTGCCTCTCACGATCAAAAACAACAACAACTAGGCTTTCATCCAGACAGCCTCCATGCATGTGGTCTAAGAAGGCTAGAGGAGTGCCGTGCCACAGGGACTTGGGTCTGGAAGAGACACCCGATAAATGAGTGTCACTATTTATCCACCGTGATAAAACTGATTAATGGGATACGCCTTTCTGCTGATTCAACTACAAACATCTCCTCAAAGCCCATTAAGTTTCTAGGCAGATACTTGGCACTTCCTCCAGAAAGAGTTCTTCATCCTCCCCCCAGGAATGTCTTTACAATGTTGAGGCTAGGCCCATCAGTATGGATTTACAGGAACTACATTGCTCCAACCATGCACTTCTCCCCGTCAATCAGAGCACACATCACGTGTATAAGGAAGTGTTTGAAACTTCCAAGTAATGCCACAAGAGCTACCCTTGAACATCTAAACCTGCCATGTCCTCCCAATTTGGAAGATGAAAGGTAACTTTCCAATCATTCTGCTATCATGAAATCTGAGAATCCTCTTGTTTCTGACCCATTCTTTCTTCAAAAAAATATAACTGCCCTAGATGTTCCTTCTATCCATCTTAGATTAGCTAGGAAAAACATCTCTTTGCCAAAAATCAAGAGATTCTGTTCCAAACAGATTATGTCAGGCTGCAAGTTGAGATGGAACAATCCTCTTGATTCTCTACAGGTCCAAAGGACATAGCTATTCTGGAGGATGCTACCCATCTCATCATTGTTAATGATCTCAATATGGGCCAACTGTCATTTCTGGCTCCGATACTCGCCCTACTCCAGTAGTTGGAGGATTCAAGTTGGAGCCAAGTGTCAATTATGCAGCTCTTAACTTCATATGTCCTCAATGGCTGTTGCGAGGCTATGAACCAAGGTACACCTGGAGGCATAATTCAGGCTTGTCTCACCTGGTAAAGGACGTAAGAGGAATCTACCCAAAGGCACAAAGGTCTATGCAGACCTTGAAGGGAGTAGGGCTGAGAACACAGCCACTATCTCACTGGATATATTTTGCTCTTCCCTGTGTCCTGATCAAGACTTCGAATATCATACAATACTATATATTGAAATTGGATCTCTGAGCAATTTCACAACCCAATCAACTAATGCCATAATCGATGTCCTTCCAATAAAACAATTGCTACCCATCCTTGTGAAGCAAATGCCTTGCTGTTTTATTCTCCTCTGTCATGGGTAGATCCTTGCTGTTTTATTCTCCTCTGTCATGGCTATATACTTTATAGATCCTTGCTGTTTTATTCTCCTCTGTCATGGCTATAATTATAGATCCTTGCTGTTTTATTCTCCTCTAGATCCTTGCTGTTTCATTCTTCTATGTCATGGCTAGATCCTTGCTGTTTTATTCTCCTCTGTCATGGCTAGATCCTTGCTGTTTTATTCTCCTCTGTCATGGCCTTGCTGTTTTATTCTCCTCTGTCATGGCTAGATCCTTGCTGTTTCATTCTCCTCTGTCATGGTTAGCTAGATCCTTGCTGTTTTATTCTCCTCTGTCATGGGTAGATCCTTGCTGTTTTATTCTCCTCTGTCATGGCTATATACTTTATAGATCCTTGCTGTTTTATTCTCCTCTGTCATGGCTAGATCCTTGCTGTTTTATTCTCCTCTGTCATGGCTAGATCCTTGCTGCTTTATTCTCCTCTGTCATGGCTATATAGATCCTTGCTGTTTCATTCTCCTCTGTCATGGCTAGCTAGATCCTTGCCGTTTTATTCTCCTCTGTCATGGCTAGAACCTTTCTGTTTTATTCTCCTCTGTCATGGCTAGATCCTTGCTGTTTTATTCTCCTCTGTCATGGCTAGCTAGATCCTTGCTGTTTTATTCTCCTCTGTCATGGCTAGATCCTTGCTGCTTTATTCTCCTCTGTCATGGCTAGATCCTTGCTGTTTTATTCTCCTCTGTCATGGCTAGATCCTTGCTGTTTTATTCTCCTCTGTCATGGCTAGATCCTTGCTGTTTCATTCTCCTCTGTCATGGCTAGATCCTTGCTGTTTTATTCTCCTTTGTCATGGCTAGATCCTTGCTGTTTTATTCTCCTCTGTCATGGCTGTATAGGTCCTTGCTGTTTTATTCTCCTCTGTCATGGCTAGATCCTTGCTGTTTTATTCTCCTCTGTCATGGCTAGATCCTTGCTGTTTCATTCTCCTCTGTCATGGCTATATAGATCCTTGCTGTTTTATTCTCCTCCGTCATGGCTAGATCCTTGCTGCTTTATTCTCCTCTGTCATGACTAGCTAGATCCTTGCTGTTTCATTCTCCTCTGTCATGGCTAGATCCTTGCTGTTTTATTCTCCTCTGTCATGGCTATATAGATCCTTGCTGTTTTATTCTCCTCTGTCATGGCTAGATCCTTGCTGTTTTATTCTCCTCTGTCATGGCTAGATCCTTGCTGTTTTATTCTCCTCTGTCATGGATAGATCCTTTCTGTTTTATTCTCCTCTGTCATGGGTAGATCCTTGCTGGTTTTTTCTCCTCTATCTGACATTGTATCATGTATGTTATTGTACTTCCTTACTCTTTCTGTGTCCTTGCCATGCCTATCCCTGCATTTTCATGCATCATGATGTATGCATATTCTATATATAATATACTAGCATCGGTACCCGGTGTTGCAAAATAGAAGAAGTGACGTAAGTATTGTCACAGTAAATGTCGTAATCAAAGTACAGTCATAAGTCACATGACATGTGGTAAATCTGGCTTAAAAATGCTACCAAAATGACATAAAAGGAACTCATTCCAAAAAGCAAGACCTGCTGCCTGAGGTCCGGCCTGTCCGAGTGGAGAGTGAGGGGAACCAACTTACACAAGGTGGTCAAGATACTGGCCCAAATATAAGCTACTTCCTCCATTACAAAAATGAATTTAAAGCAAAGTTAACTCTCAGACTCACCTAAAATATTATATCGGCAATGAGCCTGACCTGTTTCTACCTCTGCTCTTGGTTTGACATTATCAAGCACCTTGCAAATCATTAAATGTTTTTTATCTTGAGTTGTATAATAACTGCTGTGATTGATGTCTCTGCCTTGCAGGTTTCTAGGCTCTATGACCTGGCAACAGGTGCTAAATGATCACGTGGCTACCTGCAATTTTTATAGCCAAGATCACAAAAAATCTCCCTTGAAATGTTGAGCAATTTCGGAGCAATATGGGGCAAGACTATCCGCTTCCCAGTAAATGCAACCAGAGTGCTTAAAAGCAGTAGAATTTAGAGGCAGTAATGTAGTTAGTAAATTCTGACAGCTAATGAAAATGGCTCTTTGTGGTGGTCCTTAAACACACCACGCCAAGAGGGTTACCCCATGATGTTTATATTAGTGCTTGACGTCATCTGTCCATAAGTAGGTCTTCATTTATAATGTCATAAGAATGTCTTTATATCTCGCAGCAAGTAGACTTATGATGAAATTACCAGGGAAAATAATCTGAAACTATGTACAAAAATGCGTGCATCAAATGATACAAAAAATTCGTGAAATCTTCGCACACAAATGCAGAAAAATTTAATGCCAGTACGCTAGCAATGGGATTTCCCCCAGACTTGCTCTAAGTAGTTCACTTGACAACTTCATTTAGTGGCTTCTCAATTATAAGCTGCACAATTATAAAGTAGCTTGTTACAGCTTAATGAGGATAGCAAGAACTCATAAAGGATTAAAGAAAATCATCAAGGGAAATTGGACAAAATAGTTCAAGAAAAGAGACATGCGATATTATTAAAGCAATTAATTTTAAAAAGGTGGTTGTGTTATAAAAACCTTCTTGTGTGACTTAACCACTCCTTGCCAGCCATTTTCCCTTCTCTGTGAGTCCTCTCGTACTCTCTGTACTTTTGGAAGTATTTTCTTATCGTATCTGTTGATACGAAGGGCAGGATTGATTCTAGTCCGCAGATGGTATCTATTGATACTGAATCAAGGGCAGGATTGATTATAGTCCACAGATGAGCCAGAGAAATTGGTATGCTTCCGTGTGTACACTTTCACTCCCCACACCTACTCGATGGGGTTCAACTCGCAGTGACATTTTGGGATAAACTGTGTGGCCTAGACCAATCAATCAACAAGCATCTTCTCTTCCACAAAATCACTGTGATTTGGACAGGACCCCACTCTCATGTCTTCCCCACTCATCCTGATGCCACAATCTTCCAGGATCATTTTCAGTCCTTTTGGACAACCCCTCCTGTCCACCATCTTCTGTGTCTGTCCTGACCAAACCATATCCCTCATGCATGACTGTGTGCTCCTCCTGAATGGACATTCATTTGCCTTACATTCAAGAAAGCACGGCGGTCAAACATGCAAAAGCACAGTGGTCAAACACATGCAAAAGCACGGAGGTCAAACAACCGCAAAATGGTGTGCTTGTCAAGTGGATATTTTAAATTTGCAATGGCAGCTGCTGCATCCTTCAAGTTTGCCATAAATGTCTGTACCTCTTTATCTCCACCATACTCGAGAAGAGCACGTGCAGTTGCTGGACAGTCTGGTATGGTATACCTCAAAGGAACAAACTCATCAGATGAGACACAGAGAAGGCCATCATGTTCTGTGATAAAATCACTCACCATTATCCTAGCACCCTTGGTTTTGGGCTGGATGAAAGGCTGATCTTGCCGACAGATCTATGTTTGGTCTTTATTTGTGTTAAAGATGCTTCCATCATGATAAATCATGATTAGCTTCTTTCTTGTCTTGGCATCAACAGGAGGAGTAGCAGCTGCCTCATCATTACATGGTGGTGGAGGAAGATGGGCAGAATTGAGGTTTCTGAGCTTCTTCAAAATACTCCTTTCTGTAAGACACCACATCTTACCCCCATGCCCATCCACATATGTTCCTGAATTATATTTAAATGTGATATATATACAAAGCAAAATGATACAAAACATATTTATGAATCTTTCTTATGATTCATTGGGTGAAAACGAAGACGATGAAGCCATCTGGTGGCTGTTCGAAGAGAAACACTCCTGAGATAATCAGGTGGAGAGGGAAGGAGCTGATCAACTGGCCAAAATATGTAGCTGTTAGAAGATAGTACACTGTACATTTACTAACAGATCGAACTGGACTCAAAATAGATCACGTCATTAGCAATGTGCACAGTAACTGAAGCATGGTGAGTGCATGCATAATGGGTAAAGGTCCAATTAGGTAAAGGTCCAATTAGGTAAAGGGCCATACGTACGCAATGTTAATACAGTATATGAGAGTCCAATTGTCTCTACCTCCCCCAAGAAGGCAGTCAGGTCTTCTTATAGTTGAGTCTGTCGACGGGTTTTGGGCCCCGTTTGCTTCTTCGTAAGGGGGGGTTTGGGGGCTGCAATCGTCTGGGGAGTGCAGAGCGTTTCGTGGCAGGGGTGGTGGGGTGGGGGCTAGGTGTGTCCAGTGTGCGGGTGACTTGGGCGTAGGATCGTGGTTGTGAGTCGGCTGTAGTGGTGGTGTGCGGCGGAGAGCTGCTATCCTGCGCGGCGGTCGGGTTCCCGAGCAGCGATGGTATGGGTATTGGGGGTATCACTGGAGTGGAGGCGGTCGGTGTTGGCCTGGCGGGCGGAGGGGTGGGGGGAAGTGGCCCGGTGGGTGCAGGGGCGTTCGGTGGTGTCGCTTGGAGGGGCTGGGTCGAGGTTGGTAGTGGAGTTGATGGGCCGGTCGTGTCCGTGTCGAGTGTTGGGATTGGGCCAGGGATGGTTGTGCTGGCTGGGGGGTCAACAGTGCGACGAGTATGATCCGGTTCCATGAGGTTCGGATCATACCGACGAAGGAATCGGCGGTTTCTTGTGGTGAGTCGCCCAGAGCCATCTGTGCGGACCGCATACTGGTGATACTGAAGCACTTCGACAACGGTGCCAGTCTTGTCCCACTTGGTAGGGTGGCGTCCCGATTGGTTTTGGACTAGCACCGTGTCTCCGCACTTCAGTGGTGAGAGGCCTTGAGCGTGCTCGTCCCATCGGGCGCGGCCCGAGATGGTGCGTTTGGAGAGGGCTCTTTCCCTGAGTTCGAGCTTGTCGCTCCAATCTGGGTGGGGTCGGTATTTTTGTGGCAGTCCGGGGATGAGGTCTCGGGTGGCTCTCCCGAATAAACACAATGCGGGAGAAATCTTGGTGGTGGGGTCGGGTCCGTTCCTATACTGAAGGAGTGCCTTGTGGAAGTCGTCCGATAGGGCGCCCGCTGGTCCGGTGTTGCCCGCGATTAGGCGCTTCATAGTCTTGACGGCAACCTCCGCACGGCAGTTGGCGTGGGGGTTGTATGCGGAGGCTAAGCGGTGGTGGACGCCCCATGTTCGGAGGAATGTTCGGGTGTCGTGGGACGCAAATTCTGGCCCGCCGTCTGAGGTGAGCGTGTCTGGGATGCCAAAAGTCGAAAATGTGTCACGGAGCGCCCTCATGAGTCCAGATGCCCCATCTCTGGAGCGGGAGACAATGGGCCAATTAGAGAACCGGTCGACCAGCAACAAGTACGCGACTCCCTCGTGGTGGAAGAAGTCCGCACAGATGTGCTGGAAGGGGTACTCTGGCTCCACTGGAGTGGTCGATGGCATGGCGGGTTGAGATGGGGCGTTGCCGTTGCAGGTGGTGCACCGATTGCGTGTGTCGGCGATGTCCTTTGTGATGCCTAGCCAGAACAGTGAGGACTCAGCGCGGGCTGTCATGCCGCTAATGCCCTGGTGGGCGGCATGCAGGGCGCTGAGGCAGGCTGGGCGTAAGCTCGTTGGTACGATGATCCTCTCCCCCCGGCACACTACACCGTCGATGGTGGACAGGTCGTGCACGTATGGCCACCATTCTCGGATGGAGGTGGGCATGAGTTGTTTTGATGTTGGGGGGCCTCTCTCGATGAGTGATGTGAGCTCCTGTAGGGTGGTGTCTGACGCTGTGGCAATCTGCAGGGATTCCCAGTTCAGTGGTATGCCCGTGATGGCTGCGCACATGGCGTGAGCCAGGCCGTTGTCTTCGTGTCCGTCGATGTGGTCGTCGATGGAGAGACCAGCCAGGAGTGTTGTGGGGATCCGTGGGCTGTAATGTGGGCAGGGTGTGTCGGGGGCGGTGCTGTCATCCGGGAGGTTTAGGCGTTCGGGTTCTCTGATGCCGGATGGGTGACGGGAAAGGGCGTCGCTGGTGTGGTTCCTGACCCCTGGGATGTGCACCATCCTAAAGCGGTAACGCAGGGTTTTCTCCTTGAGGTTTCTTAGTCGTGTATTGGGGATGTCCTCAAGAGATCTGTCCCCAAATAGTTTCAGAAGAGGTTTGTGGTCGACCGCGACAATGAGGTCGCTGCAGCCGAGGACAAAGTGGCGAGCCTTGTCCAAGGCGTCTGCCACGGCCAGGGCCTCGCCTTCGACAGGGGCGTAGCGGGACTCAGCGGGGTGGGTGAATCGCGAGCCCACGAGTGTGACCTTCCATCCCTCTTTGCAGCAAAATATCTCGCGGGATGGGCACTGGCAGTGCTTTTGGAAGAGCCAGTACTCAATCCCGTCCTTGCTCCAATCTGTGGCCAGGCAGGTGGGTCGGTCTTTCTCAAAAATGGTGACGCCTTCCTTGATGCGACTGATGATCTCAGACTTGGATGCGTCAAACGCGTGCTGTAGGTCGTCATTCCAGGAGAATTGGGTGGATGGCTTGAGAAGTGCACGGAAGGGGGACATCACGGACGCCATAGAGAAAGCGTATGCGACCTGGTTGACAAGGCCGAACCAGGCGCGGACGTCCGTGATGCCCTGGGGGATTGGGAATTCATCTATTGCTCGGAGGTACTTGCGACAAGGTTTGACCTCAGACATGGTGATCTCAAAGCCGGCGAACTCCACCTCGTCCTGCGCGAAACGGAATTTGCTCGGGTTGAGGGTTATTCCATTGCGTCCACACACGTCTAGCCACTCTGTGGCTTGGTGGAATGCTTCCTCAATGGTGGGTGCCCAGAGGAGGGTGTCATCAATGCACTTGGTTTTTCGGGTGATTTGCGAGACGAGGGCATCGTACCTGGCGGTGTACGCGTCGCCGGAAGCGATGTATCCTTGGGGGGCAGATTTGTATCTATACCGACCCCATGGGGTGATGAAGGTGGTGAAATGCCTGTCTTCGTCAGCAAGGGCCACAGAGTGGTAGCCGTTCCAGGCGTCGAAGATCGTTTTTTTTGTATTGCTTGGGACGGCTCTGGCCTGGTGGAATGGGGATTGGCAGTGGTGTGTTTCTCTGGTGGCGTGGCGATTTAGCTGCTGGAAGTCGATGGTCCTCCTGAGCGACCCGTTCTTCTTGGTGCAAATAACCATGCGGTGGCACCAAGTGTCCGGGGTGCCCAGGGGGACTTGCTCGATGACTCCCAGCTTGACATCACGATCTAGACCGGCCTTCACCTCGTCCTGCCAGTGGATGGGGATGGGAATGGGTGTGTGGCAGGGTTTGGGGATGGCGATAGGGTCAATGCTTAGGCTCAGGGGGGGGCCTGACATCATCGGGAGGGGTTGATGCTCACAGATGTTGAAGGAGCTCGCTGCATAAAGGGTGCGGAGGTGTTGTTCTAGCCTGCCTCGGTTGGCCTCGGTGGGCGGGAACGGGAGGCTGGTAGGTCTGGAGGGTGGTGGTGCTCTGGTCGGGCATGAGCATGTCTTGGGTATTCCCCCCCCGGGGGTGTGACTCATCCTGATTGGTGTGGGGTGAGGTCCGGTGGATCTTGGTTGGGGGGTCAGCGTCGGTGTCCCGGACTGGCTATTTCCCGTGGCTGGTGTGGGAGTGCTGGTTGGGTTTCCGAGGCGGGGTGGTCCGGTTGGGTGGTCTGGGAGGTGCTGCAAGGCGTTCTCATGGTGGGCTGCTCTCGTCGCCTTGTCGTTACCCGGGGTGGGCATGGGCGTGCTCAGAGGGAAGTCCCGCGGGATCAGTCCCAGGTCCGTGCAGGTGGCAAGGCTGAGGTATAGCTTACTCACGATGGGCGAGAAATACACCATCTGTCTCGTTTCAACGCCAGTGGGTTGGGTCTTGATACGAAGTAGCGCTGCCCCCAAGATGGGTAGGTTGGTTCCTGAAGCGGAGCGCATCTGTAGGTTGACAGGGATGAGGTCCGCAGGTGACAGGCGGAGGTCGGTGAGGAGGCTTGGGCCGGCGAGGCAGCTCTGGCATCCGGTGTCGGCCATTCCCGTGACTGCGAGGTGCTTGGTCTCGACTCGGAGTGTGTGTCCGTGTAGGCGAAAGTCCTCTGTGCGGGCCGAGATCCATAGGTTGATGTTGGGTTGCGGGGGTGAGCGCTTCTGGCTCCACACTCCTGATTGGGCGTCCCAGGTCTGATGGTGTAGAGCACCTTCGGTCATGGTGTCCAGTTCCTCTGATACCGCGCTCTCGTGTTCCGTCGTCTGCCAGCACATGGTGGCGTTGTGGTTGGCTCTGCCGCAGGAGGAGCAGGTTGTGCCAAAGGCGGGGCAGTAGATACGGCGCTGGGCCGTACGTTCCTGCTCACCGTGTCCGTGGAGTCCGTGGAGTCCGCAGTACTGACATATGCCGCGGTTGTTGTGTGTGGATCTGGTCCCTGGTTGAGGCGGACCTGTGCCCTTGGTGGAGGAGTTCCTCAGTGTGGGGTTGTTCTTGCCTCTGGGTAGTGCTTGTTTGGGGCTAGTTCCCGCTCGTGGGGTGTAGCGTCTCTGCTGGCGACGATACGTGCTGGAGATGGCCTCTCCTTCCTCGAGGCTGTTCGTGGAGGTGGGTGTGCACATGGTTACCGCTGATCTCTTGCCGGCTGCTCTGATCTCGACGAATCGTATCGTCTCCTCGACTCCCATTTCCTGGTCCGGGTGCTTGAGGAGGTCCTCCTGGATTTCGGTGTCTGCTAGGCCGATGCAGAGCTGATCCGCGACTCTTTCTTCCCCCTGGTTGGAGACCTGATCACAGCCTGTGCACTTCTTGGTGAAGCGGCAGACTTCTGCTTGCCCGCGTAGGCGGGCAGCGAAGGCGCGGATGGATTCTCCCCTGTCTTGCACCATCCTGCTCAGAGCCACCCTGGCTACCTTTGGGTTTTCCTCCCTGACAGCAAGAGCCCTGATGGCCTTGAGTAGGTTTTCCTCGGATAAATTCTCGATTGGTAAAGGGTCGACGCAGTTGAGGGTGACATCGCGCCTGAGCTTTTGGTCACAGCATTCAAGGAGCTGGATGGTGGTGTCCCTGGCAGTTAGCTCGACTGCTTGGGAGTAAGAGCGCCAGCGGGAGAGGAAATATGACCATCCCTCAGTGGTGCCCCCGGAGGATACCTCAGGTCGCTTGACAGGGGTTGGTTTGGCCTTCATGGGGCGGCTATGAATGATAGCGTGGGTCGAGAGTACCACTGCTGCGACAGCAGGGTTTAAATCGGCTGGAGTGCTGAAGGTACAGTCCGGGAAGGGGCATTCCACAGCCATATGGTCGGGTGGGCCTTAATTGGGGCGGCACCAAAAAAATTTCCCCCGATAGCAGAGTCTCACTCAATAGATGGCTATAGATAGCTAGAGGCTAATAGGGGCCAATGCTTGAGTTACTGTGCGCATAGAAGATAGTACACTGTACATTTACTAACAGATCGAACTGGACTCAAAATAGATCACGTCATTAGCAATGTGCACAGTAACTGAAGTGAGTGCATGCATAATGGGTAAAGGACCAATTAGGTAAAGGGCCAATTAGGTAAAGGGCCATACGTACGCAATGTTAATACAGTATATGAGAGTCCAATTGTCTCTAGCTGTCATATTTAGAGCACCTTTCTTGTACGCATTTTCTCGCACCCACATCGATGTGGATATCTTTTCCATTGAAAAGGCAAAATCTCTCATACTTCCTCTTTGAAAATTTTCCCTTGCTGGAGAAGTCCTTGTATATACATCCTGACAGTCTTCTCAATTTTTCCAAAAGCTCATTAAAATTAATATAGATGATATTAAACCCATTTTTTAAAAGAGAAAATGAATTAAAAATATTCGAGAAAATACGTGTACATTTTGAATAGCTACCCACTATTTTGTAAAATATCTATAGGAGAGGTATGATTTGAATCAACCATAATTTTCTGGCCAAAAATGCTTGTGTGTATGATAAAATATTTTTTGCATGCAATAGCATACAACGATACTTTTTACCACCATATTTTATTATCACCTATAATTGGGCAGCCTAGAAATTGGCTATGAAATCTTAATTGATGCATACGACCAGAAGATGGCCTGAGTTCACAAGCGATTGACTGCCATTAGATTTTAATTAGTTTCAGCAATCTTTCCACCCACAGCCAATTATTTTGCCACTTCAAAAGTCTGCACAAAGTCTTTGCCGGCTTAGATACGCTATTCCTCCAGATCTGCAATCTCAAGCACTAACTTCTCTTCTAAATTAGTTGGACGACTTCTGCTAATCTGCTAGCAGATTGGGCCATAAAAGTGCAACCCCAAAATAACAAATATTTTATCCTCTGAAATTGAATTATTCAGGGAACGGTTAAAACACAGACCCCAAATAACTGATAATATATGAAAATGAGCATCTTGAAAATGTAAGCATCATACATAGCACAATAACTCGTCTCAAACAACAACTTGCTCTTGTAGAAGCAAAAATCCAGAGTCAGTTAATATACTCTTATATACGATGCAGCAGAAATATTAGTTCATAGACAGACAGAGACCCACTGGTCCAGTCCACCATTAGTTCATAGACAGACAGAGACACACTGGTCCAGTCCACCATTAGTTCATAGACAGACAGAGACCCATTGGTCGAGTCCACCATTAGTTCATAGTGCTTAAATTGTCCAGTTTCTTTAATGTAACTGGGGAGAGAGTTTCAGAGCCTAGAGTATATAGCAGAGGTAAAGCCAATTGAGTTCTGTATGGGATTAGTAGGCACTTGCTGGGGTGGAAGGACCAGAGGTTGTAGCAAGGAGTTGGTTGGCATGGTGGGAGGGGATAGAAGGAAAATCTCTGTTATTGTGAATAAGTTTGAAGAAAAATATAAGTTTGGCATTATGGCGGCGAGAGGATGGAGATGGAAGATGAAGC
This sequence comes from Cladorhizidae sp. MBARI D1340-BT2, assembly GCA_028752905.1. Taxonomy (NCBI): domain Eukaryota; kingdom Metazoa; phylum Porifera; class Demospongiae; order Poecilosclerida; family Cladorhizidae; species Cladorhizidae sp. MBARI D1340-BT2. Next base: position 1,056,199 of record JAQNBH010000007.1, read on the forward strand.
TTAGCAAGAAGAGAAGTGTAGTCCGAGGACCATTGTGTACTACATAATTTACAGGCAAAGTATTTTCTCAAGATGAGATGAGAGATGGGATGATTGAGGGTCCCAGAGGAAGGAACAGTACTCCAGATGAGGATGGATAAGAGAAGTGTAGAGGCAAAGAAGAGTAGAAGTATCTGAATAGAGTAGAAATGATGGTAGAGAAGACCAAGTAATTTACGGGTCTTGGAAGAGATGTAAAAAATGTGATTGGTCCATGATAGAGATGAAGAAAAGAGGATTCCGAGGTACTTGAACTCAGTCACTAACTGAACCAGTGATACACAGAGGTGATAGTAAGAAGAGATTGTTTATAAGAAATAAGCATGTATTTGACTCAAGTGCGAGAGATTGGGAAGCAAGCCAGGCAGTGATACAGTTTAGGTCTTTCTGAAAGAGAAAAATCAGAATGATAATCGATATGAAACAGAATCGATATGAAACAGAAGGCTATCGGCATGGAGAATAAGCTTAGATTTGACGGGCAAGGACACGTTACACACACCATTGACGTGAATGATAAAGAGGAGAGGACATATTACAGATCCTTGAGGGACACCAGAAGACACAGGGAGAGGTGAGGAGGTGGTGCCTGTGATGATCACTTGTTGCGAACGCGCTGTAAGAAGGAGTATAGTCGGTTAGTGAGGTAAGGAGGGAAGTGCAGGAAGGAAAGAAGATCTTTGTGAGGAACAGAGTCAAAGGCATTTTTTAGATCTAGAAAACAAGCACCAACCAATTTATTAGTTTGAAGAAGAGAGTGAGAGGAATGATTGGCCAAGAGAAAGGCTGAAGAAGTGGACCGATGAGGAAGAAGACCGCATCGAGAAGAAGAGATAATATTGTGTTCAATGTGTAAGGGGAGCCACTATGGAAGGGCGTGTGGATCTAAGCATTCTAGAGGAGATCAAATCACGGCCAGAGGCTGTGGAAGAAGGTAAATGAGAAATCATTATGGAACAAACAAAAGACCAAACTTTTTGGAAGGAGAGGATGAGAGAGACTGGAAGAAGATGCTTTTAATAGTAGTAGATGAATTCTAAGAGAGCGATAAATCGGATAAAGAGCAGGTTAATCTAGTTTTTTAGCACTGTGTTTTTGTTGTTGTTGTCGAAGGTTATTATCACTGCAAGGGTGGCAACTAGTGGGTGAGATAAATATTAGAGGGGACACACAAGCTGATGACTTCTGAAAATCTATCTTTAAATGCTTTTTAGGAGAAATCAACTGAAGAAAGCAGGGAAAGGAGGAAAAACAGCAGGCAGCTCTGTTAAAATCTGCGAGAGGATAGAACCAAATTTTGTGCTTGGTACACTTTCTAGTAGGGAAGGGAGAGTGTGATTGATCCCTTTGACAAGGGAAGAGTCCTTGAGGTGGAAATGGGAGTAGGTAGCAGAGGAGGTTTGTGAGGAGTATGGCCAGCTATATTTGGAGGCTTTGGAGGAAGGCAAAAGGATAAAAATTATTTAATGGAGAATGAGTATATATATTGGAAGTGGAACAGTTGAAGGAGTTAGACTTAGTGACAAGGGGTAGTTGACCATGTGTCGGAAGAGAGGAAACTAGAGAGGAAACTGGAGAAACAGAGGATGGATTATATCAACACTTAGTACAGTTGAGGAAGTTCAGTTAGGAGAATGGAGGGGAGGAGAATTGGGTGGAGAATTAGAAGCTGGGATGGCTGAAAGAAGGCTTGCGCATGGTATTCGATTCAGCCTGAAGGGGTGATGCATCCACTGAGGTGTTTTGGAGTGACAGGCAAGGGCTTGGTAGTTGTCTTTAGCAATGAAATTGGGGTGACCAGGGTGAAAGAGAGACAGAATCCTTTACGCAGTCAAATGGATAAGATTGTGCAAGTGAGATGGGAATACCACGCAGATGCAGTGAGAGGAACTGGAGCACATTTCACATTGCATCATATCACCTTCATCAGAACTAACACTACACACACACTTGACTGACATCAGCAGTACTAGGACCTGGGTTAGTTTCCGTGTCACCAGACACAAGTAGCAGTAGGCAGCCTACATCAGCTAAACTAGGAGAGGAGAAACAGGAGAAATGAGAGAAGCGACGACGATGACAGCAGATATGATGACAAGCGTTAAAGAAGAAACGTCCACGAGTTGGAGAGAGAGAGAGACAGCTGACAAGAAACAAATATAAATGCTGAAGTAATTCCAGAGGAAGTGGGACGATGTCTGCCTCTGAAAAGAGCAGGTAGGTCGATCTAAGCTTCAAAAGAAGACAGATGTCTAATCAATTCAGGGGGTTAATTAACACATTGCTGTTAATTACAGTCATTAATTAGTTAACATTGTTGTTTATTAGTTAACCACTGCTGCTAATTAGTTCTTAACATCACTATTAATTAGCTGTTAAATTGTTAATTAGTTGTGGACATTGTTAATTAATTGTAAACAGTATTGTTGATCAGTTCTTAACTTTGTTGTTAATTAGTTGTTAACATTGATGTTAATTAGCTGTTAAAATTGTTAATTAGTTGTGGACATTATTGTTAATTAATTGTTAACACTGTTGTTAATTAGTTCTTAACACTGTTGTTAATTAGTTCTTAACACTGTTGTTAATTAGTTCTTAACATTGTTAATTGTTGTTAACATTGTTGTTAATTAGTTGTTAACATTGTTATTAATTAGTTGTTAACATTGTAATTTAGTTATCATTATTTTAATTAGTTGTTAACATTGTTGTTAATTAGTTCGAACATTGTGTTAAGTCTGCCGAACATTATCAGTATTATTATTATTTTTCATGTTGGGTATGCTTTGGACCTTGAGTTCCCAAGGTTCCATAAACTTCCATTACAGCATTACTATACATAATAATGACTTTAACTAGTTACTACAACAACTTTCATTTTCAGTGAAAACATGAAGGGCTTAAATTTGGGTTGCCATGGCAACATCTCATGTATATTGATGTTATCAATTTGAATGCTATTTTTGTTTCTTGGAATGATTTCTGTAATTCTGTTAGTGTATATATATACAAGAATTGAAATTACAAGAATTGAAATTTAAGTAATTTTAAGGCAATGAGTTATGTTGGAGTTATAAAATTCTAAATATTATGTTCTACTATCAATTCACTAAACATCTGTAAAGTGATTACTATAGCTTATTTCAGGAACACGACGATGCAATTTATAATTTCACAGCATCTTCTACTAAACACCTGTTTTTCCTTCACGGTACGCACAGTGATATTCCTTCTATAATGCTCCCGTATCAACTCAAGACTAACTGAATCCAAGGCGACTTTCTCCAGTGCTCCAATGTATCACACCTAGTACGTGTGAACCAACGTGTGAACCAATTTGCCTGACCCCAAACCCGTTCAATAGGGTTTAACTCACAAGGGTATTTTGGAAGGAAAATACACTCGAGCTTGTGACTGGAAATCAAAGTCTCCACTCAAGTTTTCTGGGTCTTAAAATCATTGCTTTCCAGGACTTTGATCATCTCAGTTTTGACCATGCCAGTGGTGTCATGCCAGTGGTGTCCCCACCATGCTCTTCCAGGACTGTTGTTAGGCCAGCCAGCCTAACAGAACTAGCACCTATCAACACTGATCGGCTGAACAGATAATCATACCCGGTGGCAATTGACAGTAGTTACATCTTACTTGTAGTTGTTTCATTGGACAGAACTTTACTATAATCTCATTGGCTGTTTGTTGCATGATCCTACCTTTATTTTGTCATTGTAAACCCTCTGCTGGGAGAACTTATTTAAATGCTCCTAGGTCTGGCAAGAGGTTATGAAGTTGATCTCACTAGTCAGTCAGACTCAGTTATATATGTTTGTGGAAGTCACTGCTAATTAAATTATCTTCAACCTAACTTCTAGCTTAGGCTGAAGTAGATAGGTAAGATAAGGTTACGCTGGAACTAAAACCCAACACTGTTCATAAGCCCTTTGGTTGGCCACTTGATGTAATCATCACTTGCATCACTCCATCCCAGTATGTGTTTCACCTCTTTGGTTGCTTGCCACCATCACTTACATTCATCCTGTGTGCATTTAAAGCAGCATAAGCATAAGCAGTGTGTCCTGAGCTTTGGTTGAAGATTTAAAAAATTGAGTGTGAGATTTTGCTTCAACTGCATTTTCCAATTTAATCAGGAACTTTGCTAGCTTCATGTTCTTCCTCTCATTGAGCTGTAGATAACCATGATGCTCAGTGATAAAGTCACTCACCATAATCCCACGTCGTAAGTTTCCTTACTTCAGCCCACTGCCATGATGGTCCTTCATTTTCATGAAAAGTGGACTCGCGTGGTAGATAAGCACAAGATTTTTCAGGGCAGTAACTGGAGCCTACACATTTTCTTCCAATTTTCCATCCCTACACTCTGGTGGCAGTGGCAAGTGTGTGCATTCCAATACCTCAATTTTTCATAAGTACATCTTCCTGTACTCAATTACATCTTCCCTCTCGTGACCATCGACATACACACCCTTTCGGTAAGATGTAGGATGGAAGCCAAGATAATGTAGCCGTTTACAAGCAGTGAGGAAAGCCAGGAGGGAGGTGAGAGTAAGGAAGCCAATCATGGCTAACCCAGGCAGCAAATCTAGCAGCTGTCATGGTTGGTTGACCTTTTTCATAGGCATTTTGCCCCAGAAAACTTTCCCTTGTAATAGTAAAAATAATTCCTCCATGATCAAATCAAGCGGTTACTGAACCCTACCACAGATCCTGCCTCATTAGCAGTTGCAACATTTGTCAGTCCAAATCTCTGGAAGTGTCCATAAGAATGATAGCAAACATTTTCTGGGCAGACTTTGGTTGACCCATTCTTTATAGCAAGCTGTTGCTTCTTCTTCTGTAAAGGTATGGTTGTCAGAGGAGCTGTCATTGTCACTCTCTTCATCGAATGAATGAACTGGTGGCAGCACAAATGAGTCATCCAAGAGATAGAAGTTTGGACTCAATGAAATTGTGGTTGTCCCAGGTTGTGAGCTATATAGGTATAGGTTGGCGCACTTCTTGAAGAAGTGGTGTTTCTGGTTCAGACTCTAATTCAGACAACTGTGACACAGCTGTCCTTTCATACATAGCGCTTTAGCAGCTCTCATTCTGTCAGGCTTTTTTTTGCACTCGTATACTACACGTTCGGTTGCCATGGAAATACGCCGCGCCTATATAATTATATTTAGATTTCCCATAGGAGTAATTTAACCCTATAGTAAAACTATATACCTAGCAATGGCAAACAAAAAGTCATTATAAGAAAGTGTTCGCAAGTTATTAGCGCGAGTTAAACTTAGCACTCACTATTATATATAACACAACAAACATTTTGCGCTTTATAAAGGAAAGACCCTTTACCAATCACTGGAAATTCGAATATTCCCATCTTGCGAGATTTGCTCTTCAGATGAATATTTTGACTGTGTTGTTGTGCTACTGCGTGATGTCTGCAGCTGGTCTCACTGTTGGAGAAAGAGAGCAAGTCTGTTGTAAACCAGCGAAATGTAGGTTGGCATTGATTTTTAGCGAGTGAAAGGTGGGCACGCTGCCCTGGGTGTTTTTATTTTGTACGTAAATTTGTATGGCTATCCTATTCCCAAAATTTTAATGCTAAAATAAAGTACACAAATAGAACTATATTTGGATAATATTGTATATTATGAAAGTGTAATCTCCCTTGCCTGAGTGCATGTACGCATAGTGATGCTGTTATGTGTGATGTCGTTTGCTGTTGCCATGCAGCTAATGGAAGGTTTTGTGAGGTTGCTTAGTATCAAAATACATGAGTGCTGTCATGGAATGCTCAATATATATATATAACAATGACCTCAATAATCAACTCACAATGTACTCTCTCGGTGTTTCGACTAGACACTCTAGCCTTCATCAGGAAAGGCTAGAGCGTCTTATCAAAATGCCAACACATTAAATTTCAAGTTGATTTTTGAGACGGTCATTGTAATTTCATTATAACAATGGTCTTTTTGGTTGAAAGAAATTGTCCGTGTTTTGGGAGCAAACAGCACATAAGCCCTCAAAAGCCTGAAGAAGATTTTTCAACCAATTCTGCTGAACAAAACATGAAATAGTCATTTTGGGACTTATTCTTTCCAAAATATGCATTGAATATCCTATTGCAACTAGCGCACAATAATAATCATATTGTGTGCTATGTATGTGAGGATATTCATGACTCAAAATTCTTCACTGAGACTGAAGAAGTAGTGAGTTAAAGCATGGCATCATGCCACTGGTTAGCTGTAGAAGTGCTCCCTGAGCAGTGTAGAAGAAGGACACAGAAAAGTTTTGAGCAAGTTAGTCCCTCAATTGGAGAGTGTTTTTATGGCATACGTTTATTCATGATATGTCATTTGTCAAGGTTCAAGGTTCAGTCAGAGCTGTTAGTGTCCTCTACTTGCTGGAACCAGTGCAGAGTGCAGTTTAGCATCAGAGATAAACACTGTACATAGCAACCACACGGCCTGAGGCCTTATAGAACTAGTTGAGTTATGTTTAGAGCAGGTCAGAGCTGACAACAAAACATATTAAGCACATGAAACAAAAGTTGGCCAAGTGTTTGCCATCAGAATAGTGTTTAGTGGTAGTAGTTAAGTGGGTGTGGCACAGATCTTATGGGTTGTTTTGAATTAGGTAGTTGTGTGTGGGGTGTGTGGGAGGAGGGGGGAAGGAGGGGGGTGGGGTGGGGGGAGGAGTGGAGAAGGATGTGTGTGTGTGTGGGGGGGGGGGGGGGGGGGGGGCACTCTATATGCATCTATATAAGTTACCCTCTACTAGCTATGTGAGAGGTCATCATATATAGTGGACCTCTACTAATTGTGTGAGAGACCACCATATATAGCATCCTATATGGACCCCTACTAGCTATGTGAGAGGTCATCACATATAGTGGACCCCTACTAATTGTGTGAGAGACCACCATATATAGCATCCTATATGGACCCCTACTAGCTGTCTGAGAGGCTACCATATATAGCATCCTATATGGACCCCTACTAGCTGTCTGAGAGGCCACCATATATAGCTTCATGCAAGGACCCCCACTAGCTGTGTGAGAGGCCACCATATATAGCATAGCTGTGGGAGAGGCCACCATATATAGCATAGCTGTGGGAGAGGCCACCATATATAGCATAGCTGTGTGAGAGGCCACCATATATAGCTTCATGTCAGGACCCCCACTAGCTGTGTGTGAGAGGCCACCATATATAGCATAGCTGTGTGAGAGGCCACCATATATAGCATAGGTGCGTGAGAGGCCACCATATATAGCTGACCTCCATGCTGGGGAGAGGCCACCATATACAGCATAGCTGTGTGAGAGGCCACCATATATAGCTTCATGTAGCTGTGAGAATGCCACCATTAATTGGTATCCTCTATAAAAAAAAATTACGAAGATATTGTGCTAGCTTTATATGTGGAGGTTGAATATATTACAAGACAAGGATGTTCTATTTATACATATATAATATATGTATAAGACGAGGATGTTCTATTTATAGATATAATATATGCATAAGACAAGGATATTCTATTTTATATCTATTATATGTGGATGTTCTATTTATAGAGCAAATATAAGTTGATTATCATTGATTAATCGAGAAGGTCATTGCATAAGTCCTGCCCTTACATCAGTATTATATTATATTAGCAGGCAAAGGTCCTAATATGGACATGTTCTACGCTGGAAAAGTCTTAATTTCCCCCCCTGGAATTCAAGCCAATATATTCTTTGTCATTATTTCTGTAGTCAACAGCTTCCTTCAGGAATTCAGGATATCATTATTGACTATTCATACCAAGTAGCACCTCAGTTATTGGGAAGGCTGGTGAACCACCTTGCAGATAACTGCTCAAGGTTCATCTTATAAGCTAGGCCATGAATTTAATTAACTCTTTTGCCTAACTGAAACTAAAACCAGTAATTAACCTTTCTTGCAGCTGTCTTCAAGTCAATCATTGTAAAGTCTTATTCACTCACTGAAAGTAGCCACTCTGTGTTGATATGATTAGTCACCCCCACAGGGTCTACAAGTATGCTGTGAGGAGTCTTCACTCACTGATGGCAGCCACTCTGTGTTGATATGATTAGTCTCCCACCCAGGGTCTACAAGTATGCTGTGAGGAGTATTCACTCACTGATGGCAGCCTCTCTGTGTTGATATGATTAGTCACCCACCCAGGGTCTACAAGTATGCTGTGAGGAGTCTTCACTCACTGATGGCAGCCACTCTGTGTTGATATGATTAGTCTCCCACCCAGGGTCTACAAGTATGCTGTGAGGAGTATTCACTCACTGATGGCAGCCTCTCTGTGTTGATATGATTAGTCACCCACCCAGGGTCTACAAGTATGCTGTGAGGAGTCTTCACTCACTGATGGCAGCCACTCTGTGTTGATATGATTAGTCTCCCACCCAGGGTCTACAAGTATGCTGTGAGGAGTATTCACTCACTGATGGCAGCCACGCTGTGTTGATATGATTAGTCACCCCCCCAGGGTCTACACGTATGCTGTGAGGAGTCTTCACTCACTGATGGCAGCCACTCTGTGTTGATATGATTAGTCACCCCCCCCAGGGTCTACAAGTATGCTGTGAGGAGTCTTCACTCACTGATGGCAGCCACTCTGTGTTGATATGATTAGTCACCCACCCAGGGTCTACAAGTATGCTGTGAGGAGTATTCACTCACTGATGGCAGACACTCTGTGTTGATATGATTAGTCACCCCCCCAGGGTCTACAAGTATGCTGTGAGGAGTCTTCACTCACTGATGGCAGCCACTCTGTGTTGATATGATTAGTCTCCCACCCAGGGTCTACAAGTATGCTGTGAGGAGTCTTCACTCACTGATGGCAGCCACTCTGTGTTGATATGATTAGTCACCCACCCAGGGTCTACAAGTATGCTGTGAGGAGTCTTCACTCACTGATGGCAGCCACTCTGTGTTGATATGATTAGTCTCCCACCCAGGGTCTACAAGTATGCTGTGAGGAGTCTTCACTCACTGATGCAGCCACTCTGTGTTGATATGATTAGTCACCCACCCAGGGTCTACACGTATGCTGTGAGGAGTCTTCACTCACTGATGGCAGCCACTCTGTGTTGATATGATTAGTCTCCCACCCAGGGTCTACAAGTATGCTGTGAGGAAAGTGCGAGGTTGAGTTGCCTGTAGTTATCTAGCAGACTATTTGGAGGAAAGAAAAGGCTCTTGAGAGTTCCCTTCTGTATCTATAGATAGATATGTATCTGGGCTTGTGCTGGATGAACCAGAACCAGCAAAGATTATAATGCCAGAACTTGGGCTAGCTAGGGTAGCTTCTCTCCTGTGGTTGTAAGACTGTGCACACCAATAGCAGCTGCTAAGAGTACAGCTCCTGTTAGTAGCTACAGGCCTGGCCTCCATAGGATCTCAGCTCAGTGCTATGTTGGCAGAGCTATACTGTTAGTAGCTACAGGCCTGGCCTCCATAGGATCTCAGCTCAGTGCTATGTTGGCAGAGCTATACTGTTAGTAGCTACAGGCCTGGCCTCCATAGGATCTCAGCTCAGTGCTATGTTGGCAGAGCTATACTGTTAGTAGCTACAGGTCTGGCCTCCATAGGATCTCAGCTCAGTGCTATGTTGGCAGAGCTATACTGTTAGTAGCTACAGGCCTGGCCTCCATAGGATCTCAGCTCAGTGCTATGTTGGCAGAGCTATACTGTTAGTAGCTACAGGCCTGGCCTCCATAGGATCTCAGCTCAGTGCTATGTTGGCAGAGCTATACTGTTAGTAGCTACAGGTCTGGCCTCCATAGGATCTCAGCTCAGTGCTATGTTGGCAGAGCTATACTGTTAGTAGCTACAGGCCTGGTCTCCACAGGATCTCAGCTCAGTGCTATGTTGGCAGAGCTATACTGTTAGTAGCTACAGGCCTGGTCTCCACAGGATCTCAGCTCAGTGCTATGTTGGCAGAGCTATACTGTTAGTAGCTACAGGTCTGGCCTCCACAGGATCTCAACTTAATGCTATGTTGGCAGAGCTATACTGTTAGTAGCTACAGGTCTGGCCTCCACAGGATCTCAGCTCAGTGCTATGTTGGCAGAGCTATACTGTTAGGCCTGGTCTCCACAGGATCTCAGCTCAGTGCTATGTTGGCAGAGCTGTACTATTATATAGTTATGGTTTTGTTGAAGGTCTGTGCTGTTAACTATTGTCACAAGGATAAGCTTCTGAGGAAACCACTTCTTTGTAGTGAAGATGCGCAGCTGCTTGCTGGTATTGCATGCACACTGGTGTGTGTATATGGTGTGTGCTTTATGTATGGACGGACTTTTACTCGTTTGTGGATGTCTTACTGAATAGAGAAGTGGATTAGCCGGGTGGATGCATATGTATAACGAACGAGTGGTGGCCAGTCATCCACTCCCTTCAAAGGATCCAAGGCCTGCTGGAAGTGTGTGTGTGTTTTAAAGCTAAAATTAATCTAAGAAACTTCCCAAGATGTGAGATCACTCTATTTTATGTGTCCACCACTTTGAAATATATACACATATACATACATATACATATATATGTATAATATGTATACATATATATGTATATATATAATATACACACACATGTATACATGTACATGTATACATACATAATACATATATACACATATATTTACATGTATAATAATATAATATATATATACATATATACACATATATTTACATGTATAATATATATATATATTGTGGCACCATAAAAGGTGGTTCTTATAGAGCCATCCCAAGGCTGTGCAGTATACTAATGGGATTCATGACCAGACAAACTCTAGGCTCAATAAGTATAGGGTCAATATGCAAAAGGGCCTTAATTAAGTTAATACCTCTATTAATTAAGCTAATACCTCTATTAAGCAAGCTAGTACCTCTATTAATTAAGCTAGTACCTCTATTAATTAAGCTAGTACCTCTATTAATTAAGCTAGTACCTCTATTAATTAAGCTAGTACCTCTATTAATTAAGCTAGTACCTCTATTAATTAAGCTAGTACCTCTATTAATTAAGCTAATACCTCTAGCTAGTACCTCTATTAATTAAGCCAGTACCTCTATTAATTAAGCTAGTACCTCTATTAATTAAGCTAGTACCTCTATTAATTAAGCTAGTACCTCTATTAATTAAGCTAGTACCTCTATTAATTAAGCTATTAATTAAGCTAGTACCTCTATTAATTAAGCTAATACCTCTATTAATTAAGCTAGTACCTCTATTAATTAAGCTAGTACCTCTATTAATTAAGCTAGTACCTCTATTAATTAAGCTAGTACCTCTATTAATTAAGCTAGTACCTCTAAGCTAGTAAGCTAGTACCTCTATTAATTAAGCTAGTACCTCTATTAATTAAGCTAGTACCTCTATTAATTAAGCTAATACCTCTATTAATTAAGCTAGTACCTCTATTAATTAAGCTAGTACCTCTATTAATTAAGCTAGTACCTCTATTAATTAAGCTAGTACCTCTATTAATTAAGCTAGTACCTCTATTAATTAAGCTACTCTCTATTAAGCACCTACTTTTTGTTAAGCACCTACTAGACTTGGCTATTCTCGATATCTTAAGCGTCCATCAGCTCTGTCTCCTTCTTGCTCGACAGTAATGCTTCTTCCCTGTTGGTGAGTAGACAGACTTATGCATGGACTGTTCATGAATGATGTTCTCTAGGCTCTAGGCCCTGCAACAGTGGAACTGTTTGCCATCTCTGCTACAGTACCAGGCTCTAGGCCCTGCAACAGTGGAACTGTTTACCATCTCTGCTCCAGTACCAGGCTCTAGGCCCTGCAACAGTGGAACTGTTTACCATCTCTGCTACAGTGGCTAGCCCGGGGCCGACACTTGGCAATATGAAGCTATAAAATATATATTTCCACTAGCACCTGCACATTGCTTGTTCCAAGTTCCTACCCGGTATTAATGTGTGTGTGTGTGCATGCATGCGAGAAAATGGTGCTTGCCTGTGTGTGAGAGTGTGTTAAGCGCCATTATCTCGCTGACTGATGCCATGAGCAGCTGTGCTCAACACCAGCCCCTCCCCTTAGCCGCCCACTCACTGTTGTGTGTTTGTGTGTTGTAACTGCAGGCATTTGGTTGAATGATTACCTCGCAAAACACCGTGGGGTAAGTCAACTCTGGGGTGTGGTCTGCACATCACACTCACATGCCTCCACACACACACACACACTGACTCACACACACTCACTCACTCACACTCACACACACTCACACACACACACTCGTTCACTCATTCACACACACACTCGCTCACTCACATACACTCACACACACACACACTCACTCACACACACTCACTCACTCACTCACATACACACACTCACTCACACATCACTCACTCACATACATATATATATATATATATATATATTTTTTATATAATAAACTTCATTGAATTGTAAAGCACAAGCACAAACAAAGCAATGAGGGGTGGAGTTATCCAAGCTCAGCTTGTCATAATGTTCTACAAAAACATTGCACAATCACTTGGCTCCAAACCGCAAATTAAGTGACCTTATGTCATGACATGCAGAAAAGCAACAATAAAATAAAATAAAAAATGATTAAGCAATAATGAAGGGATAATTAATTATCCTTTAAGGAAATATTTTAGTGATAATTATGGATTATTTTTATTTTTGCAGCACCAGATGTTAAAGGAGCCAATTATTGCTTCTCTAGCAGCTTGCACTAAGAGAATACGAGTCTTGGTTGTGGAGATGTTTAGTTCGACTTGAAGCTTTGTGAAACCACGTAGATTTGGCAGGCCACGTTGAACCAATTTCCAATGTAATCAGCTTGGCGGTGTAGCCTGATTGTTGACATGCAGAGAGTAGTGGTATGTATTTGACCTCCTTCCTAGTCGCAGCTTCGTGGAATAAGGTGTCGAAACACACTGTTAGTTCCACAAGGCAGACACACTTGCGTTCATCATCCCACCAGACAATGTCAGGTCTGAGTTCAGTAGGGGTGATGTGGGAAGGGAAATTGTACGCATTGGCCAGGTCAACAGTGCTAAAGGCTGTGTTAGGGAGGTGTTGTGAGATGGTACACTCACTCACTCACTCACTCACTCACACTATCACTCACACTATCACTCACTCACTCACTCACATACACACACACACACACTCACTCACTCACTCACTCACATACACACACACTCACTCACTCACTCATATACACACACACTCACTCACTCACTCACACTATCACTCACTCACTCACATACACACTCACTCACACACACACACACTCACTCACACACACTCACTCACACTATCACTAACTCACTCACACTCACACACACTCACTCACACACACTCACACACACACACACTGCACATACATGCATACTATTACTAGCAAGAGGAGATGGAGATTCCTCTGGCCCAGTTACTCCATGTTTTAATACTTAGCTGACCTCCATGTTTTAATACTTAGCTGACCTCCATGTTTTAATACTTAGCTGACCTCCATGTTTTAATACTTAGCTGACCTCCATGTTTTAATACTTAGCAGGTCTCCATGTTTTAATACTTAGCAGGTCTCCATGTTTTAATACTTAGCTGACCTCCATGTTTTAATACTTAGCAGGTCTCCATGTTTTAATACTTAGCAGGCCTCCATGTTTTAATACTAAGCAGGTCTCCATGTTTTAATACTTAGCAGGTCTCCATGTTTTAATACTTAGCTGACCTCCATGTTTTAATACTTAGCTGACCTCCATGTTTTAATACTTAGCTGGTCTCCATGTTTTAATACTTAGCAGGTCTCCATGTTTTAATACTTAGCAGGTCTCCATGTTTTAATACTTAGCTGGCCTCCATGTTTTAATACTTAGCTGGTCTCCATGTTTTAATACTTAGCAGGTCTCCATGTTTTAATACTTAGCTAACCTCCATGTTTTAATACTTAGCTGATCTCCATGTTTTAATACTTAGCAGGTCTCCATGTTTTAATACTTAGCAGGTCTCCATGTTTTAATACTTAGCAGGTCTCCATGTTTTAATACTTAGCTAACCTCCATGTTTTAATACTTAGCTGACCTCCATGTTTTAATACTTAGCAGGTCTCCATGTTTTAATACTTAGCAGACCTCCATGTTTTAATACTTAGCAGGTCTCCATGTTTTAATACTTAGCAGACCTCCATGTTTTAATACTTAGCTGACCTCCATGTTTTAATACTTAGCAGGTCTCCATGTTTTAATACTTAGCAGGTCTCCATGTTTTAATACTTAGCAGGTCTCCATGTTTTAATACTTAGCAGACCTCCATGTTTTAATACTTAGCTGACCTCCATGTTTTAATACTTAGCAGGTCTCCATGTTTTAATACTTAGCAGGTCTCCATGTTTTAATACTTAGCAGACCTCCATGTTTTAATACTTAGCTGACCTCCATGTTTTAATACTTAGCTGACCTCCATGTTTTAATACTTAGCTGACCTCCATGTTTTAATACTTAGCTGACCTCCATGTTTTAATACTTAGCAGGTCTCCATGTTTTAATACTTAGCTGACCTCCATGTTTTAATACTTAGCAGCTCTCCATGTTTTAATACTTAGCAGGTCTCCATGTTTTAATACTTAGCAGACCTCCATGTTTTAATACTTAGCTGACCTCCATGTTTTAATACTTAGCTGACCTCCATGTTTTAATACTTAGCAGACCTCCATGTTTTAATACTTAGCTGACCTCCATGTTTTAATACTTAGCGGACCACCATGTTTTAATACTTAGCTGACCTCCATGTTTTAATACTTAGCTGACCTCCATGTTTTAATACTTAGCAGACCTCCATGTTTTAATACTTAGCAGGTCTCCATGTTTTAATACTTAGCTGACCTCCATGTTTTAATACTTAGCTGACCTCCATGTTTTAATACTTAGCTGGTCTCCATGTTTTAATACTTAGCTGACCTCCATGTTTTAATACTTAGCTGACCTCCATGTTTTAATACTTAGCAGGTCTCCATGTTTTAATACTTAGCAGGTCTCCATGTTTTAATACTTAGCTGACCTCCATGTTTTAATACTTAGCAGGTCTCCATGTTTTAATACTTATCTGACCTCCATGTTTTAATACTTAGCAGGTCTCCATGTTTTAATACTTAGCAGACCTCCATGTTTTAATACTTAGCTGACCTCCATGTTTTAATACTTAGCAGGTCTCCATGTTTTAATACTTAGCAGACCTCCATGTTTTAATACTTAGCTGACCTCCATGTTTTAATACTTAGCAGACCTCCATGTTTTAATACTTAGCTGACCTCCATGTTTTAATACTTAGCTGACCTCCATGTTTTAATAATTAGCAGGTCTCCATGTTTTAATACTTAGCAGGTCTCCATGTTTTAATACTTAGCTGACCTCCATGTTTTAATACTTAGCAGGTCTCCATGTTTTAATACTTAGCAGACCTCCATGTTTTAATACTTAGCTGACCTCCATGTTTTAATACTTAGCTGACCTCCATGTTTTAATATTTAGCTGACCTCCATGTTTTAATACTTAGCTGACCTCCATGTTTTAATACTTAGCAGGTCTCCATGTTTTAATACTTAGCTGACCTCCATGTTTTAATACTTAGCTGACCTCCATGTTTTAATACTTAGCTGACCTCCATGTTTTAATACTTAGCTGACCTCCATGTTTTAATACTTAGCAGGTCTCCATGTTTTAATACTTAGCTGACCTCCATGTTTTAATACTTAGCTGACCTCCATGTTTTAATATTTAGCTGACCTCCATGTTTTAATACTTAGCTGACCTCCATGTTTTAATACTTAGCAGGTCTCCATGTTTTAATACTTAGCTGACCTCCATGTTTTAATACTTAGCTGACCTCCATGTTTTAATACTTAGCAGACCTCCATGTTTTAATACTTAGCAGGTCTCCATGTTTTAATACTTAGCTGACCTCCATGTTTTAATACTTAGCTGGTCTCCATGTTTTAATACTTAGCTGACCTCCATGTTTTAATACTTAGCAGGTCTCCATGTTTTAATACTTAGCTGACCTCCATGTTTTAATACTTAGCTGACCTCCATGTTTTAATACTTAGCTGACCTCCATGTTTTAATACTTAGCTGACCTCCATGTTTTAATACTTAGCAGGTCTCCATGTTTTAATACTTGGCAGACCTCCATGTTTTAATACTTAGCAGGTCTCCATGTTTAATACTTAGCAGGTCTCCATGTTTTAATACTTAGCTGACCTCCATGTTTTAATACTTAGCTGACCTCCATGTTTTAATACTTAGCTGACCTCCATGTTTTAATACTTAGCAGGTCTCCATGTTTTAATACTTAGCAGGTCTCCATGTTTTAATACTTAGCTGACCTCCATGTTTTAATACTTAGCTAACCTCCATGTTTTAATACTTAGCTGACCTCCATGTTTTAATACTTAGTTGACCTCCATGTTTTAATACTTAGCTGACCTCCATGTTTTAATACTTAGCAGGTCTCCATGTTTTAATACTTAGCAGACCTCTCCATGTTTTAATACTTAGCTGACCTCCATGTTTTAATACATAGCAGGCCTCCATGTTTTAATACTTAGCTGACCTCCATGTTTTAATACTTAGCAGGTCTCCATGTTTTAATACTTAGCAGACCACCATGTTTTAATACTTAGCAGACCTCCATGTTTTAATACTTAGCAGGTCTCCATGTTTTAATACTTAGCAGACCTCCATGTTTTAATACTTAGCAGGTCTCCATGTTTTAATACTTAGCTGACCTCCATGTTTTAATACTTAGCAGACCTCCATGTTTTAATACTTAGCTGACCTCCATGTTTTAATACTTAGCAGGTCTCCATGTTTTAATACTTAGCTGACCTCCATGTTTTAATACTTAGCAGACCTCCATGTTTTAATACTTAGCAGGTCTCCATGTTTTAATACTTAGCTGACCTCCATGTTTTAATACTTAGCTGATCTCCATGTTTTAATACTTAGCAGGTCTCCATGTTTTAATACTTAGCAGGCCTCCATGTTTTAATACTTAGCAGACCTCCATGTTTTAATACTTAGCAGACCTCCATGTTTTAATACTTAGCTGATCTCCATGTTTTAATACTTAGCTGACCTCCATGTTTTAATACTTAGCAGACCTCCATGTTTTAATACTTAGCAGGTCTCCATGTTTTAATACTTAGCTGACCTCCATGTTTTAATACTTAGCAGACCTCCATGTTTTAATACTTAGCAGGTCTCCATGTTTTAATACTTAGAAGACCTCCATGTTTTAATACTTAGCAGACCTCCATGTTTTAATACTTAGCTAACCTCCATGTTTTAATACTTAGCTGACCTCCATGTTTTAATACTTAGCAGACCTCCATGTTTTAATACTTAGCTAACCTCCATGTTTTAATACTTAGCTGACCTCCATGTTTTAATACTTAGCAGGCCTCCATGTTTTAATACTTAGCAGACCTCCATGTTTTAATACTTAGCAGACCTCTCCATGTTTTAATACTTAGCTAACCTCCATGTTTTAATACTTAGCTGATCTCCATGTTTTAATACTTAGCAGGTCTCCATGTTTTAATACTTAGCAGGTCTCCATGTTTTAATACTTAGCAGGTCTCCATGTTTTAATACTTAGCTGACCTCCATGTTTTAATACTTAGCAGGTCTCCATGTTTTAATACTTAGCAGACCTCTCCATGTTTTAATACTTAGCTGACCTCCATGTTTTAATACATAGCAGGCCTCCATGTTTTAATACTTAGCTGACCTCCATGTTTTAATACTTAGCAGGTCTCCATGTTTTAATACTTAGCAGACCACCATGTTTTAATACTTAGCAGGTCTCCATGTTTTAATACTTAGCAGACCTCCATGTTTTAATACTTAGCAGGTCTCCATGTTTTAATACTTAGCTGACCTCCATGTTTTAATACTTAGCAGACCTCCATGTTTTAATACTTAGCAGACCTCCATGTTTTAATACTTAGCAGGTCTCCATGTTTTAATACTTAGCTGACCTCCATGTTTTAATACTTAGCAGACCTCCATGTTTTAATACTTAGCAGGTCTCCATGTTTTAATACTTAGCTGACCTCCATGTTTTAATACTTAGCTGATCTCCATGTTTTAATACTTAGCAGGTCTCCATGTTTTAATACTTAGCAGGCCTCCATGTTTTAATACTTAGCAGACCTCCATGTTTTAATACTTAGCAGACCTCCATGTTTTAATACTTAGCTGGTCTCCATGTTTTAATACTTAGCTGACCTCCATGTTTTAATACTTAGCAGACCTCCATGTTTTAATACTTAGCAGGTCTCCATGTTTTAATACTTAGCTGACCTCCATGTTTTAATACTTAGCAGACCTCCATGTTTTAATACTTAGCAGGTCTCCATGTTTTAATACTTAGAAGACCTCCATGTTTTAATACTTAGCAGACCTCCATGTTTTAATACTTAGCTAACCTCCATGTTTTAATACTTAGCTGACCTCCATGTTTTAATACTTAGCAGGCCTCCATGTTTTAATACTTAGCAGACCTCCATGTTTTAATACTTAGCAGACCTCTCCATGTTTTAATACTTAGCTAACCTCCATGTTTTAATACTTAGCTGATCTCCATGTTTTAATACTTAGCAGGTCTCCATGTTTTAATACTTAGCAGGTCTCCATGTTTTAATACTTAGCAGGTCTCCATGTTTTAATACTTAGCTAACCTCCATGTTTTAATACTTAGCTGACCTCCATGTTTTAATACTTAGCAGGTCTCCATGTTTTAATACTTAGCAGACCTCCATGTTTTAATGACTTAGCTGACCTCCATGTTTTAATACTTAGCAGACCTCCATGTTTTAATACTTAGCAGGTCTCCATGTTTTAATACTTAGCAGACCTCCATGTTTTAATACTTAGCTGACCTCCATGTTTTAATACTTAGCAGGTCTCCATGTTTTAATACTTAGCTAACCTCCATGTTTTAATACTTAGCTGACCTCCATGTTTTAATACTTAGCAGGTCTCCATGTTTTAATACTTAGCAGACCTCCATGTTTTAATACTTAGCAGACCTCCATGTTTTAATACTTAGCTGGTCTCCATGTTTTAATACTTAGCAGGTCTCCATGTTTTAATACTTAGCTGACCTCCATGTTTTAATACTTAGCTGACCTCCATGTTTTAATACTTAGCAGGTCTCCATGTTTTAATACTTAGCAGGTCTCCATGTTTTAATACTTAGCAGGTCTCCATGTTTTAATACTTAGCAGCTGATGTTTTAACACCTAGCAGGTCTCCATGTTTTAATACTTAGCAGGCCTCCATGTTTTAATACTTAGCAGGCCTCCATGTTTTAATACTTAGCAGGTCTCCATGTTTTAATACTTAGCAGGTCTCCATGTTTTAATACTTAGCAGGCCTCCATGTTTTAAGGGGGGACGATTGTATTTTTTACTTTTTAATTTTTTTAACTTGTGGTTACAACTTTAGAGCTCTGTAGATTCTGCAAACTTCATGGTATGGACTTGATATATAGCTCAAAAGATAGGTCTCTCTGTGTGCTCTCTTTTGATACTAAAAATATGTTTCATAAGTATAACTATAGGCAAGTTACTAGACCCTAAAGTGGAGGGACCTCAAATACCTGAATCCCTGTAACCTCTGCTAAAATAACTCCAGATTGCTAAGTGCAAAAAAAATTGAAATTGGTACGAGTGGCCCAAGCTAACCTCCTCTGCTAGCAGCATCCACCACAACTACTACATATTCCCTATAGCTGGGCATATTGACGGTTAACAGTGCATACATTGGTCTTAAAACTGAAGTGACAATAAAGTGGGTTTGGCTTTATCTACCTGCGTCCCGATCAAACAGGGCTCTACCTGCTAGTGAGAGGCCACCCTATAAGCTGTCCTACAACACCAGGACATCAGAGCTGCTTCTCAGATATAGGCTGTCTACAACACCAGGACATCAGAGCTACTTTTCATATATAGGCTTACAACACCAGGACATCAGAGCTGCTCTCAGCTATAAGCCGTCTACAACACCAGACATCAGAGCTGCTCTCAGCTATAGGCTGTCTACAACACCAGGACATCAGAGCTGCTCTCAGCTATAAGTTATCCTACAACACCAGGACATCAGAGCTGCTCTCAGCTATAAGTCATCCTACAACACCAGGACATCAGAGCTGCTTCTCAGCTATAGGCCGTCTACAACACCAGGACATCAGAGCTGCTCTCAGCTATAGGCTGTCTACAACACCAGGACATCAGAGCTGCTTCTCATATATAGGCTGTCTACAACACCAGGACATCAGAGCTGCTCTTGGCTATAAGTCATCCTACAACACCAGAATTACTATCTGTTCTATTATATACTGTATATGCACTGTTGTAATATATATACTAGTATCTAATGTTACTATCTGTTCTAATATATATACTAGTATCTAATGTTACTATCTGTTCTAACATATATACTAGTATCTACTATTACTATCTGTTCTAATATATATACTAGTATCTATGTTACTATCTGTTCTAACATATATACTAGTATCTACTATTACTATCTGATCTATGTTACTATCTGTTCTAATATACATACTAGTATCTAATGTTACTATCTGTCTAATATATATACTAGTTACTGTTACTAATATATATACTAGTATCTATGTTACTATCTGTTCTAATATATATACTAGTATCTATGTTACTATCTGTTCTAATATATATACTAGTATCTACTGTTACTATCTGTTCTACATACTAGTATCTACTATTACTATCTGTTCTAATATATATACTAGTATCTACTGTTACTATCTGTTCTAATATATATACATGTACTAGTATCTATGTTACTATCTGTTCTAATATATATACTAGTATCTACTGTTACTATCTGTTCTAATATATATACTAGTATCTATGTTACTATCTGTTCTAACATATATACTAGTATCTACTGTTACTATCTGTTCTAATATATATACTAGTATCTATGTTACTATCTGTTCTAATATATATACTAGTATCTACTGTTACTAATATATATACTAGTATCTATTGTTACTATCTGTTCTAATATACATACAAGTATCTAATGTTACTATCTGTTCTAATATATATACTAGTATCTACTGTTACTAATATATATACTAGTATCTATGTTACTATCTGTTCTAATATATATACTAGTATCTAATGTTACTATCTGTTCTAATATATATACTAGTATCTATGTTACTATCTGTTCTAATATATATACTAGTATCTACTGTTACTATCTGTTCTAATATATATACTAGTATCTACTGTTACTATCTGTTCTAATATATATACTAGTATCTAATGTTACTATCTGTTCTAACATATATACTAGTATCTACTGTTACTATCTGTTCTAATATATATACTAGTATCTACTGTTACTAATATATATACTAGTATCTATGCTATCTGTTGTAATAAATATACTAGTATCTAATGTTACTACATCTGTTCTAATATATATACTAGTATCTACTGTTACTATCTGTTCTAACATATATACTAGTATCTACTGTTACTATCTGTTCTAATATATATACTAGTATCTAATGTTACTATCTGTTCTAATATATATACTAGTATCTACTGTTACTAATATATATACTAGTATCTATGTTACTATCTGTTCATATATACTATTACTATCTGTTCTAATATATATACTAGTATCTACTGTTACTATCTGTTCTAATATATATACTAGTATCTACTGTTACTAATATATATACTAGTATCTATGCTATCTGTTGTAATAAATATACTAGTATCTAATGTTACTACATCTGTTCTAATATATATACTATTATCTAATGTTACTATCTGTTCTAACATATATACTAGTATAGTATCTAATGTTACTATCTGTTCTAACATATACTAGTATCTAATGTTACTATCTGTTCTAATATATATATACTAGTATCTACTGTTACTATCTGTTCTAATATATATACTAGTATCTATGTTACTATCTGTTGTAATATATATACGAGTATCTAATGTTACTACATCTGTTCTAATATATATACTAGTATCTATGTCTATGTTACTATCTGTTCTAATATATATACTAGTATCTACTGTTACTATCTGTTCTAATATATATACTACTAGTATCTACTGTTACTATCTGTTCTAATATATATACTAGTATCTATTTTACTATCTGTTCTAATATATATACTAGTATCTATGTTACTATCTGTTGTAATATATATACGAGTATCTACTGTTACTATCTGTTCTAATATATATACTACTAGTATCTACTGTTACTATCTGTTCTAATATAGTATCTAATGTTACTATCTGTTGTAATAAATATACTAGTATCTACTGTTACTAATATATATACTAGTATCTATATTACTATCTGTTCTAATATATATACTAGTATCTACTGTTACTATCTGTTGTAATAAATATACTAGTATCTACTGTTACTATCTGTTCTAATATATATACTAGTATCTACTGTTACTATCTGTTCTAATATATATACTAGTATCTACTGTTACTATCTGTTGTAATAAATATACTAGTATCTACTGTTACTATCTGTTCTAACATATATACTAGTATCTATGTTACTATCTGTTCTAATATATATACTAGTATCTACTGTTACTATCTGTTCTAATATATATACTAGTATCTATGTTACTATCTGTTCTAACATATATACTAGTATCTATTGTTACTATCTGTTCTAATATATATACTAGTATCTACTGTTACTATCTGTTCTAATATATATACTAGTATCTACTGTTACTATCTGTTCTAATATATATATACTAGTATCTACTGTTACTAATATATATACTAGTATCTATGCTATCTGTTGTAAACATCTGTTCTAATATATATACTAGTATCTAATGTTACTATCTGTTCTAACATATATACTAGTATAGTATCTAATGTTACTATCTGTTCTAACATATATACTAGTATCTACTGTTACTATCTGTTCTAATATATATATATACTAGTATCTACTGTTACTAATATATATACTAGTATCTATGCTATCTGTTGTAATAAATATACTAGTATCTAATGTTACTACATCTGTTCTAATATATATACTAGTATCTAATGTTACTATCTGTTCTAACATATATACTAGTATAGTATCTAATGTTACTATCTGTTCTAATATATATAATAGTATCTAATGTTACTATCTGTTCTAATATATATATACTAGTATCTACTGTTACTATCTGTTCTAATATATATACTAGTATCTACTGTTACTATCTGTTCTAATATATATACTAGTATCTAATGTTACTATCTGTTCTAATATATATACTAGTATCTACTGTTACTAATATATATACTAGTATCTATGTTACTATCTGTTCATATATACTAGTATCTACTGTTACTAATATATATACTAGTATCTAATGTTACTATCTGTTGTAATAAATATACTAGTATCTACTGTTACTATCTGTTCTAATATATATACTAGTATCTAATGTTACTACATCTGTTCTAATATATATACTAGTATCTAATGTTACTATATCTGTTCTAACATATATACTAGTATCTACTGTTACTATCTGTTCTAATATATATACTACTAGTATCTAATGTTACTATCTGTTGTAATAAATATACTAGTATCTACTGTTACTAATATATATACTAGTATCTATATTACTATCTGTTCTAATATATATACTAGTATCTACTGTTACTATCTGTTGTAATAAATATACTAGTATCTACTGTTACTATCTGTTCTAATATATATACTAGTATCTACTGTTACTATCTGTTCTAATATATATACTAGTATCTAATGTTACTATCTGTTGTAATAAATATACTAGTATCTACTGTTACTAATATATATACTAGTATCTATATTACTATCTGTTCTAATATATATACTAGTATCTACTGTTACTATCTGTTGTAATAAATATACTAGTATCTACTGTTACTATCTGTTCTAATATATATACTAGTATCTACTGTTACTATCTGTTCTAATATATATACTAGTATCTAATGTTACTATCTGTTCTAATATATATACTAGTATCTACTGTTACTATCTGTTCTAATATATATACTAGTGTCTAATGTTACTACATCTGTTCTAATATATATACTAGTATCTACTGTTACTATCTGTTCTAATATATATACTAGTATCTACTGTTACTATCTGTTCTAATATATATACTACTAGTATCTACTGTTACTATCTGTTCTAACATATATACTAGTATCTACTGTTACTATCTGTTCTAACATATATACTAGTATGTTACTATCTGTTCTAATATATATACTTACTAGTATCTACTGTTACTAATATATATACTAGTTTCTATGTTACATCTGTTCTAATATAATTATATCCTAGTATATATGTTACTATCTGTTCTAATATATATACTAGTATCTAATGTTACTATCTGTTCTAATATATATACTAGTATCTAATGTTACTATGTGTTCTAATATATATACTAGTATCTATGTTACTATCTGTTCTAATATATATACTAGTATCTATGTTACTATCTGTTCTAATATATATACTAGTATCTATGTTACTATCTGTTCTAATATATATACTAGTATCTACTGTTACTATCTGTTCTAATATATATACTAGTATCGACTGTTACTATCTGTTCTAATATATATACTAGTTATCTATGTTACTATCTGTTCTAATATATATACTAGTATCTACTGTTACTATCTGTTCTAATATATATACTAGTATCTATGTTACTATCTGTTCTAATATATATACTAGTATCTACTGTTACTATCTGTTCTAATACATATACTAGTATCTATGTTACTATCTGTTCTAATATATATACTAGTATCTACTGTTACTATCTGTTCTAATATATATACTAGTATCTATGTTACTATCTGTTCTAATATATATACTAGTATCTATGGTACTATCTGTTCTAATATATATACTAGTATCTACTGTTACTAATATATATATACTAGTATCTATGTTACTATCTGTTCTAATATATATACTAGTATCTATGTTACTATCTGTTCTAATATATATACTAGTATCTACTGTTACTATCTGTTCTAACATATATACTAGTATCCTCTGTTACTATCTGTTCTAATATATATACTAGTATCTATGTTACTATCTGTTCTAACATATACTAGTATCTACTGTTACTATCTGTTCTAATACATATACTAGTATCTATGTTACTATCTGTTCTAATATATATATACTAGTATCTACTGTTACTATCTGTTCTAATATATATACTAGTATCTATGTTACTATCTGTTCTAATATATATACTAGTATCTATAGTACTATCTGTTCTAATATATATACTAGTATCTACTGTTACTAATATATATATACTAGTATCTATGTTACTATCTGTTCTAATATATATACTAGTACATGTATCTATGTTACTATCTGTTCTAATATATATACTAGTATCTACTGTTACTATCTGTTCTACTAGTATCTAACCCTCTCACTGTCAATGGCGCCATACGGCGCCACTGCTTTGAAAAATAAAATAAAATATAAGCATTTGTCAATAGGCAATAATTTTTATATCAAAAGATAGCTGAATTCAAACTCTATTTACACCCAAAAAATTACGGCGATTGGACAGAGGAAAGTTAATGAAATTATATTTAAAACACGAACGATTTTCAGTCGGACGATATCAACGATGGAGAAGAGACTGTCAATAGCTGAAATTATTTCCCAAGTGACTAGGGCAGCTTAGGACATTTTTGGTGATGAATCAAGTGACGAAGAATGTGAAGGCATCCATTCCTACCTCGGAGATAGTTGCAAATTTCACCTTTGCATTATGGAGGATCGGAATTGTTTCCATGCTTTCCACAACTTGGTTGACAGACACTGATTTCACCTCAAACTCCACCCAATTTTTTTTCCGATTACATTATGTCAAACAATTATATCAAATGTTTACTGAATGTTGTATTGACAAAGTTCTTGTTGATAAATAAGGACATTTTTGTGGTCGATTTATGAAGACCTTATTATGCGTTGGCATAACTTTTGTATAGTAATGTATATTCCTAGGTTCTTAGAAGCAAAAGAAAGGATAAGGATAGAGCTATCTTATGAGCTATATATCGAGTCCATAACATGAACTATGGAGAAGTTATGGCACTCCTAGTCATGGCCATTGTTTTCATAATTATATTCATATTATGTGGTCAGTTTGTGGTCACACCTTTTGACCACAACTTCTAAAACAATCATGCTATCACATGACCAAATGGTAAATGGTTGAGCTAAATATCTGATTTGATATTAATTTTTTAATGTGGCTGTGTTAAATTTTAAATAATTCTCCACTGCTGACAGTGAGAGGGTTAATGTTACTATCTGTTCTAATATATATACTAGTATCTACTGTTACTATCTGTTCTAATATATATACTAGTATCTACTGTTACTATCTGTTCTAATATATATACTAGTATCTACTGTTACTATCTGTTCTAATATATATACTAGTATCTAATGTTACTATCTGTTCTATTATATATATCTGCCATTACTATCTTCTCCCCTAGAGCTGAGCACAGTGTCCAGTGTTACCATCTCTGTTGTCTTGACCCCCTCTAGTTCCCCCTGCACGGGACCGTGGCCCCTCGCACCACGCCTCATGTGTACTGCTACGATGGGTCACTCGGGACATTGCTAAGCCCTGTCATACGGTTTTGGGACTACCTCCATGTCACCGTGACAACCTCGACACCGAAATACTTAAGCATGGTGCACGGCAACGGCTCGAAGGTTTTGTTGATGGGTGGGAAGCCAGTGACCAATCATAACTTCTCCTCCTCGCGGCCCTTGCTGATCTCTCCGTATGAAGTGAGATGTCTTGCTCTCACCTGTGCCACAGATGGACCAAGTGGTGGTGCCACTTATTCTCTGCATGCCGAGTACCAGCTCGCCTGGCACTTCCCTGTGCTGTTCCTGGTTGGTTGTTTCTTGCTGTTCACAGCTCCAGTGCTAAGCAAGAACGTTCCTTTGCTCTACGGAACTGGCGTGCTCATTGGTGTTATAGGCTCCTCCTTGATTCTTCTCTATGTAATGAGCCGCTTCCTGCCTGCGGTAGGTGTGGTTTCCATAAATTTAGAACAGCTAGGCTTACTTGAAGACAGCTGTTAGCTTGGGGGGGGGGCTTGGCCCAGCTGTTAGCTTGGGGGGGGGGGGAAGAGCTTGAAGACAGCTTAAGGGGGGGGGCTTGGCTTATTTGAAGACAGCTGTTAGCTTATGGGGACTTAGCTTACTTGAAGACAGCAGTTATCTTAAGGGGGGCTTGGCTTACTTGAAGATAGCTGTTGGGGGAGGTCGGAGACCCCCACATTATTGCGACCATTTTGTGTGGCATAATTATTGGCAGTGACATATGTCACCATACAAGATCCTTTAATTAAGGAATGCTATGTCTGATGTTTAGGGAATGGGGAATGCAAGGTCTGGGGAATGCAAGGTCTGAGGAATGGGTGGTCTAGGGAATGGAAGGTCTGGGGAATGGGTGGTCTGGGGAATGGATAGTCTTGGGAATGGATGGTTTGTGGAATGGAAGGTCTTGGGAATTGAAGGTGCCTGGGGAATGGTAGGTCTGGGGAATGGATGGTCTGAGAATGGAAGGTCTGGGGAATGGATATCCGGGAATGAATGGTTTGCGGAATGGAAGGCCTGTAGAATTGAAGGTTGCATGGGGAATGGATGGTCTGTGGAACGGGAGGTCTGGGGAATGGAAGGTCTGGGGAATGGATGGTTTGTGGAATTGAAGGTCTGGGGAATTGAAGGTGTCTGGGGAATGGAAGGTCTGGGGAATGGATGGTTTGTGGAATGGAAGATCTGGGGAATGGATGGTCTGAGGAGGGAAATGGAAGGTCTTGGAATGGAGATAAACACGGCAATCACTGTGTCTTGTTCGGTTCCTGTCTTTCTTCCTGTTGCATGCAGCGTAACTTCCTGGGGATGGGGTTTCTTGTCGGTGGCTATACCCTAATTGCCAGCGTGTTTTACTGGTTCTTGCAACATGTGGGGGAGTATTGGGACTATGCCCTGGCCTACGTCATAATCTCCGGAGTGATCAGCTTTGCAGTCTTGTACAGATGGGGAGGCGTGTCAGATCCCAGAACACTAGATATCGTGCGGTGGACCTTGCAGCTCGTGGGGTTGTCTCTCATCTACTTGGCCAGCTCTCTGCGAGAGTGCTCAATACTGTTGCTGGCATTAGTGGGTGTGACCTACTTCATTCCTCTAAGGTAAGGGTATGGTGAGAGAGAGTGTTAGTGGGTGTGAACTATCTCATTCCTAAGGTAAGGGCATGATGTGAGAGGGTGTTAGTGGGTGTGAACTATCTAATCATAAGGTAAGGATATGGTGTGAGAGGGTGTTAGTGGGTGTGAACCATCTCATTCCTAAGGTAAGGGCATGGTGCGAGAGGGTGTTAGTGGGTGTTAACCATCTCACTCCTAAGGTAAGGGTATGGTGTGAGAGGGTGTTAGTGGGTGTGAACTATCTCATTCCTAAGGTAAAGTGAGAGGGTGTTAGTGGGTGTGGCCTACCAAGGTAAGGGTATGGCGTGAGTTGGTGTTAGTGGGTGTGACTCGTATTTCCAGTATTTTACTTTAAAGTAGGATAGTCATTTGATCACATGTTACATGATGTGACTTGATTACATGATGATGTCACCTGATCTGTTCTGATCACATGATGATGTGTCCCAATCATGTCACTTAATGTCGTCTGATCACGTGATGATGTAACTTTGTGTTATGATCACATGATAATGTCACCTGATGTGTCCTAATCGCAGGTACATCCCTCTCATATGGCCCCTCTACATTGTGAGGTTTGCTGTGGTCTGTGTCTTGTCGATGCTGAGGGGTCTAAAAATCTTCAAGCCCAGTCTACCTCCTTGGAGATACCTGACTCAAGAGGTGTGTATGAGTGTGTAGTGACTGTCTCCTTGGAGATACCTGACTCAAGAGG
Organism: Cladorhizidae sp. MBARI D1340-BT2; assembly: GCA_028752905.1. Lineage (NCBI taxonomy): Eukaryota > Metazoa > Porifera > Demospongiae > Poecilosclerida > Cladorhizidae > Cladorhizidae sp. MBARI D1340-BT2. Next base: position 1,085,402 of record JAQNBH010000007.1, read on the forward strand.
TGTGCATGAGTGTGTGGTGACTGTCTCCTTGGAGATACCTGACTCAAGAGGTGTGTATGAGTGTGTAGTGACTGTCTCCTTGGAGATACCTGACTCAAGAGGTGTGCATGAGTGTGTGGTGACTGTCTCCATGGAGATACCTGACTCAAGAGGTGTGTATGAGTGTGTAGTGACTGTCTCCTTGGAGATACCTGACTCAAGAGGTGTGCATGAGTGTGTGGTGACTGTCTCCTTGGAGATACCTGACTCAAGAGGTGTGTATGAGTGTGTAGTGACTGTCTCCTTGGAGATACCTGACTCAAGAGGTGTGCATGAGTGTGTAGTGACTGTCTCCTTGGAGATACCTGACTCAAGAGGTGTGCATGAGTGTGTAGTGACTGTCTCCTTGGAGATACCTGACTCAAGAGGTGTGCATGAGTGTGTAGTGACTGTCTCCTTGGAGATACCTGACTCAAGAGGTGTGCATGAGTGTGTAGTGACTGTCTCCATGGAGATACCTGACTCAAGAGGTGTGCATGAGTGTGTAGTGACTGTCTCCTTGGAGATACCTGACTCAAGAGGTGTGCATGAGTGTGTAGTGACTGTCTCCATGGAGATACCTGACTCAAGAGGTGTGCATGAGTGTGTAGTGACTGTCTCCTTGGAGATACCTGACTCAAGAGGTGTGCATGAGTGTGTAGTGACTGTCTCCATGGAGATACCTGACTCAAGAGGTGTGTATGAGTGTGTAGTGACTGTCTCCTTGGAGATACCTGACTCAAGAGGTGTGTATGAGTGTGTAGTGACTGTCTCCTTGGAGATACCTGACTCAAGAGTGTAAATGAGTGGTAGTGACTGTCTCCTTGGAGGTTCCTGTCTCAAGAGGGTGTGTAGTGACTCCATGGCTGGCAGTAGAGCTAGGTGCATCAGAGTGGTGGATGGCTGGCAGGATCTTACAAAGCCTTTGTACAGTAGGTCCATACCTAGCAACTCTAGCACCAGGAGACCCTAATCTTCCAAAGCCTCTGTACAGTAGGGCCATACCTAGCAACTCTAGCACCAGGAGACTCCTAATCTTCCAAAGCCTCTGTACAGTAGGGCCATACCTAGCAACTCTAGCACCAGGAGACTCCTAATCTTCCAAAGCCTCTGTACAGTAGGTCCATACCTAGTAACTCTAGCACCAGGAGACTCCTAATCTTCCAAAGCCTCTGTACAGTAGGGCCATACCTAGCAACTCTAGCACCAGGAGACTCCTAATCTTCCAAAGCCTCTGTACAGTAGGTCCATACCTAGCAACTCTAGCACCAGGAGACTCCTAATCTTCCAAAGCCTCTGTACAGTAGGGCCATACCTAGCAACTCTAGCACCAGGAGACTCCTAATCTTCCAAAGCCTCTGTACAGTAGGTCCATACCTAGTAACTCTAGCACCAGGAGACTCCTAATCTTCCAAAGCCTCTGTACAGTAGGTCCATACCTAGTAACTCTAGCACCAGGAGACTCCTAATCTTCCAAAGCCTCTGTACAGTAGGTCCATACCTAGCAACTCTAGCACCAGGAGATTGCTAAGGAAAGGAGCAAGAATGCACCCATGTGGACTACAAATAATGACCCTTTACCGTTTTATAAACTAATCCTGATTTTAAACCTAACCTTTTAAGGAAACCTTGGTTTCCTAACCTTGTGGTTCCTAACTCCAAAGATTCTGCACACATCATGTGGCAAATCAAGTCATTAACTAAAACTTTTTTTTCATGCAAAATTAAATATCTTGCAGAAAATCTTCACTCCGTTAATTAAGAACCATGACTATATAATATACTCTCAATGAACTCACAGTTGGCATAGTAACATTACAATAACCTTCTCAATAATCCACTTGAAATTGTATTCTTTGACGTTTCGACTAGATGCTCTAGCTTATTCCTGATGAAGGCTAGAGCATCTCATTATTCCTGATGAAGGCTAGAGCATCTCATTATTCCTGATGAAGGCTAGAGCATCCATTATTCCTGATTATTCCTGATGAAGGATAGAGCATCTAGTCATTATTCCTGATGAAGGCTAGTGCATCTAGTCATTATTCCTGATGAAGGCTAGAGCATCTCATTATTCCTGATGAAGGCTAGAGCATCTAGTCATTATTCCTGATGAAGGTTAGTCATGATTCCTGATGAAGGCTAGAGCATCTAGTCATTATTCCTGATGAAGGCTAGAGCATCTAGTCATTATTCCTGATGAAGGCTAGAGCATCTAGTCATTATTCCTGATGAAGGCTAGAGCATCTAGTCATTATTCCTGATGAAGGTTAGTCATTATTCCTGATGAAGGCTAGAGCATCTAGTCATTATTCCTGATGAAGGCTAGATCGAGTCCAAATGTTGAGGGAGTACAATTTCAAGTTTCTTGTTATTGTAAGGCTTGTTAGACTGACCTCTTATGTCATCATCTGCCACTTTCTTAGTCGCTGCTGGAGTTAATTAGGTCATCTCGAAAGTTTATCAACATACATGACCTAGTAACAACCAACGAGTGGAGCATTTATGTTGCTTAACAAGCACAGGTGTAAGTACATTGTGGGACACAGGAAATACTAGCAACTTCAAGTCAGTTGGCCATCTTTCTGCTGGTGAGGGCTACTTGGCTAGCCTCAGGAGACCATCTTCTCCTCGGTCAGGTGAAGCCTAGTAGCTGTTGAGTCGGTGATGTCTGCCTGGTGTCCTTCCTCTTCCACTCCATGTCTGCCTGGTGTCCTTCCTCTTCCACTCCATGTCTTCCTGATGTCCTTCCACTCCATGTCTGCCTGGTGTCCTTCCTCTTCCACTCCATGTCTGCCTGGTGTCCTTCCTCTTCCACTCCATGTCTGCCTGGTGTCCTTCCTCTTCCACTCCATGTCTGCCTGGTGTCCTTCCTCTTCCACTCCATGTCTGCCTGATGTCCTTCCTCTTCCACTCCATGTCTGCCTGGTGTCCTTCCTCTTCCACTCCATGTCTTCCTGATGTCCTTCCACTCCATGTCTGCCTGGTGTCCTTCCTCTTCCACTCCATGTCTGCCTGGTGTCCTTCCTCTTCCACTCCATGTCTGCCTGATGTCCTTCCCTTCCACTCCATGTCTGCCTGGTGTCCTTCCTCTTCCACTCCATGTCTGCCTGGTGTCCTTCCTCTTCCACTCCATGTCTGCCTGGTGTCCTTCCTCTTCCACTCCATGTCTGCCTGGTGTCCTTCCTCTTCCACTCCATGTCTGCCTGATGTCCTTCCTCTTCCACTCCATGTCTGCCTGGTGACCTTCCTCTTCCACTCCATGTCTGCCTGGTGTCCTTCCTCTTCCACTCCATGTCTGCCTGGTGTCCTTCCTCTTCCACTCCATGTCTGCCTGGTGTCCTTCCACTCCATGTCTGCCTGGTGTCCTTCCTCTTCCACTCCATGTCTGCCTGGTGTCCTTCCTCTTCCACTCCATGCCTGCCTGGTGTCCTTCCTCTTCCACTCCATGTCTGCCTGATGTCCTTCCTCTTCCACTCCATGTCTGCCTGGTGACCTTCCTCTTCCACTCCATGTCTGCCTGGTGTCCTTCCTCTTCCACTCCATGTCTGCCTGGTGTCCTTCCTCTTCCACTCCATGTCTGCCTGATGTCCTTCCTCTTCCACTCCATGTCTGCCTGATGTCCTTCCTCTTCCACTCCATGTCTGCCTGATGTCCTTCCTCTTCCACTCCATGTCTGCCTGGTGTCCTTCCTCTTCCACTCCATGCCTGCCTGGTGTCCTTCCTCTTCCACTCCATGTCTGCCTGGTGACCTTCCTCTTACACTCCATGTCTGCCTGATGTCCTTCCTCTTCCACTCCATGTCTGCCTGGTGTCCTTCCTCTTCCACTCCATGTCTGCCTGGTGTCCTTCCTCTTCCACTCCATGTCTGCCTGGTGTCCTTCCTCTTCCACTCCATGTCTGCCTGGTGTCCTTCCTCTTCCACTCCATGTCTGCCTGGTGTCCTTCCTCTTCCACTCCATGTCTGCCTGGTGTCCTTCCACTCCATGTCTGCCTGGTGTCCTTCCTCTTCCACTCCATGTCTGCCTGGTGTCCTTCCTCTTCCACTCCATGTCTGCCTGGTGTCCTTCCTCTTCCACTCCATGTCTGCCTGGTGTCCTTCCACTTCCACTCCATGTCTGCCTGGTGTCCTTCCTCTTCCACTCCATGTCTGCCTGGCGTCCTTCCTCTTCCACTCCATGTCTGCCTGGTGTCCTTCCTCTTCCACTCCATGTCTGCCTGGTGTCCTTCCTCTTCCACTCCATGTCTGCCTGATGTCCTTCCACTTCCACTCCATGTCTGCCTGGTGTCCTTCCTCTTCCACTCCATGTCTGCCTGGTGTCCTTCCTCTTCCACTCCATGTCTGCCTGGTGTCCTTCCTCTTCCACTCCATGTCTGCCTGGTGTCCTTCCTCTTCCACTCCATGTCTGCCTGGTGTCCTTCCTCTTCCACTCCATGTCTGCCTGGTGTCCTTCCTCTTCCACTCCATGTCTGCCTGGTGTCCTTCCACTTCCACTCCATGTCTGCCTGATGTCCTTCCTCTTCCACTCCATGTCTGCCTGGTGTCCTTCCTCTTCCACTCCATGTCTGCCTGGTGTCCTTCCTCTTCCACTCCATGCCTGCCTGATGTCCTTCCTCTTCCACTCCATGTCTGCCTGGTGTCCTTCCTCTTCCACTCCATGCCTGCCTGATGTCCTTCCTCTTCCACTCCATGTCTGCCTGGTGTCCTTCCTCTTCTACTCCATGTCTGCCTGGTGTCCTTCCTCTTCCACTCCATGTCTGCCTGGTGTCCTTCCTCTTCCACTCCATGTCTGCCTGGTGTCCTTCCTCTTCCACTCCATGTCTGCCTGGTGTCCTTCCACTTCCACTCCATGTCTGCCTGGTGTCCTTCCTCTTCCACTCCATGTCTGCCTGATGTCCTTCCTCTTCCACTTCATGTCTGCCTGGTGTCCTTCCTCTTCCACTCCATGTCTGCCTGGTGTCCTTCCTCTTCCACTCCATGTCTGCCTGGTGTCCTTCCACTTCCACTCCATGTCTGCCTGATGTCCTTCCTCTTCCACTCCATGTCTGCCTGGTGTCCTTCCTCTTCCACTCCATGTCTGCCTGGTGTCCTTCCTCTTCTACTCTATGTCTGCCTGGTGTCCTTCCTCTTCCACTCCATGTCTGCCTGGTGTCCTTCCTCTTCCACTCCATGTCTGCCTGGTGTCCTTCCTCTTCCACTCCATGTCTGCCTGATGTCCTTCCTCTTCCACTCCATGTCTGCCTGGTGTCCTTCCTCTTCCACTCCATGTCTGCCTGGTGTCCTTCCACTTCCACTCCATGTCTGCCTGGTGTCCTTCCTCTTCCACTCCATGTCTGCCTGGTGTCCTTCCTCTTCCACTCCATGTCTGCCTGATGTCCTTCCTCTTCTCTGCTTCTTGCTCAGACAGGGTGAAGTCATCCTCGCTCAAGGACTTGCACTTGCTTCAACCATCTGATTTTCTAAGACAGGAAATCATAATGGTTGCCATAGTTACTTGTGCTCTTTACAAATCTTTCACGGAACAGCAGGTGGCACGTGGACTATTTTTTTGCACAATGCCAGTGTTACTCACACACACTCACACACACTGACCTGTGTGCTCATCACGCCAGAGTTACACCCACACACTGATGTGTGCACACCACACCACCAGAGTTACACACACACACTGATCTGTGTGCACACCATGCCAGAGCTACACACTCCCGTGTGCATACCACACTACCAGAGTTACACACACACACTGACCTGTATGCACACCACGCCAGAGTTACATACATGAATTTTAACATTCCTTAAAATTTATTTTCCACCTGCGCGCTTGACGACGTACTTAATTTTAGCGCCTAATGAAACTAATCATTGCATAGAGTAGGGCTTCCTCTAGCCACTGGTGCTAATTTGAGTCCTCTAGCACTTGTGCTATCTGGAGATATTTATGTGGCAAAATCAGGCATTCAGGTTTTGAGGTACCCTCCACTTTAGGTCCAGTAACTTGGCTATAGTTTATACCTATGAAAACTGTATTAGCATCAAATCAGATTGTGAGGGTGTGTGTGTGTGAGGGTGTCTGTGTGTGAGGGTGTGTGTGTTTGTGTCAGGGGTTAACTGTTGTTGTCCTTATGTCTGCAGGAGTACGAGGAAGACGCGCAGGTGGAGACAAAGAAGGCTCTTGAGAAGCTACAACAAGATTACCAGGAAGGAAGACTAGACATCAGTCATCTGAGGAGTATGAGGAGGTGTGTCTCTGTGTACCAGTCACCATTCCACGTAATTAGGCCGCATTAACACATCCACGCACACATTATCATGCAGTGCAGTAGGATCATTACATGGTGTGACCTTATTTTCTGGTGCTAAAATTGCATGCACACACACACGCCATACACACACACACACACAACACACACACACACACACAACACACACACACACACACACAACCACCAGGCTTATTTCTCTCACTTTAGCAGTCTCTGTCTCCCCAGATAACTCATAACAATTTTAGTACTAGATGACTCCAATGCACATCCATGGGTAGGGATCATCCAACCAGGTCCATGGTGCAGTCAGTCACGCTAGCTTGCGTGATATGCAGCTGCACTGGGCAGTCAGTTGTGTAATGATGAGAGGCCCCACTAAGTGAAGGCAACCACAATCAGGAGTGTGGAATTTAGCAGGCAACACATATTTGGTTAGTTTTGGAGTTCTCCTCTGCAACTCCTTGAAAGAGGCTGTAGCAGACAACTTACCAAGAGGCTGCTCTAATGGCAACCAAGAGGCTGCTATAATGGCACCAAGAGGCTGCTCTAATGGCACCAAGAGGCTGCTCTAATGGCACCAAGAGGCTGCTCTAATGGTGCGAAGAGGCTGACTCTAATGGTGTCAAGAGGCTGCTCTAATGGCACCAAGAGGCTGCTCTAATGGTGCGAAGAGGCTGACTCTAATGGTGCCAAGAGGCTGCTCTAATGCACCAAGAGGCTGCTCTAATGCACCAAGAGGCTGCTCTAATGGTGCGAAGAGGCTGACTCTAATGGCACCAAGAGGCTGCTCTAATGGCACCAAGAGGCTGCTCTAATGGTGCGAAGAGGCTGACTCTAATGGTGTCAAGAGGCTGCTCTAATGGCACCAAGAGGCTGCTCTAATGGCACCAAGAGGCTGCTCTAATGGTGCCAAGAGGCTGCTCTAATGGCACCAAGAGGCTGCTCTAATGGCACCAAGAGGCTGCTCTAATGCACCAAGAGGCTGCTCTAATGGTGCGAAGAGGCTGACTCTAATGGTGCGAAGAGGCTGCTAAAATGGCGCCAAGAGGCTGCTCTAATGGTCCAAAGAAGCTTACTCTAATGGTGCCAAGAAGCTGCTATAATGGCTCCAAGAGTCTAATGGTGTCAAGAGGCTGTTCTAATGGCACCAAGTGGCTGCTCTAATGGTGCGACAACGATAAGAATGAGTGGAAGGTTTTTACCAGACAACATTCGTACTGGAGGCACAGACCTAGAGACTGGTCTAGACTGGTGCAGCTCTTGATGCTATAACTGCTGGAGGCACAGACGTAGAGACTGGTGCTAGACTGGTGCAGCTCTTGATGCTACAACTGCTGGAGGCACAGACGTAGAGACTGGTGCTAGACTGGTGCAGCTCTTGATGCTATAACTGCTGGAGGCACAGACGTAGAGAGTGGTCTAGACTGGTTCAGCTCTTGATGCTATAACTGCTGGAGGCACAGACGTAGAGACTGGTGCTAGACTGGTGCAGCTCTTGATGCTACAACTGCTGGCTGGAGGCACAGACGTAGAGACTGGTGCAGCTCTTGATGCTACAACTGCTGGAGGCACAGACATAGAGATTGGTGCTAGACTGAGCTCTTGATGCTACAACTGCTGGAGGCACAGACGTAGAGACTGGTGCAGTTCTTGATGCTACAACTGCTGGAGGCACTAGCTCTAATAAAGAGAGTCATCAATAAGATAGGAATATTTTATGAGTATGTATGCGTGTGTGTATATATCACTGTTATCACAACAGAATAATTTGTATATTTGTGTGTATATATATATATATATAAACCACTAATCACAACAGAATAATTTGTTTTCCTGTATATATGTGTATATATACCACTGTTATTACAACAGAATTTGTTTTCCTGTATATATATATGTGTGTGCACTGTTATCACAACAGAATAATTTGTTTTCCTGTATAATGTGTGTGTATACCAAACACAACAGAATAATCTTTTTGTTTCTGTCTGGCTGGGTATATATGTGGCTTGGGGTGGTCATCCAACACCAGTGTGGAGAACTGAGATTGTTTTTGGACTCCACATAAGGCAAATCTGAGACGCCATCAAAAAAAGGATGTCAACTACCCAGCGTTAATAATAATTATCTCAAAAACTCTAGACCTAATTTAATCAAGCACACCCGCAAAGTTTGAAGTTCGCTTGTTGCTTTTACGCCAGGCCACCACAGCACATGCTGGTGAGAGTGGGTGCAGCTTTCTGTTGGCAAGTAACCAAAAAAATTTGAAGTCTAGGATGGTGCAGAGCAGAAAAACTTTGCAATTGCCAGCAAAGAGTGGTACAATTACAAACGTCAGCCTTTAGTGTGTTACTGTTCAAGATGCAGACTATACGAAGTGTGCAATAGTCATGATGGCTGAGTGAATCCAGTGATGTTGACAAGGAATATAGCCAGAAGGTTAAAAAAACAAAAACTACAAGGTAGAGCCATACATTTGTTCAGAACAATATTCATCAAGTGTTTTTTTCCTGAAAGACATGCACGATGTATCCATGGAGCTATTGCCAACCCACTTCAACCTCAACTCAGTGTGATATTGGTCCAGTGTGTCCCCATAGAGCCTACCTCAACCCAATGCGGTGTTGGTCCAGTGTGTGTCTCCATAGAGCTATTGCCAACCTACTTCAACCTGCCTCAAGCCAGTGTGATGTTGGTCCAGTGTGTGTCCCCAAAGAGCTATTGTCAGCCTACTTTAACCTGCCAGATATAGCTAATACTTATTGAATCTTCTCTCTGCACTCCCCTTGTCCTCTCTCTCCCTCTTCCTGTGTGTAAAAGGTTTGAGAGGTTTCTATCTGGAGAAGATCATGTCACAATGGAGGAGCAGGTCAGTCATGATTGGACCTACTTGGGGGACTCAGACCTTGATGATGATGGGAATGAAACTGGAATCAACAGCTCAGTCACCTCCTCTCACTCCAGTGCCTACCACGTACTACTACCTGATTCTCCTCGCAGAAGATAGTTTTTTAAGCACCTGATAGTTTTATAAACACGCTAGCTTGTTATCTTTTGCGTTGTTGATCATCATTTGTCATTTGTTTTGACAGGATGCTTGTCTTCCTATGGCTTTACCTCGTGACGTTTTAATGACGCCTATCCTTACAAGGGAAAAAGAAATATTTATAGAATCCATTATGACGACGTTTTCTCATACCTATTTTTAGTCTGTTGACTTGCTATAAATAAGGTGGCGTTTGTGAGGTACTGGTACGTTAAGAGTATGTCCAGTTCTAGTAACGAGGAGAACAGAACCCCTGGGTACTACAGGCTCGACTCTGAGGTAGTGGAGAAGGCCAGCACTTCTAGTGATGAGCGTCATGAGTATTTGGCCGTCCCTTCTTCCTCTCCTCGCCCTAGGGTCGGTTACCAGGGCTCTTGTTCCCCAGCACACAGCAGTAGCAAGGCTGATAGTGAAGTTGGTGAGTCATGGTGGTCTGTACTGCCCTCGTGGGGTGGGAAAGAGAAGGCGACTGATGTTACTGCTTTCTCTCCGTGTCTTTCAGGGAGTCTCAGTGATGGAGAGCTAGAAGAACAGGGTGATGTGGATGAAGGTTTTGATGAGGAGTTTGAAGAGAAAGACCTCAATGAATCTGAAAATAACTCCCATCAGCAACTCCCATCCCTTCAGATGGAGGAGTTGGACCCTAAAGAACTCCAACAGTTGCTGGGGGTGGAGCCAGACCTGGCTGGATTGGAAGACTTTGATTTAGGGGTGGATGTGGATGTGTTGGATAATGATCAGGGACCTTCCATCCTCTCCCCACTTTCTCTAAGCGATCCAGCTTCTCACACAGCCAGCCCATCACACTTACCTTTCACTCTGAGTCCTCCTCGCTCTGCAGATATACATGTAGAGACTATGCAAAGAGAAGAAAGAAACAGAGAGGGTCCGATCTCTTTACAGAGCTATGTCGGTGGTTGTGAGTACGTTGGCAACTGTAATGCAGAGGAAAGCACAGTGCAATATAGTGAAGAAAAACTGGCCCTTTTGGTATCGGAGTGCAGGGTAGTACCAGAGCACACCGCATATGACCACAGCCACCTTATGGAACTTGCAGAGACATTTGTGTTGGTAGCAGCTGCAACAGTTCTCCCTCCTGCCACAGACCCTCCCTCGACAGACCTTCACTCCATGTTCCTATTTGGCAATGGCTCAGGGCAACTCGGCCTCCCACCCAATGCAACAGTGGATCTCTCTTCCACTGCTGCTGATGATGTAGGTCATATGACTGATCACATGACCATTATGGCAGACTCATCTCTGTTTCCCACTCTAGACTTTCCACCTTCACCACCTGTCAATACCGATTTACATGGTGGAGGGTTATATCGTCAGCCTTCCCCTGTTGGCTCACCTCTCGAGATCACCTCCACTTTCATCACTACCACCACCCCTCCTCCCTCCCCCTCACTAGAAAGTAATTCGTCCTCTTACGAGCTGATAGACATGCAGTACTACAAGTTCAAAAAGTTCCTCGACGATCCCACTGTCCCCGGGGGAAAGAAAGAGATGATGAAGAACATTAGAAGGAAAGGGAAGAACAAAGTTGCGGCCAAAGCATGTCGGCAGAAGAAGGTAGACAAGGTAAAAGGGCTAGAGCAGGAGATAGAACAACTTAGGAAGATGAAACTACAGATGACATTGAATCGAAATTCTCTTGAACGTGAAATCACACAGCTGAAACGCCAGTGTCACCACCAAGTCTGACATAGTAGTACTAGCTTAGCAACCCAGTTACTTCACAGTACATATCAATCAATGTCGAATTCTATTAACAAGGACACCACCTTAATTACACCTGCTATGCTGTCTGGCTATGTATGTGTCTATTATGTTGAGCTAAGTAACACTGAATATAAATATAAGTGTTGGATGTTAATGTGGTAGCTGGTTGTCAATTATGTTCATAGCTGCCGATGCACAGCTGGAGAGTTGGTTGTGTTGTGGGGTGCACAATCTTCTCATCTGTGCTGAGGAGGAGAGGCCATAAGACTTGCATCATTGGACGAAACTGTGTCTTCATTAGACCAGGGAGATGAGCTCTCACTGGAAGGGTCATCATCTTCACTGCTACTCTCTGAGGAAAGTTCAGTATCTGCAAAAGAAAATTCACGACATTGTGAAGTGAACACTTATACAGGAAGGGGTGTACACATAGTTATACATGAAGGGGGGCACATAATTATACATGAAGGGGGGCACACATAATTATACATGAAGGGGGGGGGGGCACACATAATTATACATGAAGGGGGGCACACATAATTATACATGAAATACATGAAGGGGGGCACACATAATTATACATGAAGGGGGGCACACATAATTATACATGAAGGGGGGCACACATAATTATACATGAAGGGGGGCACACATAATTACACATGAAGGGGGGCACACATAATTATACATGAAGGGGGGCACACATAATTATACATGAAGGGGGCACATCCATGTATGAAGGGGGCACATCCATATATGAAGGGAGGAGAGCAACAATTTTGTATGGGACATCACAAAATGCATTTTTTCCCCTTTCCTTCCTAGCGTTGGCAACTTGGGGGTTGGGGGGGGGGGGCAAGGCTATGTTCTCTAGTAGGGCATTTGTTTCTATCACGACCTACTCAAGATTCATAATCGCACATTTGCCTGTCAGTCACCAGACCACCATACCCTCCTATTATCAGAATAAGCAGGAAAGCCAAGGACCTTTTCAACACTACTTGGCAGAATCCATTGCGACAAATTCATTATGCTACTTGTCAAAGTGGACCTAGCAGTTTAATCAGCACCCACAATATCACATTTATACTCATTAGCATGGTGATGCACTAGGGTTCATGATGTTTGCTGAGCAGCCAATAGCGTTGGCATAGGATAAAAGAACAGGATCCAGATGCCATCGCATTCTTTTATGCTGCCTCGTAAATGAATGCAAAGCATGGCTGGCTACAGAACCCCATCAAGCCCTGCCTTTCTGTATGCAGTATGCATGTATTACTTACAAATCACCAGCTTGTGCATGGCTGCACAACTAGATGCCCAGCTTGTGCATGGCTGCACACTAGATGCCCAGCTTGTGCATGGCTGCACAACTAGATGCCCAGCTTGTGCATGGCTGCACACTAGATGCCCAGCTTGTGCATGGCTGCACACTAGATGCCCAGCTTGTGCATGGCTGCACACTAGATGCCCAGCTTGTGCATGGCTGCACACTAGATGCCCAGCTTGTGCATGGCTGCAACACAACTAGGTGCCCAGCTTGTGCATGGCTGCACACTAGATGCCCAGCTTGTGCATGGCTACCCAGCTAGATGCCCAGCTTGTGCATGGCTACCCAGCTAGATGCCCAGCTTGTGCATGGCTGCACAACTAGATGCCCAGCTTGTGCATGGCTGCACAGCTAGATGCCCAGCTTGTACATGGCTGCACAGCTAGATGCCCAGCTTGTGCATGGCTACCCAGCTAGATGCCCAGCTTGTGCATGGCTGCACACTAGATGCCCAGCTTGTGCATGGCTGCACAACTAGATGCCCAGCTTGTGCATGGCTGCACAGCTAGATGCCCAGCTTGTGCATGGCTGCACACTAGATGCCCAGCTTGTGCATGGCTGCACAACTAGATGCCCAGCTTGTGCATGGCTGCACAGCTAGATGCCCAGCTTGTGCATGGCTGCACAGCTAGATGCCCAGCTTGTGCATGGCTGCACAGCTAGATGCCCAGCTTGTGCATGGCTGCACACTAGATGCCCAGCTTGTGCATGGCTGCACAACTAGATGCCCTGCAACACAATGGGCCGGCTGGTTGTGAAACAGAAATGGATGTGTAAAGAATGGCTGGGTTTTGTAAGACTATCTGGAAGTTTCCCATGAAGATGGGAGGCTAACATTTTGCATTCTTGATATGTTTAGTGGTCCAGATGTTGTCCATCATGCACATCTCTCACCTATTGACTATATAAGCATCAGTTATCTTACTTCTGTCTGAGAGAGCAACAAGTGCATATCAGGGGTCATGTTCAGGGGTCATGTTCAGGGGTCATGTTCAGGGGTCATGTTTTGCCTGCCAAGCTTGACGGTTTCTACACATTAATGACAAATGGTGTACACACCTCCACAGCTAGTTGTACAACAGGAGGCTTTATTATCTAATGGAACTCCAGCATCGCTGCCTTGCCAGCTATTAGCCATGCAGCCTGTCCTCACTACAGGCAGTCATACCTTTCCCTCTCTGCTATTAGCCATGCAGCCTCACTACAGGCAGCCATCCCTTTCCTTCTCTGCTATTAGCCATGCAGCCTGTCCTCACTACAGGCAGCCATACCTTTCCTTCTCTGCTATTAGCCATGCAGCCTGTCCTCACTACAGGCAGTCATCCCTTTCCCTCTCTGCTATTAGCCATGCAGCCTGTCCTCACTACAGGCAGCCATCCCTTTCCTTCTCTGCTATTAGCCATGCAGCCTGTCCTCACTTACAGGCAGCCATCCCTTTCCTTCTCTGCTATTAGCCATGCAGCCTGTCCTCACTACAGGCAGCCATCCCTTTCCCTCTCTGCTATTAGCCATGCAGCCTGTCCTCACTACAGGCAGCCATCCCTTTCCTTCTCTGCTATTAGCCATGCAGCCTGTCCTCACTACAGGCAGCTATACCTTTCCCTCTCTGCTATTAGCCATGCAGCCTGTCCTCACTACAGGCAGCCATCCCTTTCCTTCTCTGCTATTAGCCATGCAGCCTGTCCTCACTACAGGCAGCCATCCCTTTCCCTCTCTGCTATTAGCCATGCAGCCTGTCCTCACTACAGGCAGCCATCCCTTTCCCTCTCTGCTATTAGCCATGCAGCCTGTCCTCACTACAGGCAGCTATACCTTTCCTCAACCTTCAAATCTGCCAGTCAGTTCTCCTAATCTGAAGGGACTCTGTTCTTGTTTACATAAGCCCAATCAATTAAGGGTCACCCGCTCATAAACTTACTGGTGAACATGTGGCAGGAAGATGGATAGATCCATAGATGATAGATACATGCAATACAACATGCCCTCCAACTGCCCAGGAGGGAGTGTTTCACTTGCCAGCAACACACACCCTCCCATAGCATGAGCCAGTGCACTTGCCCCGACTCTCCACTGTCGGTGTCGTCAAATGGTTTGGTTATGCCTAGTTTACATGTAACACTACACTGTAGCACCCTCCACACTAGTACAGAGCCAACATGAGACTCCACATCATGCACCACCCCCTCTCTGCACAGGGGAACTCCCTCATCTCACCTCCCAGGAAGCAGTGACATAGTGAGAGCTGGATTAGCCCATGAGGACAACTCAAATAGTCCTGGTGGCCTGGTAACCAACCACAGCAAGTGGTCACATTTGGGAAAGTTCTAGACAATTTTTATTTTATTTATAACTTCAGCATTGGCACCTGGGATGTTGGCACCTGGGATGTTGGCACCTGGGATGTTGGCACCTGGGATGTTGGCACCTGGGATGTTGGCACCTGGGATGTTGGAACCTGGGATGTTGGCACCTGGGATGTTGGCACCTAGAATGTTGGCACCTAGGATGTCTAAAGATGACGTCCTGAAAGTTTGGAACAGTTGGAGTATGTTGGTACTGAGCTGTGTCATGGAACAGTTGCCCACTAGCAAGCACACGAAAAATTGGAGTAATTACATTCCAAATGTGTTGCCATGGCGCAAGTGAGTTGAAGCCATATATTACTCACATTGCTCAAGTGTGTGTCCCTCGGACCTACCACCACGTCAGAGCCTCCACTGGCCCATCTGTTGAGAGCGCTGATTTTCTCAGCACGAGTCATCTCTGTACAGGTCATCTCTGAAGATCAGGCAAATTAAAAACAAAATAGAAAGAACTGCCCACATCTCCAGCACTAGAGCATGCAGTGTACTACAAGCAGTGCTGTAATGAGATCCAGCACTATGTATGCCACGAGCATGCAGTGTACTACAGGCAGTGCTGTAATGAGATCCAGCACTATGTATGCCACAAGCATGCAGTGTTCTACAGGCAGTGCTGTAATGAGATCCAGCACTATGTATACTACAGGCAGTGCTGTAATGAGATCCAGCGAGTAATAAACAACTAGAAACTGAAAACAAGACGAATAGAGAGAGAAAAATCAATTATTTTAGCCGGACTCTCTATGCGACAAAACTTGATTGCTAGATTGCATTGTCCTAGCCTAACTGAAGGCCTAGTACAGCACCGCCATGTCATCTTGAGGTTGTAATGCTGGGACTGGGATGTGCCAAGGATATTCCTGTCAGAAATATGGCATGTGGAAGAGACAAGTTTTGGGAGCAGCTTCCCCTGAAGATGGGAAGCACACGACACAGAGTGAGCTCATCAGGCAGTGCTTGCTGCAGGTAGGACTAAAGGGAAGACCAGCAGAAACTGACAAGAATTTAGTCATGTAATAGTTTTGCATTCTTGACCCTGTTCAGTGTGTCCAGTATGCTCTCCATCATTAGCAGCTTTCCTGTATTGACTCATGCATCAGTCGTCCATCCTAAAAGCTGTGGGAGAACTAGAGAATAACTCTCAGTGGACATAACAAAATTACAATGACCTCAACTTGAAATTTCCTCTCTCGTCGAAACGACTAGATGCTCTAGCTAATTATTGAGGGAGCATGCTCTAGCCTTCATCAGAAATAATTATTGGGGGAGCGTGCTCTAGCCTTCATCAGGAATAATTATTGGGGGAGCATGCTCTAGCCTTCATCAGGAATAATTATTGGGGGAGCATGCTCTAGCCTTCATCAGGAATAATTATTGGGGGAGCGTGCTCTAACCTTCATCAGGAATAATTATTGGGGGAGCATGCTCTAGCCTTCATCAGGAATAATTATTGAGGGAGCATGCTCTAGCATCACAGCTGTTGTTACAGACAAGTCAACTCCTGAACCCAGTCTACCTGGACAAGGGAGGTTTCTCTGAACCCAAGCCACCTGGACAAGGGAAGTGGACAAGGGAGGTTTCTCTATACAGGTATTTTTGGTATTACATGTTGCCAAGTAACCTAATAGACACACCCTCTCCTCACACAGGGTTTAGAGCAGCTGCTATTAATATCGCACAAATCCTCTGGAGTATTGGAGGTTGGCAGTCTCCATTAGAGGAGCTATTAAGCTTCAGACATCAGCCATCTGGCCGGAGTTTACCTCAATATCTATCACCAGCTCAGTTTATTAATACTATGAACTGCTCAACCCATATTTAATTACTCTGTTAAGGATGCGGGGAGTTCCAGTCAAAAGTGCAAAAACAGAAATCTGTGGGAAAGGGGTGTGTCCCTACTGGATAGCTCCCTCGGATCTTGGCTAACCATCGAGTAACAACGCTGCACTAGAATTCCTTTTAGCACCTCAACTGTGGGCCAAGGTGTAACCATAGCAATGATACTAGGTCAGGATCTAACCTCACAAGTCCATAAGGTCACTGGATTAGGAGCATTCCAAGTTATATTGAGATGGTCATGGGCACTCCCGAGGGGTTTCCATGTGCTCTGCATATAGTCATGGGCACTCGGGGTTTCCATGTGCTCTGCATATAGTCATGGGCACTCGGGGTTTCCATGTGCTCTGCATATAGGCATGGGCACTCGGGGTTTCCATGTGCTCTGCATATAGTCATGGGCACTCGGGGTTTCCATGTGCTCTGCATATAGGCATGGGCACTCGGGGTTTCCATGTGCTGTGCATATAGTCATGGGCACTCGGGGTTTCCATGTGCTCAGCATACATATAGTCATGGGCACTCGGGGTTTCCATGTGCTCTGCATATAGTCATGGGCACCCGGGGTTTCCATGTGCTCTGCATATAGGCATGGGCACTCGGGGTTTCCATGTGCTCTGCATATAGTCATGGGCAGTCGGGGTTTCCATGTGCTCTGCATATAGTCATGGGCACTCGGGGTTTCCATGTGCTCTGTATATAGTCATGGGCACTCGGGGTTTCCATGTGCTCTGTATATAGTCATGGGCACTCGGGGTTTCCATGTGCTCTGCATATAGTCATGGGCACTCAGGGTTTCCATGTGCTCTGCATATAGTCATGGGCACTCGGGGTTTCCATGTGCTCTGTATATAGTCATGGGCACTCGGGGGTTTCCATGTGCTCTGCATACATATAGTCATGGGTACTCGGGGTTTCCATGTGCTCTGTATATAGTCATGGGCACTCGGGGTTTCCATGTGCTGTGCATATAGTCATGGGAACTCAGGGTTTCCATGTGCTCTGCATATAGTCATGGGCACTCGGGGTTTCCATGTGCTCTGCATACATATAGTCATGGGCACTCGGGGTTTCCATGTGCTCTGCATATAGTCATGGGCACTCGGGGTTTCCATGTGCTCTGCATATAGTCATGGGCACTCGGGGTTTCCATGTGCTCTGCATACATATAGTCATGGGCACTCGGGGTTTCCATGTGCTCTGCATATAGTCATGGGCACTCGGGGTTTCCATGTGCTCTGCATACATACAGTCATGGGCACTCGGGGTTTCCATGTGCTCTGTATATAGTCATGGGCACTCGGGGTTTCCATGTGCTCTGCATACATATAGTCATGGGCACTCGTGGTTTCCATGTGCTCTGCATATAGTCATGGGCACTCGGGGTTTCCATGTGCTCTGCATATAGTCATGGGCACTCGGGGTTTCCATGTGCTCTGTATATAGTCATGGGCACTCGGGGTTTCCATGTGCTCTGTATATAGTCATGGGCACTCGGGGTTTCCATGTGCTCTGCATATAGTCATGGGCACTCGGGGTTTCCATGTGCTCTGTATACATATAGTCATGGGCACTCGGGGTTTCCATGTGCTCTGCATATAGTCATGGGCACTCGGGGTTTCCATGTGCTCTGTATATATATAGTCATGGGCACTCGGGGTTTCCATGTGCTCTGCATATAGGCATGGGCACTCGGGGTTTCCATGTGCTCTGTATATAGTCATGGGCACTCGGGGTTTCCATGTGCTCTGCATACATATAGTCATGGGCACTCGGGGTTTCCATGTGCTCTGCATAGAGTCATGGGCACTCAGGGTTTCCATGTGCTCTGCATATAGTCATGGGCACTCGGGGTTTCCATGTGCTCTGCATATAGTCATGGGCACTCGGGGTTTCCATGTGCTCTGTATATATATAGTCATGGGCACTCGGGGTTTCCATGTGCTCTGCATATAGTCATGGGCACTCGGGGTTTCCATGTGCTCTGTATATAGTCATGGGCACTCGTGGTTTCCATGTGCTCTGCATACATATAGTCATGGGCACTCGGGGTTTCCATGTGCTCTGTATATAGTCATGGGCACTCGGGGTTTCCATGTGCTCTGCATACATATAGTCATGGGCACTCGGGGTTTCCATGTGCTCTGTATATAGTCATGGGCACTCGGGGTTTCCATGTGCTCTGCATATAGTCATGGGCACTCGGGGTTTCCATGTGCTCTGCATACATATAGTCATGGGCACTCGGGGTTTCCATGTGCTCTGTATATAGTCATGGGCACTCGGGGTTTCCATGTGCTCTGCATATAGTCATGGGCACTCGGGGTTTCCATGTGCTCTGCATATAGTCATGGGCACTCGGGGTTTCCATGTGCTCTGCATATAGTCATGGGCACTCGGGGTTTCCATGTGCTCTGCATATAGTCATGGGCACTCGGGGTTTCCATGTGCTGTGCATATAGTCATGGGCACTCGGGGTTTCCATGTGCTCTGCATATAGTCATGGGCACTCGGGGTTTCCATGTGCTCTGCATATAGTCATGGGCACTCGGGGTTTCCATGTGCTCTGCATACATATAGTCATGGGCACTCGAGGTTTCCATGTGCTCTGCATATAGTCATGGGCACTCGGGGTTTCCATGTGCTCTGCATATAGTCATGGGCACTCGGGGTTTCCATGTGCTCTGCATACATATAGTCATGGGCACTCGGGGTTTCCATGTGCTCTGCATATAGTCATGGGCACTCGGGGTTTCCATGTGCTCTGCATATAGTCATGGGCACTCGGGGGTTTCCATGTGCTCTGTGTTTGCACAACCTTCATCAAGGATAGAGCTATGTGTGACAAAATCTTGTTGAAGTTTGAGCTTCACACATTCATTGAAAACACTACACGAACTGAAGAGCTCGAGAGTACCATCACTTTATCAGGACAGGGAGTGGACCATCACTTTGTCAGGACAGGGAGTGGACCATCACTTTGTCAGGACAGGGAGTGGACCATCACTTTGTCAGGACAGGGAGTGAACCATCACTTTGTCAGGACAGGGAGTGGACCATCACTTTGTCAGGACAGGGAGTGGACCATCACTTTGTCAGGACAGGGAGTGGACCATCACTTTGTCAGGACAGGGAGTGGACCATCACTTTGTCAGGACAGGGAGTGGACCATCACTCTGTCAGGACAAGTTATCTAAACTCATACGCACTACTGAGCGATTGACGGCCTGAGGGCAGGTGAGTTAACCTCACGCAACATGTAGGACACATGTTCTATCAACATGCTCTTGTTAGTGGAACACCTCACCACTAGGACACTGCAGAGGTCAGAGCACATCTTCATAGCATAAAACCTGTTGTTAAGTATAGAGCACCTCCTCCAGCTAGCCAGGTACACACCCTCGGCAATGTGAACTTATAGAGGACTCCTCCAGCTAGCCAGGTACACACCCTCGGCACTGTGAACTTATAGAGGACTCCTCCAGCTAGCCAGGTACACACCCTCGGCACTGTGAACTTATAGAGGACTCCTCCAGCTAGCCAGGTACACACCCTCGGCACTGTGAACTTATAGAGCACACCCTCGGCACTGTGAACTTATAGAGGACCCCCTCAAGAAGCTAGTAGGTACACACCCTCGGCACTGTGAACTTATAGAGCACACCCTCGGCACTGTGAACTTATAGAGGACCCCCTCAAGAAGCTAGTAGGTACACACCCTCGGCACTGTGAACTTATAGAGGACCCCATCCAGCTAGTAGGTGCACACCCTCGGCACTGTGAACTTATAGAGCACTCCTCCAGCTAGCCAGGTACACACTCTCTGGGCATTGCTTGTCAAATGATTAAATGCCAAGCACCATATGATTAAACACCATAAGCACCGTATCGCAAATACGGACATCGCCAGGGATTTTATTTATTTATTGCAGCCCATTCTCTGTATGTACATACTGAACATGCCCAATCTACTCTACTGAGTGTTACACGGGACGTGCGAGGAATATTTTTCAATGGCTGACGATCACAACTGCCTTCGTTAACAGTCTCTTCCTGACTTGTGCTACTGTTTCTGGAGGTTCTTCTTCACTGTAAAGTCACACAGCCACCTATGCTTACCAGGAAGCATTCTGAATTCCTTCGCTCTTGAGCAAGGAGGCACTCCTGCGTGGGTTTCTTTGCTGTAAGTTGCGTTGTAGATATAGAGTGATGTAGCGCTGCTTAGCTTAGGTTTGCTTAACTCAACTCAACAGAGCTGGTTGCTATAGCAACTGCAGCTTCTTGCCATGCCATTGTGCTTACTTCAACAGAGCTGGTTCCTATAGCAACTGCAGCTTCTTGTCATGCCATTCTGTGCTTACTTCAACAGAGCTGGTTCCTATAGCAACTGCAGCTTCTTGCCATGCCATTCTGTGCTTACTTCAACAGAGCTGGTTCCTATAGCAACTGCAGCTTCTTGCCATGCCATTCTGTGCTTACTTCAACAGAGCTGGTTCCTATAGAAACTGTGCATGTTATTGTATAATGACACAGCTTGAGAAGTTTATTCTTAAGAAAACAGTTAGAGCTAAAATTACAACAAACACCAAATAAAGTTAGTGTTAAATCAAAAAAGCTGCCGACTGAGGCTTAAATGTGTTGCTTAGCAACCAGCTTTTATATGGTTTTCCATTTCAGAACAAAGGTATGCACTTAATTAAGCATAATTAACCAGCGGCTTGGCAAGCTACAGGTGTAAGATGATGTAACCCAGTGTAAGATGATGCAACCCAGTGTAAGATGATGGTACCTAGTCAGCAACGACACACTTACTCAGTGAGACACAACACTATTAATTATCAAGGGACATGTCAGATAAATATTCATCACATAAGGGCCTATAATACCCCCCACCCACTATTGCCATCAAGCACCACCACCATAGAGACGCGGTAGCATAGAGATAGGCACCACAAACACACACACACACACACATATATAAACATATGCATATATTATAGCTGGCTGTTCAGCACCCCTGAAAAACGAGCCTAGAGCAAAGTTTTGGGGGAAATCAGCTAATGACATCACCATGACGTCTGGTCACCATGACGTCTACAAATGCTAGCCCTTCACTGACCACACTTACAGCCTTGAAGGTATCAGCATTCACTTCACACAATCACTTCATCATGTATATCGAGTGCTCTTGCAATAAAGCTTTTGCTAAGGAATAGATATTCAATTTCCGTAAAACCTCCAGCTCTGATCATGCAAGGAGTTGCTCTGCATCGAGGAGCAGTGGACACGCCCCACTTGGGTCTGCTCATGGTTAGTGCTAGTAGTTGGTGTTCTCTATTTGGAGGCCAAGGCAAGGAGGGCCCACACAGCAGCTGCTGCAAGATCGACAGAACAACAGCTGGTAAATAAATGGCATTTCGCGCGGTGAAGCATCTCTTGGCAACTGCCCATAAGTCCAGTAAGTATAGACCGACTAGTCTCACTGATTTGGAATATTCCACCCGTGGAGAGCCTCCCCAGTGCTTATAAACTGCATAACTGTTAAGTGGAAGGGCTCTTCTATCGGTTGCTGCAGAAAGATATTTTATTAATTGCATCCATATTTGATTCCATGAAGGAATGAATCTCACACTGTATATGGTCAGTTTTTTAATATAAAATGTTGCTCGGCACAAAATGTCTTTGTTAGGTCTCACTGGTCTTGCCCTGGGGAGCACTGATCTTGCCCTGGGGAGCACTGGTCTTGCCTTGGGGAGCACTGGTCTTGCCCTGGGGAGTACTGGTCTTGCCTTGGAGCACTGGTCTTGCCCTGGGGAGCACTGGTATCTTGCCCTGGGGAGCACTGGTCTTGCCCTGGGGAGCACTGGTCTTGTCCTGGGGAGCACTGGTCTTGTCCTGGGGAGCACTGGTCTTGCCCTGGGGAGCACTGCTCTTGCCCTGGGGAGCACTGGTCTTGCCTTGGGGAGCACTGGTCTTGCCCTGGGGAGCACTGGTCTTGCCCTGGGGAGCACTGCTCTTGCCCTGGGGAGCACTGGTCTTGCCCTGGGGAGCACTGGTCTTGCCCTGGGGAGCACTGGTCTTGCTGGCATTGGGAGCAAGTATCAGTTCTGTACATGCAAACCAGCACAAAAAACAGTTTCACATGCTTAACTGAGAGGCCATTACTAGCTCTTCCTAAGTCTTGCTTGTGATGTCTCACATGCTTAACTGAGAGGCCATTGCTAGCTCCTCCTAAGTCTTGCTTGTGATGTCTCACATGCTTAACTGAGAGGCCATTGCTAGCTCCTCCTAAGTCTTGCTTGTGATGTCTCACATGCTTAACTGAGAGGCCATTGCTAGCTCCTCCTAAGTCTTGCTTGTGATGTCTCACATGCTTAACTGAGAGGCCATTGCTAGCTCCTCCTAAGTCTTGCTTGTGATGTCTCACATGCTTAACTGAGAGGCCATTACTAGCTCCTCCTAAGTCTTGCTTGTGATGTCTCACATGCTTAACTGAGAGGCCATTGCTAGCTCCTCCTAAGTCTTGCTTGTGATGTCTCACATGCTTAACTGAGAGGCCATTGCTGGCTCCTCCTAAGTCTTGCTTGTGATGTCTCACATGCTTAACTGAGAGGCCATTGCTAGCTCCCCCTAAGTCTTGCTTGTGATGTCTCACATGCTTAACTGAGAGGCCATTGCTAGCTCCTCCTAAGTCTTGCTTGTGATGTCTCACATGCTTAACTGAGAGGCCATTGCTAGCTCCTCCTAAGTCTTGCTTGTGATGTCTCACATGCTTAACTGAGAGGCCATTACTAGCTCCTCCTAAGTCTTGCTTGTGATGTCTCACATGCTTAACTGAGAGGCCATTGCTAGCTCCTCCTAATCTTGCTTGTGATGTCTCACATGCTTAACTGAGAGGCCATTGCTAGCTCCTCCTAAGTCTTGCTTGTGATGTCTCACATGCTTAACTGAGAGGCCATTGCTAGCTCCTCCTAAGTCTTGCTTGTGATGTCTCACATGCTTAACTGAGAGGCCATTGCTAGCTCCCCCTAAGTCTTGCTTGTGATGTCTCACATGCTTAACTGAGAGGCCATTGCTAGCTCCTCCTAAGTCTTGCTTGTGATGTCTCACATGCTTAACTGAGAGGCCATTGCTAGCTCTTCCTAAGTCTTGCTTGTGATGTCTCACATGCTTAACTGAGAGGCCATTGCTAGCTCCCCCTAAGTCTTGCTTGTGATGTCTCACATGCTTAACTGAGAGGCCATTGCTAGCTCCTCCTAAGTCTTGCTTGTGATGTCTCACATGCTTAACTGAGAGGCCATTGCTGGCTCCTCCTAAGTCTTGCTTGTGATGTCTCACATGCTTAACTGAGAGGCCATTGCTGGCTCCTCCTAAGTCTTGCTTGTGATGTCTCACATGCTTAACTGAGAGGCCATTACTAGCTCCTCCTAAGTCTTGCTTGTGATGTCTCACATGCTTAACTGAGAGGCCATTGCCAGCTCCCCCTAAGTCTTGCTTGTGATGTCTCACATGCTTAACTGAGAGGCCATTGCTAGCTCCTCCTAAGTCTTGCTTGTGATGTCTCACATGCTTAACTGAGAGGCCATTGCTAGCTCCTCCTAAGTCTTGCTTGTGATGTCTCACATGCTTAACTGAGAGGCCATTGCTAGCTCCTCCTGCAAGTGTTTAATTTACTTCAGTGGAAGGATATGTGAGTGTGCATTATTTAGCAAGCATCATGTTCTCTGCTGGTTTACATGCAGGTCTAATTGGAACAGGCGGCGCTAAACAGCCGGCTTTCTCGGTAACAGTTCACCCCTCACCTAACTTCAACCTCTCTCGGAGTAAGGGGCTGAACTGCAAGGCGATGGCATTGTCCGGCTCCAGCTCGAGGATCTTGTGGCAGAGAATTTCAGCAGCTCTGTACTCATTGCTCACACAGCACGACGCAAACTGAAGAAAAACAAGAGTGTATTCATAGTCTACACCATGGCAACACACTTCATAATAAACTTGCTTTCGGTATTCATTAGGAAAATAATTACTAGCAACTTTCCGTTGTCTTGAGAACACCCTTGCATGTTAAAATCAACACGTTAGTTCAACACTTGCTTTGAATGTACCACAAACAAAGGAATTTTCGGTGGTTGAAATTTTTGGATAAAATCTCAGATTTTTTTAAATTTTCATCCTCGTGCTATGAGTGATAGATCGCAACAGTCAGACACACCCATCGCAAAGTCTGGGTAGGTGCCTTCATCAATCTTGCGGAGTGCTGGCCTCCTGGCAATAGTGGCTGCAGATATAAACTGCTGATGTTGAGGCAATCTCTAGAGGCGGCCATGTTTACCAGATATCCAGACTGCTTGTGGGGAGCATCCGAGATCCCTGCTGATCATCTAGCTGTGAGTTTATGAAGGATGGACTGGTGAACTTCAACTATGCAAAGCTAGTTTAAAATGGTCGTCCTGTTTCATGCTGGACGGAAAAACCACCAAAAATTATCACCCACCGAAAAAAATTCCTGCTACATAGAACCTGCCTCTGACAGAATGCTGAGAGGGATCACTCCTTCTCCTTGCATGCTGTCGATGTCCAGCTCCACCCCAGCTCGTCTGAGTATGGCACCGATATCGGCCTCGTCTTCTTCTTCACTCTCCTCTACTGCCTGTTCTCCCCCAGTGCCCCCACTGCTGCTAGCCACTGCTTGCTCTCCTCCCCCAGTGCTCCCACTGCTGCTAGCCACTGCCTGTTCTCCCCCAGTGCTCCCACTGCTGCTAGCCACTGCCTGTTCTCCCCCAGTGCTCCCACTGCTGCTAGCCACTGCCTGTTCTCCCCCAGTGCTCCCACTGCTGCTAGCCACTGCTTGCTCTCCCCCAGTGCTCCCACTGCTCCCACTGCTGCTAGCCACTGCTTGCACTCCCCCAGTGCTCCCACTGCTGCTAGCCACTGCTTGCTCTCCCCCAGCCACTGCTTGCACTCCCCCAGTACTCCCACTGCTGCCAGCCACTGCTTGCTCTCCTCCAGAGCTCCCAGCCACTGCTTGCTCTCCCCCAGTGCTCCCACTGCTGCCAGCGACGGGTGAGTTAGAGCTGCAATCACTCACTGATGACGAGGTGGCTGGGGTGTGATCCAGCATGGCCTGCTGCTCTGTCATCTCATTGGAGACGACTAACAAATGTGAGCTATTGTTAGTGACAGAGTTGCCATGGGGATTAGATTCCTGCACCTTGACCTCTATCAACATAATAGTTGTTCATACAATCTTGTGCTTTTTGAGATGTCTAAAATGGTATTCATTACTGACAAGCATATTAAAATGTTCACAAACTTCACCTATTTACACCCAACCCATGACCACACCCCATACACAACCACACTAATTATTAATAGCGGAATAATATTAATAGCGGAATAAAGGCACTTGGAACGCTCACAGCAACACATAAGTGAACGAGTCCAGTTGCAATTATTGTGTAAATTTTCAATGAATATTTATTTTTGCATTAACTCTTAGTTCCTCGTTAGTTAACTCAATGTTAACTCAATAATTACATGTTTAAACTTGGTGCAAAAAGTTCGAGTACATGGTCGTCAGACATTCTTGCTAAACTAGTTCTTAACACTTACTTGATTTATGAGCCAAACTCTAGTCATAGGCCTGTAGCAACATGCATATCCAGCTGGCTAAGCTTACTAGTGTGGCTTGTACACAAGGTACATTATATTGCAATATTAGTGCAGGAGGAATCTCAAGGACAGTCTGGACAATGGTAGTGGCTTTAGTTGTTGCTTTGGAGGGCATGTGCCTATATAGGACTGCAGCATAACTCAGCACCATGCACTGTGTATGCTTCAGGAGTTCAAAATGTTACTGGCCCTGCTCCCCTTCTGCACACTCAACACATGCCACATGAAAAAGGAGGAAGGGATTGCCCGAGTTGACCAGTAGTCATAGACTACTTCCACCTGGTGTGTCAGTGCTGTCTCCCAGCTGTGCTTTAGATGCAGTTTTCCTCAGCTGCAGCTAAAAACTCGTTTAAACCACGAGGGTTAAATTACCAAGCAACAGATGAAGGGCTTATAGTCGAGAGGATTTTTTTATTTTTTTTGGCATATTGTTGATGCATTCCGTTTGACTAACAACTTATATATCACATATGCTCACAGTACTATTATACAGTTGCTGCTTGCCTTTATTGAGTGAGAGTGCCTCCATGACTCCTGCCATAGATAATCACGGACGCCCGCGCTTTCCAGTAGCGTATAATTATAGCAATCCCATGCATTAAAATTTCTCGCCTTCACTTAATTAAATACGAAAATGGCGGCTGCAGATAAGTTCACTAGATTTGGAGACAAGAGAAAGATAGTGAGTGAAGAAACAATTTTTTTAAGCAATATAACTGGTTGGTGAACATTACCCTGGATCATTGTAAAACATGGTTGCAGCACTGACTATGAGTTAGTGTAATTGTTTCCTTTGTGGCTTCCCAGACTTCAGATACAGCAGGTTATGATGACTATGTTGAGGGAGTGGAGGCAGATGAGGTCACATCCTTGGAGACACCACTGTCAGAGGTGTGTTGTGTATGAGAAATAGTCACATGGCTGAACTAGAGAGCTGAAGAACCTATGGCCTGGGCAGTGGCTGCATTATTGTGATGGACTAGAATTCACCTTCGTGGCTCTTATTTTCTTCCATGACTATCTGAGCTTAGCTAGCTCTATATAACAGGTGCAGAGGTTGTAGTGCACATGTGGTTAGCTAGCTGTATATGATTGCATGCTCCTGTGTTGTTTGGGCAGACGTACTCGGGCCCCTCCTCTCTCTCTCTTGTAGGACAATCGTGGTTTCAAGCTGATCCAGAGGATGGGATGGCTTTCGGGCACAGGACTGGGCAAGTTTGAACAAGGCAAGTCACTCGCGAGTACACTTGCAGCAGCTTATGTGTTTGATGGCATTGATATACATACTAGGTCGTAAGATGCCAGTTCCCTTTGAGGTGAAGAATGACCACATGGGACTTGGGATGTGGACCATGGAGGTGTGTGTAGGCCAGCCTCATGTGTGGTGAGGATGTGGACCATGGAGGTGTGTGTAGGCTCATGTGTGGCGAGGATGTGCACCATGGAGGTGTGTGTAGGCTCATGTGTGGTGAGGATGTGGACCATGGAGGTGTGTGTAGGCTCATGTGTGGTGAGGATGTGCACCATGGAGGTGTGTGTAGGCTCATGTGTGGTGAGGATGTGGACCATGGAGGTGTGTGTAGGCTCATGTGTGGTGGGGATGTGGACCATGGAGGTGTGTGTAGGCTCATGTGTGGTGAGGATGTGGACCATGGAGGTGTGTGTAGGCTCATGTGTGGTGAGGATGTGGACCATGGAGGTGTGTGTAGGCTCATGTGTGGTGTGTGGTGAGGATGTGGACCATGGAGGTGTGTGTAGGCTCATGTGTGGTGAGGATGTGCACCATGGAGGTGTGTGTAGGCTCATGTGTGGTGAGGATGTGGACCATGGAGGTGTGTGTAGGCTCATGTGTGGTGAGGATGTGGACCATGGAGGTGTGTGTAGGCTCATGTGTGGTGAGGATCACCATGGAGGTGTGTGTAGGCTCATGTGTGGTGAGGATGTGCACCATGGAGGTGTGTGTAAATGATGTGGCTGGTTCTGTGGCCTGTCTCCATAGCCCTCCTGTCCAGACTGTCCCACAATGGTGTCAGGCTGTTGGAAGATGGAAGCCTATCTATCATGGAGTTTGGCTCAATCTTAGTAACAGAAAGACCCTCTCTAGTGAAAGGTGGCTACCTAATGCCCCTATCTAATGAAGTGTAGCAGCACAAAGCCCCTCTTTATTGAAATTGAAAGGACCGTAGTTTAATACTTAGTTATGTTAGAACTAGAAGTTCCTATGTGCTAAGCAAAGCTACCTCTAGTGGCAGTTGTCCTCTTCTATAGAATTATATGGTGAACTGTCGAGACATCAGACAGCAGAAACTTGACATGCAGCTAGAGGTATGGGTGTGTGGAGTAGCACTGCACTTACTAGAGGCTGGCTAAACATGCAGCTAGAGGTATGGGTGTGTGGAGTAGCACTGCACTTACTTGAGGCTGGCTAAACATGTAGCTAGAGGTATGGGTGTGTGGAGTAGCTCTGCACTTACTAGAGGCTGGCTAAACATGCAGCTAGAGGTATGGGTGTGTGGAGTAGCTCTGCACTTACTAGAGGCTGGCTAAACATGCAGCTAGAGGTATGGGTGTGTGGAGTAGCTCTGCACTTACTAGAGGCTGGCTAAACATGCAGCTAGAGGTATGGGTGTGTGGAGTAGCACTGCACTTACTAGAGGCTGGCTAAACATGCAGCTAGAGGTATGGGTGTGTGGAGTAGCACTGCACTTACTAGAGGCTGGCTAAACATGCAGCTAGAGGTATGGGTGTGTGGAGTAGCTCTGCACTTACTAGAGGCTGGCTAAACATGCAGCTAGAGGTATGGGTGTGTGGAGTAGTACTGCACTTACTAGAGGCTGGCTAAACATGCAGCTAGAGGTATGGGTGTGTGGAGTAGCACTGCACTTACTAGAGGCTGGCTAAACATGCAGCTAGAGGTATGGGTGTGTGGAGTAGTACTGCACTTACTAGAGGCTGGCTAGACATGCAGCTAGAGGTATGGGTGTGTGGAGTAGTACTGCACTTACTAGAGGCTGGCTAAACATGCAGCTAGAGGTATGGGTGTGTGGAGTAGCACTGCACTTACTAGAGGCTGGCTGGCTAAACATGCAGCTAGAGGTATGGGTGTGTGGAGTGGCACTGCACTTACTAGAGGCTGGCTAAACATGCAGCTAGAGGTATGGGTGTGTGGAGTAGCACTGCACTTACTAGAGGCTGGCTAAACATGCAGCTAGAGGTATGGGTGTGTGGAGTGGCACTGCACTTACTAGAGGCTGGCTAAACATGCAGCTAGAGGTATGGGTGTGTGGAGTAGCACTGCACTTACTAGAGGCTGGCTAAACATGCAGCTAGAGGTATGGGTGTGTGGAGTAGCTCTGCACTTACTAGAGGCTGGCTAAACATGCAGCTAGAGGTATGGGTGTGTGGAGTAGCACTGCACTTACTAGAGGTTTGATGGAAGGGACTAGAGCCTGTGTGTCGATAGGTGTTGATGACCTTTACTTGGAGCAGCGTTGAAGCTGGGGAACCATGAGAGGTGTAGACACATCTTCGTGTCAGTAGTGTGGACTGCTGCCTTCCGTGTTGTTGTCGTTGTTTAGTTGGAGCTGGCGCAGGAGACGACGGAGAAGAGACGTCAGCTCGAGGTGGAGAAGGAGCTGACCGAGGACTTGATGGAACAGTATAAAGAGCAGGCAGAGAAAGAACAGAAGTTGGTTGAGACGCTGACAGAGATGAACAAATCCTTCTACTGCGACCTTTGTGACCGGCAATACATCAAGTATTCACAGTTTGATAATCACATTAACTCCTACAGCCACCATCACCAACAAGTAGGTGGAGACCAGGCGCACATGTGTGTTGCTATGGTGATAGCTGTGGCAGACCCCATGACATCGTTTCAAAATATCTTTTTCCGTTTCAGTTTTTCCCCCTCTTAATTCCGCTTTTCCCTTTGCAATTTGATGTTATGCTGTGTTTCATTTAGGGGGGGTTAGAATCTCAATTCCTCCATTTGCCCCGCCCCGTCTTGGATAATTTGATTGTGCTCTCAGTTTGTCTCAGTACTTACAAACTAGTGCCCCTCCATCGGCATGCATGTTGTTTATGAACTGCTTGGCTCTCACAAGTGTAAGCCAGCACACACACATACACACAATAGCACTTCCCACTTGCCTCACTCGAG
Source organism: Cladorhizidae sp. MBARI D1340-BT2 (assembly GCA_028752905.1). Lineage (NCBI taxonomy): Eukaryota > Metazoa > Porifera > Demospongiae > Poecilosclerida > Cladorhizidae > Cladorhizidae sp. MBARI D1340-BT2. The sequence continues at coordinate 1,115,812 of JAQNBH010000007.1, forward strand.
GAGATATGATGGTTGCCACGGCAATACAAGTGGCCACGTAGCCAGTGCAACCCATTTTCAGACACCTGCAACCACTACACCGAACATGAGAATTAAAACCACTGTAGACACAATGTGGGCTGGGCCATCAGGTTGATGAAATGGTCAGGTGTTTTTCTTTAGTGGCCTTACTTAGTGTGCCCAAGCCTAGCAGCTGCTTTAGCTCGGTCCCGTGGGTCACTGCGGAGGTAGATATGTGATGCTCATCTCTTGATGTGTGTTCCTGTGTGTGTGTGTGTGTGCAGAGATTGCAGAGTCTGAAGGAATACGAGACAGGAAGGAAGTTTGGTAAGGAACAGTGGATGCCACCACCTTGTCCATCTTGCTGTCTTCTCATTCCACCTGCTCTCCCTATCTCTCTCCTTCTCCACTCTCTCCTCTGTCCAGGTGGGCACCGGAACAATGAAGAGGAGAAGGAGAAGATGGTGGCCGCTCAGATGGTGGCCATAGAGCGAGCACAGATGAGAGCTAGGCAACAGAGGAGGTAACTGCTATAGAGGCCCCCTATATACTAGCACAGATGAGAGCTAGGCAACAGAGGTGGTAACTAGAGGCCCCCTATATACGAGCACAGATGAGAGCTAGGCAACAGAGGTGGTAACTAGAGGCCCCCTATATACGAGCACAGATGACAGCTAGGCAACAGAGGTGGTAACTAGAGGCCCCCTATATACTAGAACAGATGAGAGCTAGGCAACAGAGGTGGTAACTAGAGGCCCACTATATGCGAGCACAGATGACAGCTAGGCAACGGAGGCATAGAGGCCCCCTATATAGTCATGATGTACACCATGTAAGCTAGGCTCTGCTGGGACAAGGAGCTTCGGGGGAACAATCGAACACAAGTGAGGGTGTGTGTGGTGTGTGGCTTACACTGGTCGAGTTTGTTCATGACTGGTAAGCAATGTGGCTGCAGTGATATGGATTGCTAATTAGGATTTTGTATGCTAATTAGAGCATGTGGACTGCTAATTAGAGCATGTAGGATACATTCAGAGCATGTGTAATGTTATGTGAGCACCTGGAATGCTAATCTTCCTAGAAGCTGGATGATAAATAAATGTTAATTGATGAGTAATTGTCCTGCCCATATTTGTCTTGCAAGATGTCTGATGGTCTCTTTCCTGCCATGCAGGCAAGTGCGAGGTGGACATGTTCCAGGATTCAAACCTATTGGGGGTGGAGCTCTTGTGTCGACTAACACTCGCTGTGCCGCTGTTACTGGGGTCAAGAAGTTAACCACAGAGGAAGTGGGAGGAAACACAGATGGCAAAGCATTCAACAAGAAATTAAAACGGTCTAAGTTTGCTCTCAACTTCCAATCCGCAGGTACCCTTGTATCCATAGGGGAGCAGATAGGAAAGGACACACCCCTGGTTAAGGCCACACCCACTACACCACAGGTCATGCCCTCCTCCAGTAGTAGTACTAACGTCTCGGACAGAGTTCTGGCTAAGTACACGACAGCCAAGTGGGACAAGGAAGGTGACTTTGAGAAGAGAGCCAACCAAGCTAAAGAGAAGGAACAGGCAAACCGAGTTGAGAAGGCTCCACCCCCTCTGAAGAGTCGCCAGCGAGAATTAATCATGGAGGGTTGCTTGAGCAGCTCAGATGATGAGGAGGAGCTAAGTCTAACTGCAAAGAAAATTATCAAAAAACCTGTCAAATTCAAGTTTAATTTAGGCAAGTAGTTTTCATTCAATGTGCATAATCATATTTTTAATTCATTTGGAGCACACCTATATATATAATGAACTGCATGTGCCTGCACAAGGAGCGTGCTGGTCACAAGTTGTTGTTTGGGGGGGGGGGGGGGAGGTGCTAAAATTTCCCTTACAATAGTCACTCTTGGGAGGCATCTCCTGCTAGAGGTACCTCTAGCCACAGACCTTCTACACCATGCGGTCCGTACCTATGCAGCTAAACCCAGACTCTGGGTTGGTTTAAAATACTACTACAACAATAAATGAATGTACATCCAGTCGCCCCCAAAGATCTGTACACACACATACACATGATATATACATACAGTACTCTCTCTTTTGAGAGCGACCTTCAAATCGGCACCAAACTTGTCTCTCGAAGGAAGTGGTCTCTAGGTGGAGCAATAGCATAGAATAACTTGTATTATTGTATGTCAAAAACTGTTTGAAAAAAGAACTGACTATAATATATACATGGCATAGGACAACTTAATATTAGTTCTGTTTGGAGAGAAAAACTGACAAGAGATATTTTATTTGGAAAACCAATTGAAGTTGGCCGGACCTAGTCATGGGTCTAGGATTTTTTAATTTTTTTAAAGAGGAAATAATAAATAATAACAACCAGAACAGTCGGGATGGTAAAGGGTAGAATAAATGCGAATTCTTGTACCTGTGGACAGTTAGCCAGCGGTTATCGGCAAGCTATGTCTAAGGAGGTAGCTAGCACTCTAGGGGATGTAGCTGCTACGTGGGAACTGCAACTACCTGACGGACATCACAAGGTGGTGTTTGAGCACGGAACCACTTCTGGAAAGAGAGTGATACGGGTAGATGGTGAAGAGGTAAACTACAGTTATGCACCGTAGACAGTCAATTCGCGCATATATTTTGTAGTTGCAGTACTATCTTTAGCTAAAGGAAACAATAAAAAAAATAGTTTGTAGAGTTGCAACTTGATGTCCCTTAAATCACAATAGAACTCTTGGAAGCTTCCTGTTTGTAGAGTGTATGTCACTAGTTAGTGCAGATGAACTCGCATCTTCAGAACCTGTTCTGCTTGTATTGGGTAGTTAGTGCCTCTGTTTCACACAGAGTGGAACATATGTCACACAGAGTGGAACAGATATGTTGCACAGAGTGGAACAGATATGTCCATCGCACAGAGTGGAGCAGATATGTCCATCGCACAGAGTGGAGCAGATATGTCCATCACACAGAGTGGAACAGATATGTCCAGTCAGTCTAGACTCTTATAAGCTTCTTAGAAAATTCACCTCTTGTTGGCATGGTAACATTCACTATGCTAATTAACATCCTGATAAATGTTGACCCTTGGTTCGTTAGTCACCATGGTAACATTATTCCATACTGATAGTGTGTTCTATGATAAATGTGTGAAGTATAATGTTCCCTCTAGCAATACCAGTAGCCTAGCAATACCAGTAGCCTAGTGGGAGTATCCAAGCCCCTCCCTCCTGCAGCTATGAAGGAGGTAGGCCCCACTACATGGGGAGCCATGCTGGTGGGTGCCCCCACTACATGGGGAGCCATGCTGGTGGGTGCCATGCTGGTGGGGTCCCACTACATGGGGTGCCATGCTGGTGGGTGCCCCCACTACATGGGGAGCCATGCTGGTGGGTGCCCCCACTACATGGGGTGCCATGCTGGTGGGTGCCCCCACTACATGGGGAGCCATGCTGGTGGGTGTCTAGGCCCACTACATGGGGTGCCATGCTGGTGGGTGCCTACATGGGGTGTCATGCTGGTGGGGCCCCACTACATGGGGTGTCATGCTGGTGAGTGTCTAGGCCCCACTACATGGGGTGCCATGCTGGTGGGTGTCTAGGCCCCACTACATGGGGTGCCATGCTGGTGGGTGCCTAGGCCCCACTACATGGGGTGCCATGCTGGTGGGTGTCTAGGCCCCACTACATGGGGTGCCATGCTGGTGGGTGCCTAGGCCCCACTACATGGGGTGCCATGCTGGTGGGTGCCTAGGCCCCATGGGGTGCCATGCTGGTGGGGTTCCACTACACATAGTTCATGGATAACTTTTAGACCATCTTGGACTTCATGTGTTTTCCTGCAAACAGATATTCAGGAAGAACTGGATGTTTCGACTGGTGGGTACTGAGTGCTTCAAGATTGGCAAGCATTCAGCGATGATTACCATCTCCTCCTCTGAATTGTCATTTTCATACATCTTGACAATAGACGGAAAATCTTTGAAGAAGTTTGTGGCGGCCCAAACTAAGAACACTCGCGTGTGGCTTCCCGAGCTTGAGGGGAACTCCAGACACAGGGTGGTGCTAGGTAAGTAAGTACAGGCTTATCCTGCCAGCTCGAAGATTATCATGGCTTCTTCCTCTATTATTCCTGGCCGATGTTGTGTGGGCATTGAGCACATGAGATATTGTGTGATCTTGTTGTTTAGACATGGAGACCATGGAGGTGTATGTGGATGGGAGCAAGGTGGACACAGTGGTAAGTGATGGGTACTTGATGTGACATCTTGTCTCATGTGTTGTGCAGACACACTTAGAGGATGGCCTTGCATGCATACCACCTTCCATGTGTTGTGCAGACACACTTAGAGGATGGCCTTGCATGCATACCACCTTCCATGTGTTGTGCAGACACACTTAGAGGATGGCCTTGCATGCATACCACCTTCCATGTGTTGTGCAGACACACTTAGAGGATGGCCTTGCATGCATACCACCTTCCATGTGTTGTGCAGACACACTTAGAGGATGGCCTTGCATGCATACCATCTCAAATAGTTACTGGGATGCGATTTAATTTTCATCCGTCCTGGCGATGATGAACATAACTGGGGGGGGGGGCAACAATCAATCCCCCCCCCCCCCTCTGGTTGCTGGTTCGCGGGTGCAGATGGCCGACTCTTCCTCTTCCTCCCTGTCTCTGTTCAGCTTGCACTCAAGAAAGGAACGCACAAGTCCGGCAGAGTGAAGTGAAGATGGAAGTGGCCTGAACCTTCGCTGGTTTCTCATTCTTTGTCATTGGTGACGGTCAGAGAAAGAGTTCCTAGAATTCTCTTGACTTTCTATCTCAGAGGTAAGCCGTGCCATGTCTGGTGCTGCTTCAGCTACCACCTCTCCCTGCGTCAGTAGTGACAGACTTACTGAAAGAAAGGTAAGTCTCCACAAGAACTGAAGGCATATGGTGGGCCGCGATGTGGCAGGCAGGGACTTGCAATAACAGAGCAACTGTGACTTGCAGACATTAAAAAAACACATCAAAAAAGTTCCACAAAGTCCTCACAGATTGAAGATTGAAAGAGGGTACCACTAGCATGACAGAGGGTACCGGCATGACTGAGGGTACCACTAGCATGACAGAGGGTACCAGCATGACAGAGGGTACCAGCATGACAGAGGGTACCAGCATGACAGAGGGTACTAGCATGACAGAGGGTACCAGCATGACAGAGGGTACCAGCATGACTGAGGGTACCACTAGCATGACAGAGGGTACCAGCATGACAGAGGGTACCAGCATGAAAGAGGGCACTAGCATGACAGAGGGTACCAGCATGACAGAGGGTACCACTAGCATGACAGAGGGTACTAGCATGACAGAGGGTACCACTAGCATGGCAGAGGGTACCAGTATGACAGAGGGTACCAGCATGACAGAGGGTACCAGCATGACAGAGGGTACCACTAGCATGACAGAGGGTACCAGCATGACAGAGGGTACCAGCATGACAGAGGGTACCACCAGCATGACAGAGGGTACCACTAGCATGACAGAGGGTACCACTAGCATGACAGAGGGTACCAGCACAGCAATGCCCAAACTGACATCCAGTACCAGTGGCTGACAACCTTGAAATTAATCCTCAGTCAACTGTGAGTAGATGGAGACAATACTCCTCCAGAGTACTCCATTGGAGTTAGCAAATGATGAATGCCATTGAACTCTGACAGATCAAGACGTGTACCATAAAAGTACCATAAAAGTAAGAGTTTAGCAAGTACCAGAGGCAATTTTTGTTGAGGGGGTGAAGGAGCTTCTCTTGGTTGACCCTATCAAAAGCCTTTGCTTGCATTAAAACAACCTAAACACACCTTCAGCACCCACTAAACAGAGATCAGCAGAACTGCCGCTTCTGGCCCTACCCACTATTTTCTCTCAATATCTTTGTGCTGTGCTTGTTGGCTTGAGCTGGGAGGAGCTGTCGTGTGAGGCTGAAGGAGCTTGCCCCGTGCTTTAACAGGATGCTAAGCATTCATAGGTGCTATAAGTACTCATGGTGCTATTAGTACTCAGGTGCTATTAGTACTCATAGGTGCTATAAGTACTCATGGTGCTATTAGTACTCATAGGTGCTATTAGTACTCATAGGTGCTATTAGTACTTATAGGTGCTATTAGTAATTATAGGTGCTATGAGTACTCATAGGTGCTATAAGTACTCGTAGGTGCTATAAGTACTCATAGGTGCTATTAGTACTCATAGGTGCTATTAGTAGGTACTATTAGTACTCATAGGTGCTATTAATACTCATGTGCTATTAGTACTCATGTGCTATTAGTACTCGTAGGTGCTATTAGTACTCATAGGTGCTATTAGTAGGTGCTATTAGTACTCATAGGTGCTATTAGTAGGTGCTATTAGTACTCATAGGTGATATTAGTACTCATAGGTGCTATTAGTACTCATAGGTGCTATTAGTACTCATAGGTGCTATTAGTACTCATGTGCTATTAGTACTCATAGGTGCTATTAGTACTCATGTGCTATTAGTACTCATAGGTGCTATTAGTACTCATAGGTGCTATTAGTACTACTCATAGGTGCTATTAGTACTCATGTGCTATTAGTACTCATAAGTGCTATTAGTACTCATAGGTGCTATTAGTACTCATAGGTGCTATTAGTACTCATGTGCTATTAGTACTCATAGGTGCTATTAGTACTCATAGGTGCTATTAGTACTCATAGGTGCTATAAGTTGGATATTTTACATGTTGTGTCACTGAAAGTGCGCATGCCCAAATGAAATTAAAAATTTGTAACATGGTCATTAAAAATTTTTTTAAAGGGGGCGTCTCTGGTAGTGGTTAAAGACTTGCCCATGTGGTGTCTCTGGTAGTGGTTAAAGACTTGCCCATGTGGTGTCTCTGGTAGTGGTTAAAGATTTGCCCATGTGGCGTCTCTGGTAGTGGTTAAAGACTTGTCCATGTGGCGTCTCTGGTAGTGGTTAAAGACTTGCCCATGTGGTGTCTCTGGTAGTGGTTAAAGACTTGCCCATGCATGTGACTGACTGGAGGGTGTGGCATTATGTGGACATTGTGTAGCAGTGGATGTGAGAGCATCACCTCATGAAGTAGAGGCCTGTCTGCACGTGCACACACACACACACACATTCTCCCTGTCCCTATTGTGTCAGTTGTGCTTCATGTTTTGTGCAGGGCGAGTTCACTGATGGGGGGTGTGAGACTCACTTCTCCATCCAAGACAAAGCTGTCTTCATCAGAGCTTCAAGTTCAGGTCAAAGGTTAAAGGGGATCATACATCATCTGGTTGTGAGAGACGATACAGAACTACTTCCAGTCAAGGAGAACATGTGATGCTCTTATGATGCACAACTCATCATGTGACACACATGTGATGCTCTTATGATGCACCACTCATCATGTGACACACATGTGACGCTCTTTAGCGGCTCTTATGATGCCACTCATCATGTGACACACATGTGATGCTCTTATGATGCACCACTCATCATGTGACACACATGTGACATTGTACAGCAACCCGCTCTCTTACACAATATATATACTGCCATGCCCACTCTCTTATCATCAGTCACTGCTCTATACTAATTGCTATTGCATCCACGACAGCTCTTGCAGTGGCAGCTAAACCTGCACCTGACCTGCATCTCTTGCAGTGGCAGCTAAACCTGCACCTGACCTGCAGCTCTTGCAGTGGCAGCTAAACCTGCACCTGACCTGCAGCTCTTGCAGTGGCAGATAAACCTGCACCTCCTGCAGTTCTTGCAGGAGTGCAACACTATGGGGTATCATTTGTAGTGGTCCTGTCGTGACAAATTTGGTCCCCCCATATTTGGTTCCCTCTTGAAAAATAAAGGGCTAGGGCTAGGGTGGGAACAAAACTTTCAATAAGGGGGGAACAACTTTTGGGGGGAAACAAATTAAACGTTACAGTCCCTCTGAAATTGCGCCAAGTGCACACTGAAAATGTGAGTACAGTACTCCGTCTCTGGCGTCTGTCTGACCTGCCCCAAAGATCAGAAAGGTAAGTGACCAGTTTTGTGCCATTCCGTTATAATTAGTACCGTGATTAAAAATTCACAGCAGTGAATAAACCATTGGCACCTCCAATGGCTTTGAGCGCACAGTGCATGCGCATTAGCGAGCCTAGGCTATACACCAGCTGGCCGTCTTGGGGGGAGGAGCCTAGGCCACACCAGCTGGCCGTCTTGGGGGGAGGAGCCTAGGCCAGCTGGACGTCTTGGGGGGAGGGGCCTAGGCCACACCAGCTGGCCACCTTGGGGGGAGGGGTCTAGGCTACACCAGCTGGCTGTCTTGGGGGGAGGGTTACTGAACACAAAAAATATTGTTCTTGTAATGGTCGGTTGGCTGCACCTCACAATAAAAAGCTCATCAAGCTTCAAGCTGTGGCTCTCCCTGCCTGCACACAAGCCCAACGGCTCTGGCCACAGATGCCGACATGACAGGGTAAAGGGTCGACACACCATCCTTGTTGCCAGTCATCCCATCTCGCTATATACCAGTCCACCCAAGAGAGTTTGGTATCACATATTTGAAGTGGGCACCGTCGCTGTGCATTGCATGTGTGAGTGTGCATGTGTGAGTGTGCTGCAAGTCATGGACAACTCGGCAACATTGAAAGCAATTTTTAAGGTGACCTGCTGGCAAGGTGTGCACTATATAGCATAATGGCTAGAATGTGACGTGACCATGTGCATTCACAACATGTGGTGACGTGACCATGTGCATTCACAACATGTGGTGACGTGACCATGTACATTCACAACATGTGATGGTCTACAAAACATTGCAAGTGTTATTTCTGTCTGGAGGGCTTCCCGTACAAAGCATCGATGCCCAGCCCTAGGAAGACTAGGAACACGCCCACCCATTGCTGTAGCATGAGGGTGTTGCCAAAGAAGAGGACAGAGGCCAGGATAGTGAAGAACTTGCGAGTGGTAGTGAAGAGAGATGTTGTCAGAGGACCAAAGCGTGTCACTGTCCAGAAGATGAAGTTCTGCACAAGTCAAAGTCAATATCACAATGTTATTATATATATATGGCAGTAGAGCCCGGTGCATGCATGAGGTTTTGGAGGGGGGGGGGGGGCTATCTCTGGTGGGCGTTTGGGGGGAACTTTACTTCACAACCAATGCCAACAATATAATAAGACATCCCTGTCTGTCTGAAGGGAGTTGCGAGCTCTAGTGCTTCAGTATACTGTACATATACAAGAACAATTCTTTAGTTGACCATATTTATTTGCATAAGAAAGAACAAAACAAGGCAGCGCCCACGTAGACCACACCCAGTTTCAATCATCTATATATACACACTCAAGTTTCAAGTGCTTGGCGTCCATGGAATGATGAGATACATGGTACAATCTTGTCTCCTTTCTTTCTCAACGTCAGTGCAAAATATCATAGTTTTGAAATATACTTAACTCCCAAATTTTCGTGACAATAGATTTCATTATGCCAAATTTTCCTTGTTGGTTTCCCACACAAAAATAACACACACAATAATAAATCAGCCGAAGCACGAGGCTCAGCAATGGCGTGTTTCAAGAGAAGCACGGGTGGCGTGTTTCAAGAGAAGCATGGGGCTCAGCGATGGCGTGTTTCAAGAGAAGCACGAGGCTCAGCGATGGCGTGTTTCAAGAGAAGCACGAGGCTCAGCGATGGCGTTTCAAGAGAAGCACGAGGCTCAGGGATGACATGTGATGGCGTGTTTGAAAGAACCTGCTTGTATTATGCCTACTACTGCTCTGGTGGCAGCCATTGGAGAGCAGTGCAAACGAGAACCCGATAATGTCAATGACGGGTACGCAGTCAGCGATGTAGTTGTTCTTCACAACCTCTCAATTATTACTATAGCCAGTGAGGAAGTGATGATAGCAGAGGGCTTTTGGGATCATGCAGTCCATTTTGGGGGTTTAAATACTTGGAAAGAGTCGTAGCAAACTCTTGGCTCAGAAGACAGTGATGGCACAGCTGGAGCAGAAAATAGTTTGCTAACCTGTGACAGGGACGCATGCATGTACCACCCTTAGGGATGCATGCATGTACCACCCTTAGGGATGCAATGTACCACCCTTAAGGACACATGCATGTACCACCCTTAAGGACGCATGCATGTACCACCCTTAGGGACGTATGCATGTACCACCCTTAGGGACGCATGCGTGTACCACCCTTAGGGACGCATGCATGTACATCCATGTACCACCCTTAGGGACGCATGCATGTACCACCCTTAGGGATGCATGCATGTACCACCCTTAGGGACGCATGCATGTACCACCCTTAGGGACGCATGCATGTACCACCTTTGTGTACTCTTTTGATATTTTTTATTAATCATTCTGATGTTCTAATAATTCGTTCTCAAATATTTTGAGATATGTTCCGTGGTCGGCTCCACCCACGACAATTTATAAATGCCAAACTGCAGCAGTTTACTAAAACCATTTTGTTTTGCTACCTACTCTTGCTTATAATATATGCATATATGGTGTCTTTGCTACCTACGCCAGGGAGGTCATGGCTACACCCCAGTGTGGGTCTGTGTGGTGTAGAGCAGGATTACACAATATACATATACTAGACATGAATGCACGGCATTGTGAGGCAAGCTAGGTGCAATTAAAAACATTGACTTGAAATTTCTATCACATTCTCTAAGTATTGTCCTACTCCAGCATAGCTATATAACACTGAACACTGATCTGTAGATTATGATGTCATCAGTAGACATGGGATTTTTATGTTATTTTGTTCAGAAAAATATGATATTTTTATGTCATTTTTTTGGTGTGCTGAAAATACCAAAATATGTGATTCTGAAATTCAGATAAGTAGAGGCTATACATCAGGAAAAACAAACGGTTTTAAACCTTCTATTACGGGATAGAACAACTAGCAGTCAGCAGCACGAGAATAGAAACGGGTTTTGACCATATTCTCTTCAGTCAAACGGTGGCGCCTGTCAGTCAACACAGTTTTGTAGACCGAAAAGGTTCTCTCCACGTTGACATTTGCGGTAGGGCAGAACTTGAAGTTGCATCTCCAGGACCAAATCCTTCGGGGATCGGGGAGGGATCCTTCCTTACCTTTCAAGCACCCCACAATTGAGCGTAGCACCAGAACATCAGGGTTTCTCTCCAGCACAGTTGACAGCAACCCCTTTTGGCCAGCAATGCTGATATAAAAGATAAAGCACTTATTTGTAGCCCTTGTCAGCTGTCACAGTCCTGTCCCAGAGCCACAAGTGTCTGGGTGGTGTTATATAAATGCTGAGTGAAACACAGCTCCTGTTTTTATCTAGTTCTTTACAGTTAACATTTATTTTATGTCTTACTTCCTGATTACAGAGTTAATTTCTTACAGTCGCGAAAAAATGCACTTTTATGTGAAAACATGTTTTATGTGATCACATGTCTAGTCATCAGATTGGATTGCAAATATGGAGAAGCTACGAGAAGTACATTCCTCACAGTTTCCATAGCGATCATTTCCATTTTAGCAAACATGCCCTACATGTAGCTCGAGGCTGTTGATGAATAGAGTGGCCAGGTCAGGATGAAACTCCACCCAAGTCTGACTAGGTCAGGATGAAACTCCACCCAATCCTGACTAGATCAGGATGAAACTCCGCCCAAGTCTGACTAGGTCAGGATGAAACTCCACCCAAGTCTGACTAGGTCAGGATGAAACTCCACCCAAGTCTGACTAGGTCAGGATGAAACTCCACCCAAGTCGGACTAGGTCCGGATGAAACTCCACCCAAGTCTGACTAGGTCAGGATGAAACTCCACCCAAGTCTGACTAGGTCAGGATGAAACTCCACCCAAGCCTGACTAGGTCAGGATGAAACTCCACCCAAGTCTGACTAGGTCAGGATGAAACTCCACCCTAGTCTGACTAGGTCAGGATGAAACTCCACCCAAGCCTGACTAGGTCAGGATGAAACTCCACCCAAGCCTGACCAGGTCAGGATGAAACTCCGCCCAAGCCTGACTAGGTAAGGATGAAACTCCACCCAAGTCTGACTAGGTCAGGATGAAACTCCACCCAAGCCTGACCAGATCAGGATGAAACTCCGCCCAAGCCCGACTAGGTCAGGATGAAACTCCACCCAAGTCTGACTAGGTCAGGATGAAACTCCACCCTAGTCTGACTAGGTCAGGATGAAGCTCCACCCAAGCCCGACTAGGTCAGGATGAAACTCCACCCAAGTCTGACTAGGCCAGGATGAAACTCCACCCTAGTCTGACTAGGTCAGGATGAAACTCCACCCAAGTCTGACTAGGTCAGGATGAAACTCCACCCAAGCCTGACTAGGTCAGGATGAAACTCCACCCAAGCCTGGCTAGGTCAGGATGAAACTCCACCCAAGCCTGACTAGGTCAGGATGAAACTCCACCCAAGTCTGACTAGGTCAGGATGAAACTCCACCCAGGCCTGACTAGGTCAGGATGAAACTCCACCCAAGTCTGACTAGGTCAGATGAAACTCCACCCAAGTCTGACTAGGTCAGGGATGAAACTCCACCCAAGTCTGACTAGGTCAGGATGAAACTCCACCCAAGTCTGACTAGGTCAGGATGAAACTCCACCCAAGCCTGGGGAAGCTTCTCCCTCGTGGGATGCTGCACTTCTCCAACGATTCTTGATATCACTTGCTCTTTTCCCCAAATCTCAGTTATCTTTGTTCTGAAGGAGAGAGAGAAAACTCGAAGCTGCTTCTCAGTCTATTTTCTTTATCCATTCTGGAAAATCAAGCAGTTAGTTGTCCTGCTTAAAAAGGTTTGGAATCTGCAGCTCTGCACGTAGCTATGGTTTTAGTTTGTAGCACGCGCCTGGTGAACAGCTAGCACGCGAGTCTTAGCATCTCATTATTCCTGATGAAGGCACGCGCCTGGTGAATAGCTAGCACGCGAGTCTTAGCATCTCATTATTCCTGATGAAGGCACGCGCCTGGTGAATAGCTAGCACGTGAGTCTTAGCATCTCATTATTCCTGATGAAGGCACGCGCCTGGTGAATAGCTAGCACGCGAGTCTTAGCATCTCATTATTCCTGATGAAGGCTAGAGCATCTCTGATGAAGGCTAGAGCATCTCATTATTCCTGATGAATGCTAGAGCATCTCATTATTCTTGATGAATGCTAGAGCATCTCATTATTCCTGATGAAGGCTAGAGCATCAAGTCATTATTCCTGATGAAGGCTAGAGCATCTAGTCATTATTCCAGGTGAAGGCTAGAGCATCTAGTCATTATTCCTGGTGAAGGTAGAGCATCTAGTCATTATTCCTGATGCAGGCTAGAGCATCAAGTCATTATTCCTGATGAAGGCTAGAGCATCTAGTCATTATTCCTGGGTGAAAGGCTAGAGCATCTAGTCATTATTCCTGGTGAAGTTAGAGCATCTAGTCATTATTCCTGATGAAGGCTAGAGCATCAAGTCAATATTCCTGATGAAGGCTAGAGCATCTCATTATTCCTGATGAAGGCTAGAGCATCTCATTATTCTCGATGAATGCTAGAGCATCTAGTCATTATTCCTGGTGAAGGCTAGAGCATCTAGTCATTATTCCTGGTGAAGGCTAGAGCATATAGTCATTATTCCTTGTGAAGGCTAGAGCATCTAGTCATTATTCCTGATGAAGCTAGTCATTATTCCTGATGAAGGCTAGAGCATCAAGTCATTATACCTGATGAAGGCTAGAGCATCTAGTCATTATTCCTGATGAAGGTAGAGCATCAAGTCATTATACCTGATGAAGACTAGAGCATCTAGTCATTATTCCTGATGAAGGCTAGAGCATCTAGTCATTATTCCTGATGAAGGCTGAGCATCTAGTCATTATTCGCCATTAGTGTGGCACAGGTTTATACATGAAGGAGAGTTCTAGCCATTAGTGTGGCACAGGTTTATACATGAAGGAGAGTTCTAGCATTAGTGTGGCACAGATTTATACATGAAGGAGAGTTCTAGCCATTAGTGTGGCACAGGTTTATACATGAAGGAGAGTTCTAGCCATTAGTGTGGCACAGGTTTATACATGAAGGAGAGTTCTAGCATTAGTGTGGCACAGGTTTATACATGAAGGAGAGTTCTAGCCATTAGTGTGGCACAGGTTTATACATGAAGGAGAGTTCTAGCATTAGTGTGGCACAGGTTTATACATGAAGGAGAGTTCTAGCATTAGTGTGGCACAGGTTTATACATGAAGGAGAGTTCTAGCCATTAGTGTGGCACAGGTTTATACATGAAGGAGAGTTCTAGCATTAGTGTGGCACAGGTTTATACATGAAGGAGAGTTCTAGCATTAGTGTGGCACAGGTTTATACATGAAGGAGAGTTCTAGCCATTAGTGTGGCACAGGTTTATACATGAAGGAGAGTTCTAGCATTAGTGTGGCACAGGTTTATACATGAAGGAGAGTTCTAGCATTAGTGTGGCACAGGTTTATACATGAAGGAGAGTTCTAGCCATTAGTGTGGCACAGGTTTATACATGAAGGAGAGTTCTAGCATTAGTGTGGCACAGGTTTATACATGAAGGAGAGTTCTAGCCATTAGTGTGGCACAGGTTTATACATGAAGGAGAGTTCTAGCATTAGTGTGGCACAGGTTTATACATGAAGGAGAGTTCTAGCATTAGTGTGGCACAGGTTTATACACGAAGGAGAGTTCTAGCATTAGTGTGGCACAGGTTTATACATGAAGGAGAGTTCTAGCATTAGTGTGGCACAGGTTTATACATGAAGGAGAGTTCTAGCCATTAGTGTGGCACAGGTTTATACATGAAGGAGAGTTCTAGCCATTAGTGTGGCACAGGTTTATACATGAAGGAGAGTTCTAGCCATTAGTGTGGCACAGGTTTATACATGAAGGAGAGTTCTAGCATTAGTGTGGCACAGGTTTATACATGAAGGAGAGTTCTAGCATTAGTGTGGCACAGGTTTATACATGAAGGAGAGTTCTAGCCATTAGTGTGGCACAGGTTTATACATGAAGGAGAGTTCTAGCATTAGTGTGGCACAGGTTTATACATGAAGGAGAGTTCTAGCCATTAGTGTGGCACAGGTTTATACATGAAGGAGAGTTCTAGCATTAGTATGGCACAGGTTTATACATGAAGGAGAGTTCTAGCCATTAGTGTGGCACAGGTTTATACATGAAGGAGAGTTCTAGCATTAGTGTGGCACAGGTTTATACATGAAGGAGAGTTCTAGCCATTAGTGTGGCACAGGTTTATACATGAAGGAGAGTTCTAGCATTAGTGTGGCACAGGTTTATACATGAAGGAGAGTTCTAGCATTAGTGTGGCACAGGTTTATACATGAAGGAGAGTTCTAGCATTAGTGTGGCACAGGTTTATACATGAAGGAGAGTTCTAGCATTAGTGTGGCACAGGTTTATACATGAAGGAGAGTTCTAGCATTAGTGTGGCACAGGTTTATACATGAAGGAGAGTTCTAGCATTAGTGTGGCACAGGTTTATACATGAAGGAGAGTTCTAGCCATTAGTGTGGCACAGGTTTATACATGAAGGAGAGTTCTAGCATTAGTGTGGCACAGGTTTATACATGAAGGAGAGTTCTAGCCATTAGTGTGGCACAGGTTTATACATGAAGGAGAGTTCTAGCATTAGTGTGGCACAGGTTTATACATGAAGGAGAGTTCTAGCCATTAGTGTGGTACAGGTTTATACATGAAGGAGAGTTCTAGCATTAGTGTGGCACAGGTTTATACATGAAGGAGAGTTCTAGCCATTAGTGTGGCACAGGTTTATACATGAAGGAGAGTTCTAGCATTAGTGTGGCACAGGTTTATACATGAAGGAGAGTTCTAGCATTAGTGTGGCACAGGTTTATACATGAAGGAGAGTTCTAGCCATTAGTGTGGCACAGGTTTATACATGAAGGAGAGTTCTAGCATTAGTGTGGCACAGGTTTATACATGAAGGAGAGTTCTAGCATTAGTGTGGCACAGGTTTATACATGAAGGAGAGTTCTAGCCATTAGTGTGACACAGGTTTATACATGAAGGAGAGTTCTAGCATTAGTGTGGCACAGGTTTATACATGAAGGAGAGTTCTAGCATTAGTGTGGCACAGGTTTATACATGAAGGAGAGTTCTAGCATTAGTGTGGCACAGGTTTATACATGAAGGAGAGTTCTAGCATTAGTGTGGCACAGGTTTATACATGAAGGAGAGTTCTAGCATTAGTGTGGCACAGGTTTATACATGAAGGAGAGTTCTAGCATTAGTGTGGCACAGGTTTATACATGAAGGAGAGTTCTAGCATTAGTGTGGCACAGGTTTATACATGAAGGAGAGTTCTAGCATTAGTGTGGCACAGGTTTATACATGAAGGAGAGTTCTAGCATTAGTGTGGCACAGGTTTATACATGAAGGAGAGTTCTAGCCATTAGTGTGGCACAGGTTTATACATGAAGGAGAGTTCTAGCATTAGTGTGGCACAGGTTTATACATGAAGGAGAGTTCTAGCATTAGTGTGGCACAGGTTTATACATGAAGGAGAGTTCTAGCCATTAGTGTGGCACAGGTTTATACATGAAGGAGAGTTCTAGCATTAGTGTGGCACAGGTTTATACATGAAGGAGAGTTCTAGCCATTAGTGTGGTACAGGTTTATACATGAAGGAGAGTTCTAGCATTAGTGTGGCACAGGTTTATACATGAAGGAGAGTTCTAGCCATTAGTGTGGCACAGGTTTATACATGAAGGAGAGTTCTAGCATTAGTGTGGCACAGGTTTATACATGAAGGAGAGTTCTAGCATTAGTGTGGCACAGGTTTATACATGAAGGAGAGTTCTAGCCATTAGTGTGGCACAGGTTTATACATGAAGGAGAGTTCTAGCCATTAGTGTGGCACAGGTTTATACATGAAGGAGAGTTCTAGCATTAGTGTGGCACAGGTTTATACATGAAGGAGAGTTCTAGCCATTAGTGTGACACAGGTTTATACATGAAGGAGAGTTCTAGCATTAGTGTGGCACAGGTTTATACATGAAGGAGAGTTCTAGCCATTAGTGTGGCACATGTTTATACATGAAGGAGAGTTCTAGCCATTAGTGTGGCACAGGTTTATACATGAAGGAGAGTTCTAGCATTAGTGTGGCACAGGTTTATACATGAAGGAGAGTTCTAGCATTAGTGTGGCACAGGTTTATACATGAAGGAGAGTTCTAGCATTAGTGTGGCACAGGTTTATACATGAAGGAGAGTACTAGCATTAGTGTGGCACAGGTTTATACATGAAGGAGAGTTCTAGCATTAGTGTGGCACAGGTTTATACATGAAGGAGAGTTCTAGCCATTAGTGTGGCACAGGTTTATACATGAAGGAGAGTTCTAGCATTAGTGTGGCACAGGTTTATACATGAAGGAGAGTTCTAGCCATTAGTGTGGCACAGGTTTATACATGAAGGAGAGTTCTATCCATTAGTGTGGCACAGGTTTATACATGGAGGAGAGTTCTAGCATTAGTGTGGCACAGGTTTATACATGAAGGAGAGTTCTAGCATTAGTGTGGCACAGGTTTATACATGAAGGAGAGTTCTAGCCATTAGTGTGGCACAGGTTTATACATGAAGGAGAGTTCTAGCATTAGTGTGGCACAGGTTTATACATGAAGGAGAGTTCTAGCATTAGTGTGGCACAGGAAGGAGATCTAGCCATTAGTGTGGCACAGGTTTATACATGAAGGAGAGTTCTAGCATTAGTGTGGCACAGGTTTATACATGAAGGAGAGTTCTAGCATTAGTGTGGCACAGGTTTATACATGAAGGAGCCATTAGTGTGGCACAGGTTTATACATGAAGGAGAGTTCTAGCATTAGTGTGGCACAGGTTTATACATGAAGGAGAGTTCTAGCATTAGTGTGGCACAGGTTTATACATGAAGGAGAGTTCTAGCATTAGTGTGGCACAGGTTTATACATGAAGGAGAGTTCTAGCCATTAGTGTGGCACAGGTTTATACATGAAGGAGAGTTCTAGCATTAGTGTGGCACAGGTTTATACATGAAGGAGAGTTCTAGCATTAGTGTGGCACAGGTTTATACATGAAGGAGAGTTCTAGCATTAGTGTGGCACAGGTTTATACATGAAGGAGAGTTCTAGCCATTAGTGTGGCACAGGTTTATACATGAAGGAGAGTTCTAGCCATTAGTGTGGCACAGGTTTATACATGAAGGAGAGTTCTAGCATTAGTGTGGCACAGGTTTATACATGAAGGAGAGTTCTAGCCATTAGTGTGGCACAGGTTTATACATGAAGGAGCCATTAGTGTGGCACAGGTTTATACATGAAGGAGAGTTCTAGCCATTAGTGTGGCACAGGTTTATACATGAAGGAGAGTTCTAGCATTAGTGTGGCACAGGTTTATACACTAAGGAGAGTTCTAGCATTAGTGTGGCACAGGTTTATACAAGAAGGAGAGTTCTAGCCTTTAGTTGATGTAGTAGTATTGCCAGATGAAGGCTGAGCAGCTGCCAAATGTTGGGAGCTGATTATTATCAGAATGTCATAGTGCTGCATGTACAAATAATTGCTCCACATGTAGTTTAACAACTCCAGAGAGTGTGGTAACACTCCCTGTATCGTTTTTAAAAATGGCAGCCCCCAAAAAGCTGTTTATATCTCTGCCAAAACTCACGATGTCAGCTTCTTAGGTTGTAAAATGCCATAAAGTCCTGTGGCTATTGAGACTTTTTCACTGGTCGTCAATTCTGAATGTAGCAGCTCGCTAACTATGCATAGCAATTAGAACTGCCACAGTGCTTTATCTTTGCCCATTCTTATTAACATGAGACAGCATGGTTATCATATATTGTATGGTATTAACATGAGGTGGCGTGGTTATCATATATTGTATGGTATTAGCCTGAGATATGGTTATCATATATTTAACACGAGATGGTGTAGTTATCATATATTATATGGTATTAACACAAGATGGCGTGGTTATCATATATCGGATGATATTAACACTGGATGATATAAACACGAGATGGCGTGGTTATCATATATGGGATGATATTAACACGAGATGCCTGGCTATCATATATTGTATGGTATTAACATGAGATGGCGTGGCTATAATACATTGTATGGTATTGGCATGGTTATCATATATGGGATGATATTAACACGAGATGCCTGGCTATCATATATTGTATGGTATTAACATGAGATAGCGTGGTTACTTGTGATGCTTCGGTATAAATACCACTCGTAATGTAGCGGGGACTTCCCCCCCGTCCCTCTATATTACTCGTGGTATTTATACCCATGTTCACTTAGAAATCTCCAGGTAGCTACTTATGATGCCTGTACACGCTGACAGGCATGTGCGTCTACTTTAGTAATAAACATGGTCATCTATGATCTGGTGTTACATTGAGTAACTTCTTGTAAGTGGCTGATTGACTATAAAAAATGCAATATATATATAATAATGTTCAAAGACCAATATCGTTAAAAAAATATATATATATATATATATTTGGAGGTCATTATTTAAACAGACTAGATTGGTAGACTCTTTTGTTTCATTTCTAGTTAATCCAATATTGTGTTTAAATAACTTTTGTCTTCAGTGCAACCCGTTAATCAAACTGGGAACCCAACTGGGCTAATCCAACTGGGCTATTCCAACTGGGCTAACCCAACTGGGCTAATCCAACTGGGCTAATCCAACTGGGCTAACCCAACTGGGCTAATCCAACTGGGCTAACCCAACTGGGCTAATCCAACTGGGCTAATCCAACTGGGCTAACCCAACTGGGCTAATCCAACTGGGCTAATCCAACTGGGCTAATCCAACTGGACTAGCCCAACTGGGCTAATCCAACTGGGCTAATCCAACTGGGCTAACCCAACTGGGCTAATCCAACTGGGCTAACCCAACTGCCCAATGGAGATTAGCAATTAGCTGCCAAATTGGTTTGTACATGCAGTCCCAGCTCAAACAACTGTTTGTGGTGTGTACAAGTATATTATTAAACTTACCATACCATGTACACTGTCCCAGCCTACAGCATGCTTGACTGCAAGCAAGGTAGGGACTTACCACTATTACTCAGAAGAAGCAAACTGGATATTTAGGTGATGCACTGTATAGTAGTTACATGTGCACATGCAGTGCTGTATAAAGTATTACAACTACCAGTACAAATACAATCTGAATGAATCCAAACCCCCCTGGGTACATGCCTATTGGATTAGCATGGTTGTACTGTGTATATATATTTATATAGGTCAGATCATCAGCAAATTCCCACCTAGAACTGCACAGACCTAACAGCTAACCTCACTGCAACTGTGTGCTCATGAGCTAAGTACAGTACCTGTCCCACTGCGCTGGCAACACTGAAGACAAAGATGTTGACAATGATGATCGGATGTCTATGGATGAAGGTCATGACTTGGAATATCTCCCCAGACACCAGCACAGTGACCCCCAGGTATATCGCCGAGAACAAATTCACAGCGTACATCATGTGATACGCCCCTATGGACAAGTCGCGCAGTCTTTCCTGCAGCGCACCCGAACAGCCGTCCAAGAACAGAGACAGCAGCTGAGGGTGGAAGCAAAAGTGCTTGGCAGCTCAGCATTCATAGTTACAAGCTCCAGCACACACACACCAGCACCAGCACTCCCTCTCCATGCACACACACACCACCACCAGCACTCCCTCTCCATACACACACACTAGCACCAGCACTCCCTCTCCATGCACACACACACCACCACCAGCTCTCCATGCACACACACACCACCACCAGCACTCCCTCTCCATGCACACACCACCACCAGCACTCCCTCTCCATGCACACACACACCACCACCAGCTCTCCATGCACACACACACCACCACCAGCACTCCCTCTCCATGCACACACACCACCACCAGCACTCCCTCTCCATGCACACACACCACCAGCACTCCCTCTCCATGCACACACACCACCACCAGCACTGCCTCTCCATGCACACACACACCACCACCAGCACTCCCTCTCCATGCACACACACCACCACCAGCACTCCCTCTCCATGCACACACACACCACCACCAGCACTCCCTCTCCATGCACACACACACCACCACCAGCACTCCCTCTCCATGCACACACACACCACCACCAGCACTCCCTCTCCATGCACACACACACCACCACCAGCACTCCCTCTCCATGCACACACACACCACCACCAGCACTCCCTCTCCATGCACACACACACCACCACCACCAGCACTCCCTCTCCATGCACACACACACACCACAAGCATCTCTCCGTATCCAAGGAAGTCTAGGAATCGGAACTGATCATCTTGCTCCCTGTGATGACCTTCCTTATATAGAAACATGGCCACGCCCATCACTATGAGCAGGACGATGAGATACTTCATGAGGGAGTATCTCTTGCCGCCTAGCAACACTCCAATCACTAGAATAGGGATGGGCTTGGCGGACTTTCCCAGGACCTGCACGTGCGTGTGTATACAAACAAAATTGTTGAGGAGACCGCCACCTGAGTTCGACTGCACACGCCCACATATTATAATTATATCATGTATAATGAAAAACAACCACAAATACAAAATCTCATGAAGTAGAACCCAAAACCAGTGACACTCCTGCTCCACCTCAAGACTGGAGAGTCTGGAGATGTCCCAGTGAGATACTCCTGCGCTCCACCTCAAGACTGGAGAGTCTGGAGATGTCCCAGTGAGATACTCCTGCTCCACCTCAAGACTGGAGAGTCTGGAGATGTCCCAGTGAGATACTCCTGCTCCACCTCAAGACTGGAGAGTCTGGAGATGACCCAGTGAGATACTCCTGCTCCACCTCAAGACTGGAGAGTCTGGAGATGTCCCAGTGAGATACTCCTGCTCCACCTCAAGACTGGAGAGTCTGGAGATGTCCCAGTGAGATACTCCTGCTCCATCTCAAGACTGGAGAGTCTGGAGATGTCCCAGTGAGATACTCCTGCTCCACCTCAAGACTGGAGAGTCTGGAGATGTCCCAGTGAGATACTCCTGCTCCACCTCAAGACTGGAGAGTCTGGAGATGTCCAAGTGAGATACTCCTGCTCCACCTCAAGACTGGAGAGTCTGGAGATGACCCAGTGAGATACTCCTGCTCCACCTCAAGACTGGTGGAGATGTCCCAGTGAGATACTCCTGCTCCACCTCAAGAGACTGGAGAGTCTGGAGATGTCCCAGTGAGATACTCCTGCTCCACCTCAAGACTGGAGAGTCTGGAGATGTCCCAGTGAGATACTCCTGCTCCACCTCAAGACTGGAGAGTTTGGAGATGTCCCAGTGAGATACTCCTGCTCCACCTCAAGACGGGAGAGTCTGGAGATGACCCAGTGAGATACTCCTGCTCCACCTCAAGACTGGAGGGTCTGGAGATGTCCCAGTGAGATACTCCTGCTCCACCTCAAGACTGGAGAGTCTGGAGATGTCCCAGTGAGATACTCCTGCTCCACCTCAAGACTGGAGAGTCTGGAGATGACCCAGTGAGATACTCCTGCTCCACCTCAAGACTGGAGAGTCTGGAGATGTCCCAGTGAGATACTCCTGCTCCACCTCAAGACTGGAGATGTCCCCAGTGAGATACTCCTGCTCCACCTCAAGACTGGAGAGTCTGGAGATGACCCAGTGAGATACTCCTGCTCCACCTCAAGACTGGAGAGTCTGGAGATGTCCCAGTGAGATACTCCTGCTCCACCTCAAGACTGGAGATGTCCCAGTGAGATACTCCTGCTCCACCTCAAGACTGGAGAGTCTGGAGATGACCCAGTGAGATACTCCTGCTCCACCTCAAGACTGGAGAGTCTGGAGATGTCCCAGTGAGATACTCCTGCTCCACCTCAAGACTGGAGAGTCTGGAGATGACCCAGTGAGATACTCCTGCTCCACCTCAAGACTGGAGAGTCTGGAGATGACCCAGTGAGATACTCCTGCTCCACCTCAAGACTGGAGAGTCTGGAGATGTCCCAGTGAGATACTCCTGCTCCACCTCAAGACTGGAGAGTCTGGAGATGACCCAGTGAGATACTCCTGCTCCACCTCAAGACTGGAGAGTCTGGAGATGTCCCAGTGAGATACTCCTGCTACACCTCAAGACTGGTGAGTCTGGAGATGACCCAGTGAGATACTCCTGCTCCACCTCAAGACTGGAGAGTCTGGAGATGTCCCAGTGAGATACTCCTGCTCGACCTCAAGACTGGAGAGTCTGGAGATGACCCAGTGAGATACTCCTGCTCCACCTCAAGACTGGAGAGTCTGGAGATGTCCCAGTGAGATACTCCTGCTCCACCTCAAGACTGGAGAGTCTGGAGATGACCCAGTGAGATACTCCTGCTCCACCTCAAGACTGGAGAGTCTGGAGATGTCCCAGTGAGATACTCCTGCTCCACCTCAAGACTGGAGAGTCTGGAGATGACCCAGTGAGATACTCCTGCTCCACCTCAAGACTGGAGAGTCTGGAGATGACCCAGTGAGATACTCTTGCTCCACCTCAAGACTGGAGAGTCTGGAGATGTCCCAGTGAGATACTCCTGCTCCACCTCAAGACTGGAGAAATAATTCCAGACACACCAAACAGAGGGAGGGAGGGAGGGAGAGTTACGTACGCTGCCTGCCTGGCACACACTACAGAGTGCTGCCTCTAACAGTGCACCACAGGCAGTAGATAACATGCAGACACTTTCTGAGTCGGCCTGGGAAGCCAGTCAACTCATGATGCACTACACAGCCTCAGCCACCTGGCTCAGCAGTTACTCTACCCACCTCTCCAGCCCCAGTCATAGCAGTGTGACTGGCAGACACAGTCATCTCCAACCCCAGCCATAGCAGTGTGACTGGGCACTGGCAGCCACAGTCATCTCCAGCCCCAGCCATAGCAGTGTGACTGGGCACTGGCAGCCACAGCCCCAGCCATAGCAGTGTGACTGGGCACTGGCAGCCACAGTCATCTCCAGCCCCAGCCATAGCAGTGTGACTGGGCACTGGCAGCCACAGTCATCTCCAGCCCCAGCCATAGCAGTGTGACTGGGCACTGGCAGCCACAGCCCCAGCCATAGCAGTGTGACTGGGCACTGGCAGCCACAGTCATCTCCAGCCCCAGCCATAGCAGTGTGACTGGGCACTGGCAGCCACAGTCATCTCCAGCCCCAGCCATAGCAGTGTGACTGGGCACTGGCAGCCACAGTCATCTCCAGCCCCAGCCATAGCAGTGTGACTGGGCACTGGCAGCCACAGTCATCTCCAGCCCCAGCCATAGCAGTGTGACTGGGCACTGGCAGCCACAGTCATCTCCAGCCCCAGCCATAGCAGTGTGACTGGGCACTGGCAGCCACAGTCATCTCCAGCCCCAGCCATAGCAGTGTGACTGGGCACTGGCAGCCACAGTCATCTCCAGCCCCAGCCATAGCAGTGTGACTGGGCACTGGCAGACACAGTCATCTCCAGCCCCAGACAAGTGACGGACACTACCACGCACAGCAACCACGACCAATAGCAAGAATGCGTAAACTGAGCGCATGCAGTGACCCTTCGTGACTGTAAATTCCTGAAGTTGATGCTCGTACAATAATTAGAGGACCTTTCTACAGATCAAACGCTGCATCAAGAGGCTGAATGACTGTCAGCCATTGCCATTGTAACAACTGCCAAATACATGTACCTCCCAGCCTGGGTCAACTAAACTTGGCCCTCTGCTAGCCTTGCGTGAACACGTACTGTTCCTCTCCATGAACCTATAGCCACTCATCAGGTCCTCCTGGTTGACTTACTCTTCAGGTACAAACTTCCTTCTCCCTTGTCCCAACATTCCAGCTTATGGGATGTCCTGAACTTGATTGTTCCCTATAGGAATCCTCACCATCAACTACAGCTCCCCTTCCTGGAGACGCCAGGATTCCTTGGCCACTTAGGACTACTGCCTAAGGATGTTCCTATTGAGGGTAATTCCCAGAATATATAGGGCTATTCTAGGGCTGGGGCCAGAGTATGCTTCCAGGTGGCCTCACCTAATCTGTCAGCCACTGGATGTCTGTAGCAGCCATTGTTCCAGGTGGACTGGTGGCTAGTGCTGGGGCTAGGGTCATACTAGGGCTGGGGATAGGGGCTGGGGATAGGAATATTCTAGGGCTGGGAATAGGAATATTCTAGGTCTGGAAATAGGAATATTCTAGGGCTGGGAATAGGAATATTCTAGGGCTGGGGCTAGGAATATTCTAGGGCTGGGGCTAGGAATATTCTAGGGCTGGGGCTAGGAATATTCTAGGGCTGGGGCTAGGAATATTCTAGGGCTGGGGCTAGGAATATTCTAGGGCTGGGGCTAGGAATATTCTAGGGCTGGGGCTAGGAATATTCTAGGGCTGGGGCTAGGAATATTCTAGGGCTGGGGCTAGGAATATTCTAGGGCTGGGGCTAGGAATATTCTAGGGCTGGGGCTAGGAATATTCTAGGGCTGGGGCTAGGAATATTCTAGGTGGGAGTAAGGTGCTAAGGCTAATCTAGGGCTAGGGGTAATTAGGGCTAGGGCTATTCTAGGTTGGAGCAGGGTGTTCTAAGGCTAGGGGTATCTAGGGCTAGGGGTATCTAGGGCTAGGGGTATCTAGGGCTAGGGGTTCTAGGGCTAGGGGCATTCAAGCCTGGGACTAGGGAGTTATATGGCTAGGGCTAGGGATATTCTAGGGCTGGGCCAAGTGCTAGTGCCATCCCGAGATACTCCCTAGCATGCCAGGATGTCTTACATAGAGCAGTCCTGTATATGCTCTGTGTGAGGGGGTCCATAGCTGAATGCTGCGGGTAGAGAGAGCCCTAGCTTGCCAGGATGTCTTACATAGAGCAGTCCTGTATATGCTCTGTGTGAGGGTCCATAGCTGAATGCTGCGGGTAGAGAGAGCCCTAGCTTGCCAGGATGTCTTACATAGAGCAGTCCTGTATATGCTCTGTGTGAGGGGGTGCATAGCTGAATGCTGCGGGTAGAGAGAGCCCTAGCTTGCCAGGATGTCTTACATAGAGCAGTCCTGTATATGCTCTGTGTGAGGGGGTGCATAGCTGAATGCTGCGGGTAGAGAGAGCCCTAGCTTGCCAGGATGTCTTACATAGAGCAGTCCTGTATATGCTCTGTGTGAGGGGGTCCATAGCCGGTTCAAACTCTCTTCTAGTCTACTGTATCCCAGGCTGTACTGAGCCTGATGGTGCTCAAGGGTTCCTACTCTCTCCAATGCTACGGGTAGAGAGAGCCCTAGCTTGCACACAGTTACTAAAATGAGTGTTTTTTTGCATGCCTCATATTGGCTAGCGTTTGCCACAAGACACACACACTGCTCACTTGAACTAATGCTGTGGTTCTTCAACACTAACTGCCAGTTAAACATGCACAGTGTGTCACTGACAGAAAAGATCAACATGGAGTCTTGACTTGGCAAGAGTTCAATAACAACTTGGTCCAGTGTTTGCATTTTACCCGGGTAAAACCTATTAACCTGGGTAAAACCTATTTAACCTGGGTAAAACATATTTAACCCAACCCAGTGGGTAAAACCTGTGTTTTAGGTATTTCGCCCAGGTTTTACACCTATTTTACCCGGGTTATTTACCCGGGTTTTACCCAGGTATTACCCAGTGATATAAAACACATATTTGTAGCCTGTCCCAGCCCTGTCCCAGAGCCACAGGTGTCTGGGTGGTGGTGGACACCAGGGCTATTTAAAAGGCAAGCAAATACCACAGGTCATCATTCACTGCTTACCGTTTAGTAAGTGTACTGCAATTACAAAAATGAGAAAGCCCAGAAACTCGCCTTCTGCCACAGGCTCCTGCGAGGACCTCAGGAGATTGACTATTAAATCTGTTTAACTTGCATATCAATTGGACTTTAATCCCATGAATCTTGTTTAAATATTTAAATAAATCAAATATATACTCTACTAGGACATCCTTGTCACTTGGCTGAGTGAAACACAGTTTTGTCTAGTTCTTTACAGTTGCCATTTATGAATGTCTTACTTCCTGATTACAGAGATAATATCTTTACAGTTTATATTGTGTCTATTATTTTATCCTGGGTTGTATCCATGTTTGAGTAAAACCTGGGTAAAACCCGGGTAAAAGGTATTTAACCCAACCCGGGTTACACCCAAGCCCTGGGTAAAACCTGCGAACTCTGACTTGGTCACTTTTACCACTCCTGATTAGACAACATGCTTCATGGGCCTAGCCTGGGAGATGCTTCATGAGCCGAGCCAGGGAGATGCTTCATGAGCCCAGCCAGGGAGATGCTTCATGAGCCGAGCCAGGGAGATGCTTCATGGGCCTAGCCAGGGAGATGCTTCATGAGCCTAGCCAGGGAGATGCTTCATGAGCCTAGCCAGGGAGATGCTTCATGGGCCTAGCCAGGGAGATGCTTCATGGGCCTAGCCAGGGAGATGCTTCATGGGCCCAGCCAGGGAGATGCTTCATGAGCCCAGCCAGGGAGATGCTTCATGAGCCCAGCCAGGGAGATGCTTCATGAGCCCAGCCAGGGAGATGCTTCATGAGCCCAGCCAGGGAGATGCTTCATGAGCCTAGCCAGGGAGATGCTTCATGAGCCAAGCCAGGGAGATGCTTCATGAGCCTAGCCAGGGAGATGCTTCATGAGCCCAGCCAGGGAGATACTTCATGGGCCTAGCCAGGGAGATGCTTCATGAGCCCAGCCAGGGAGATGCTTCATGAGCCTAGCCAAGGAGATGCTTCATGAGCCCGAGATGCTTCATGAGCCTAGCGAGGGAGATGCTTCATGAGCCCAGCCAGGGAGATGCTTCATGAGCCCAGCCAGGGAGATGCTTCATGGGCCCAGCCAGGGAGATGCTTCATGGGCCTAGCCAGGGAGATGCTTCATGGGCCTAGCCAGGGAGATGCTTCATGGGCCTAGCCAGGGAGATGCTTCATGAGCCTAGCCAGGGAGATGCTTCATGAGCCTAGCCAAGGAGATGCTTCATGAGCCCAGCCAGGGAGATGCTTCATGAGCCCAGCCAGGGAGATGCTTCATGAGCCCAGCCAGGGAGATGCTTCATGGGCCTAGCCAGGGAGATGCTTCATGAGCCTAGCCAGGGAGATGCTTCATGAGCCTAGCCAGGGAGATGCTTCATGGGCCTAGCCAGGGAGATGCTTCATGGGCCTAGCCAGGGAGATGCTTCATGGGCCTAGCCAGGGAGATGCTTCATGAGCCCAGCCAGGGAGATTCTTCATGAGCCCAACCAGGGAGATGCTTCATGAGCCCAGCCAGGGAGATGCTTCATGGACCTAGCCAGGAAGATGCTTCATGAGCCTAGCCAAGGAGATGCTTCATGAGCCTAGCCAGGGAGATGCTTCATGGACCTAGCCAGGGAGATGCTTCATGAGCCCAGCCAGGGAGATGCTTCATGAGCCCAGCCAGGGAGATGCTTCATGAGCCCAGCCAGGGAGATGCTTCATGAGCCCAGCCAGGGAGATGCTTCATGAGCCCAGCCAAGGAGATGCTTCATGGGCCCAGCCAGGGAGATGCTTCATGAGCCTAGCCAGGGAGATGCTTCATGAGCCAAGCCAGGGAGATGCTTCATGAGCCTAGCCAGGGAGATGCTTCATGAGCCCAGCCAGGGAGATACTTCATGGGCCTAGCCAGGGAGATGCTTCATGAGCCCAGCCAGGGAGATGCTTCATGAGCCTAGCCAAGGAGATGCTTCATGAGCCCGAGATGCTTCATGAGCCTAGCGAGGGAGATGCTTCATGAGCCCAGTCAGGAAGATGCTTCATGAGCCCAGCCAGGGAGATGCTTCATGAGCCCAGCCAGGGAGATGCTTCATGGGCCTAGCCAGGGAGATGCTTCATGGGCCTAGCCAGGGAGATGCTTCATGGGCCTAGCCAGGGAGATGCTTCATGGGCCTAGCCAGGGAGATGCTTCATGAGCCTAGCCAGGGAGATGCTTCATGAGCCTAGCCAAGGAGATGCTTCATGAGCCCAGCCAGGGAGATGCTTCATGAGCCTAGCGAGGGAGATGCTTCATGAGCCCAGCCAGGGAGATGCTTCATGGGCCTAGCCAGGGAGATGCTTCATGAGCCCAGCCAGGGAGATGCTTCATGAGCCTAGCCAGGGAGATGCTTCATGGGCCTAGCCAGGGAGATGCTTCATGAGCCCAGCCAGGGAGATGCTTCATGGGCCTAGCCAGTCATGAGCCTAGCGAGGGAGATGCTTCATTAGCCTAGCCAGGGAGATGCTTCATGAGCCCAGCCAGGGAGATGCTTCATGAGCCCAGCCAGGGAGATGCTTCATGGGCCTAGCCAGGGAGATGCTTCATGAGCCTAGCCAGGGAGATGCTTCATGAGCCCAGCCAGGGAGATGCCTAGCGAGGGAGATGCTTCATCAGGGAGATGCTTCATGGGCCTAGCCAGGGAGATGCTTCATGGGCCTAGCTAGGGAGATGCTTCATGAGCCCAGCCAGGGAGATGCTTCATGAGCCTAGCCAGGGAGATGCTTCATGAGCCTAGCCAGGGAGATGCCCAGCCAGGGAGATGCTTCATGGGCCTAGCCTGCTTCATGAGCCCAGCCAGGGAGATGCTTCATGGGCCTAGCCAGGGAGATGCTTCCTCCAAGGAAAGGAACAATTAGTGAACCTAATAAGGGATAACTGCTCCTCCCCTCAAGCACGCACTTCAAACCTGACCCATTCTGTTGTCAGTATACGTCTGCCGTGGTCTACATGTAGCTTGAGTTAGAATACATAGGAGACACCCAGGGCCCACTCCGGCACCAGGGCCCACTATGGCACAGCCAGGGTCCACTCTGGCACAGCCAGCCACTCTGGAACAGCCATGGCCTGATTCGGGCACACACACTGAGGAAAACAAATCATCTCAGATAACTCGTGTGTAAGAGCAGCCAACTCCCACCATTGTATGCAGCATACCCCAGACCTTGTGCTAAGTGCTGTATAGCTTGTGTGAGAGACCAATATGCAAGGTGGCACTCCTGGATGAATTCCTTGGCTGTAAGTTTTGCTGTAGACATAATTATAGGAATGTAGCAATGTGGTCTGTTTGCTTACTTCAACAGAGCTGGTTCCTATAGCAACTGCAGCTTCTTGCCATGCCATTCTGTGCTTACTTCAACAGAGCTGGTTCCTATACCAACTGCAGCTTCTTGTCATGCCATTCTGTGCTTACTTCAACAGAGCTGGTTCCTATAGCAACTGCAGCTTCTTGCCATGCCATTCTGTGCTTACTTCAACAGAGCTGGTTCCTATAGCAACTGCAGCTTCTTGCCATGCCATTCTGTGCTTACTTAAACAGAGCTGGTTCCTATAGCAACTGCAGCTTCTTGTCATGCCATTGTGCTTACTTCAACAGAGCTGGTTCCTATAGCAACTGCAGCTTCTTGTCATGCCATTGTGCTTACTTCAACAGAGCTGGTTCCTATAGCAACTGCAGCTTCTTGTCATGCCATTGTGCTTACTTCAACAGAGCTGGTTCCTATAGCAACTGCAGCTTCTTGTCATGCCATTGTGCTTACTTCAACAGAGCTGGTTCCTATAGCAACTGCAGCTTCTTGTCATGCCATTGTGCTTACTTCAACAGAGCTGGTTCCTATAGCAACTGCAGCTTCTTGTCATGCCATTGTGCTTACTTCAACAGAGCTGGTTCCTATAGCAACTGCAGCTTCTTGTCATGCCATTGTGCTTACTTCAACAGAGCTGGTTCCTATAGCAACTGCAGCTTCTTGCCATGCCATTCTGTGCTTACTTCAACAGAGCTGGTTCCTATAGCAACTGCAGCTTCTTGCCATGCCATTCTGTGCTTACTTCAACAGAGCTGGTTCCTATAGCAACTGCAGCTTCTTGTCATGCCATTGGGCTTACTTCAACAGAGCTGGTTCCTATAGCAACTGCAGCTTCTTGTCATGCCATTGTGCTTACTTCAACAGAGCTGGTTCCTATAGCAACTGCAGCTTCTTGCCATGCCATTCTGTACTTACTTCAACAGAGCTGGTTCCTATAGCAACTGCAGCTTCTTGTCATGCCATTCTGTGCTTACTTCAACAGAGCTGGTTCCTATAGCAACTGCAGCTTCTTGCCATGCCATTGTGCTTACTTCAACAGAGCTGGTTCCTATAGCAACTGCAGCTTCTTGCCATGCCATTGTGTGCTTACTTCAACAGAGCTGGTTCCTATAGCAACTGCAGCTTCTTGTCATGCCATTGTGCTTACTTCAACAGAGCTGGTTCCTATAGCAACTGCAGCTTCTTGTCATGCCATTGTGCTTACTTCAACAGAGCTTGTTCCTATAGCAACTGCAGCTTCTTGCCATGCCATTGTGCTTACTTCAACAGAGCTGGTTCCTATAGCAACTGCAGCTTCTTGTCATGCCATTGTGTGCTTACTTCAACAGAGCTGGTTCCTATAGCAACTGCAGCTTCTTGTCATGCCATTCTGTGCTTACTTCAACAGAGCTGGTTCCTATAGCATGCAGCTTCTTGCCATGCCATTGTGCTTACTTCAACAGAGCTGGTTCCTATAGCAACTGCAGCTTCTTGTCATGCCATTCTGTGCTTACTTCAACAGAGCTGGTTTCCTATAGCAACTGCAGTTTGAGAAGTTAGTTTTAAAAAAGAAGTTATAGCTAAAAATACAACAAACCAAATAAAGTCTGCATTCAATCGGTTAATGCCACTTAACACAATATAACTAAAGAGAGATTTGTACTGTGCATGAAGAGGGTGCAGTATAAACAACCAGCATTGGGTCTACTGGCTACAGACCGGTTCACAACATGTCGTGCGCTCGCGTCGCTTCAAGCAGTTCACAAGATCGGCCTCATCATGTCGATCACTTTGAACTATTGAAATTGAACTTTCACCCGAATTTAAGAACTCCACCCATTAATTAATGAACTTTTAATCTCTGAATGACTTGGGATACAGCCCTATACTAGGAAAGTTCCTCACTGCCTCTATCAACCTTTGCCTCTATCAACCTTTCCTCATTCACCTCTACCTTTTAAGGAGAAACTTTCCCCCCCCCCTTTTTTTGAAATACAAATAAAGCACACCAAACACTTGTCAACCGCCGCGTCTGGACCGGAACTAGAACAGAAATCAAGTTTACTCAAGTGATCACATTCAAACTTGATGTGTCACTAGTGTGAGTGGCATCCTGGGAACCCACCCTAAAAACAATCCTGTCT
Source organism: Cladorhizidae sp. MBARI D1340-BT2 (assembly GCA_028752905.1). Lineage (NCBI taxonomy): Eukaryota > Metazoa > Porifera > Demospongiae > Poecilosclerida > Cladorhizidae > Cladorhizidae sp. MBARI D1340-BT2. The sequence goes on from JAQNBH010000007.1 coordinate 1,148,086, forward strand.
TCACTAGTGATTGAACCTGCCCAGCCTAAAATTGTTTACAAAATTACTAATATTATTATCACTTTATTATTATTACTATTATCACATCTATTATCACATCATTATTATTATTATCACTTTATTATTATTAATAATAATAATAATAGTGATACCTAATAGTAATTGTAATAGTGTTAATAATAATAATGATAATATCACTATTATTATTATTATTATTATTACAATTAGTATTATCACTATTATTATTACAATTCATATTATCACTATTATTATTATTACAATTACTATTATATTATTATCACTATTATTATTATCACTATTATCATTGCCATTACTTACTATTATCACTATTATTATTATCACTAGCTTATTATCACTAGTATTATTATTACAATTACTATTATCACTATTATTATTATTATCACTATTATTATTAACACTTATTATTATTACATTATTATTATCACTACATGTATTATTATTATTATTATTATAATTACTATTATAATTATTATTATTATCACTATTATTATTATCACTATTATAATTATTACAATTACTTTTATCACTATTATTATTATTATCACTATTATTATTAACACTATTATTATTATTACAATTACTATTATCATTATTATTATTATTATCACTATTATTATCACTATTATTATTACAATTACATGTACTATTGTCACTATTATTTTTATATCACTATTATTATCACTATTATCATTACCATCACTATTATTATTAACACTATTATTATTATTACAATTACTATTATAAAAGAATTTACAGCTGGAAATAAATTGTATACATGTAAATTGTAAATTTAAATTATTATAATTATAATATTTGAAATATTTTTGAAGAAAAAAAAATGGGAAAAAAAGGAAAAAAAGAAGAAAAAAATTACTATTATCACTATTATTATTACCACTATTATTATTATTATCACTATTATTATTATTACAATTACAATTACTATTATCACTATATTATCGGTACCATAATTATTATCACCATTATTATTATTATTATCTATGTAACAATATATACTTTTTTTTAATATGTTTACTATGCTGTGTAGTTGTCCTGGAATTCCTCCACTGCCCAGTATGTATAGGAACAAATCCAAAATACACTGACCTGTGTGGGGTAGGATATGAAGGACAGAGAAGAGTTGCTGGCCACCATAGCTCCTACGTAGGTGAAGGCTAGCACACTGAACAAGTTGTATGGGAGAAGGGAGACATCTAACTTCTTTATGCTGCAGACTTGGATGATATATACATGCATTTCAAGCAATAGGTTCCATCGGGCTTATACTTGCATGCACTAATGCTTACCCACATATGCTTACCCACACGAGCAAAAGTGGCATTGACGATACACTGCACGAAGACTAAAAACACAAAAAACCGGAAGTACTCATTGCCAAACTTTGTCTTAGAGCTGTGGTAGGAACATACATTCAATTGGGTAAAGAGTCATCAAACATACCAGCTACATAGATTCACACATTTTTTCTTGTAGGAGTCCATAGATGAAGTAAGAGATAAATATTCCTAAGAAACAGACTATCATCATAGTCCTGTCGTCGCCAGCATGTTCTGTGGATTTCACTTCATGACCTTCACCAGCTGCATTATAATAGCAGCAAAAAAGAAACTCTGAAAAAGTACCCCGAGTTACAGAAACCCTCGCTCTAACTACAATCTAGAACTAGCTAGGTATATAGCCTTCTAGCCTTAGGCCTTGCCCAAGCCATCCTTAGATGTTACTGTAATAATAGTAAACTAACCGCTACGATTAGACTCCAGGGACTTCGAGGTTTGCTGAGTGACCGGAGCGACATTCATCCTCTTCCTACCATTAGACTCGTTGAAGTCAGCTGTACAGTAGTAAGGTGTAGTTGTGATAGGGAGAGGTGTTGTGTAGCTAACGTACCGAATGAGGAAGGTTCCTGACGCACTGCGGGCACTTGCACATTTCCACTTGCCATGGTAACTACGTAGGTCTACCGCGGTTGTGTCCGACAACAGTCATAACATTAGCGTGAATACATAACGATGTCTATTAAAAGCTGTCACTTGCCAAACCACGAAATTTTGTCACGTGCCCTAGTTAGTGAGGCAGTCCTCCTCAGTGCTGTGGGAGGCTACGGGATTTATCCTGGGCGTACTACCCAAGACTCGCTGAGATAGGAGATGTGGGTGGGTGGGTATGGATTGGGTATGAAGTCAGTTGGGTAGCGGCAGTGAAATGTTTGAAGAGAGGAAAGGCACCAGGCCCTGATGGAATGTTGAATGAGATTTTGATGCATGGAGGTAAGATTGGAGATGATGAATGTGGTCATAAGAGAGGAAAGGCACCAGGCCCTGATGGAATGTTGAATGAGATTTTGATGCATGGAGGTAAGATTGGAGATGATGAATGTGGTCATGAGTGAGTGTTTCCCAGTAGACTGGAAGAGGAGTTTTCTAGTACTTCTCCACAAGGAAAAGGATCAAGTAGGGAATTATAGTGTTGGGTTGTAGTGTGACGAAGGTGTTTGTGAGAGTGTTGGCAAGGAGGTTGGGAGGATGATTGGGTTTTGGCAGAAACTCGGGAAGGGTTTAGGAGTGAGATGTTTGGACCAGTATTTGTATTTGTGAAATGAGGAAGAGGGAGAAGAAGAGTTCATATCTGGCCTTCCTGGACATAAGCAAGGCATATGACAGTGTGTGGAGGGAGGGAGTGTGGCACAAGTAGAGGCAGTATGGAATGGAGGAGAAGTCTGTGAGGGTATGTGAAGGATTGTATAGTAGGGTGGAGACGACGGTGGTATTGAACGAAGGGAGGTCAAGGTGGTTTGCTGGGGAGAAGGGGCCCAGGCATGAAAGCATTTGGTCTCGATGGGGATGGCAGAGGAGTTGGGAAGAGCTGAGCTAGTGGTTAAGGTGGAAGGGTGTTGGTGTGGGGCACTTAGGTATGCAGATGGTGTTCTTTTGGCGGATTCGGGGGTGGAGCTGCAAGTTATGTTGCATGTGGTATAGGCATATCTGTTAAGAAAGATGATGTTTAATAGTAAGAAGAGCAAGGTCATGGTAGTAGGGAAGAAGGAAGCTGGAGTGGTGAAGAGATAGTGGAAGAGGTTGAAGAATTGAGCTTGTCCCTTGCGTGCCAGGAGAGGCCTTCGGCATTGTTGTGAGCAGTCCCGGGTCTGTGGACTGTGGACAACTGAATTGGTAGGGCTAGGGACCTTCTCCTCAGCCTGCCGTTGATGTCTTACATCCTGTCCAAGTAGTCCAGACAGCGGTGGTCAGTCGGGACCGTACTGCAGGCCAGTGACATACATACTGAAATGTCAGATTCCTTTGATGACAGCCAGGCACTCCTTTTGGACTGTTGCGTCTCTTGTCCCCTCAGTAGAATCTTTCTCAAGTAGTAGACAACTGGGTGCTCTTCCCCTTGGCACCATGCTGAGCACTGCACCAACCCCCACATTGGATGCATTTGTCTGTATAAAGGAGTGTAAAGGAGTGGTAATGTTGGATGCATTTGTCTGTATAAAGGAGTGGTAAGGTTGGATGCATTTGTCTGTATAAAGGAGTGGTAATGTTGGATGCATTTGTCTGTATAAAGGAGTGGTGTATTTATCTGTATAAAGGAGTGGTACTGTTGGATGCATTTGTCTGTATAAAGGAGTGGTAATGTTGGATGCATTTGTCTGTATAAAGGAGTGGTAATGTTGGATGCATTTGTCTGTATAAAGGAGTGGTAATGTTGGATGCATTTGTCTGTATAAAGGAGTGGTAATGTTGGATGCATTTGTCTGTATAAAGGAGTGGTAATGTTGGATGCATTTGTCTGTATAAAGGAGTGGTAATGTTGGATGCATTTGTCTGTATAAAGGAGTGGTAATGTTGGATGCATTTGTCTGTATAAAGGAGTGGTAATGTTGGATGCTATAAAGGAGTGGTAATGTCTGGTCCTCGTAGCACTGCTAGTGATGCCATCACTCTTGAACTAGACAAGTATTTTCTGCTTGGTCTCGCCTCTCTTTGTCAAGTCTGATAAGGGGGCTACTGCCTTGGAGAAGTCTGGGATAAAACGGCGGTGATACCCTGCTAGTCCCAGGAATAACTACACATCTGCCTCTGACTGAGCTGGCACTTGGCTGCCCCACAACTTGACCCAAGTATGCAACTTGACCCAAGTATGTGCACTTCCTCTGATCGAGCTGGCACTTGGCTGCCCCACAACATGAGCCAAGTATTGCACTGCCTCTGATCGAACTGGTGCCCCACAACATACCCAAGTATTGCACTGCCTCTGATCGAACTGGCACTTGGCTGCCCCACAACTTGACCCAAGTATTGCACTGCCTCTGATCGAACTGGCACATGGCTGCCCCACAACATACCCAAGTACTGCACTGCCTCTGATCGAACTGGCACTTGGCTGCCCCACAACATGAGCCAAGTATTGCACTGCCTCTGATCGAACTGGCACTTGGCTGCCCCACAACTTGACCCAAGTGTTGCACTGCCTCTGATCGAACTGGCACTTGGCTGCCCCACAACTTGACCCAAGTATTGCACTGCCTCTGATCGAACTGGCACTTGGCTGCCCCACAACATACCCAAGTATTGCACTGCCTCTGATCGAACTGGCACTTGGCTGCCCCACAACATGAGCCAAGTATTGCACTGCCTCTGATCGAACTGGCACATGGCTGCCCCACAACATACCCAAGTACTGCACTGCCTCTGATCGAACTGGCACTTGGCTGCCCCACAACATGAGCCAAGTATTGCACTGCCTCTGATCGAACTGGCACTTGGCTGCCCCACAACTTGACCCAAGTTTGCACTGCCTCTGATCGAACTGGCACTTGGCTGCCCCACAACTTGACCCAAGTATTGCACTGCCTCTGATCGAACTGGCACTTGGCTGCCCCACAACTTGACCCAAGTATTGCACTGCCTCTGATCGAACTGGCACTTGGCTGCCCCACAACTTGACCCAAGTATTGCACTGCCTCTGATCGAATTGGCCCTTGGCTGCCCCACAACTTGACCCAAGTATTGTACTGCCTCTGATCTAACTTGCCTCACAACATACCCAAGTATGTGAATCACTCCCAGCATCTCCTTAATCTCTGCCTGGACCATTCCGTGTCGAGAGTGGGGCAGTCAGTATGGTAGTAGGTGGATGGGTGTGGCATCTCTGGTGGTCTGTTTATCGTTAAACACCGATGAATCTGGGCAGCAGCTCCTCCACCTGTTTATTTCGAGAGCTCTGAACTGATCTCTTGTCTTTGTTCTGTCTTCTGTCCAGTCCACATTTGGGATGTCCTCTGTTGGGTGCATGACTTTCCTCGGCAGACACATCGGTCTCCTGGTTGGCTGCCATGCAACTGCTGATGGCGACTTCCACTGCTAACATATTCACATGAAGACCCCTAACCCGCTTCTTTTTGTCCTCCATGTACACTCCGTACGTCGTGCCGGATAGCTTGCAGATGACTGGATATGGACATTACCATTTGATCCTTAGTTTGCTGTAGTATGCGGGTACCAAGACCAACACAAGGTCTCCCTCGGAACAACTGCCGTCCTATGCCAATGTTTCTGTTCTGCCTTGACTCACACGGTTTTGTACTTTCTGGAGGAACACCACCCACTCCCCAGTGTCTTCTCAGTCTCTTCCCAACTCTCATGTAGCACGTCTAATGACCCTCTTGGATGTCTGCCGAACAGTTGCTCGAACAGTTTGAACTTGGTGGTCTCCTGCGGCACCTTGCGGTAGGCAGTGGGGTTCAATTAAATTTGATGTGACAAGTTAACTAATAAATTTGAAATGACAGTTTAACTACTAAAATTGACATGACAAGTCTAATTTTGAATTAAATAAAGAGACCTAAGATTGGCTTTTTAAGGCAAGTCAAGTCTGTTCATTTCATTTTCATGTTCGTTTTTCCCACCTCCTTGGAAGTGAGCTTTGAAAACTCTATTTGAGGGCTTTGAAAACTCTATTTGAGGACTTTTTCAGTTTTACCGGACCTTATGTTCGGGTTTTGTGGCCACTGGTTTGACACACACTAACACCACCCACATTGGTACTGCTATTTACTTGTTAGCATTATTAAATATGTCAAGAAGAATGCAAACAAAAGCTCTGGAAAGATGAAAGTATGGAGTCATGAAGAGTTACGAAGGATCTTCTGGGTTAGAATCGTGGGAGAAGAAGAGATATCTCGAAGCTGAAGACTCAAATGATGCTAAACTATAGTATTAACGGCTTTACCGTTTATGCTCCACCCTTTACCTTCAGTTGGCGTCTGTAGCTGGTCCTTCCCTAGCGCTGGCTATCACAGGCCTGCCTGCTCTTGTGTCAACCCTGCTCAGTCACCTTATTTTTGGTGAGTCTGTGTGTTGCTGATGAAAGTCATGATCAAGAGCAAAATGAGGGGTTTACAACCACCCTGGATCTACCCCTGCCCCCTGGAGTGTTGTATTTTGAACATTATTTTCTCATGATTCAAAAATGTGTATTCCCGACATTATTTAGTTTTACTCACTCAATTTTTGTCCATAGTATATATATAATTTTTATATCATTTGAATGCTCTCTCTTTGCTCTTCAAAATGAATGATCACTTTTTCAATCCAGCCAATTTTCCATGAGATAGTTCATTCTGTGGGCTCACTTTTCCTGCTGAATGAAAAAGGGGGGGGGGGAGTTTTATTAGAAACTGACTGACAGCAACATAAATGGCAAGTCTTGATGAAGGCTGAAAAATTGTATTAAAAAATACCTCTGTACTATTGCCAGTGTCAGGCTGTCAGCCAGATGTTGATGGCAACACTGCTTTGCCTATAGGCTATAAATACCATTGGAAAGCACAGAGAATGAGCTACCTTTTGAGATCAAACCCATTCAAAATGGATGAAGCATTAAATTGGTGACCACAAATATGGTCTATGCCTCCTTAATTCAATTTTAATTCAACGATGGATTGATGGACCTCAGTTTAATAAATAAAATAACTAAAATAACTAAACCAGTTTACCCAAATGACAGTCTAACTAATTCAACTTTGAATTAATTGAACCCCACTGGCGGTAGGCAAATATCAGGTATGGTATATAGAGCCTGTCCCACTGGGCATCAAAGTTTTCCAGTACTCACCTCAGCATTCGCTACATAGTAGTTCCATTAAGAACTCTACCATCCTTTGAGTCTGTGGCTGGTAGGGCGACATCTTTATTGGCTTTAATTCTCAGACATCTGTACAAGTCTTTCATCAATCTCCCTGTAAAGTTAGACCCGCAATCTCTCGTGGGATCCTCGCCATTACGAACAGCTTCATGAGGACCTCCGCCACGACTGTCAGTTGTCTTCTGAGGGATAGCTTCTGGGAATCTGGTTACATAGTCAATGATTGTCAAGATGTAACGAGGCTAGCCTTCGATCTGGGTAGGGGCCACACTTTGCATTGCTATGCAGCTGATTGGCTCATATATCACTGGCAGCAGCACCATCAATCGGGGTACGGTGTCTCTGATGTCACGCTGTTCTCCTACTGGAACTATCTTTGATGTCTTACCTGATCCTAGGCCAGGAGAAACATAGGAATGGCCTTGAAGTAGTCTTCTTGCAGCCGATATACCCAGTCATGGGGATAGAATGGGCCGTCTTCACCACCATCTCCCAGTAATTCTGCCTCTTGCTGTCTGCCAATCCAAACAAGTCATCGTCCAGCTCTCCCAGGTAGATGCTGTCCTCCTCCTCCTGTTCGTCTCCGTCACCCCCGGGCACTTCATCATCTTCTGCTTCCTCTGGCTGGTTGAGGGTATGAGTACTGCCCCTCTCATCACGTCCACACCATGTTCTCCAGATCCTGCACTGTGCTAATGTCTCACTTCCTGCTATTTGTTTGGAAGAACCCCCCCCCCCCCCAATCCCCTCCTTCGGAAAAAGTCTATCCAATTTTTGTTCGTCTGCTTGGTCACCATCTGATATTTTTTCAGATAAGTATGGGTCACAATATTCGAAATATTCCAGGAAGGCCTCTTTCGCTAAGTAAAAGTATGCCCTCATCACTTCTGGCACAGAGACATACACTTTCCTCTGTGGTCACTAGAGGTACCAAGTTATCCCTCCAGTATACTGATGGGATACCCCAAGATTTTCCTTGTGGAGTTGGAATGTGTAGAGGAAATCATCCACATCATTGCCATCTTGGACCTCAGCATGCTCGGGCACTCCCTTTCCAGTCCTCCTGCTTCTTTGACTTCCTCCGTCTGATGGGTGACCAGCATAATCCTTGTCTTCTAGATATCTGCCTCCCTGCGTCTCCATTTGTCCTCCTGGCAAACGTCTCTCCTCCTCCCTAGTGTATCTCCAGTCATCATCTTCACGACAGCACCTGTTGTCTTTCCTGTGCCTCCACCTCCTCTTGTCTGATCTGCACTATTCTGTCCTCTGCCTCATGTCGGCGTCGATTGTCCTCTCATCGTCATACTTCCTGTTCCTCCTTCCGAGCTTGCTGCTCCCTCGGTATCGTTCCTGTTCCTCTCTCCGCACCTCCTCCTTGTATCATTCCTTCTCTCTCTCATACCTCCTGTCTCCTGTCCTCTATCTGTCATCCTCTCGTCATCACTCTTCATCCTCCCTGAATCGATCATCCATTTGGCGCTGTATCTTGGTTATGGCCTCTGCTATGGAGAGAGTGTCGCTGTGGCAGGGATACTGGGGCATTGAAAGCCTGAGATGCCTCTCTCTCCTCTGAACTGCTGAGGTCGGGCTCCTTCGCTGAGTACACCATAATTTACGTGACATCATTTGGTCTCTGATTACTATTCATCTGACTCTCTGCCGATGTGCTTCAGATCTTCTGCTGCTGTCTTTGGTTGGTCCACTGATCCTCAGCTCTCTGTCTGTCTGCTGAGTTTGATTGCTGTCTGTTCCTCTGCACTCTGTTGTGTTGGTAGCTATCCTGTCTTCTGGTGTAGTTCTGCTCTGAGCTGCCATCAAGTGTGAGGGGCCACCCTTTATCTGTAAGGTTAGTCGATTCACTTGCCTGTCTATTGGTTTTGGTCAACTCTCATTCGCAATCACCACATACAACTTATGACTACACACCAGAATGACCAAGTGGCTGTTTGGCCATCTTTTATCAAACCACTTTACAGCAATTCCCCGTATAAAGTAATATTCTTCAAGTGTTAGCTGACCAATCTGGTAACTACACATTCATAGCACTCAACTGTTCGACATTACATCATGACTGTTTGCCTTGACTGTCAGGTCTCGAATGTCTGGGAGCTCTGCAACCCTGTGGTGGCTGCAGGGTTGGAGCTCCATGACAATGGGCAGGTGGAAGTAGAGGAAGGATGGCGTGGGAGCTTCTAGTGAGACCTATATGGAGTATGCAGCCGAAGTGTAGTGGACAGGAGGGTCTAATGCATGCAAGAAGTTGGAGCCGGCACAGATTAGAGTGGTTAGTCAATTGTTGGGGGCAAATAATACTGTAGCAGGAGTGGCAATACAGGAAGATATGGGGGGAGGAATCTGCTTTAGGAGGGGAGGGAAGAGATGAAGGTTTTGTTCAGTAAGATATTTGAGGTGTTGGAAGAGAGTAGTTTGTGAAAGTAGTTGTAAATATAAGAGGATGGAGGAATTGGATTGTAGGAAGAATATGAGGTCTTGGGAAGGAAGTATGAGCTAGACAATGGGTTGGGTCAGTATGTAAGTGGAAGAAAAAGATGAAGGTGAGAGATGAAAAGGATTGGGAGGAAGAGAACTGCAAGAGTACGCTGAAGTTTTACAAATTGACGAAGAATCTGTGATGGTTCAAAGGGGCAGTAGCGTTGGGAACTTTTGGGACATGAGCTGAGAAGATAAGAAATGACAAGGACCTTGAAATTTACTCTTGACTTTCGACTAGATGCTTTAATTCATCAGAGATGCTAAGACTTGTGTAAGCCTGTTGTATATAATTATACCAGTAACTAGCAATCCACCACACAGTTTATTATTATCATTAGTATATACTGTGAAAGAATATGTACCAAATATTTTTTTCCCAACAATATCGGTAAAAATATTAAATATAATTATTAATATATTACTATTATGGTTATGGGAAATACTATTATGGGAAATAAATAAATAACAATTAATCCATACATACATACATGGATATAATACTAAATTATTAATAGTCACCATTCGTGCACCAATTAGAACCCAGCACAGCTGGAGTTATTATATTAGAAGATGTGCTCCATGATTTGAATAAGAATGTTGCTGGAGAGTTGGAATTACAACTTAATCTTGCTAACTGTGAAGCCATTTGCTCTGATGCAGATGTGCTCCATGATTTGAATAAGAATGTTGCTGGAGAGTTGGAATTACAACTTAATCTTGCTAACTGTGAAGCCATTTGCTCTGATGCAGAGACATTAGGGAAGTCCATCTGGGCCATTGCAGATTTTTGTTACCAATTCCGAGCTTGTCAACTCTTCTACCATCTCCTATTGGTGGTATAGGATAATCCAAGTCCAAAATTGACCCCTTTAAATTAATGGTGGCTGACTTAACATCTCTAGGCTCATGATGCCTTCAGCCTCTTAAAAAATGCTTTCAATCCCAAAATGTTCATGTTCATTGCAATATTTTCTGTTCTTCTTTCAGTGATCTTCAATACGTTTACTACCTGCCAATCTTCCATCTTGGAGGTGGTGTAATGCTTGCACCCTCCACCTTTCTGGCATCTGCAAGTGGTGCTTGATCTCATGACCATATTCTTGTTGGCTTGCACTAAGCCGACTTACTCTTCATTTGATATTGGCCTACTTAAAGGCTCTCAAAAGAGGTGGTCTTTGACTAGGTACAGGCAGATGAAGCAATGGGATGGGTCAATTCATATTATTATGTCTGGAGTAGAGGCCACAGCAGTTCACCACCACCCGATTCAAAGTCCCCAAAAAACCAGAAGTCCTGGAATGCTCAGCTCATAAAAGCTGCTTTCAATTCTCTGTCCTGATCCTACTGCCCAGGTGCAGTTCAACTGGAAAGGGGTGAGGTGCTCGGCGGATTCATGCACTCCATGCTTTCATTAGTCCATGCAGTTGGAGATACCTCTTTGTCACCCACACAATTGCAACCAATTGCAACCAGTGTCAATCTCCAGTGGACCAGCTAGGGACTCATGATTTCAGTTGCTCGAAGAGCCAGGGAAGTTTTTCAAGGCATGCAGTATACCTGTTACATTGATCGGCAATCTTGGGTTCCTCTTCACCTTGAACCCTTCGTATATATTGCTCAGGTGCCAAGTGTCCTGAAGGAGTCCCCCTAGTTCCCTGGCCATGTTCTTGTGTGGAATGCTACATGTGCTGAACCCTTTGGTCCACTACTGTCTGTTCATGGTCCAGTTTGCAGCTGAAGAGCGAAGAAGCATGCGACTATATAGAGAGGCTGCCTATAATATACCATTTTGTGTTTATTGTTATGGAAACCACTAGAGTATAAATTTGGATGAGAGGCAGGTGTCCCCTCGGAGCAGAGCTTGGCAATCTTCATGCATCACTTCCTGCTCCAAGAAACTTCAGTTGCTAGCATGTAAACACTGCTGCTGTGCTTGCATCTAACTCGGTCAATGAGGATCATTATATTAAAAACATATTATATATCATGTATATACACAGGTTTTCAGTGTGCCATTGGGAAGCTTGTTGCATGGCAACATCACCAGGTGCACAAGGTCAATCTAGCTATCCCATGTATAATTGGACATTTTGGTAAGATGCCCTGAGTCTATTTAATTTTACTTGCCATCGTCAGTCGTTGGAAATTTGGCATTTGGTATATATCTACTAGGATATCTAATACGAAGTTTGCATGAATTGTCCCAATAATCATGAAATATATTTTTAGTGAAGTTTTATTGTCGAGATATTAGGTAGTGATATTATGTTGAGTGTTGCAAGTTTGACCTTATAACATTGGCTACAGGATCCTAGATTGAATTTGTAAAATATTACGTCATTGAGTTCCAGAGACCTCATCAGTGGTCTATAGTCATAATTAATAGTCACTAGGATACATTTAGTTGCCTATTTTCAAGTTCTGAGGGAGACATATTTTTTATTTTAAATTTTATCGGAGAGCTTAACTCTATTTTACACCATTTCATTTATTTGGTTAAAAGCAGGTGAATGAGACCAAGTATTATAAGGATTTGCATTTAGAGATGGAGACTTCAGGGTAAATCACGTGACAGGATCACAGCCAGTGTAGATGGACACTTCAGGGAATATCAGTGTCTGTAACTACAATGCAGATATCATCTACAAAGAACTCGATTTCAAAGGGGGGGCTATACCAAGACTAGTATATACCCGAGGAACCACTTTTGGATAGCAAGACTAATCTTCCTGTGTAATAACAGAGGATCACTTCAAGACCAGAGGAACCACTTTTGGATAGCAAGACTAATCCTCCTGTAGCTATAATAACAGAGGATCAGAATTTGATTAGATCCACTCAGTGTCATCGAGTACAGATGCTAAGGAGGAAGGGAAGGATATCATTAACATATGAACAATAATGACCAAGAATATATATTGCCCTGAGGGACACCTGAAAGAATACCATCAGGCACTTGAGGAGAGGTAAAATTTCAACCATCAATCACCACGGATCTTAAACCTATATAATTTCTTCATGAGCAACACTATCTTTTTATTTTAAGTCAGCTAAATTATATACCATTTGTGATCCCTTATTGATCAGACTTTGCTGAACAACTTCTGAGAAGTCGAGTGATTTCCCAAACCCCTGGATAGAAACACATCTTGTGCTTAGTTTGTGGAGTTCTCCTGCGCACAACTGTTGCAAGTCCTTGACAAAAGTTGTAGCTAATCCCCTACCAAGAGGGTGATTCTAATAACAAGGCCAAGGGAGGGTATTGGGTGGTTCCTTCCTCCCACTCAACATCTCTTAAGGTGTTCCCCCTTTCAAAAACCTTTTAGTATTTGAAGTCAGCTGAAAGTCATCAACATACAAGCTTAATCCTTCAAGAAGGTAGCTTCTCTCTATTGCCTTAACACGAAACAACTCATTTAGAAGACCATGATAGGCCAAGTATCAGCCATGTCTTATAAAATAATCTTCATAAAAGTTCTCGACCACCTGAATGCTTCCACTCACTGGTGGGCTGGCTGACTCCACTAATCACTTTGCATCAAATGCTTCTCCATGCATCTTGCTGCCAGCAACCCTTACTATTAGACTTAGTGTCAACCTATCAAATAGCTGCATTTTAACCAGATCCAAGGACTCGGCACTTTCAGTTTTTACAGAGTATAAATAGCTATAAATAGTAGTGAACTCCTTACCACCCACCAGCTTGCATGATAGCATGTAGATAATTTTAAATAGCAAACATTGTCTAAATGTTTGTGGTCTACATGGGCACAGTCTTGTACGCAATTATTATTTCACACATAAATGCATTTTTGATGTCGCATAATAAAAAAATATATATTAAAAAAGGGACAAGTATCAAGGTCCAGAGGTTCAAGGTTTAGAGTGCACAGGAAGTCCATAGAGAACTGGAGCTGCACCCACCAGCCAGCGTAACCTGCACTCTGACCTTGCAGCAGTGACATGTTCTGAGAACAGAGAAGCTGCTGGAAGAGAGGAAGACGAGGAAGAGAGGAGTGAATCAATGAGACCGTCACAGAACCTGTCAATGTCTCCATCAGTGACGGTCCACAGACACCCCACTAGAGCCGGGCTACAGTGACAATATTATGAGAGGGCATGCGAGTGGAATGAGTGCACACTTGCAATCTTCACACAACTAATCAAATATAACCACACACAAACAAACAAACTACAACTTGCATTACATAAAGTCGCCTTCTAATGTTTCCATTAGACACTCTAGCCTTCTAATGTTTCCATTAGACACTCTAGCCTTCTAATGTTTCCATTAGACACTCTAGCCTTCTAATGTTTCCATTAGACACTCTAGCCTTCTAATGTTTCCATTAGACACTCTAGCCTTCTAATGTTTCCATTAGACACTCTAGCCTTCTAATGTTTCCATTAGACACTCTAGCCTTCTAATGTTTCCATTAGACACTCTAGCCTTCTAATGTTTCCATTAGACACTCTAGCCTTCTAATGTTTCCATTAGACGCTCTAGCCTTCTAATGTTTCCATTAGACACTCTAGCCTTCTAATGTTTCCATTAGACACTCTAGCCTTCTAATGTTTCCATTAGACACTCTAGCCTTCTAATGTTTCCATTAGACACTCTAGCCTTCTAATGTTTCCATTAGACACTCTAGCCTTCTAATGTTTCCATTAGACACTCTAGCCTTCTAATGTTTCCATTAGACACTCTAGCCTTCTAATGTTTCCATTAGACACTCTAGCCTTCTAATGTTTCCATTAGACACTCTAGCCTTCTAATGTTTCCATTAGATGCTCTAGCCTTCTAATGTTTCCATTAGACACTCTAGCCTTCTAATGTTTCCATTAGACACTCTAGCCTTCTAATGTTTCCATTAGACACTCTAGCCTTCTAATGTTTCCATTAGACACTCTAGCCTTCTAATGTTTCCATTAGACACTCTAGCCTTCTAATGTTTCCATTAGACACTCTAGCCTTCTAATGTTTCCATTAGACACTCTAGCCTTCTAATGTTTCCATTAGACACTCTAGCCTTCTAATGTTTCCATTAGACACTCTAGCCTTCTAATGTTTCCATTAGACACTCTAGCCTTCTAATGTTTCCACTAGACACTCTAGCCTTCTAATGTTTCCATTAGACGCTCTAGCCTTCTAATGTTTCCATTAGACACTCTAGCCTTCTAATGTTTCCATTAGACACTCTAGCCTTCTAATGTTTCCATTAGACACTCTAGCCTTCTAATTTTTCCATTAGACACTCTAGCCTTCTAATGTTTCCATTAGACGCTCTAGCCTTCTAATTTTTCCATTAGACACTCTAGCCTTCTAATGTTTCCATTAGACGCTCTAGCCTTCTAATGTTTCCATTAGACACTCTAGCCTTCTAATGTTTCCATTAGACACTCTAGCCTTCTAATGTTTCCATTAGACACTCTAGCCTTCTAATGTTTCCATTAGACACTCTAGCCTTCTAATGTTTCCATTAGACACTCTAGCCTTCTAATGTTTCCATTAGACACTCTAGCCTTCTAATGTTTCCATTAGACACTCTAGCCTTCTAATGTTTCCATTAGACACTCTAGCCTTCTAATGTTTCCATTAGACACTCTAGCCTTCTAATGTTTCCATTAGACACTCTAGCCTTCTAATGTTTCCATTAGACACTCTAGCCTTCTAATGTTTCCATTAGACACTCTAGCCTTCTAATGTTTCCATTAGACACTCTAGCCTTCTAATGTTTCCATTAGACACTCTAGCCTTCTAATGTTTCCATTAGACACTCTAGCCTTCTAATGTTTCCATTAGACACTCTAGCCTACTAATGTTTCCATTAGACACTCTAGCCTTCTAATGTTTCCATTAGACACTCTAGCCTTCTAATGTTTCCATTAGACACTCTAGCCTTCTAATGTTTCCATTAGACACTCTAGCCTTCTAATGTTTCCATTAGACGCTCTAGCCTTCTAATGTTTCCATTAGACACTCTAGCCTTCTAATGTTTCCATTAGACACTCTAGCCTTCTAATGTTTCCATTAGACGCTCTAGCCTTCTAATGTTTCCATTAGACACTCTAGCCTTCTAATGTTTCCATTAGACACTCTAGCCTTCTAATGTTTCCATTAGACACTCTAGCCTTCTAATGTTTCCATTAGATGCTCTAGCCTTCTAATGTTTCCATTAGACACTCTAGCCTTCTAATGTTTCCATTAGACACTCTAGCCTTCTAATGTTTCCATTAGATGCTCTAGCCTTCTAATGTTTCCATTAGACACTCTAGCCTTCTAATGTTTCCATTAGACACTCTAGCCTTCTAATGTTTCCATTAGACACTCTAGCCTTCTAATGTTTCCATTAGACACTCTAGCCTTCTAATGTTTCCATTAGACGCTCTAGCCTTCTAATGTTTCCATTAGACACTCTTGCCTTCTAATGTTTCCATTAGACACTCTAGCCTTCTAATGTTTCCATTAGACGCTCTAGCCTTCTAATGTTTCCATTAGACACTCTAGCCTTCTAATGTTTCCATTAGACACTCTAGCCTTCTAATGTTTCCATTAGACACTCTAGCCTTCTAATGTTTCCATTAGACACTCTAGCCTTCTAATGTTTCCATTAGACACTCTAGCCTTCTAATGTTTCCATTAGACGCTCTAGCCTTCTAATGTTTCCATTAGACGCTCTAGCCTTCTAATGTTTCCATTAGACGCTCTAGCCTTCTAATGTTTCCATTAGACACTCTAGCCTTCTAATGTTTCCATTAGACACTCTAGCCTTCTAATGTTTCCATTAGACACTCTAGCCTTCTAATGTTTCCATTAGACACTCTAGCCTTCTAATGTTTCCATTAGACGCTCTAGCCTTCTAATGTTTCCATTAGACGCTCTAGCCTTCTAATGTTTCCATTAGACGCTCTAGCCTTCTAATGTTTCCATTAGACACTCTAGCCTTCTAATGTTTCCATTAGACACTCTAGCCTTCTAATGTTTCCATTAGACACTCTAGCCTTCTAATGTTTCCATTAGACACTCTAGCCTTCTAATGTTTCCATTAGACACTCTAGCCTTCTAATGTTTCCATTAGATGATCGAGCCTTCGTCAGGAATAATGATGAAGGCTAGAGCATCTAGTGGAAATGTGGAGAGAATATAATTTCAAGTTTATTACCGAGGTCATTGTAACCTCCATTAATGAAGAAAATAAAGATGCTTGATACACACTCAGCTGATACTACACCAATTCCTGTCTTATAACCACACCCCCAATTCCTATGTAAACTAGAGGTACACTACCACAACAGAAATAATATATCTTATTAATAGCAAGTACTCTAGAAGCAAAAACAACAACAAATTAAACTGCCAAAGACTAGTGCAGTCGTGCAAGCACTAGAAAATAAAAACTACACAACCACAAATCACTCGCATCACAATTACGCACCACCCAGCCATGAGGTAGTGAAGGGCGTGACCAGAGGGGTCACAGAGTCCATCCTCCTTGAGTCCGGCAGAGCGACAGCCAATCAGAAGAGCAGCAGCACGCATGTGCAAGGAATGTAAGGTGGCATTGTCCAGGAAATGACCAGTATTATGTCCACAATACCTGCACACAACATTTCATAGAAGTACTCACACACACAGCACACCTCCCCCCTCCCTGGCACCTGCACTGACATTTCATATGCACTCACACAGCACACCTCCCCTCCCTGGCACCTGCACTGACATTTTATATGCACTCACACACACAGCACACCTCCCCTCCCTGGCACCTGCACTGACATTTATGTGTGTAGGTATAAGCGACTATCACGAAGCATAATATTATTAGTCAGTTTTGTGTATTTGGTGGTATGGTATTGACATGACTTTGCATTGGCTTGTGCTGTAAGCTGGTCTTGTTTCTATTCTTGATTTGTCTTCATAGTGATCTAGTTAGTTAATAAGAGCTCATAGCACGAAGCTGATTCAACTAGAAGCACGAGCCTGATGAATGACAGCGCAAGCGATGGCGGGCAAGGACACTGAAACACGAACGAGTTTGGAAAGAAGAAGAGAAAAGGAAAAAAAAAGAGAGAGAAAAAAAAAGAAGAAAGAAAAAAACCCCGCCATTGGAGCGGACTATAACTATGAATAATGCATGAAGCCAACGTCGTGACCCAAAGCCAGTACGTAACTCATTCGGAGATTTACCACAATGGCAATAAAAAGGTGTTATAAATAAATAAATATGACATTGCCCACACATTCCTAGAGCATAGGCCACTCCCCACACACATTCCTAGAGCATAGGCCACTCCCCCACACATTCCTAGAGCATAGGCCACTCCCCCCACACATTCCTAGAGCATAGGCCACTCCCCACACACATTCCTAGAGCATAGGCCACTCCCACATTCCTAGAGCACATGCCACTCCCCACACACATTCCTAGAGCATAGGCCACTCCCCACACACATTCATAGAGCATAGGCCACTCCCCACACACATTCCTAGAGCATAGGCCACTCCCCACACACATTCCTAGAGCATATGCCACTCCCCCCACACATTCCTAGAGCATAGGCCACCCCCCCCACACGTTCCTAGAGTACAGGCCACTCCCACACACATTCCTAGAGTACAGGCCACTCCCCACACACATTCCTAGAGCATAGGCCACTCCCCACACACATTCCTAGAGTACAGACCACACCCACACATTCCTAGAGTACAGGCCACTCCCACATACTTACACGTAAAGGGACTTGCACTGGAGGGCTGTGGCGAGGGCTTCAGTGGGAGGAGGAGTGCCAACCACACCCTCCCAGCCCTCCTGCCGAGAGAATCTCTCTGCAAACAACTTCTCCGTCTTCTTCAGATCTCCTTGGGGATTCACCACAAAGTAGGCGGAGTTCACATCCACAGAACCAACTTCCTGGATGCCAGTCTATAAGACACGCAGAACAAGTGTGATCCAGCAATAAAGCTACCCTTTACCCCTTCTTGCACAGAGTGTTCTAACTTCACTGCTTGTGTCCTCACAAAGCACACAGCTCATTAGTGTTTAACGACCAGGGATCAGCCATTTCATATCCCACCTAGTGATGTAATACAATTCCATCTGTAGCTCTTCAGCGCAGACTGCACAGGCAACCAATCATGTGATAGGAACACACCAACCACACGACACTGACAAGAGTTGAACCTCGGGAGACTCGCGGGTCATGACATCATCTGCCCCCCCCCCTCCCCCCCCCCAGCTATTTAGAGACTAAGTCTACCATACCATGATTTTGTGAGCAGCAGCGAACACCAGTGAAGGTGTGCGTGTGATGGGGATGTCCTGTAGGCCAGGGAGGCTTTCCCAAGGTAGCTGGTGGAGCTGGCGTCCTAATACCATCAGGACAGGCCCTTTCCCTGATGGAAGATATGTGTCTTGATGTGGTGTTATGCTGTCCTGCAAGGAGTTCAGGACACGCTGTAGCTTCTGGTCAAGTCGGTGCCTCGCAGACCACCATGCCTTCTTGTCCTGCACCCCCACACATGTGGCTGCCTCTTCAAGCACGTCACACACACCCTGCACACACGCCCCCACTTCACCACCCTCACCTAACACCTCAGCTGCAATCACAAGGGGCTTACTCATAGCACTCCCACGTTTCTGCCGAGGCCGACGACCTCTGCTTTTGACCTTTGTGGTTACCATGGGTGTGGCTTTAGTAACAATAAGCTGGGCATGGCAGGACGGGTGTGGTTTTGGAGAGAGTGCTAATGTGAGGATGGTCCAGTGAGGGGGGAGGAGTGACAGGATGTGGTGCGTGAGAGGAGTCAGAGAGGAGAGAAGAGCCCGAGCCTCAAGGAGGGAGGACATGTGAAGAGAGGGGGGAGTGGCCTGCGGTGCCAGAGCTTGTTGTACATCTATCACGTGTCTGCCTAATTGTCTCCAGCCACTCCCACTTGCAGCATCAGCATCCATCATTGTCCTGGGGCCAAACAAACATTAAAAAAACAATGAACTATATTTAGGGTTAGTTTGGTACACACACAAACACACAGTGCACCCGCCCACACACAGTTACATCTTTACCACTTACAATTAAATCCAATGCAACACAGTTTTACAATAATGGTAAAGGGTCATCAAAGTGGTCGGCACGTGTTTCATTGCTAGAGTTAGAGTTACCACCGACCACCTTCTATCTCACGAAAGATAAGCCATAACCTGGTGAGCTGAGAATAGGGAAGGAGGAGATGGACCCCGTTGTTAAAGGACCCAAATGGCTCGTGTTGACCCCATCACGAGTACAAGCCCTCCTGAGAGTCGCAGGAAAAGTGATCCACAAAAGTGGCTACTACAAGAGGCTAGAGCATAACTGAAGTAGTGTAGTTTTCAAACTCCTGTATTGCACTGAACTTCATGACTGTCTACTTGAAGCAGGAGTTACGAATGCCTATGGTTACTTTTTAGAGAGTAAGCCTGCTGGATTGAGAGGATGCTAAATGCCACCAAAATGTGCAAAGTCGACCTTTTGGCTACACACACAACTACCAGCAAACACAAATTTTCTTCAGACATGCAGTGTGGCAGGTCAATAAAAAATTAAAAAGGCAAGAACTATATCAGTTATCTATTATATTTTTACCGATTATACTGAAAATAATAATACACACTAAATAATAATAATAATAAATAAAATAAAAATGAATAGAAGCAGCACTGGGACTTGTTAACTCCTGCTACATGTACATGCATGCACATGCATGTGTGTCTGTGGCTACATGTACATGGTGTGGGTGTGTCTGTGTGGGAGGCTACATGTACATGGTGTGGGTGTGTCTGTGTGGGAGGCTACATGCACATGATGGTGTGGGTGTGTCTGTGTGGGAGGCTACATGCACATGGTGTGGGTGTGTCTGTGTGGGAGGCTACATGCACATGGTGTGGGTGTGTCTGTGTGGGAGGCTACATGCACATGGTGTGGGTGTGTCTGTGTGGGAGGCTACATGCACATGGTGTGGGTGTGTCTGTGTGGGAGGCTACATGCACATGGTGTGGGTGTGTCTGTGTGTGGGAGGCTACATGCACATGGTGTGGGTGTGTCTGCGTGGGAGGCTACATGCACATGGTGGTGTGGGTGTGTCTGTGTGGGAGGCTACATGCACATGGTGTGGGTGTGTGGGAGGCTACATGCACATGGTGTGGGTGTGTCTGTGTGGGAGGCTACATGCACATGGTGTGGGTGTGTGGGAGGCTACATGCACATGGTGTGGGTGTGTCTGTGTGGGAGGCTACATGTACATGGTGTGGGTGTGTCTGTGTGGGAGGCTACATGCACATGGTGTGGGTGTGTCTGTGTGGGAGGCTACATGCACATGGTGTGGGTGTGTCTGTGTGTGGGAGGCTACATGCACATGGTGTGGGTGTGTCTGTGTGGGAGGCTACATGCACATGGTGTGGGTGTGTCTGTGTGGGAGGCTACATGCACATGGTGTGGGTGTGTCTGTGTGTGGGAGGCTACATGCACATGGTGTGGGTGTGTCTGTGTGTGGGAGGCTACATGCACATGGTGTGGGTGTGTCTGTGTGGGAGGCTACATGCACATGGTGTGGGTGTGTCTGTGTGGGAGGCTACATGCACATGGTGTGGGTGGCTACATGCACATGGTGTGGGTGTGTCTGCGTGGGAGGCTACATGCACATGGTGTGGGTGTGTGGGAGGCTACATGCACATGGTGTGGGTGTGTCTGTGTGGGAGGCTACATGCACATGGTGTGGGTGTGTGGGAGGCTACATGCACATGGTGTGGGTGTGTCTGTGTGGGAGGCTACATGTACATGGTGTGGGTGTGTCTGTGTGGGAGGCTACATGCACATGGTGTGGGTGTGTCTGTGTGGGAGGCTACATGCACATGGTGTGGGTGTGTCTGTGTGTGGGAGGCTACATGCACATGGTGTGGGTGTGTCTGTGTGGGAGGCTACATGCACATGGTGTGGGTGTGTCTGTGTGGGAGGCTACATGCACATGGTGTGGGTGGCTACATGTACATGGTGTGGGTGTGTCTGTGTGTGGGAGGCTACATGCACATGGTGTGGGTGTGTCTGTGTGGGAGGCTACATGCACATGGTGTGGGTGTGTCTGTGTGTGGGAGGCTACATGCACATGGTGTGGGTGTGTCTGTGTGGGAGGCTACATGCACATGGTGTGGGTGTGTCTGTGTGGGAGGCTACATGCACATGATGGTGTGGGTGTGTCTGTGTGTGGGAGGTGCCCCCACTAACTTAGATCACCAAATAAACATAAGTAATTTTAAAAGGGTCACTGATTAACCACACCCACACAGACACACCCACCACAGCTTGGCCCCCGACTAACCTAATCTTCTTGCCGAGCACTATGATTGTCTGGTGCGTGAGGGACACTTGCTGGGCCAGAGACAAGTAATGGTGGGCGTCGTCTGGCTCGGAGGACAGGAAGGATAGCCACAAGCACACCTCTCTCAGCAATGCAGCAGGCCGGGCAGGGAAACACAACTTGTAACTAGACCTAAACTCATCCATGCACGCCTGCACCGTCCCTCCCTCACCACGTCCAGGTGATAGCCACACCCCTCTCTGCGCTATGGCCTCGTGCTTGCCATTGATGACTTGAGAGAGAGCCTGGCCGAAGAGGAAGTGTAGCCGGGCCAGAGAGAGGCGCAGGAGATGGTGACAGGTACACGGCAAATCCTTCTCTTCCTGAAGTCTGGCCAGTGCCTCAGTCACTACACACCTCGCAGCATCTGGTTGCCACAGCAACAGGTGACACTCCGCCCTCACACATGCCACCTCAGCCCTCAAAATATCAACAACACCCACACACACCTCACCACCTCGCCTGGCGGCTCTTTTCTTGTGACCTCTACCCTTGGTTTGTGAAGAAGTGTTTAAATTCTTCATTTGCTGGGTCAACTGCTTATCTGCAGTGGAGAGAGTGCTCATTAAGGAGGTCACATGATCAGTCACATGATTGCTGTCATCCAATAGAGCAGTCCGACATGCGAGAATGATGAGTTTGACTTTGTGGTGAAGATGAAGATCAGAATGAACATCACACTTGCATGTGGCAGGGTGTGCTTCTAATGGGAGATGGTGCTCCATATTTAGAGAGGTTCTGGATATGTCTAAGGTGGCCATGTTGGATGTGATGCTGATGTCTGCACTCTGACTTCCTTGAGGCATGGCTGTGTCCAGGTTGGCATGACAACTAGCCTCGAGAGTGGGAGGTGAGAGTGAGGAGAGGGGAGCAGAGCATTGGAGCAGCCGTGATGTTTGTGAGGAGAGGAGATGAGCAGGGGCGGAGTCAGCACGCAGCACAAACACCTCACACAGCAGCAACATGAAGTTGTGATACCTGCACACACACACAAGAAGATAGTCAAGCAACAGGTACTGGGGAGATCCCGTATTGCATTCAGCTACACGTAACTGCAGTCGTCTTGGCCAGCATGTCCCCCCCCCCAACCTCACCTCACCATCAGCTAGCTGCAGAGTCCTGGCCAGCATGGCTTTCCAACCTTACCCTCCCCAGCATGGCTCCCTCCCCAGCAATTGCCTCCTCACCATCCAGCTAGCTGCAGAGTCATGGCCAGCATGTTCCCAACCTTACCCTCCCCAGCATGGCTCCCTCCCCCAACCCCCTCCTCACCATCCAGCTAGCTGCAGAGTCCTGGCAAGCATGGCCCCCTCCCTGGCATAGTAGAAAGCCTTCTCCAAGTCTCCCTGGAGCACGTGCAGATCACACACGGTCTTCATCGAGTTAAACAACGATAACAGCACAAACCACACCTCCACTTTATCCATGCCAGCGGGCATAGCATCAGACATAGCCACACCCACTTGATCACCGGCTGCCTTGCGATCAAATATCCTCCATAGCACCTTGACGGCATCCAGAGCTAGCTCAACAGGTGTGAGTGAGAATGGTGGATGTGCTTGTTGTGAGGAGGATGGAGCGCAGGGACTGGTGGAAGTGGGAGAGTGGAGGAGGAGGTGAGAGGCCAGCAGCTTAGCCTTTGCTACCATCACCGAGGCCTTATGGTAGTATCCATGGCAATGCTGCTGCTGTGCATCGCTGCCCATCCCAGCTCCTAGACGTCGCACCACAGCCAGCAACTCCTCCTTGCACTCTGCACCCTACACAACGTATATTCAGGTCGACACACCCATATGCGAGCAACTAGTAATCTACAGTGTGTAGTATAATAGATGATAACTGTTCAGACACAGCGAACAATTAGTAATCAACTGCGCATAGTAGTACACACGCTAGGCCTGTGTACATTAATTAGTTCCTTGGAGCCGGCTAGAAATTGCATGCACACTGCCAAAACCTGCGTGTTATCAAAGTAAGCTCACACTTGGAATATCCTGTGGCAGCCATGCATAAATGGACACAAGAAGCAATTCTGCATGGCAAGCCAACAAGCCAAGGTTTGTTTGTGCATGCACTAGAGCTGCTGAGAGGGCGTTGGTAATAAGAGGAGCACAAGAGGTTTCCCCCATGGAAATACAGGGCAAGGAATGCTCCTCCGAGAGTGGCAGATTAGCCAGCACAATGCCAACATGGAGGCTCTATTCTCCTCGTTGGTTTCAGAAGAGCGAGAGGTTTCCCATATAAAGAATGGACAAAGAACTGCACCCCCCTCTTGAATCATTTGCTTACGACAATAGAGGAATGAGAGCTTCGGCATGTTGACCCACATGAAGAGCACTGCACATGTAAGAGATGCTTGCTCAGTTCACAGGCAGCCACTCCAGCCAACATGAGCAACTATGTAAGCTGAACACCTGCTCACTAGACCAGCTAGGACAAGCTGCCACTCCAGCCAACATGAACAACTATGTAAGCTGAACACCTGCTCACTAGACCAGCTAGGACAAGCTGCCACTCCAGCCAACATGAACAACTTTGTAAGCTGAACACCTGCTCACTAGACCAGCTAGGACAAGCTGCCACTCCAGCCAGCACATGAGCAACTATGTAAGCTGAACACCTGCTCACTAGACCAGCTAGGACAAGCTGCCACTCCAGCCAACATGAGCAACTATGTAAGCTGAACACCTGCTCACTAGACCAGCTAGGACAGGCTGCCACTCCAGCCAACATGAACAACTATGTAAGCTGAACACCTGCTCACTAGACCAGCTAGGACAGGCTGCCACTCCAGCCAACATGAGCAACTATGTAAGCTGAACACCTGCTCACTAGACCAGCTAGGACAAGCTGCCACTCCAGCCAACATGAACAACTATGTAAGCTGAACACCTGCTCACTAGACCAGCTAGGCACAGGCTGCCACTCAGCCAGCACATGAACAACTATGTAAGCTGAACACCTGCTCACTAGACCAGCTAGGCACAGGCTGCCACTCCAGCCAGCACATGAACAACTATGTAAGCTGAACACCTGCTCACTAGACCAGCTAGGACAGGCTGCCACTCCAGCCAACATGAGAACAACTATGTAAGCTGAACACCTGCTCACTAGGCACAAGCTTAGGCACTACCAACCATCAGAAATGGTCGATCCAAACAGCAACTGTGAAAACTCCGATTGCACTAATGTGTGAAGCAGTCGCGCATGCAACTTATCCGAACCCACTCAGATTTATACGGAACTATTTCTAAACGTAGTCAGGCATGTTTCACAAATTGTAGTGTGGATAGAGAACACCTTCAAGAACATTCCATGCAGTGTGTACAACAGGCCTTATGACACAAAGGACCAATGAGAAACCAGTAATCTAACAGTACACTGGATGACTATAGACAATGAGTAACTAGTAATCTAATAGTATACTAGATAATGGGCATGATGACAATGTGGGTGTGCCCCTTTCCCTCTCACCTGCCCCAGCACTAGACGTCGCCTGGCTCGTGCTAGCCACCATTGGATGTCAGCCAGGCCCAGTTCCCCTCCATCTCCTCCACACCTACCATCCAAGGGAGCAGCAGGTTTGACGCCTTCATCACCAATCCCCTCACCAACACAGATCTCCTCCCTCAGAGCCCGAGCTCGGGCATTCAGCAAGGCCAAATCAGCCTCGTCAAGGCGGTGGTCATTGCTCGCAGCTTCTAGTAGGCAGAGCAACACCCTCAGAGTCTTCAGAGCCAGAGAAGGCTGTCGGACAAAGAGACAAGGAATAACTGGACACCATTGTGCATAGCGGGATATTTACCAGCGGTCAGATATTTGCAGGGGCTGACTAACAGTTCTATGGATTTCAAATCTCTGTGGACCACACAGCAGAAACTGCACCCTCTTCCACTGCCGTGTCTTATCTTTTAAGTTGGATTCTAAATATGCAACTCTCTATATCAATGTAACAAACCACACCCCCAAAGCACAAAACTAGATGCAAAATATACACAACATAAAAGGGAAGTAGAGGGAAGAAGATTCTTGTTTCTGAGGTGGTCAAGCTATGCACGGCTCATCTTCAGCCATGCCACACAGTAAGTGAGTGTGGTCGCATTAACTCAGAGCCTGCAGGTGCAAACTGGATCGGATAATTGAGTTGGCCATCAGTGATGTGTTATTCCAGTGAAATGTGCACCTTTTGACATCTATTAGAGCCCACCTTGGTATCTAATTAAAGGCCATTGTAGCTCCACCCACATGCTGCAAATACTGTTCATATTCATGCTGACTCAGCAATAACCTGTCCACTCCCTACTTCTCACGGCAATAGCAACTCGAGTATACAAGGTCAGGTGGGCTAGGTGCACTCCCAAGGTCAGGTGGGCTAGGGTGCACTCCCAAGGTCAGGGTGCACTCTCAAGGTCAGGTGGGCTAGGGTGCAGTCCCAAGGTCAGGTGGGCTAGGGTGCACTCTCAAGGTCAGGTGGGCTAGGGTGCACTCTCAAGGTCAGGTGGCTAGGGTGCAGTCCCAAGGTCAGGTGGGCTAGGGTGCACTCCCAACCGTCAGGTGGGCTAGGGTGCACTCCCAAGGTCAGGTGGGCTAGGGTGCACTCTCAAGGTCAGGTGGGCTAGGGTGCAGTCCCAAGGTCAGGTGGGCTAGGGTGCACTCCCAAGGTCAGGTGGGCTAGGGTGCAGTCCCAAGGTCAGGTGGGCTAGGGTGCACTCCCAAGGTCAGGTGGGCTAGGGTGCAGTCCCAAGGTCAGGTGGGCTAGGGTGCACTCCCAAGGTCAGGTGGGCTAGGGTGCACTCCCAAGGTCAGGTGGGATAGGGTGCACTCCCAAGGTCAGGTGGGCTAGGGTGCAGTCCCAAGGTCAGGTGGGCTAGGGTGCACTCCCAAGGTCAGGTGGGCTAGGGTGCACTCCCAAGGTCAGGTGGGATAGGGTGCACTCCCAAGGTCAGGTGGGCTAGGGTGCAGTCCCAAGGTCAGGTGTGCTAGGGTGCACTCTCAAGGTCAGGTGGGCTAGGGTGCACTCCCAAGGTCAGGTGGGCTAGGGTGCACTCCCAAGGTCAGGTGGGCTAGGGTGCAGTCCCAAGGTCAGGGTGCACTCTCAAGGTCAGGTGGGCTAGGGTGCACTCCCAAGGTCAGGTGGGCTAGGGTGCACTCCCAAGGTCAGGTGGGCTAGGGTGCACTCCCAAGGTCAGGTGGGCTAGGGTGCACTCTCAAGGTCAGGTGGGCTAGGGTGCACTCCCAAGGTCAGGTGGGCTAGGGTGCACTCCCAAGGTCAGGTGGGCTAGGGTGCAGTCCCAAGGTCAGGGTGCACTCTCAAGGTCAGGTGGGCTAGGGTGCACTCCCAAGGTCAGGTGGGCTAGGGTGCACTCCCAAGGTCAGGTGGGCTAGGGTGCACTCTCAAGGTCAGGTGGGCTAGGGTGCACTCTCAAGGTCAGGTGGGCTAGGGTGCACTCTCAAGGTCAGGTGTGCTAGGGTCACTCCCAAGGTCAGGTGGGCTAGGGTGCAGTCCCAAGGTCAGGTGGGCTAGGTGCACTCCCAAGGTCAGGTGGGCTAGGGTGCACTCCCAAGGTCAGGTGGGCTAGGGTGCACTCCCAAGGTCAGGTGGGCTAGTGCACTCCCAAGGTCAGGTGGGCTAGGGTGCACTCCCAAGGTCAGGTGGGCTAGGGTGCACTCTCAAGGTCAGGTGGGCTAGGGTGCACTCCCAAGGTCAGGTGGGCTAGGGTGCACTCCCAAGGTCAGGTGGGCTAGGGTGCACTCTCAAGGTCAGGTGGGCTAGGGTGCACTCCCAAGGTCAGGTGGGCTAGGGTGCAGTCCCAAGGTCAGGGTGCACTCTCAAGGTCAGGTGGGCTAGGGTGCACTCCCAAGGTCAGGTGGGCTAGGGTGCACTCTCAAGGTCAGGTGTGCTAGGGTGCACTCTCAAGGTCAGGTGGGCTAGGGTGCACTCCCAAGGTCAGGTGTGCTAGGGTGCAGTCCCAAGGTCAGGTGGGCTAGGGTGCACTCTCAAGGTCAGGTGGGCTAGGGTGCACTCTCAAGGTCAGGTGGGCTAGGGTGCACTCCCAAGGTCAGGTAGGCTAGGGTGCAGTCCCAAGGTCAGGTGGGCTAGGGTGCAGTCCCAAGGTCAGGTGGGCTAGGGTGCACTCCCAAGGTCAGGTGGGCTAGGGTGCAGTCCCAAGGTCAGGTGGGCTAGGGTGCACTCTCAAGGTCAGGTGCACTCCCAAGGTCAGGTGGGCTAGGGTGCACTTCCAAATTATCTTTCCTTTGGCACATGTATCCTCCCAGTCCCTCCCCCAGCCCCACCCACATGAGTACCCTCCCAGTCCCTCCCCCAGCCCCGCCCACATGAGTGCCCTCCCAGTCCCTCCCCCAGCCCCACCCACATGAGTACCCTCCCAGTCCCTCCCCCAGCCCCACCCACATGAGTACCCTCCCAGTCCCTCCCCCAGCACCGCCCACATGAGTGCCCTCCCAGTCCCTCCCCCAGCACCACCCACATGAGTACCCTCCCAGTCCCTCCCCCAGCCCCACCCACATGAGTACCCTCCCAGTCCCTCCCCCAGCACCACCCACATGAGCCACTATATTGATGGCCACACCCACCACAGAGTCATTGCCCTACGCACGTACCTGAAGGTGTGCATAGCAGACCACTGCAGTCAGGAGTGCGTGCTCCAGCACCTCCGCAGGCTTGTGGAATACCTCCATGGCAACAGGTCTGGAGGCAGACTGCAGGGCCAACCACACACCCTCCCATGCCTCCACACACCGTCGTAGAGTGTGGAGTGTCGTCTGGTCAGAGAAGGAATGCTCCTCACAAGGCGACAGACATATGGAGGCGACTCTGTCTGCAACAGCTGCATATCTCACACCCTTATCCCTATGGCAGAGACAGATAAACATGTGCGACCCAAGATGTCATGTGATCCAAATCTGATAAGCTATGTAAGTCATATGACAGTGACTCAAAATGTCACATGATGACCAAGCATCGTGATGGGATAAAGGTCTCGTGACTAACGTTCTGATTGGCTGTGTATGTCATCTGACGCACATTCCAATTGGCTACACGTTGCACCAGACTTACACACTTAATCCAGAACAACGCGTTTATAGAAGGCAATCATGTTGGCTTTATTGCAAGCCACTCCCTTGCTCTCACTTTGAAGTGTGTGCATGCTGTAATAAAATCCATGGGCAATTAAGACGACTCAATTAATTGAATATCAACCACCCATTAGCAACACTTGCTACCTCAGACTATCTAGGTTAATCTAGAGGCAGTTAGAACTCGTCAAACAATTATTATAGCAAGATTTCTCTTACTCCCACCTGAAATGATTCCAACGATCCTTTACCACCCATAACAGCAACCACTTAGCCTCCCATTGACCATTCCTTACCTACCACCATTCCTTACCTACCCATCCTAACCATCTTTACCTAGACATTCCAGTAACCTAAACCAATACTTATATACACAATAACCATTCCACCCCAACTGCATACCCCAACCATCTTTTACCTAATCCACCTTTACCCACCTGCTATAACGTTAGCCAGACCACCCTTTACCTACCCTGATGCTGTGTTTTGTTGCTGTGACGACGATAATTTCCCAAGGAGAACTCTCCAGAGATAAGCCTCAGCTAGCTCTTGCCACACCTCTACCTGAGGGGTCTGGTCTACGCCCACTAGACTCTCCAACACCCTCACACCCTCTTCCAACTCCTCCAGTGGGCCACACCTACCAGACAGCTGCCGATGCTGGCATGAAGACGTACAGTGCATCGAGATCCGAGCAAATTGGGTCCGCACTCTAGCTTGCAAAACAGGTCTGCTCAGTTTCATGTATAGCTTCAGCAAGTCACACAACACTGGCACTAGTGCAGAGTGGGTGTGGTTGTATCTCAACAGGTAGTCTTGCTCGCAGTGCAAGTGCACGAGTTGTTGCTCGCATGTGAGACGCTCGCACGGCAACACGCTCAGCACACTGTCCTCAACAGGGGAGCAGGGACGACCTCGGGGGACAGATGATGATGAGGTGGGAGGGGCATTCTTGCTGGTCCATGCTTCCAGTTTTATTCTCACCCACACGCCCACCACTAGCCTGACGGTATCCATGGAAACCAGCAGCTCCGTTGGAAGAACTTGCAGCGCTCTACGGAGGGTTGCCATGGCTGCATCAAGGTCATGTGCCTTTACATATAACTCGGTAAGGTATTGGAAGCGATCGAACAGTTTAAACTGCAAGAGAAAAGGAAATGGTATGTCACATACGATTACGTCATTTAATTAACAAATAGTAATGCTCTATAACACTGAGCATTAATGCAAGGTAATGTCATGTAACAGTGTGCACTAACAAGATACTGCCATGCAACAACACAAGTAACACTACACAACACTGCAAATTGTCACCACATGTAAGTCAATGAGGTATGGGACACCCGAACAATATTTTTCACTTGTTTGCTAATGGACAATAACTTCATTTCAATGTTCTCTTTGGCCCAACACAAACTCCTTCTGTGCAACTGATCCCCACCTTACTGCTTGGAAGGTGCCATACAACTGATCCCCACCTTACAGTGTGGAAGGTACCATACAACTGATCCCCACCTTACAGTGTGGAAGGTGCCATACAACTGATCCCCACCTTACAGTGTGGAAGGTGCCATACAACTGATCCCCACCTTACAGTGTGGAAGGTACCATACAACTGATCCCCACCTTACAGTGTGGAAGGTGCCATACAACTGATCCCCACCTTACAGTGTGGAAGGTACCATACAACTGATCCCCACCGGTGCCATACAACTGATCCCCACCTTACAGTGTGGAAGGTACCAGACAACTGATCCCCACCTTACAGTGTGGAAGGTACCATACAACTGATCCCCACCTTACAGTGTGGAAGGTACCATACAACTGATCCCCACCTTACAGTGTGGAAGGTGCCATACAACTGATCCCCACCTTACAGTGTGGAAGGTACCAGACAACTGATCCCCACCTTACAGTGTGGAAGGTGCCATACAACTGATCCCCACCTTACAGTGTGGAAGGTGCCATACAACTGATCCCCACCTTACAGTGTGGAAGGTGCCATACAACTGATCCCCACCTTACAGTGTGGAAGGTACCACACAACTGATCCCCACCTTACAGTGTGGAAGGTGCCATACAACTGATCCCCACCTTACAGTGTGGAAGGCATACAACTGATCCCCACCTTACAGTGTGGAAGGTGTCATACAACTGATCCCCACCTTACAGTGTGGAAGGTGCCATACAACTGATCCCCACCTTACAGTGTGGAAGGTACCAGACAACTGATCCCCACCTTACAGTGTGGAAGGTACCATACAACTGATCCCCACCTTACAGTGTGGAAGGTACCATACAACTGGTCCCCACCTTACAGTGTGGAAGGTACCATACAACTGATCCCCACCTTACAGTGTGGAAGGTACCATACAACTGATCCCCACCTTACAGTGTGGAAGGTACCATACAACTGATCCCTACCTTACAGTGTGGAAGGTACCATACAACTGATCCCCACCTTACAGTGTGGAAGGTGTCATACAACTGATCCCCACCTTACAGTGTGGAAGGTACCATACAACTGATCCCCACCTTACAGTGTGGAAGGTGCCATACAACTGATCCCCACCTTACAGTGTGGAAGGTGCCATGCAACTGATCCCCACCTTACAGTGTGGAAGGTGCCATACAACTGATCCCCACCTTACAGTGTGGAAGGTGCCATACAACTGATCCCCCACTAATAACACTGCTGATGCTCTTCATCTGAATCTGCACTGGGGCAGAGTCCAGGAGGTAGATTAACTCCCACTCATAGATCCATCTATAGTCAGAGTTTTTGCTGCATGTAGAGTACAAATCGACCAAAGAATTAGTCTCAAGTTTTTTTGTCTCGAACTCTCACACCCACTCTGGTAACTACTATGGTAAGCACTGTGTAACACAGTCTTATGCAACTTGAGACTCTGTGACCATGACATTTTGAATCTGCTTGCCTATCACGAGTTCAGAGCTTATACAAAGTATGAGTTCAGAGTTTATACAAAGTGTGAAAGGATACTTCGTAGCTATCACAGACTCATGCTGGGAAACTTTTGGAAATTGAGTAAAACTTTTGAGATGGACGAGCAGATCAAGACACATACAATACCTTCTGTGCTCTCTCAAGGACAATTGCGTCGTCTTCATCCCGACACCAGGACACCCAAGCCTCACACAAGAGATTCATGACAGGACAGGCAGAGGCGTAGTCCTTGTCTTGAGCAAGAGCTTGTGCCAGACGGTAAGCATCGTTGCCGAACCACAGCTTCTCTTCAGCATTCAGCTTTAGTCCTTCCTGTATGCACACACACACACACACCATAGCAGTGAATAAATCAACACCCCCACAGACAATACCTTAAAACTAGTTATTAAATGGGCTATCCCCTGCACTGGATGTACACTTAAAGAACCTTTTAAAGTAATTTCTAAAAATCAATTAACCTTGCCAATTGTACCACTTTCTATGCTGGCAATCGGCAGGTTTCCTGCTTGACTCCTCCCTAGACTTGCAGCTGCTGCATCACCATAAGCCTCCATCTCTGCACCAATAGAAAGCTGCAGCCCACCCTCACCCCTAACATGCTCAGGAACACTACAAACTTTGCATGTATACTGATTCCATCTAGAGTTTGTGGGATTATTACTTTATGAATCTCATCACTGCTCATACTGTATACTAGACACTTCCTGCAGTTTACTAGATATCGGGTGACAGTTCCTTTAGTAATAAATGGTTTGAACTGGTTTCACGCTAAATTGGACCCTTGGTGCCTGAATGACCCAAGATCACTCACTCACCCATGTCAGCCTCCCCATATAAGCAGTGCCTCTAATAGCTGAGGCGGACCTATATAGCAGCACACACAAGTCCCACACTCACTGGGTTGTCTAGACAGATCTTGTTGATGATGCTGTGCGAGTGCTGTAGGAGAGGCAAGCAATGGCTGGCCAGGCAGGCTGGAACAGGGGGAGGAGGGGGAGAGGCAACACCATCACGACACACTTCAATCTCCTCCTCCTCCATCACCAACAATGATGCCAGAGAGGTGGACAATAGGGAGAGGAGCTGTAGTTGCTTCTTCCGCTGCCTTCCCTCCAGCGCAGGGGAGAGGGCGGTGTCGCTGCACAGCAGGAAGGACTCCACTAGAGAGACTGCAGTCAGGGTAATGGACTCCAGCAGGGGGAAATCCTTGGGGAGTATGGGGTGTGTGAGGAAGGAAGAAGAGGAGGTAGTATGTTTGGATGCTATTAAGATGAGCTTCAGTGCCTCCAACAAGTGTGAGGGGTCAGGAGTGGGAGTGAGGTGAGAGAGAGAGGCCAACTGTTGTGGGATGGCATGAAGCTCGCAGAGATCAACACTGCATGCAAAGACAAACATCACAACACATTAAGGGTAGCATGACAGGTGCAGCTCTGCCAGGCAGTCAACTTCATCATAACTACACCACAAGGATTGCAGTAGGTAGCTCTATCACAGAGTTGAGGCTTCACCACAACATACGTGACTATCATAGAGCATAAAGTTTCAACACAAAGACTGCAGTAGGTAGCTCTATCACAGAGTTGAGGCTTCACCACAACATTGGTGACTATCATAGAGCTTAAAGTTTCAACACAAAGACTGCAGTAGGTAGCTCTATCACAGAGTTGAGGCTGCACCACAACATAGGTGACTATCATAGAGCTTAAAGTTTCAACACAAAGACTGCAGTAGGTAGCTCTATCACAGAGTTGAGGCTGCACCACAGCATAGGTGACGATCATAGAGCATAAAGTTTCAACACAAAGACTGCAGTAGGTAGCTCTATCACAGAGTTGAGGCTTCACCACAGCATAGGTGACTATCATAGAGCATAAAGTTTCTACACTAAGAGGTAGGTCTTCATGAGTGGTCACTTAGTGAACAAGGGGACAGCTCTAATTAACAATACTCTGTGCAATTACTATTTCAAGCAACACTCTAGGTATGATAGAGTAATGTGTTAATATTGTTAACTTGTGAGTGTGAATGCTCCAATATTGTGTGAATCCTCTTAATTAGTGTTGGCATAGCACCTGCCTGGCAGTCAACATGCAGACAGTGAACACTCACAAAGACCTAACCTTTGAGCAGGGGAGTGGAGCAGAGATGCCCAGACCTGTAAGATGGCTATGTGTGGAGAGAGAATGAGATGTCCTGTCAGGTCACAGTCATGTTTGTGCTGTTCCAGTACAGCTAGAGCTTCCTTCAGACCGCAACCATGCCACAATGTTCGCAATTTGACGGTGTACGTGAGTCTGTGCAGCAGGTACTGGAATATGGCAACAAACTGCTCACAAGGAAGATGATAAGTTTCAGGTGAGAGGAGGGAGGAAAGGGGCAGAACGGAATGGTGGAAATTGTTCAAGTGCTGGAGGTGACTGCTGGAAGAAGTGGTGGAAGAGGAGGTGGTGGAAGTGGTCATTGCAACTACTGAACGTTTGCAGCAGTAGTAGTGTTCAGCTTTCATGCAGTTTTTTGCTAGTTGTACGACATCCATACCACTAGACGCTGCACACTGCAGAGCCTTCTCAAACACACCCAGTAGCAGCTTGCCTCCTGAAGCTCCTCCTTCCCTCTTACTTGTAGCATCTGCAGCACGCCATAGCTGTTGAAAGGTGTTACCCAGAAGTTCAGTTTGATCTGGCCGGGCAGGGGGCGAGGAAGTGAGGCGTGACTTCACATGCTCACAAGTCTTAACACATTCCTTAATGTTACCCACATCCAGACAGGCACTAGCAAAGTTGAGCAGCAATTGCTCGTAAGCCAAGGCTTTCAGTCTTTTGGTATTACCTGCACATCTGTCCAGCGACTTCACGCACAAGTCTGCCACATCCACCACTCCACCACACTTCTGTCCTGACCTGAGCTCCTTCACACATTGTGTGAGCAGTTTGAAGGAGAACACCTCATACTCTGACAAACGACTGGAAGTAGAGGGGTGCAAAGAAACCTGCAACACTGGCTCCAAGTACCTCTGCGTTGGTAAAATAACAAAAACGACTTGGCTATGTCAGTGTAGGTCTCTAAATATCAATGCGATAGGATGGTGGCTATAGCTACGTATTGCAGCTGTAAAGATTAACTCGCCTGTATGTTCCTATTAGCCAATTCCCATGAACTGCTCGACTTCAAAGCTGAAAGAATCCTTTCACCTTCCATTTTCCAAGGCACCTAGGCGGAGCGCACCTGCTACAGCTTTCCCGCGCCCGCCAAAATGTAACCTGAAACACCTGCCCACGCAAGTGCTTTTAACACTAGTGACACTTCCTAGCGAGGCAGGCACTCTATAATATTATGCTATGCTCTAGTTATGGAGCATGAAATGACATAGATCATGTAAAAACAAAGACATAAAACATGGACACAACAACGCAATATTAAATTAACAAAGAAGGGGCAGTCCACCTAAGTCTTTTTGGTTAGTTTGAGTATGATGGGGTGGTGGTGATGAGATAAGGGGGTCGAGGTGACTACTCTTGGCTGTGGCTGATGCTGGCCTAGGAACGGCCCTATTGAGGATGCGTTCAGATGGGAGTTCACCACCCACTCTGCTGGGCTGCCTGCAGGAGTGTCTTCACTGGGGGTGGAGAGAGGGGAAGCCAGTGGAGTGGTGTAGGCAGAAGTGGTGCAACTGGGGCTATGTGACAGTATGGAGGAGTGCAAGTGGCTGAGGGGAGAAGAGGGAGAGAGGACAGGCGGGGGTGGGGGAGGGTTTTCCAATGCATTTTCTTCTTCTGCATTTAGTGGGAATGTCCTTTGTTGCCATGGTAATACTTCAGGCAGCTTTGGAAGTTCCAGCTCAGTGGGTGTGGGACTTGCTATAGTTTGTCTCCGTGCAGGGGGTGGGGATCCCAAGTTACATCTCCCCCCAGGCCCTGGACTATCCGACAAAGTCACACTTTGAGGACGAGCTCTCTTCCGATGGTTGCTGCCAGTTATGAAGTTCAAGAATCTCTTCTTCTCAGTCATCTCACTTCGATTGTGCCTTCTTGCACATGCCAGGTCACTGAGATCTTCCTCCATATCCACCTGCTCCTGTGTCACTGTCTCCATGGGTTTTGGACTTTCTCGCCCCTTCTCCTTGTCTGTCTCCACCTGCCGCCAACTAGGAGTAAGGATCTCCTTGTACTCCAGCTTCTCTAGTCTTGTGCTGGAGGCGATGGAGTATGGGATCACAATGTTGTCAATGTCAAAGAGAGGAGTTGAACTAGTCATCCTCTTCCTGCGTGCCGGGAAGGAGGTAAGGCCGGAGGTAGTCAAGCTGGGGGTCACTGGACGTGTTAACCCAGGAGACCAGGGGCTCCCCATACAACTTCCCGTGGAAGTCGACGACAAGGAATCGAAGGATGCGTGCTGCTGGATAAAACTTGCCTTCTTACGAGCGGAGCCAGCTCCTGAGGGAGACAGACATAACAACACTCAGTCAACGAGTATCGGGATCTCTAGGCCTGGAGTCTACTTGGGCAGTAAAAATATTTTTATTTCGACACTATAAAATTACACCGACTTCTAGCGCTTCCATAATAAGTGGTAATGAGGCTTCACTGAAGTCAAATGATACATGGAAACTACAATGGCATGATTTACATGGGAAGGCAATACAAATGAAAAGGTGCATCCTGTGCTGACCTCTGCTGGAGTCTATGAATAGAGGTGTGTATATTGCACTGGGACTGGTTGAGTGTTCACAGCCTTGTGCCTGAGGAGTGCAGACTTGAGCTAGAGGAGTACAGAGTTGAGTCAGAGAAGAGGCTGCCTTGCGTCTGTATGGAAGAAATAGATGTTTACATAGATTACTGCTAGCATTACATGTCAACAGAACTCCTGCAAACACCCCCCCCCCCCCCCCCAAGTCACTATACAGTAGTGCACTGCCACTCACCTCTTTCTAAGAGGAAGTTGAGCATAAGAGTGTTCTGACAGAATGTCCCTCATTACAGAATCCAGCAGAACCCGGGAAGGAAGTTCTGTAGAATAGCATAGGAGGAGGAGGAATGTGAATAGCTACTATGTACTTGCGTGTGATGTGATGCTAGTGTGTAATCAGGACACAAATACTCTGCCAATCATTCTGTTGGTACTCCCACACAGAGTTTACTATAGCCAATGCCAACTAACTACCACGTACAACACATCACTATATACTGTTGAGTAAAGAAGAATTTCTGGCCACACTCCTCTCCCTCTAACTTACCGTGAGACATAGAGAGATGAGGGTGGTAAGCTGGATCCATTGCCATGCCACCCCGAGTCCTGCCTGATCTCTTCTTGCGTATCACTCTCCTACCTCTTGCTCTCCGTACTAGTGGCCTAGGTCAAACAAAGCAAGAAAACCACTTGTGAAAGACGCACTAAAGGGACTTGTCATTCTACACTAGTCAATCCTATATACCGTGTCCTAGCAGTTGTAGAATGAGCCTCTTCCAAGCAGAAGAGGTTCTGTCCTAGTGGCGAGGGAGACAACAGATCTTTAACTTGCAGCTTGGCACCCAATATTGACTCAGGGAGAAGGAGGTGTGGTAAATACTGAGCATGGCCAAGAGAAGATGATTGAGAGAACCCGTTGTTGTGTTTGGCCATGCCTGGTGCCTTGCCAAGGGCCACCAGACCTCCTGCATGTCCCCCACCACCTCTGACTCTCAACTTATCCATCAATGGGAAATACTGTGGGAGCATAGCAGGGGTGGAGCCAAATATACAGTGATCCTGGCAGCACACTATCTTCATGTGATGGTCCAGTAGGTAGATTTGCTTGTTGAGTTCGGCAATCTTGCAGTGTAGCCAAGCCCAGCGAGAGCCTACAACCACGCGAGCTTTCTCCCACAAGTCACTCAGTTCAGTATGTCCTCTGGAATCAGACCATATATCAAAGTGATTACAGTGAATGGTAATGGGGATAATACCAATCGAACAGGTCTGAAGGTCAGCTAGTTTTAAGACCCCAGAGTAAGTGAACGAGGGAAACAGATTAGCCAAGGGAACCTCTACTTAGGGAACACCTCCTCCACCCCACCCTGACACTAAGTTTTAAAATCACACTTTCAATCATTTATCAGACCCAAAAATAGGTAGGCTTATATCAACAGCATCACCCGAGTGCCATTCACGCTTGGCTGGTGAATCAACAGGCCCAGTGATCACGATATGGATATGATGGTAACAGCCTACCTCAGTTGCTGCTCTTGCCTGCTTGCTGTCATGTCCTCTTCCTCCTTTTCATCCTCATCAGATGAAGTGTCAGTCAAGTCGGGGTCCACCAGGGCCTCCAGAGATGCCAGTTGTGCCTTCATGCATCCCATGCTCTTCTGCCCTGACATCCAGTCAACCTCACTCCCCACATAACTACTACCACTGCTACTCACATACGACTCCAACGAGCTGAAAGAATCCTCACATCTTGTCCTGCTGGGAAGGCTTCTGACATCAGCATAGTCCACTTCCATCTCAGACGCCATTATAGTGTTTGGTCCCAATGATGACACTAGTGCTAAAAAGGCATCGTCACTGGCCCCATCCACTTGTATAGGGAAAGCAAGGGCTCCCTCTTGAGTCAAGGCATCCACCTTCCCAGTGTTACTAAGAGTAGGACCCTTGGCCATCCTTGTCCCCTGTTCAGTGCTTTCAATGAACTTTAGCTGTGTGCTTGTGTGAGTGTTTATCAGCCTCAGTTGTCGCTGCCTAATATTTTTCTGGAGGAAAGCAACATGCTTCTCCAGAACTTTCTGTTTGTTTGCCAAATCTCCTGCCCTCCTTGTGACCAGGTTGCCAGCGTAGCGGATGGCCAATTTGGGACATATTAGCCGACTGCTGTTAGAATGATTTGTAAGAGAGCTCTGGTCGCTGCTGTGGGCTCCCTTAGTCTTGGGTGAGCTAAGGTCCAGTAACTGGCCTGTCATTGCATTCCAAGTACTCGACAGGGAGTGCCCATTCTGTCTAACAGTCTCATTTGCCACTAAGGGGGTGGCACTACCATTAGATAGTGGCTTTTGGGAAATACTGCTCGGTTTACAAACTTCCTGAAGACTGGAGCCAGTCTTTCTGCTGCAGTTGTGTGCTAGGAGGCTTCCCACAGTCCTTGCAACTGCCTGCATGTCATTATCACGGTATAAAGCTCTAGGGTCAACGGCCTTATTCACGAGTGCACGGTTACTGTAGGATGATACAGTAGGTGTCCTACCAGGTAGTTGTGATGGCATTTGGCGAAGTACTTGACCAGCTCAAACGAGATGACAGAGTCGTAACACGCACAGACCAGGAGTATCAGCGAATGTATATCATCGTAACAGTTAGAGGTTACCCGTTGCTAACAATTTACTTCATTCGCCATGAGGCCGCGACAAAACTAGCTCAGAACGTGGCGCTTAATACGTAATACATCCTATTTGCCTTATAAGGTGTTACGGGGTGCCAAATATTTCAGACCCCTAAACAAATAAGTCATGTGACTTGTGTATGACATCATTTAGTGAAGTTGTTGGTCTCTGCAAAGACTGAGTATCATGGCCTCCCAGAGTTTCCTTGCTGTGCCTTCCAAAGCTACTAAAAATATTGAGTTTGAAAAAGGCTTCCTGAGGTTTATAGGGAATAACTATGATGATACACCATCGCGCTATGCTGAAGCAGTGAAGGAGTTCTCCACGCTGCGAGAGTCGACGGTGGTGAAGTCTCCTGATAAGCATGAAACTGGGCTGGATCTAATTACTAGGTTAGTAGCAGCGTTCTGTGTACTGAGGTGTAGACGACTGAAGTCACAGTGTATTTTATGTCGTTTATTTTATCTGGACAAGTTCAATGCTTATTGTAACTTGTGTTTATTCATTCCAATGCTGCCATATGCCATCTAGATTTGTCATTTGCAGAGATAACATCTGGTCATATGATCTTGACCTTTTATGACTTAGAATAGACTGGTTGTTGCAATAGGCTGGTCTGTTACTGAGTATTTGTTACAATATTTGACACTGTGCAGATATTACGACCAGCTCTGTGCCATAGAGAACAAACTTCCTATATCTGAATCACAGGTGAGTAAGTAGTGACATTATTATGTGTGCCACTATAACATATCACTTATGACATCTCAACCTGCCCCTCCAAATATGCAACCAGTGTACTATTAATATGCACTATCACAGCTACTTAGTTTATCTTCAGTGTTATTGCCAGCATGATTATTAAATCCTACCCACTAATATGTGCTCATTCATTAATTTCGGCCAGATGCAAATGCCTTGAAGTGTGTTCTGCAGTAGGTGGCTTCTGATACCAGTCAAGAGTCTGAGTGGAACAACGCCAGTTCTCATTGCTTAGGGGTGTCATGTGCTGCTCCCCCCCCCTCCCTTTTTTAAAACTACATATGGGTTCCTAATATCCTGACTGGCTGCCTAGCCTAATATCCTGACTGACTGCTAACCTAATATCCCAAGTTCTATCCTAATAATATCCTGCCATATCCTAAATATATAATGACTGTTTTCATTTTGGTGTGCATTATCTGGTGCTAACTAGTGGTAGTGCTAGTGGATACTGAACACAAGATGGCTGTAGTTGAGACAGCTTTGACCAAGTATGGGTAGGTCACACCAAGCCAATGGAGGTCACCTGATGTCTTCCCTTTACCTAATTGGAACTAGAACTGTCCCTGTTGTTCTTCGTGTGTTACCATGTGACTTGCCACATTTGTTTATTTGTTGTGCAGATTAGAGTCAAGTTCTCGTGGACTGAAGCCTTCTGTAAGGGAGGCCTGTTTGGTGGTGGCAAGTCAGTTTGTAAGTGGACATATTTCAAACTATTTTAGTTATTC
Organism: Cladorhizidae sp. MBARI D1340-BT2; assembly: GCA_028752905.1. NCBI lineage: Eukaryota > Metazoa > Porifera > Demospongiae > Poecilosclerida > Cladorhizidae > Cladorhizidae sp. MBARI D1340-BT2. The sequence goes on from JAQNBH010000007.1 coordinate 1,189,087, forward strand.
AAGTGCACGTCACTCTGGTAGCCTCTGGCTTTGCTGCGCGTAGAGTGTGGCATATAAACTATTTTGTATTATGTTCTACTGCAATGGAAGCGACACGTTTTTGATGGCTTCTCTAGTGTCGTGTTGATTACTATGTCAGCAAGTCACGCTCAGGGGCAGCTAATGCTTTCATGTGATCCAGTGAGGCTCAGGATATGAAGTGTGTAGAACTCAGCCAGGTTCTTGCTTCCTGGTTGGGTGGCATTAGTGAGTTCCAGGTCGGTGGACGGGGCACTCGTTGACCAGGTGGCCTGTTGTCTGACGTTCTCCACATTCACAGGCCTCCACATTCACATGCCGAGGAGTCGGCAAGATGCCATGCGTGCATGATGCCTTGAAATAACCCATTCCAGTTCTGAGCCGGTTTAGGTGGCATATTCCCTTCCAACGACAAGTGCTAAACTTTGTCTAAAGATAGTATTCAAACAACAAACACTTATGTGCACTTATTAATAGCGGCAGACGAGAAAAGACTGAGTGAGTATTACTTCTTTTCAGTATCAACTTGACACAAATGAATTGTTGGTATATCGTATTTGCTATATGGTCATGTGAGGTTATATCACATGACTGTAAGGTCACATGACTATTAGGTCACATGACTGTAGGTCACATGCCTGATGACTGGCATGCACAGTTGAGTGAGTGAGCTTGATTAGTTTTCCAGAGCTTGATGAAATATTTATTGTTGTGCAGATGGGAGGGGATGGGAGGGCACATGATCGCATCCCATAATGAGCGGATGTTAATATGTGATATCAAGTGTCCCTCTGGTGCACTCCATTTGCTGAGTGGGCGACCTTCACGTGCAACGCAGTATGTATGTGATCGTTATGGTAGCTGCAAGTTCACTCTTCTAATTTTAGCAAGCCTAGAAGGCTGCACTTGAAGGTTTGCAGGGAGGAAGAGGACAGCAGCATAAGTAGGCCCTCCTTACTGATGAGGTGCAGCCACAGAGTGTAAACAAACATCCAAGTCTTAGTGTGGGGTGAGGTTTTTCCCTCAGGCTGGCTCAAAGTAAACTGTTCTAGTGTTGCAGTGTTGGTGAAGGGACATCTGGCCTGACATAATGCCCCTGCCTGGAAGTATTTGCTCTCCTTGGAACTTACACTGCCACTGGCTGGGATGGTACACTAAGTCCCCACAGTTCTGGAGAGTCAGCTAGGAGTGACATCAGGAGGTACACTAAGTCCCCACAGTTCTGGAGAGTCAGCTAAGAGTGACATCAGGAGGTACACTAAGTCCCCACAGTTCTGGAGAGTCAGCCAGGAGTGACGTGAATGTCGGGGACTGGCTGGAGTGCATACCAGGCTAGGATATCAGCTTGAACGGCTGGCATGTGAGCGTGCGTGTGTGTGGTGAATATGTGAGATTTCAATGTGTAAACTGCACCATCACAGGAATGTTGATAACAGCAGTGTCAAGGTGGAGCTGTGGCTGCCACAGACAATCCTGGGGGGCACAGACAATCCTGGGGGGTACAGAGTTGAAAGTTGTTGCTCACCTAATCCTAGCCAGTATGAAGTGGGCAAGAACCTTGACCTTTGGGCATCACTGCATAAATGGTCCATATATTATGACACTGTCTCCAATGCTTATCAGGTTATGGCAGCCATTCATAGCTGGTTGCCTGGCACTACATACCATGCAGCTTTAGTAGGTGGTATGCCGCTACAGCAGCGTGGAGGTCCAATGCTGCCATGCCAACTCCTGTGGTCCTCTAAAGTTCAGAGGTGTTACCCCTCTTACCCTCTCTCAGGGAAATAACTATGAACTTTGGACATGATGGATGGTCCAACTGGCACCACTGGACGTGTGTGTGGGGGGGGGGGGACACTCCAGACTAACAGTGGAACCCTTATTCTGGTCTGCTTGGGACCAGGGGCTGCCCCAACTCTCTGAAATTCCCCCTGGAACTTAGAAAGAAGAAATCACCAGCTGTGGTCCTCCACTTATGCTCCAAAAAAAGTTTTTTTTGTTGTAAATATTGTAAAAAGTCATTATATACTAGCCACTAGCAGCTGTACAACTTATGTTGAGGACTAATTGATTTTGCAGCTAATCTTGCCCTCAATTATTTTTCATGGTTGCTGCCCAGTAGTGAAATTGGCCAGTCTGGGTTAGGGGAGTTCCTTTGTCATGTAACCTGAGGTCCCTCTGTCTATGTAGCCTGGGGTAAGGGAGGTTCCTCTGTCTATGTAGCCAGGGGTAAGGGAGGTTCCTCTGTCTATGTAGCCAGGGGTAAGGGAGGTTCCTCTGTCTATGTAGCCTGGGGTAAGGGAGGTTCCTCTGTCTATATAGCCAGGGGTAAGGGAGGTTCCTCTGTCTATATAGCCAGGGGTAAGGGAGGTTCCTCTGTCTATGTAGCCAGGGGTAAGGGAGGTTCCTCTGTCTATGTAGCCAGGGGTAAGGGAGGTTCCTATGTCTATGTAGCCAGCGGTAAGGGAGGTTCCTCTGTCTATGTAGCCAGGGGTAAGGAAGGTTCCTCTGTCTATGTAGCCAGGGGTAAGGGAGGTTCCTCTGTCTATGTAGCCAGGGGTAAGGGAGGTTCCTCTGTCTATGTAGCCAGGGGTAAGGGAGGTTCCTCTGTCAATGTAGCCTGGGGTAAGGGAGGTTCCTCTGTCTATGTAGCCAGGGGTAAGGGAGGTTCCTCTGTCTATGTAGCCAGGGGTAAGGGAGGTTCCTCTGTCTATGTAGCCAGGGGTAAGGGAGGTTCCTCTGTCTATGTAGCCAGGGGTAAGGGAGGTTCCTATGTAGCCAGGGGTAAGGAAGGTTCCTCTGTCTATGTAGCCAGGGGTAAGGGAGGTTCCTCTGTCTATGTAGCCAGGGGTAAGGGAGGTTCCTCTGTCTATGTAGCCAGGGGTAAGGGAGGTTCCTCTGTCTGCCTGGGGTAAGGGAGGTTCCTCTGTCTATGTAGCCAGGGGTAAGGGAGGTCCCTATGTCTATGTAGCCAGGGGTAAGGGAGGTTACTCTGTCTATGTAGCCTGGGGTAAGGGAGGTTCCTCTGTCTGCCTGGGGTAAGGGAGGTTCCTCTGTCTATGTAGCCAGGGGTAAGGGAGGTCCCTCTGTGTATGTAGCCTGGGTAAGGGAGGTTCCTCTGTCTATGTATAGCCAGGGGTAAGGGAGGTTCCTCTGTCTATGTAGCCAGGGGTAAGGGAGGTTCCTCTGTCTATGTAGCCAGGGGTAAGGGAGGTCCCTCTGTCTATGTAGCCTGGGGTAAGGGAGGTTCCTCTGTCTATGTAGCCAGGGGTAAGGAAGGTTCCTCTGTCTATGTAGCCAGGGGTAAGGGAGGTTCCTCTGTCTATGTAGCCTGGGGTAAGGGAGGTTCCTCTGTCTATGTAGCCAGGGGTAAGGGAGGTTCCTCTGTGTATGTAGCCTGGGTAAGGGAGGTTCCTCTGTCTATGTAGCCAGGGGTAAGGGAGGTTCCTCTGTCTATGTAGCCAGGGGTAAGGAAGGTTCCTCTGTCTATGTAGCCAGGGGTAAGGGAGGTTCCTCTGTCTATGTAGCCAGGGGTAAGGGAGGTTCCTCTGTCTATGTAGCCAGGGGTAAGGAAGGTTCCTCTGTCTATGTAGCCAGGGGTAAGGGAGGTTCCTCTGTCTGTGTAGCCAGGGGTAAGGGAGGTTCCTCTGTCTATGTAGCCAGGGGTAAGGAAGGTTCCTCTGTCTATGTAGCCAGGGTAAGGGAGGTTCCTCTGTCTATGTAGCCAGGGGTAAGGGAGGTTCCTCTGTCTATGTAGCCAGGGGTAAGGGAGGTTCCTCTGTCTATGTAGCCAGGGGTAAGGGAGGTTCCTCTGTCTATGTAGCCTGGGGTAAGGGAGGTTCCTCTGTCTATGTAGCCATGGGTAAGGGAGGTTCCTCTGTCTATGTAGCCAGGGGTAAGGGAGGTTCCTCTGTCTATGTAGCCAGGGGTAAGGGAGGTCCCTCTGTCTATGTAGCCAGGGGTAAGGGAGGTTCCTCTGTCTATGTAGCCAGGGGTAAGGGAGGTTCCTCTGTCTATGTAGCCAGGGGTAAGGGAGGTTCCTCTGTCTATGTAGCCAGGGGTAAGGGAGGTTCCTCTGTCTATGTAGCCTGGGGTAAGGGAGGTTCCTCTGTCTATGTAGCCAGGGGTAAGGAAGGTTCCTCTGTCTATGTAGCCAGGGGTAAGGGAGGTTCCTCTGACTATGTAGCCTGGGTAAGGGAGGTTCCTCTGTCTATGTAGCCAGGGGTAAGGAAGGTTCCTCTGTCTATGTAGCCAGGGGTAAGGGAGGTTCCTCTGTCTATGTAGCCAGGGGTAAGGGAGGTTCCTCTGTCTATGTAGCCAGGGGTAAGGGAGGTTCCTCTGTCTATGTAGCCAGGGGTAAGGGAGGTTCCTCTGTCTATGTAGCCAGGGGTAAGGAAGGTTCCTCTGTCTATGTAGCCTGGGGTAAGGAAGGTTCCTCTGTGTATGTAGCCTGGGGTAAGGGAGGTTCCTCTTGTCTATGTAGCCAGGGGTAAGGGAGGTTCCTCTTGTCTATGTAGCCTGGGGTAAGGGAGGTTCCTCTTGTCTATGTAGCCAGGGGTAAGGGAGGTTCCTCTGTCTATGTAGCCAGGGGTAAGGAAGGTTCCTCTGTCTATGTAGCCTGGGGTAAGGAAGGTTCCTCTGTGTATGTAGCCTGGGGTAAGGGAGGTTCCTCTTGTCTATGTAGCCAGGGGTAAGGGAGGTTCCTCTGTCTATGTAGCCTGGGGTAAGGGAGGTTCCTCTTGTCTATGTAGGCAGGGGTAAGGGAGGTTCCTCTGTCTATGTAGCCAGGGGTAAGGAAGGTTCCTCTGTCTATGTAGCCAGGGGTAAGGGAGGTTTCTCTGTCTATGTAGGCAGGGGTAAGGGAGGTTCCTCTGTCTATGTAGCCAGGGGTAAGGGAGGTTCCTCTGTCTATGTAGCCAGGGGTAAGGGAGGTTCCTCTGTCTATGTAGCCAGGGGTAAGGGAGGTTCCTCTGTCTATGTAGCCAGGGGTAAGGGAGGTTCCTCTGTCTATGTAGCCAGGGGTAAGGGAGGTTCCTCTGTCTATGTAGCCAGGGGTAAGGGAGGTTCCTCTGTCGGCCTGGGGTAAGTGAGGTTCCTTGTCTGCTTGGGGTAAGGGAGGTTCCTCCATCTATGAATCTTTTATTACTCTACACAGGTATAGTGTCTGTCATCTGAGTAGCTGTCAGCTATTCAAGATGATTATAGGATATATAGCAGTCAGATAATGATTGGCAGCTTGTGGGAGTGATGTGGCACACCTTCTCTATGCTGTGTTACTTTCCTATAGCCCTAGCCCTAGCCCCAAGAGTGTGTATGCGGTGTACTTGCAGAGGCTCTGGTGTGCCTTGACTGTGTTGATAAAACGTCTTCTTACAATTATGTTTAGTGTGGTGGTGTGAGGTGATGTTGGAAATAATTAATGATGTTGATGGTGGGTGGTGGTGGATATACTGTAGTAGTGTTGGTGGTAGTTGGTGAAGGTGATGGTGGAGGAAGTGATGGTGGTGATTGGTGATGTCATGATGCTTGAGGTCGAAGGGGAGGTGGGTGGCCAGGTAAAATACACTGGCGTACACTGTACTTGTGTTTCTATTGGTCCATAGCGGAGACGTCGTCCGTGTACGAGCGGTGCTGTGTTCTCTTCAATGTGGGGGCGCTGCAGTCCCAGGTAGCCAAGGTGCAGAACTTTAGCAGTGATGAAGGACTCAAGTCTGCAGCCAAGTACTTCCAGGTGAGGCAGAATGTCCAGCACTCACCCAACCTTCCCCAGGACCTCCCAAGATTCTCCGTAATCTTGGGACACTCCTAGTGAGGGTGACTGACTATGCATGATCCCCCAAACATATTAATCCTTTGGATACTTGGAAGTATTTTAGATCGTCTAGAATATTTCTAGACGTAGTCTAGAAGACTCCTAGCCCTGATTCCAGGGTAACGACCATCACCTAGCCCTGATTCCAGGGTAACGACCATCACCTAGCCCTGATTCCAGGGTAACGACCATCACCTAGCCCTGATTCCAGGGTAACGACCATCATCATGACCCAGGATCTTGTCTGTATTGTGCAGAGCCCTGATTCCAGGGTAACGACCATCACCTAGCCCTGATTCCAGGGTAACGACCATCACCTAGCCCTGATTCCAGGGTAACGACCACTGATTCCAGGGTAACGACCATCACCTAGCCCTGCTTCCAGGGTAACGACCATCACCATGACCCAGGATCTTGTCTGTATTGTGCAGTGCTGAAGCTGGCGGGTTAGGCTGGAGTGAGTGGTGGGTGTGTGGGTGTGTAAGTGTTGCTATGTGGAAGGGAGTGAGTTTATACTTGCGGCAGGTGGTCCAGTGATGCTGTGCAACTCCAGAATCAACTCCAGATGTCCCAACTTGAAAATAACCCTGATCCTTGCCCTAGCTCCTGTGACCCTGACCCTGACCTACAAATATGTATATGTTATGTGTGTGTGTGTGTGTATGTGTGTGTTGCTAGGCTATATATATATATATGTCTGTGTGTATATATGTATACTATATACAGTAGCGGTCAAAAATAACTTTACGTTGCGTTTCTTTACAACGCACATGGTACGCTTGAGCGTTTAAAAAGCAACGCACGATCAACCATTTAAGAACGCACGGATAACGGTTCGCACGAACATTGCACCGTTGGAATGCACTGTTGTTTAATTTTACCTCGATCAGTACACGTGACAAATAGCGCATTTGTAATAGGCAGTCCCAGTTCTATTTAGGTGGCATTGCAGCAGCTGGCCAGTGTAGGTGGTGGCTAGCCCGTCAAACTGAAGGATACTATTCCTGTAAGTCCCTTCCCTAGTGCTTGCTCTTGATGTGTTGGAGGATTTTTTGTCTTACTGAGCTCAACTAGTTCCTTTGTCTGACAAATTTACTTGCTGGTATTTCTGTGTAGCTTAGATTAGATTTTGTTGCTAGCTACTGCAGTGCTAATTCTTTTAAGATTTCTGCCTTTTTTTGCCAACATTTCTACCCAAATACTTCGGTCTTCAGCAGCATCTTAGTGAGCATCTGATGGATGATCCGAGTATTTTCACTTGAGCTTGATCACGACATGCATGAGCTAAACTTGGTGCACATAAAGAGGTCTTGAATGTAATGAAATCCTCTGCACTTTTATGTTTTTAAAATGTAACAAGAGCTTGGAGTCTTTATGCAGTGGCTTGCTAGGTGGGGGTATAGACGTCTTGATAATGTTCTATATTCTGGCTGCATGAGAACTGTCACCGTTATGCACTGTATGGGGTTGGCTCCAAAAGGGGGAAGCTGTCAGCAACTGTTGTGACTAATAGCACTTGAGGAGTTGGATGTCTGTGGTTTGTAAATGCAGTACCGAGGATGGAGATGTCAAACTGGAGAAGATACAAAACAACCACTAGCTTTACACCTACACCAGTAGCAGGACCTTTACTTGCCTTGTCAATATTATCAGATAACAACTACTGCACCAAACCACGCACACACAAAGATGTGGCATAAATTGAAATACACATTAGCAATACCCAGCAGGGTTTCATTTAGGGGGGGGGGGCAGGGGTTTTGCCCCCCCCTTGGAAATTGTATTATTAAAATTCATTAGAAACTTTGTCACATCTTTAACCATCATGCCCCCATTAAAATCCGGATTCCTCCAGTTGCGCCCCCCCTTGGACAATTTTCTAAATGAAACCCTGCCCAGTACTGCTATTTAGTTTGATGATGTGAGAAATCACCTCTAAACAAAACTGCCTGTTGTATCACAAGCTGCACTTGTCAAACCAAATGATATTCTCAAATGCACTTTCTGCCTTGCCAGACAAATTGCCATGTCACTCCAGCCTCTTGACCCGGAGTGGAAGGGAGACAAAATATGGTGTAAATAAATTTGAACAAGAAACCTGCTTACTTGAGATCCACCAGAGTTGAGCCCTGGCTGGTTACTTGAGGTCCACCAGAGTTGAGCCCTGGCTGGTTACTTGAGGTCCACCAGAGTTGAGCCCTGGCTGGTTACTTGAGGTCCACCAGAGTTGAGCCCTGGCTGGTTACTTTAGGTCCACCAGAGTTGAGCCCTGGCTGGTTACTTGAGGTCCACCAGAATTGAGCCCTGGCTGGTTACTTTAGGTCCACCAGAGTTGAGCCCTGACTGGTTACTTTAGGTCCACCAGAGTTGAGCCTGGCTGGTTACTTTAGGTCCACCAGAGTTGAGCCCTGGCTGGTTACTTTAGGCCCACCAAAGTTGAGCCCTGGCTGGTTACTTTAGGTCCACCAGAGTTGAGCCCTGGCTGGTTACTTACATCCACCAGAGTTGAGCCCTGGCTGGTTACTTTAGGTCCCCCAGAGTTGAGCCCTGGCTGGTTACTTGAGGTCCACCAGAGTTGAGCCCTGGCTCCACCAGAGTTGAGCCCTGGCTGGCTGGTTACTTTAGGTCCACCAGAGTTGAGCCCTGGCTGGTTACTTTAGGTCCACCAGAGTTGAGCCCTGGCTGGTTACTTGAGGTCCACCAGAGTTGAGCCCTGGCTGGTTACTTTAGGTCCACCAGAGTTGAGCCCTGGCTGGTTACTTTAGGTCCACCAGAGTTGAGCCCAGGCTGGTTACTTGAAGTCCACCAGAGTTGAGCCCTGACTGGTTACTTGAGGTCCACCAGAGTTGAGCTCTGGCTGGTTACTTTAGGTCCACCAGAGTTGAGTCCTGGCTGGTTACTTGAGGTCCACCAGAGTTGAGCCCTGACTGGTTACTTGAGGTCCACCAGAATTGAGCCCTGGCTGGTTACTGACTGGTTACTTGAGGTCCACCAGAGTTGAGCTCTGGCTGGTTACTTTAGGTCCACCAGAGTTGAGTCCTGGCTGGTTACTTGAGGTCCACCAGAGTTGAGACCTGGCTGGTTATTTGAGGTCCACCAGAATTGAACCCTGGCTGGTTACTTGAGGTCCACCAGAATTGAGCCCTGGCTGGTTACTTTAGGTCCACCAGAGTTGAGCTCTGACTGGTTACTTTAGCCTAGGTCCACCAGAGTTGAGCCCTGGCTGGTTACTTTAGGTCCACCAGAGTTGAGCCCTGGCTGGTTACTTGAAGTCCACCAGAGTTGAGCCCTGGCTGGTTACTTTAGGTCCACCAGAGTTGAGCCCTGGCTGGTTACTTTAGGTCCACCAGAGTTGAGCCCCGGCTGGTTACTAGAGGTCCACCAGAATTGAGCCCTGCTGGTTACTTGAGGTCCACCAGAGTTGAGCCCTGGCTGGTTACTTTAGGTCCACCAGAGTTGAGCCCTGGCTGGTTACTTGAGCCCTGGCTGGTTACTTGAGGTCCACCAGAGTTGAGCCCTGGCTGGTTACTTGAGGTCCACCAGAGTTGAGCCCTGGCTGGTTACTTTAGGTCCACCAGAGTTGAGCCCTGACTGGTTACTTTAGGTCCACCAGAGTTGAGCCCTGGCTGGTTACTTTAGGTCCACCAGAGTTGAGCCCTGGCTGGTTACTTGAGGTCCACCAGAGTTGAGCCCTGGCTGGTTACTTTAGGTCCACCAGAGTTGAGCCCTGGCTGGTTACTTGAGGTCCACCAGAGTTGAGCCCTGGCTGGTTACTTGAGGTCCACCAGAGTTGAGCCCTGGCTGGTTACTTTAGGTCCACCAGAGTTGAGTCCTGGCTGGTTACTTTAGGTCCACCAGAGTTGAGCCCCGGCATGCAAGTTATGTGTATCTTAGTTTGCTTATACATCACCCAGTGTCGTCTCAAACATGTAAGCACCCACAAGCCAAAGCATTACCTTGTCCGCCTCTGAATAGATGCAATATGAACTGCCACGCAATGTACAACCATGAGATGTCTGTCCTACACCAAAAATATGGCTCTCAAAGAGTAATCATTGCTTTGAAGAAAGCCTCTACTGTAGTTGGTAGGCCATCATTAGATGATATATTAAAGAAAGTTACTGTCGCTGTAATAGAGTATAGTTTTTGTAATGCTCTGCATAGAAAGGCATTTCAGGTTCCTGACTTCATATTCCTCGTGGCATGGCACAAACACTTACCTGAGCACTTGAGCCTCCGACAACTCATTTCCTCATTGAACAAAAGGTCGTGTGGGATCGCAGGTAGCGTTTCATGGAGTTCAGGTCGCCCTACCTGGTTACACGAGTCCATTGGCAATTGTTGGGTGCTTCAAGCCTTAGGTCGAGCTTCAGAATTCTTTGGGGCGAGTATGCGAGAAAGAGAGCTGTTAACCAACTGATTTACTCGAGCGAGCGACTAAACGCATCACATGAACGTTTAGTTTCTTTTCAGTATGCAACGCACGCTGCGTTTTCGAAGGACACTTTTTTTGTGTGTGTGTGTGACTAAAGTATACTTTATTAAATTTTCACATGCACACATGATAGGTGGAAAGAGTTCACGCTTGAAAATACACAGTAAGAAACGCACACGCAACCCTTGCTTTCAAAACGTAGTTCATACGTTGTTCGAAAACGCAATATAAAATTATTTTTGACCGCTTCTGTATATGTAAACATGTGTTGTTAGGCTATATATATGTCGTATGTGTGTATATATATGTATACTATATATATATGTGCGTGTGTGTTACTAGGCTATATAGATGTCGTATATATGTATACTATATATATATATGTACATGTGTGTATATATGTGTACTATATATATGTGCGTGTGTGTTGCTAGGTGATACTATATATATATGTGTGTGTGTTGCTAGGCTATATATATGTCGTAAGGGTCATTCCTTTATTACTCAATAACTATGGCAGTTAGGCCAATTCTGATGCCAGAAATGGACTCCTGGCGCAATTTTAGCTACTGGATGTAGTTTTTAAACCTGAAATCATAATATTTAGGGGGAAATGGTAACTTTAGTCTCATGGCAGTGTGACGTGACGGTCGCGGGGGCCAAAATTGGGTGGGGCCGTATCTCAGGAACAGTTGAGAGTTGGGCGATTTTTTTTTGCATGGCGACATATCTCATACATAGGTAGGATGAGTATGAACCAATTCTGATAATATGACCCCGAAGCCCCTGGGTTGAGTTGATATGGAATGACCCGTATGTGTGTATATATGTATACTATATATACATGTATATATGTACATGTGTGTTGCTAGGCTATATACATGTCTATGAGTGTGTACTATATGTATACTATATATATATATATGTGTGTGCGTGTGTGTTGCTAGGCTTCGGCAGGGACCTTCCAGTTGCTGCAGGAGCAAGTGTTTGCTCACCTGCAGACAGCACCCACTCCTGACCTCTCTGCCGAGTGCACCACTGCCCTGGTTGGGCTCATGCTGGCACAGGCACAGGAGAGCTTCTGCATCAAGGCTGCCAAGGGTGAGGGTGTGTGAGTGTGTGTGAGGGATAGGGCTGGGGGTGAGGAAGTGTGTGAGGGCTCAGTGTGTTGAGGGTACGGCTAGGGCAGGCAAGTGAGGTGTGTGGGGATGAGGAAGTGTGTACATGTGCGTACACATGTTTGTGGGGAATGAGTAAGTGTATACATGTGCGTACACATGTTTGTGGGGAATTAGTAAGTGTGTACATGTGCGTACACATGTTTGTGGGGAATGAGTAAGTGTGTACATGTGCATACACATGTTTGTGGGGAATGAGTAAGTGTATACATATGCGTACACATGTTTGTGGGGAATGATTAAGTGTGTACATGTGCGTACACATGTTTGTGGGGAATGAGTAAGTGTGTACATGTGCGTACACATGTTTGTGGGGAATGAGTAAGTGTGTACATGTGCGTACACATGTTTGTGGGGAATGAGTAAGTGTATACATGTGCGTACACATGTTTGTGGGGAATGAGTAAGTGTGTACATGTGCGTACACATGTTTGTGGGGAATGAGTAAGTGTATACATGTGCGTACACATGTTTGTGGGGAATGAGTAAGTGTGTATGTACATGTGTGTGTTTGTGTCTCATGTTTGTGCAGACAAGATCAAGGATCATGTGATTGCTAAGATAGCTATGCAGGCAGCCGACCTCTATGCCGATACCCTCACCAACATGCAGGCAGGCTCCATCAAGACCATGTGGGACAAGGTGCAGACTCCATGGGTCGAGGGGGGAGGGGGGGGGGCACCCAAGTTTCTTCCAATCCTCCATACTGATACTTCCAATCCTCCATACTGATACACTTCCAATCCTCCATACTGATACACTTCCAATCCTCCATACTGATACACTTCCAATCCTCCATACTGATACACTTCCAATCCTCCATACTGATACACTTCCAATCCTCACATACTGATACTTCCAATCCTCCATACTGATACACTTCCAATCCTCCATACTGATACACTTCCAATCCTCCATACTGATACACTTCCAATCCTCCATACTGATACTTCCAATCCTCCATACTGATACACTTCCAATCCTCCATACTGATACACTTCCAATCCTCCATACCAATCCTCACATACTGATACACTTCCAATCCTCCATACTGATACACTTCCAATCCTCCATACTGATACACTTCCAATCCTCCATACTGATACACTTCCAATCCTCCATACTGATACTTCCAATCCTCCATACTGATACTTCCAATCCTCCATACTGATGCACATGAGGACAAGCATGAACTATTTTGTTGTGAGTATTATGTGACTGTCAGAAAGTGTTGACTTCTGCTACTTATCCATTGGCCATCACATCCCACCTGAGCCCGAGCCATTCCTGTGTGTGTGCGCTTCTCCGTGCAAGTGAATATAATTGTAAGCTATACCTTGTGTGGTGTATGTGTGTGTGTGTGTGTGTGTGTGTGCCCTGCAGGGATGGGTGCAGATGGTGGCCGCCAAGCAGGCCTACTTCCATGCCGTAGCTCAGCACCGCATGGGGCTAGTGGCGCAGACCAAGAAGAACTTTGGCGAGACAGTGGCTAGGTTGCAGGTACATGATTACTCGAGCCAAGGGGGCGAAGCTGTAGCGTGTATAATGTATTCATGGTATTCATGGTTGCCACTCCCCCTCCTTGTCGTCATAGAAAGCCAAGGAGTTACTGGTAGAGGCGGAGAGGAGAGGAGAGGGCTCCTTCAAGTCCTACGTAAGTCTTCCTTTGTTGCTTGAGTGTGTGGTATGTTGCTGTTGCTCGTCTCTGTTGTTGAAAGGGTCTGATGCAACAACATCAAATGCTAGTGTTAGTTATCTCTTTCTGCCATCAGCTTAAAAGTGGTCTTGCCGACGTCTCATCTGAACTAGTTTAGTCGTGTGTACTTTAGGCTGAGAAAGTGGGCACATGTAAGGTAGTTTATATCCAGACCAAGAGTCTGGGAAAGTGAGCACATGTAAGGTAGTATATATCCAGACCAAGAGTCTGGGCTGAGAAAGTGAGCACATGTAAGGTAGTTTATATCCAGACCAAGAGTCTGGGCTGAGAAAGTGAGCACATGTAAGGTAGTTTATATCCAGACCAAGAGTCTAGGCTGAGAAAGTGAGCACATGTAAGGTAGTTTATATCCAGACCAAGAGTCTGGGCTGAGAAAGTGAGCACATGTAAGGTAGTTTATATCCAGACCAAGAGTCTGGGCTGAGAAAGTGAGCACATGTAAGGTAGTTTATATCCAGACCAAGAGTCTGGGCTGAGAAAGTGAGCACATGTAAGGTAGTTTATATCCAGACCAAGAGTCTGGGCTGAGAAAGTGAGCACATGTAAGGTAGTTTATATCCAGACCAAGAGTCTGGGCTGAGAAAGTGAGCACATGTAAGGTAGTTTATATCCAGACCAAGAGTCTGGGCTGAGAAAGTGAGCACATGTAAGGTAGTTTATATCCAGACCAAGAGTCTGGGCTGAGAAAGTGAGCACATGTAAGGTAGTCTATATCCAGACCAAGAGTCTGGGCTGAGAAAGTGAGCACATGTAAGGTAGTTTATATCCAGACCAAGAGTCTGGGCTGAGAAAGTGAGCACATGTAAGGTATGTAGTTTATATCTAGACCAAGAGTCTGGGCTGAGAAAGTGAGCACATGTAAGGTAGTTTATATCCAGACCAAGAGTCTGGGCTGAGAAAGTGAGCACATGTAAGGTAGTTTATATCCAGACCAAGAGTCTGGGCTGAGAAAGTGAGCACATGTAAGGTAGTTTATATCCAGACCAAGAGTCTGGGCTGAGAAAGTGAGCACATGTAAGGTAGTTTATATCCAGACCAAGAGTCTGGGCTGAGAAAGTGAGCACATGTAAGGTAGTTTATATCCAGACCAAGAGTCTGGGCTGAGAAAGTGAGCACATGTAAGGTAGTTTATATCCAGACCAAGAGTCTGGGCTGAGAAAGTGAGCACATGTAAGGTAGTTTATATCCAGACCAAGAGTCTGGGCTGAGAAAGTGAGCACATGTAAGGTAGTATATATCCAGACCAAGAGTCTGGGCTGAGAAAGTGGGCACATGTAAGGTAGTTTATATCCAGACCAAGAGTCTGGGCTGAGAAAGTGGGCACATGTAAGGTAGTATATATCCAGACCAAGAGTCTGGGCTGAGAAAGTGAGCACATGTAAGGTAGTTTATATCCAGACCAAGAGTCTGGGCTGAGAAAGTGAGCACATGTAAGGTACATGTAGTTTATATCCAGACCAAGAGTCTGGGCTGAGAAAGTGAGCACATGTAAGGTAGTTTATATCCAGACCAAGAGTCTGGGCTGAGAAAGTGAGCACATGTAAGGTAGTTTATATCCAGACCAAGAGTCTGGGCTGAGAAAGTGAGCACATGTAAGGTAGTTTATATCCAGACCAAGAGTCTGGGCTGAGAAAGTGGGCACATGTAAGGTAGTTTATATCCAGACCAAGAGTCTCGGCTGAGAAAGTGAGCACAAGTAAGGTAGTTTATATCCAGACCAAGAGTCTGGGCTGAGAAAGTGAGCACATGTAAGGTAGTTTATATCCAGACCAAGAGTCTGGGCTGAGAAAGTGGGCACATGTAAGGTAGTTTATATCCAGACCAAGAGTCTGGGCTGAGAAAGTGGGCACATGTAAGGTAGTATATATCCAGACCAAGAGTCTGGGCTGAGAAAGTGAGCACATGTAAGGTAGTTTATATCCAGACCAAGAGTCTGGGCTGAGAAAGTGAGCACATGTAAGGTAGTTTATATCCAGACCAAGAGTCTGGGCTGAGAAAGTGAGCACATGTAAGGTAGTTTATATCCAGACCAAGAGTCTGGGCTGAGAAAGTGAGCACATGTAAGGTAGTTTATATCCAGACCAAGAGTCTGGGCTGAGAAAGTGAGCACATGATAGGTAGTTTATATCCAGACCAAGAGTCTGGGCTGAGAAAGTGAGCACATGTTGTTGTTGATGGTGTTTGTTGTTGGTGATGGTTGTTGTTGATGGTGTTTGTTGTTGATGGTGTTTGTTGTTGTTGATGGTGTTTGTTGTTGTTGATGGTGTTTGTTGTTGTTCATGGTGTTTGTTGTTGATGGTGTTGGTTGTTGTTGATGGTGTTTGTTGTTGTTCATGGTGTTTGTTGTTGTTGATGGTGTTTGTTGTTGTTCATGGTGTTTGTTGTTGTTGATGGTGTTTGTTTGTTGATGGTGTTTGTTGTTGTTGATGGTGTTTGTTGTTGTTGAAAGTGTTTGTTGTTGTTGATGGTGTTTGTTGTTGATGATAAATGTTGCTTGTTGTTGATATTTGTTGTTTGTTGTTGATGATATTTGTTGCTTGTTGATATTTGTTGTTTGTTGTTGATGATATTTGTTGTTGTTGACCAGGACTTGTCGGCCTCTCTGATCAGGGACCTGGAGCAAGCAGTCAAGGACAACAACTTCATCTACAACGACCTGGTGCCCTCCTTTGGCACGCTGGAGCCACCAGGAAAGGCAACACTGGCCAAGCCAGTGCAGTTCGTTAGCCCGGCCAGCAACTTTCTGGACCTGTTCAAGGACCTCTTGCCCCTGTCTGTCAGCCAGGCCGCCGGCGTCTATACCACCAAGAGGCTAACACTGGTGGCCGCTGAGATGGACCGACTCAGGGACGCCACCCACGCACTGAATGAGTGAGCACACCAATTACTATATAGTGTGTGTGTGTGGGTGTGTATGTTCAAAATCTGTCCACTTAAGTAAAGGGTATCCTTAACCATTCACTGGTGTAAGCATGTATATATATATATACACGGCCAAAAGCTGTTAAAAAATCGATTAAAAATCGATCGCAGGGTTAAAAAATATCCAATAAAGGTAAAAAAATAGCTACTTACTTTCTCTACTTGCCTACTGAATATAAAGGCTATAGATGTTCGGTAACTAAGGGGAGAATATTGAAAAACACTGAATTCGAGCAGCTTTTTGACCATGAACAAGATGTCCGATAGACTAATCTTGTTTTTTGGGGTTCTGGACGATGATTTTGGACTGTCTGAGGGGGAAAGCAGTGATGAAGAAGGTGATGGCATCTCATCTTACCTTGGCCAGACCAGTGTTGACCCTGAAGCTCTGCTATCGCTCAGCAAAGAAGTCAGGCCTGACTTACCTTCAAGCAAGCCTAGCGCTCTCATTCGAGCTAACGATTTGGAAGAAGGTGAGAGTGCTTAGCAATGAAGAAGGCATTGGCTGTGAGTTTAGCTATAGTCAGCTGTGCAGTGAGTACGCAGCATGAACTGCAAAGGCTGTTTTAGCTTCCTTGTTCGTGGGTAGTCCACGAAAAAATGTTAATTTGAGCAATCAGTACCACTGTGTGTCACAAAGAAGGATTGTTTTTCCCCTTCAAACCTCACAGCATGGTAGACCTCACCCTGCAGTAGTGTCCTTGTGTTTAGCTTCAACTGTTGTTGTTGCATTTATTGGTTTCTGCAGGTATTTTCTCTCTGTGCTATATTGTGTGCATATTCATGTGACTCATTGTGATGGCCATATATTGTGCTAGCATGCATATATGTATTTACACTTCTGGAATGTTATAATTCAGATCAAAATATCAAATTGTGGTACACTGTAGACGTAAAGTAGTATGTTTTCATTGTTATGAAGACACATTCAAAACACTCATTCCTGTGACATGGCACTTCATTTTAGAGTCTAATGAACCCTATTTCAACATTGTTACCTACAGTATTAGAGTATTCATGGTACATCTTGTATATTTCTTTTCCTTGTAACTTATAATGATAAAAATACCTTTATGATATTTATATATGAAGGTTAGCTTACTGGCTAAACACACATCAAAACAAGAATTGCCAAGTTCAAATGAGATTCACCTCAATGTGGTTTTGTGGTGTGTTTCTATGACAACAAACACTAACCACAATGTTGGTCAATACAAATGCTATCACAAGTTGTATGGTTGCTAGGGAATTTTACGTAGTATTTCTGTTTACGTAGTATTTCTGAAAAGGCATATCTTCACATAGGTTGTGGTTATTTCATTTTTGAAATAAAAGCCACCAGTGAAATATTTGATTCCGCTGAAAGTAACTGTACAACTTATCAGGTTATTGGTTATTATAATAATATTATTTTATACTATTATTATTATTACTATGTTGTTACAAATGGTTCTTAGATATGTGTCTTCTATCCTATTGTGTGTGTACACATGGGAAAGAACCCTATTGTGTTTACATATGGGAAAGAACCCTCTTGTGTTTACACATGGGAAAGAACCCTATTGTGTTTACACATGGGAAAGAACCCTATTGTGTGTACACATGGGAAAGAACCCTCTTGTGTTTACACATGGGAAAGAACCCTATTGTGTTTACACATGGGAAAGAATCCTATTGTGTTTACACATGGGAAAGAACCCTATTGTGTGTACACATGGGAAAGAACCCTCTTGTGTTTACACATGGGAAAGAACCCTCTTGTGTTTACACATGGGAAAGAACCCTATTGTGTGTACACATGGGAAAGAACCCTCTTGTGTTTACACATGGGAAAGAACCCTCTTGTGTTTACACATGGGAAAGAACCCTATTGTGTTTACACATGGGAAAGAACCCTCTTGTGTTTACACATGGGAAAGAACCCTATTGTGTGTACACATGGGAAAGAACCCTATTGTGTTTACACATGGGAAAGAACCCTATTGTGTGTACACATGGGAAAGAACCCTATTGTGTTTACACATGGGAAAGAACCCTATTGTGTGTACACATGGGAAAGAACCCTCTTGTGTTTACACATGGGAAAGAACCCTATTGTGTTTACACATGGGAAAGAACCCTATTGTGTTTACACATGGGAAAGAACCCTATTGTGTGTACACATGGGAAAGAACCCTCTTGTGTTTACACATGGGAAAGAACCCTCTTGTGTTTACACATGGGAAAGAACCCTCTTGTGTTTACACATGGGAAAGAACCCTATTGTGTGTACACATGGGAAAGAACCCTCTTGTGTTTACACATGGGAAAGAACCCTCTTGTGTTTACACATGGGAAAGAACCCTATTGTGTTTACACATGGGAAAGAACCCTCTTGTGTTTACACATGGGAAAGAACCCTATTGTGTGTACACATGGGAAAGAACCCTATTGTGTTTACACATGGGAAAGAACCCTATTGTGTGTACACATGGGAAAGAACCCTATTGTGTTTACACATGGGAAAGAACCCTATTGTGTGTACACATGGGAAAGAACCCTCTTGTGTTTACACATGGGAAAGAACCCTCTTGTGTTTACACATGGGAAAGAACCCTATTGTGTTTACACATGGGAAAGAACCCTATTGTGTTTACTTATGGGAAAGAACCCTATTGTGTTTACATATGGGAAAGAACCCTATTGTGTTTACTTATGGGAAAGAACCCTATTGTGTGTACACATGGGAAAGAACCCTCTTGTGTTTACACATGGGAAAGAACCCTATTGTACACATGGGAAAGAACCCTCTTGTGTTTACACATGGGAAAGAACCCTATTGTGTGTACACATGGGAAAGAACCCTCTTGTGTTTACACATGGGAAAGAACCCTCTTGTGTTTACACATGGGAAAGAACCCTATTGTGTTTACATATGGGAAAGAACCCTCTTGTGTTTACACATGGGAAAGAACCCTCTTGTGTTTACACATGGGAAAGAACCCTATTGTGTTTACACATGGGAAAGAACCCTATTGTGTTTACACATGGGAAAGAACCCTATTGTGTTTACACATGGGAAAGAACCCTATTGTGTTTACACATGGGAAAGAACCCTATTGTGTTTACACATGGGAAAGAACCCTATTGTGTGTACACATGGGAAAGAATCCTATTGTGTGTACACATGGGCTATTGTGTGTACACATGGGAAAGAACCCTATTGTGTTTACACATGGGAAAGAACCCTATTGTGTGTACACATGGGAAAGAACCCTATTGTGTTTACTTATGGGAAAGAACCCTATTGTGTTTACACATGGGAAAGAACCCTATTGTGTGTACACATGGGAAAGAACCCTATTGTGTGTACACATGGGAAAGAACCCTATTGTGTGTACACATGGGAAAGAACCCTCTTGTGTGTACACATGGGAAAGAACCCTTTTGTGTTTACACATGGAAACTTTTTAGACTCACTTATTCGGATGACTGTATTATTATATATACTGGACTATTTATATACTGGACTATTTCTAGGATGTTTCGATTTGGTAAAAGTCATCTAATGCTAAATAGATTCATTTCCACGATGTCAATATAAATAAAGATTGTTCATGTGTATTTAATGGACTACCTGCACATGTCTAGTATACTACAGGAAGTGTATAGTATAGTACATGAGGTGTCTAGTGTACTAGAGGAAGTGCTAAGCTCTAGACCCAGTTAGTATACCTAGCAAAGTTAGTATACCTAGCAAAGTTAGTATACCTAGCAAAGTTAGTATACCTAGCAAAGTTAGTATACCTAGCAAAGTTAGTATACCTAGCAAAGTTAGTATACCTAGCAAAGTTAGTATACCTAGCAAAGTTAGTATACCTAGCAAAGTTAGTATACTTAGCAAAGTTAGTAGTTTTTCTGTTGCTTTTGATCAAGCAGCAGCTGCAAGTAGCTACAAGTCTAGGGAGGAGTCTAGCAGGAAACCCTGTGATTGCCAGCATAGTGATACAATTGCAGACAGATTAATTGACAGCTTTGACTAAGTATGGAGGCCACTAGCATAGGATGGCTGTGGCCATTGAAGGAATGGTCGTGACTAAGTATGGAGGCCACTAGCATAGGATGGCTGTGGCCATTGAAGGAGAGGGAGTGACTGAGTATGGAGGCCACTAGCATAGGATGGCTGTGGCCATTGAAGGAGAGGCAGTGACTGAGTATGGAGGCCACTAGCATAGGATGGCTGTGGCCATTGAAGGAGAGGTAGTGACTGAGTAAGGAGGCCACTAGCATAGGATGGCTGTGGCCATTGAAGGAGAGGCAGTGACTGAGTAAGGAGGCCACTAGCATAGGATGGCTGTGGCCATTGAAGGAGAGGTAGTGACTAAGTATGGAGGCCACTAGCATAGGATGGCTGTGGCCATTGAAGGAGAGGTAGTGACTAAGTATGGAGGCCACTAGCATAGGATGGCTGTGGCCATTGAAGGAGAGGCAGTGACTGAGTAAGGAGGCCACTAGCATAGGATGGCTGTGGCCATTGAAGGAGAGGTAGTGACTAAGTATGGAGGCCACTAGCATAGGATGGCTGTGGCCATTGAAGGAGAGGCAGTGACTGAGTATGGAGGCCACTAGCATAGGATGGCTGTGGCCATTGAAGGAGAGGTAATGACTAAGTATGGAGGCCACTAGCATAGGATGGCTGTGGCCATTGAAGGAGAGGGAGTGACTAAGTATGGAGGCCACTAGCATAGGATGGCTGTGGCCATTGAAGGAGAGGGAGTGACTGAGTATGGAGGCCACTAGCATAGGATGGCTGTGGCCATTGAAGGAGAGGTAGTGACTAAGTATGGAGGCCACTAGCATAAGATGGCTGTGGCCATTGAAGGAGAGGTAGTGACTGAGTATGGAGGCCACTAGCATAGGATGGCTGTGGCCATTGATAAGTATGGAGGCCACTAGCATAGGATGGCTGTGGCCATTGAAGGAATGGTCGTGACTGAGTATGGAGGCCACTAGCATAGGATGGCTGTGGCCATTGAAGGAGAGGTAGTGACTAAGTATGGAGGCCACTAGCATAGGATGGCTGTGGCCATTGAAGGAGAGGTAGTGACTAAGTATGGAGGCCACTAGCATAGGATGGCTGTGGCCATTGAAGGAGAGGGAGTGGACTGAGTATGGAGGCCACTAGCATAGGATGGCTGTGGCCATTGAAGGAATGGTCGTGACTGAGTATGGAGGCCACTAGCATAGGATGGCTGTGGCCATTGAAGGAGAGGGAGAGGTATGACTGAGTATGGAGGCCACTAGCATAAGATGGCTGCTTGAGCTGCCATGTGTCTGGGACTATATATAAATGCTGGAGTCACATGGTAGACCAAAACATTAACATTTTAGGAGAGAACTGACAGCAGGTGGCCAGTGATTCGATCAAGTGACTGTTCATGATTATGACCACCAACTGCCACATATAGTAGAGGTTTGTTGGCTATTTGTGCAGCATTCTAAGGACCTAACCATAAACGGTAAGTGTTTTTTTTAAACACGTCATTAGGCGCTAAAACTTAATAAGTGCGTCGTCAAGCGTGTGAATGGAAAAAGAATTTTAACCAAAATATTTTCCAACCAGGCGCTTGACCACCCGTACTCAAGTTTTAGTGCCTAATGACAGTTGTATAGAGTAGGGCTTCCTCTAGCCACTAGTGCTAATTTCAGCTCTCTAGCACTTGACAATCTGGAGAAAAATGTGTTCCAAAATCAGGCACTCAGGTTTTGAGGTGCCCCCACTTTAGTTCCAGTAACTTGGCTATAGTTATACCTATGAAAAATATTTTGTATCACAAGAGAGCACAGAGAGAGACCTGCTGTATATCAAGTCCATACCATGAAGTTTGCAGAATCTATGGAGCTATAAAGTGATAAATTGGTAACCACAAAGTTTTTTTAACACTTTCTAGTTACTGTCTCCCTTTAAGTGCACCAACACACTGTGTGCTATGCTAGAGCCACCTTCACTTGCGGCAGGCTAGTCCTACTACCAACACACTGTGTGCTATGCTAGAGCCACCTTCACTTGCAGCAGGCTAGTCCTACTACCAACACACTGTGTGCTATGCTAGAGCTACCTTCACTTGCAGCAGGCTAGTCCTACTACCAACACACTGTGTGCTATGCTAGAGCCACCTTCACTTGCAGCAGGCTAGTCCTACTACCAACACACTGTGTGCTATGCTAGAGCCACCTTCACTTGCAGCAGGCTAGTCCTACTACCAACACACTGTGTGCTATGCTAGAGCCACCTTCACTTGCAGCAGGCTAGTCCTACTACCAACACACTGTGTGCTATGCTAGAGCCATCTTCACTTGCAGCAGGCTAGTCCTACTACCAACACACTGTGTGCTATGCTAGAGCCACCTTCACTTGCAGCAGGCTAGTCCTACTACCAACACACTGTGTGCTGCACCTTCACTTATAGCAGGCTTCACTGACTAGCCATCATTTTTAGCAGCTGGAGACCTGAGCAGCTAGCTAACACAGGTCCCCCAACAGGGTGCTGGCTAGCTTTGAACTTTGCTGGTGGCAACGAGCTTCCCCTCTGCACAATGAGGTCACAGTTTAAATAAAGAGAATCACCTTTTGTCATGAAAGCAAAAATACATTAGCTACCTAAAGAAGCGCATGCAGTAATAAACACTACACCATTGACCTTCACTCTACTCACCACATGTGTCTCTTGCATCATCACCCCCCATACACCATTGACCTTTACTCTACTCACCACATGTGTCTCTTGCATCATCACCCCCCATACACCATTGACCTTTACTCTACTCACCACATGTGTCTCTTGCATCATCACCCTCCGTACACCATTGACCTTTACTCTACTCACCACATGTGTCTCTTGCATCATCACCCCCCCATACACCATTGACCTTTACTCTACTCACCACATGTGTCTCTTGCATCATCACCCTCCGTACACCATTGACCTTCACTCTACTCACCCGCATGTGTCTCTTGCATCATCCTCCCAACACACATACACTCTTGTGTAGACTGCTGACCGATAAGAACTTGCCGGCAGCCATAGAGGACACAGGTGGTGATGAGCTGCCAGAGTCTATCAGGGAGAAGGCTGCAGCTGTGAGTGACCGGGGAGGGTTGAAAAACCTGGAGAAGAAGTTCCAGGAACTTCCTGAGCTCCTGCAGAGGAACAGAGAGATCCTCACCGAGGTGAGTGGTGGGAGGATAACTAGACTCTTGGTCTGTGCCACTCAGAACTTCAGAAGACTGCCCTCCCGAAAGTGCAAGATGGGGTGTTATAGAACGCGTCACATCACAATGTGTGTGTATGTGTGTGTGTGTGCATCTGTGTCTGTGCATATGGTGTGTGTATGTGTGTGCGTGTGTCTGTGCATATATATATGTGTGTGTGTGTGCATGCATATATATGTGTGTGTATGTGTGTGCATGCATATGGTGTGTGTGTATGTGCATATGGTGTGTGTGTATGTATGTGTGTGTGTGTACAGTCTCTGTGTGTGTATACAGTCTCTGTGTGTGTATGGTGTGTTGCATGGTGATATTGATGAAACAAGATCTGCCGTCGTATGGCCTAAGTATTTGATTCGGACATTGATGATCAGGTGGTAAACTTGACGGTGATCAGCATATGTGTTGCCACGGTGATCAGCATATGTGTTGCTAGTCGGAGTGTATATTATATATTGGCAGGTAGTTTTTAGTTGGCGGCACAGTGGTGTTTAACCCTCAAGGCTTCAAATATATCTCCCTGCCAACATTCATGGCTTTGTGCCATCTTGGGCTATGTAAGTTCATTGGCTATGTGCACAGAAGTTGTGTAGTATACTGACAGTGTGAGGTGACGCCATATTGCTCCAGCACTTGCCGAGGGATGTCCAGTCCCCTCTCCTGTCAAGTTCCTGGATGCCCCGGGATACAGCGGCTCTCGCAGGATTCCCGTAGTGAAGGTGGCCGACTGTACGGCATGAATCTTTGAATACCGCTCTATTCAGAATAGACTGTCCTGAGATGTCCACGGCTTAGCCCAAGAATAGCCCTACACTCCTAATAGCCAATGCCCGGGATGCCCTAACTTTAGGCCTAGATCTCCAACAGCCGTCGCCCTAGCATAGAATATCCCTAATCCTGACCCTTGCCCTAGCCTAGCCCTAGCCTAGCCCTAGCCCTGGTTCCATGTTATGTGATGTGTACGTACATCACTGTCGCTAGGGGCATCCTAAGATAATACCAAACATTCCAGGAATCCTGCAATGTTCCAGGAAAAGCGTTGTAGTGAGTACGACAGAGCGATGCTCAAGGTGTTGCCTGTGAGTGGAAGCAACACACACAACATGCAACAATGTTGGTATTGGTGGGGCCATTTGTGACATCACACATCTCATTACATGCCCATTTGTGTTGCCTTCTGCCCCTCCTACTCTGACACGCCCCCTCCAGACTGACCGTATGTTGGATGAAGAGGAGCGTGAAGATACAGAGCTGAAGGAACGCTTCAAGGAGAAGTGGAGAAGGGAAGCCTCAGGCAAGCTGACCGTAACACTCCGCAAGGAAGTAAGTGAGCAGGAGACACACCTCTACATCGTGCACGAACATTGAGGGTGTGGCTTACTTTTAATACAGAAGTGTGTCCGGTTGGCGTCCATGTTTACCCCTAGCTCAGCTGATAAAACTCCTAGCTTATACAGATATTAAGTGCTCCTAGCTCGGCTGATAAAACTCCTAGCTTATACAGATATTAAGTGCCCCTAGCTCGGCTGATAAAACTCCTAGCTTATACAGATATTAAGTGCCCCTAGCTCGGCTGATAAAACTCCTAGCTTATACAGATATTAAGTGCTCCTAGCTTGGGTGATAAAAGTCCTAGCTTATACAGATATTAAGTGCCCCTAGCTCGGCTGATAAAACTCCTAGCTTATACAGATATTAAGTGCCCCTAGCTCGGCTGATAAAACTCCTAGCTTATACAGATATTAAGTGCCCCTAGCTCGGCTGATAAAACTCCTAGCTTATACAGATATTAAGTGCTCCTAGCTTGGGTGATAAAAGTCCTAGCTTATACAGATATTAAGTGCCCCTAGCTCGGCTGATAAAACTCCTAGCTTATACAGATATTAAGTGCCCCTAGCTCGGCTGATAAAACTCCTAGCTTATACAGATATTAAGTGCTCCTAGCTTGGGTGATAAAAGTCCTAGCTTATACAGATATTAAGTGCCCCTAGCTCGGCTGATAAAACTCCTAGCTTATACAGATATTAAGTGCCCCTAGCTCGGCTGATAAAACTCCTAGCTTATACAGATATTAAGTGCTCCTAGCTTGGGTGATAAAAGTCCTAGCTTATACAGATATTAAGTGCCCCTAGCTCGGCTGATAAAACTCCTAGCTTATACAGATATTAAGTGCCCCTAGCTCGGCTGATAAAACTCCTAGCTTATACAGATATTAAGTGCTCCTAGCTTGGGTGATAAAAGTCCTAGCTTATACAGATATTAAGTGCCCCTAGCTCGGCTGATAAAACTCCTAGCTTATACAGATATTAAGTGCCCCTAGCTCGGGTGATAAAACTCCTAGCTTATACAGATATTAAGTGCCCCTGGCTCAGCTGATAAAACTCCTAGCTTATACAGATATTAAGTGCTCCTAGCTCGGCTGATAAAACTCCTAGCTTATACAGATATTAGTGCTCCTAGCTCGGGTGATAAAAGTCCTAGCTTATACAGATATTAAGTGCCCCTAGCTGATAAAACTCCTAGCTTATACAGATATTAAGTGCCCCTAGCTCAGCTGATAAAACTCCTAGCTTATACAGATATTAAGTGCTCCTAGCTCGGCTGATAAAACTCCTAGCTTATACAGATATTAAGTGCCCCTAGCTCGGCTAATAAAACTCCTAGCTTATACAGATATTAAGTGCTCCTAGCTCAGCTGATAAAACTCCTAGCTTATACAGGTATTAAGTGCTCCTAGCTCGGCTGATAAAACTCCTAGCTTATACAGCTATTAAGTGCTCCTAGCTCGGCTGATAAAACTCCCAGATATTAAGTGCCCCTAGCTCGGGTGATAAAACTCTTAGCTTATACAGGTATTAAGTGCCCCTAGCTCGGGTGATAAAACTCCTAGCTTATACAGATATTAAGTGCTCCTAGCTCGGCTGATAAAACTCCTAGCTTATACAGATATTAAGTGCTCCTAGCTCGGCTGATAAAACTCCTAGCTTATACAGATATTAAGTGCTCCTAGCTCGGGTGATAAAACTCCTAGCTTATACAGATATTAAGTGCCCCTAGCTTGGCTGATAAAACTCCTAGCTTATACAAATATTAAGTGCTCCTAGCTCGGCTGATAAAACTCCTAGCTTATACAGGTATTAAGTGCCCCTAGCTCGGCTGATAAAACTCCTAGCTTATACAGATATTAAGTGCCCCTAGCTCGGCTGATAAAACTCCTAGCTTATACAGATATTAAGTGCTCCTAGCTCGGCTGATAAAACTCCTAGCTTATACAGATATTAAGTGCCCCTAGCTCGAGTGATAAAGCTCCTAGCTTATACAGATATTAAGTGCCCCTAGCTCGGCTGATAAAACTCCTAGCTTATACAGATATTAAGTGCCCCTAGCTCGGCTGATAAAACTCCTAGCTTATACAGATATTAAGTGCCCCTAGCTCGGCTGATAAAACTCCTAGTTTATACAGATATTAAGTGCTCCTAGCTCGAGTGATAAAACTCCTAGCTTATACAGATATTAAGTGCCCCTAGCTCGGGTGATAAAACTCCTAACTTATACAGATATTAAGTGCTCTTAGTTCGGGTGATAAAGATCCTAGCTTATACAGATATTAAGTGCTCCTAGCTCGGCTGATAAAACTCCTAGCTTATACAGATATTAAGTGCTCCTAGCTCGGCTGATAAAACTCCTAGCTTATACAGATATTAAGTGCTCCTAGCTCGGGTGATAAAACTCCTAGCTTATACAGATATTAAGTGCCCCTAGCTTGGCTGATAAAACTCCTAGCTTATACAAATATTAAGTGCTCCTAGCTCGGCTGATAAAACTCCTAGCTTATACAGGTATTAAGTGCCCCTAGCTCGGCTGATAAAACTCCTAGCTTATACAGATATTAAGTGCCCCTAGCTCGGCTGATAAAACTCCTAGCTTATACAGATATTAAGTGCTCCTAGCTCGGCTGATAAAACTCCTAGCTTATACAGATATTAAGTGCCCCTAGCTCGAGTGATAAAGCTCCTAGCTTATACAGATATTAAGTGCCCCTAGCTCGGCTGATAAAACTCCTAGCTTATACAGATATTAAGTGCCCCTAGCTCGGCTGATAAAACTCCTAGCTTATACAGATATTAAGTGCCCCTAGCTCGGCTGATAAAACTCCTAGTTTATACAGATATTAAGTGCTCCTAGCTCGAGTGATAAAACTCCTAGCTTATACAGATATTAAGTGCCCCTAGCTCGGGTGATAAAACTCCTAACTTATACAGATATTAAGTGCTCTTAGTTCGGGTGATAAAGCTCCTAGCTTATACAGATATTAAGTGCTCCTAGCTCGGCTGATAAAACTCCTAGATTATACAGATATTAAGTGCCCCTAGCTCGGCTGATAAAACTCCTAGCTTATACAGATATTAAGTGCTCCTAGCTCGGCTGATAAAACTCCTAGTTTATACAGATATTAAGTGCTCCTAGCTCGGCTGATAAAACTCCTAGCTTATACAGATATTAAGTGCCCCTAGCTCGAGTGATAAAGCTCCTAGCTTATACAGATATTAAGTGCCCCTAGCTCGGCTGATAAAACTCCTAGCTTATACAGATATTAAGTGCCCCTAGCTCGGCTGATAAAACTCCTAGCTTATACAGATATTAAGTGCCCCTAGCTCGGCTGATAAAACTCCTAGCTTATACAGATATTAAGTGCCCCTAGCTCGGCTGATAAAACTCCTAACTTATACAGATATTAAGTGCTCCTAGCTCGAGTGATAAAACTCCTAGCTTATACAGATATTAAGTGCTCCTAGCTCGGCTGATAAAACTCCTAGCTTATACAGATATTAAGTGCCCCTAGCTCGGCTGATAAAACTCCTAGCTTATACAGATATTAAGTACTCCTAGCTCAGCTGATAAAACTCCTAGATTATACAGGTATTAAGTGCCCCTAGCTCGGCTGATAAAACTCCTAGCTTATACAGATATTAAGTGCTCCTAGCTTGGGTGATAAAAGTCCTAGCTTATACAGATATTAAGTGCCCCTAGCTCGGCTGATAAAACTCCTAGCTTATACAGATATTAAGTGCCCCTAGCTCGAGTGATAAAACTCCTAGCTTATACAGATATTAAGTGCCCCTAGCTCGGCTGATAAAACTCCTAGCTTATACAGATATTAAGTGCTCCTAGCTCGGCTGATAAAACTCCTAGCTTATACAAGTATTGATGAAGTCTGGTGCCAGATGTGCCTTGTGAGATTCATAGTTTTAATCATCTTCCTCCTGTGTGCACGCCATATGGCCCAATGAATTTTTTATGTTGATCATAAACAGTTGATTGTTGAGTTATTTTGCAAAACAAAGGTATCTCTACATCGCCACGCATGTTCTTCCTCTGGCTACTGTATATACTTGCTAAGTTTCATGGCAATATATCCATGGTAACTGGGAAAAAATTGTGATGTAAAGATCTGGAGGTCAGTGTACTAACAATCAAATGATGACTGGCAGATTCTCTCTGGGTAGGGTGCTGGAGGCGATGCTGTATGATGCCATGGAATGTTCTTGAGGTGGAGGAGGTGGGGCTTACCATGGAGAACCCACATGGGGTGTGCCGAACTGCAGTTGTGAACAAGTAGGACGATAAGCTTGGTAGCTCTCCTGGTATCAGTCAGCTTGTAGGATGATAAGCTTGGTAGCTCTCCTGGTCAGTCAGTTGGTAGGATGATAAGCTTGGTAGCTCTCCTGGTATCAGTCAGCTGGTAGGATGATAAGCTTGGTAGCTCTCCTGGTATCAGTCAGCTGGTAGGATGATAAGCTTGGTAGCTCTCCTGGTATCAGTCAGCTTGTAGGATGATAAGCTTGGTAGCTCTCCTGGTATCAGTCAGCTGGTAGGATGATAAGCTTGGTAGCTCTCCTGGTATCAGTCAGCTGGTAGGATGATAAGCTTGGTAGCTCTCCTGGTCAGTCAGCTGGTAGGATGATAAGCTTGGTAGCTCTCCTGGTCAGTCAGCTGGTAGGATGATAAGCTTGGTAGCTCTCCTGGTATCAGTCAGCTGGTAGGATGATAAGCTTGGTAGCTCTCCTGCTCAGTCAGCTGGTAGGATGATAAGCTTGGTAGCTCTCCTGGTATCAGTCAGCTGGTAGGATGATAAGCTTGGTAGCTCTCCTGGTATCAGTCAGCTTGTAGGATGATAAGCTTGGTAGCTCTCCTGGTCAGTCAGCTAGACCAGCTACAGTCAAGTTGCTGAAGAGGTGCATGTTTGATGAGAAGAAGTCATGGCAGCTCTTCTGGTAAGTAATGAAGCTTTAGCGATCTAGTGAGAGAGTTTTCTTTGTGGTTGGGAAATCATCAGCTAGCAGTTTTGTTTCTTGTGCTTGCTCCTAGCGCCATGACTACAATATCACTTCCAAGGTGAGTAGGAGAGTGACGACCAACTAACTTGAAAGGATTTTTAGATTTGGTATCTATATGGCTGGTTGCCTAGTAACCATATTTAGCCTCAGCATTGTCCCGTGCAAGTGCTACATAATTATTAGTACATGATTGTTGGCGAGTTTTTGCTATGACCACTTTTTTCCTACTTGACCACACGCTTGACCACTTCTTACATTTTAGCGCCTAATGATTGTACCGAGTAGAACTTCCTCTGGCCACTGGTGCTAATTTCAACTCATTTTCCAATTAGGAGTTAAAACTGGCTTTAGGCCCCCAGGTTTGACTGCATGTACCTTGGGTATGGTTGTACCTATGCAGCAGTTTTTAGTATCCAAAGAGAGCACAAAGAAAGATCTTTGTTTTGAGCTATATACATAAATATATATATGTGACCGAATTTGCGAAAACCCACCTAAACGGGGGAAAGCATTAATTGAGATATTGCCGTTTTATTTAAAAAAATTTAAAAGACGATTTTTTGGTGTTTGTGCCAATGGCTATAACTATCCTTTATATATAAACCAGTGGCAGTCATAAGCCCAGGCGCTATTTCTAGAAGGAGAAATAAGCCTTTACTGTAAGATAGGTCGATACTTACCGTTCGTGAACGGAGGCGTTGCTATGCTCTTTTCGCGCGCATTAGGCGCGCTAAGTTTGGTTGCAATCATGTTATCCCTGTAGTAGCGATGTCCAGTTCACAGAACGTAGCCAGCGCTCTCAACAGGTGGGCCAGGGAAGGACGAGACCTGGTAGGAAGCTCTGACGAACACGCCCCCAATGAACTATTAGCAGATTACTTCGCCTTGGATGGGCCAAGTATGGTAATATTTACACCCTCAATAGATCATTGAATTTTACTGTACAGGCACTGAAGACAACGAGTTCAATGAAGTAATGGAATCTGATGGTAACTTTCAAAGCATGATATAATACGAAATAATACTTAATACTATAAAAAATACATTAAAATGAAATTTAGAATCTTCAGAAGATGATGACTGTGGTGATGAAGATCCACCTCTCTTCTCCACTCTTGAGGAGGACCTCTTCTCACCATTGAGCGGACACCCATCCCAGACTCCATCATCACTACCACAGCCTTCTTCATCAATAGCACTTGAGCCAGCAGCACTTCCCTTTATTGTAGGTGTAACACATGGCATCTGCATAATAAACATGGCTATTATTCCATTAGGATCCCAAACTTACAGCATTCTTGCTGAAGGGGTGTGGCTGTGTGATGTTTAAAGGAAACCCATGCTCCTCACAGTTTACTGCAGAGCACTACCAAGACATGAGAGACCAATGTGCATCACTGAGCAGGGAACAGGTCGATATGGTAATCCTGGGACAAATTATGGCTAATATTAATAATGAAGACACGGTAGGGGAAGGATCACACCATACCACATTACCACGGCAGAGGTCCAGGATAGTCTTCTATCACCATGGTTTGAGGATTTGCAAGGTCACCTTCCTTATGCTGCATAGTATTGGTAGGTACAATGTCATACTATACTGTGGGAAATATTATTACAGTACAACAATGTACCATAACACTCCAGGAATAGACAGATTTAAATCCCTCAAAACCCACTACACTGCTGTGGGTCTGACTACAAGAGAACATGGCAACCACAAAAGGCTACCTCACAACAGACTGCCCTTGGCTGTCACCAGGAATGTAGTCAGGTTTGGCTTGCTGAAGCAAAAATACAGAAGGACAAAGGTCGGGTGCCTACAAGACATTGCTGATGTTGTCAACAGTTCCGCAAAAGCGAACAATGCCCAGTTGGTGGGGAGGGAAGACGGAACTATTTTAGTTCCACAGTACAACTGGGCAAACTACTTCACAAAGTATACTACAGGAGACAGGCATTTGTTGGGATCAAGACATTTCACCGCTTGAAGTTCTCATCAAAAGAACCAGGAGTTGCTATGGTCAGGACAGGGACGGATGCGATAGAGAAAAGGCTGCCTCTTCTAGTGGAACAGTATAAAGACTGGAAGCCACATAAAAATGAACTCCCCCCACAATTATACCAGAAGGTCTTACTCCAGAAAGGAAGAAATACCTTTTCGAAAAAATACGAGAATTCTGTCCCCCTCATTGTCAGGATATTGTTTGTCCTGATCCAAGTCCTGCAACCAGAATGCCTCTCCCAATCAACTGCACCTTGCCTCCTCAGAACATAACCCCATCACCTAAAAGAAGATGTCAACTTTATTCATCATAGCTTCTTATTATATCATAAACTTTGTACATCATAACTAGTTAGCTATCAAACATTATTTTCTAGCAGATAAGTCACATGAAAATGTAGCAAACATGTTTAACTAGAAGCAAGCTAGCAATAATAAGAGGTGAACTTACCATAATTTATTCTCAACTTGTTTCTAAAGAATCAATAAAGTTCAACTTTGTTACAGAAGCAAACTACATAAGATTAGATGTCAAACATAGTTGATCAACTCATTCTACAACATATACAACTCCTAACTAACTAATCTGCTACTTACCGCTACTTAGAACGAGTCCTTACTCCAGTCGTCCATACTATTCTTCCATCTTTTTAGGCCGAGGGCGTGGCAATAGCTCGAACAAAACTACGCAAGATTAGCCAAACATAGCTGATCAACTCTTTCTACAACTCCTAACTAACTAATCTGTACCTTACCGCTGCTTAGAAAGAGTCCTACTCCAGTCGTCCATACTATCCTTCCATTTTTTTAGACGCTGGGCGTGGCAATAGAACGCCAAGGGCGTGGTAATAGCTCTAATTACACGTTTACGGAAGTATACGGCTTCGTTTCGCTCGCACCCTGACAACGCTTTGTAAACGCAATAATCCTATTGTTGTACTTGAAGGAGCGCAACTATTCATGCTATAGCTCGAAGGAAACATTATCAAATAGTTTCAAACTTTTAGGATATGATCATTAGGTATCATAGGTGCCGATTATTAAATAATTTCACTTTTTTTTAAAAAACCGTTTAGGTGGGTTTTCGCAAATTCGGTCACTCCAACAACAATATGGATCAAAAGTCCCCCAACCACTTGACTGGTTACTCAGAGATACTAGAGGTATATATATGGCTGTGGAAAATCTCCCATCCATGAAGCATGTCATTACTGAATCCACTTGATTGACTATATAATAGCCGTTTTTCCTTCCCTACAAAAATAGCCCCTAGTTGACATATATATATCAAGGTCATAGAGTGAAGTCTGGAGCCTTAGCATCTCATTATTCCTGATGAAAACTAGAGCATGAAAACTAGAGCATCTAGTCGAAACGTTGAGTGAATAAAATTTGAAGTTGATTATTGAGAAGGTGATTTAATGTTATTATGTCAACTGAGAGTTCATTGAGACTTATTATTGCTATTATTATTACTAATATTATTACTATTATTACGACTATATTATTACTATTAGTGCGAATTGAACGGAGACATGGTATGATCATGTAGCTCCAAAGTGCTAACCACAGTTGTTAACACTTTGTAAAAAATAATAGGAAGCCCATGATGATTTTAGTGTTGTAACTGATTACCAGGAAAGTGATTCCATGCATCATATAAAGCAGTCGACACTCAGTCAATTTTTATCCTTAGTAAATAATGTTTATGCATTGTTCTGTGTTTCTGATGAGGTATAGTCGGTCTCACCTGACAGCAGAAATGAAATTGGGACAATGGGAGAAATAAAATTGATGTTAGGTCCTCTGTTATCTCCATAAATGACAAGAAGTGTTGGAGACATATGGTTGGGAAGAGTGTTTATATCATTTTTAATAACCTTTGTGGTTTTGCCCATATTTCAGCCACAGTTTATTGCAACACCGCCCGCTAGTGTAACATCATTGGAAGGCACAGGATGGATGGGCTACCTTTAGGGACGAAAATCATCTAGAAAAAATAAAATTAAAAAATAAAATATAATTTAAAAAAACACAATAAATGCTCGATGCCTTCCCCCCTTATCTAATTGTGATATTTCCTCTAATTATTTCCAAATATACATACCAAGAGAGGGTTTAATACTGCCCACGTGCTAATAGTGTACACGTGTTAATTAATTAGTGCACATGTGTTAATAGGTGTATTTTAATAAAGATATTCATTGTGTGGTGTAGTGATGGTGTGTGTGTTTTGTTTTGTGTGTGTGTAAAGGTTAACAAGTTTAAGAGTATCCTTGACAACGCCACACGTGCTGACGCCATAGTGAAGGAAAAGTATCAGAGTAACCGTGATGCCATGTTGCTGCTGAGCAAGCCTGAGGCAGACATCACTGCAGCCCTCCCTGCTGCTGGGACTCTAGGATCAGTGGCCTCCGGCACTCAGGTAAGGATCATCAACACCATAAGTCTTTTCCATGTACGTATGTATGCGGTTCAATCACCTCCTGACTAATCCTGGTCGCAGTAGGCCCTCAAGCAAGAGTGCGCTCCTTCGACCGCAAGAGCATCGCCACACATTAGGCATTGTCGGCACAGAGACTCATATGTTTTCAACACATGTCTAGATCTAGTGCTGTCTGCTCGGATCTGTTCCCCACAAGTATGTGCCTCTCAGCACAAGTGTGTGTTCCCCCTAGTCTGGGATCTCTTGCTGTCTCCGCAATCTCTCCTCCACCTCTCTTGGTGGTGTAGCTGTTTTGTGCTGGCTACATGTAGAAAGTTCAGTTACTAGCACAACATTATTAGCCAGCAAAGCATGCCGCCATCCCTGGTGAGTCGCATGGAAGACTGGTGTTCCCGTGCGCATGGCATATGTATCTATCGATGTCTTCACAAGTTCACCTTACAAAACACGTGAACAGGAGGGATGCAGGAGTGTGGACAGGTGCACAGTTAGTAGCTGTCAGGGCTGGGATGCAGGAGTGTGGACAGGTGCACAGTTAGTAGCTGTCAGGGCTGGGATGCAGGAGTGTGGACAGGTGCACAGTTAGTAGCTGTCAGGGCTGGGATGCAGGAGTGTGGGCAGGTGCACTGTTAGTAGCTGTCAGGGCTGGGATGCAGGAGTGTGGACAGGTGCACTGTTAGTAGCTGTCAGGGCTGGGATGCAGGAGTGTGGACAGGTGCACAGTTAGTAGCTGTCAGGGCTGGGATGCAGGAGTATGGACAGGTGCACAGTTAGTAGCTGTCAGGGCTGGGATGCAGGAGTGTGGACAGGTGCACAGTTAGTAGCTGTCAGGGCTGGGATGCAGGAGTATGGACAGGTGCACAGTTAGTAGCTGTCAGGGCAGGGATGCAGGAGTGTGGACAGGTGCACAGTTAGTAGCTGTCAGGGCTGGGATGTTCTGGAGTGATATTCCTCTACAGGTGTTTGTCAAGAGTGTGTAGAAATGGGCAAGTTAAAAACCAATTCCTTGCCTGCTGCCCCGCCCCCTCATGTGGTGTTGCTCCCTCAGGCAGGGAGTGAACACTAAACAGACTCCATAGTTGGTGTGAGAGGAAAGCTGACCGGCTGCTGCGTGCAGTCAATAGAGGGGAGAGAGAGGCTAATGGTGGAAAACTACTGGACATAAATAAGTTACACTTGAAAACAAGTTCTTGTCAGCTCCTGCACGCCTTCAACCTTGTGACCTCCCACTTATAATAGCTCCTGTTTGAGCTGGCAAGCCTTACCTTGTGACCTCCCACTTATAATAGCTCCTGTTTGAGCTGGCAAGCCTTACCTTGTGACCTCCCACTTATAATAGCTCCTGTTTGAGCTGGCAAGCCTTACCTTGTGACCTCCCACTTATAATAGCTCCTGTTTGAGCTGGCAAGCCTTACCTTGTGACCTCCCACTTATAATAGCTCCTGTTTGAGCTGGCAAGCCTTACCTTGTGACCTCCCACTTATAATAGCTCCTGTTTGAGCCGGCAAGCCTTACCTTGTGACCTCCCACTTATAATAGCTCCTGTTTGAGCTGGCAAGCCTTACCTTGTGACCTCCCACTTATAATAGCTCCTGTTTGAGCTGGCAAGCCTTACCTTGTGACCTCCCACTTATAATAGCTCCTGTTTGAGCCGGCAAGCCTTACCTTGTGACCTCCCACTTATAATAGCTCCTGTTTGAGCTGGCAAGCCTTACCTTGTGACCTCCCACTTATAATAGCTCCTGTTTGAGCCGGCAAGCCTTACCTTGTGACCTCCCACTTATAATAGCTCCTGTTTGAGCCGGCAAGCCTTACCTTGTGACCTCCCACTTATAATAGCTCCTGTTTGAGCCGGCAAGCCTTACCTTGTGACCTCCCACTTATAATAGCTCCTGTTTGAGCTGGCAAGCCTTACCTTGTGGCCTCCCACTTATAATAGCTCCTGTTCCATGATAAGTTGGCATCCATGATAAGTTGAGCATCCATGATAAGTTGGCATCAATGATAAGTTGGGCATCCATGATAAGTTGGCAGCCATGATGAGTTGGGCATCCATGATAAGTTGGGCAGCCATGATAAGTTGGCATCCATGATAAGTTGGTATCCATGATAAGTTGGCATCCATGATAAGTTGGCATCCATGATAAGTTGGCATCCATGATAAGTTGGCATCCGTGATGAGTTGGCATCCATGATGAGTTGGGCATCCATGATAAGTTGGCAGCCATGATGAGTTGGGCATCCATGATAAGTTGGCAGCCATGATAAGTTGGCATCCATGATAAGTTGGCATCCATGATAAGTTGGTATCCATGATAAGTTGAGCATCCATGATAAGTTGGCATCCATGATAAGTTGGCATCCATGATAAGTTGGCATCCATGATAAGTTGGCATCCATGATAAGTTGAGCATCCATGATAAGTTGAGCATCCATGATAAGTTGGGCATCTATGATAAGTTGGCATCCATGATGAGTTGGGCATCCATGATAAGTTGGCATCCATGATAAGTTGGCATCCATGATAAGTTGGGCATCCATGATAAGTTGGCATCCATGATAAGTTGGGCATCCATGATAAGTTGGCATCCATGATAAGTTGAGCATCAATGATAAGTTGGCATCCATGATAAGTTGGCATCCATGATAAGTTGGCATCCATGATAAGTTGGCATCCATGATAAGTTGGCATCCATGATAAGTTGGCATCCATGATAAGTTGAGCATCCATGATAAGTTGGCATCCATGATAAGTTTGGCATCCATGATAAGTTGGCATCCATGATAAGTTGGCATCCGTGATAAGTTGGGAATCCATGATAAGTTGGCATCCGTGATGAGTTGGCATCCATGATAAGTTTGGCATCCATGATAAGTTGGCATCCATGATAAGTTGGCATCCGTGATAAGTTGGGCATCCATGATAAGTTGGCATCCATGATAAGTTGGCATCCATGATAAGTTGGCATCCATGATAAGTTGGCATCCATGATAAGTTGGCATCCATGATAAGTTGGCATCCATGATGAGTTGGCATCCATGATAAGTTGGCATCCATGATAAGTTGGGCATCCATGATAAGTTGGGCATCCATGATAAGTTGGGCATCCATGATGAGTTGGCATCCATGATAAGTTGGCATCCATGATAAGTTGGCATCCATGATAAGTTGGCATCCATGATAAGTTGGCATCCATGATAAGTTGGCATCCATGATAAGTTGACATCCGTGATGAGTTAGCATCCATGATAAGTTGGGCATCCATGATAAGTTGGCATCCATGATAAGTTGGCATCCATGATAAGTTGGGCATCCATGATAAGTTGGGCATCCATGATAAGTTGGCATCCATGATAAGTTGAGCATCCATGATAAGTTGGCATCCATGATAAGTTGGCATCCATGATAAGTTGGGCATCCATGATAAGTTGGCAGCCATGATAAGTTTGGCATCCATGATAAGTTGGCATCCGTGATGAGTTGGCATCATGATAAGTTGGGCATCCATGATAAGTTGGCATTCATGATAAGTTGGGCATCTGTAAAGAACATTATGTAAACTTAGCATAGCAACAGAACAGAAGTCTTGTTGTGCTGCAGCTCACATGCTTGCAAGTGATAACATCTCCTGTCAAGAGTGGTGGAGTGTCATCCCAGTTGTTATTATGGTGGTGTGTGTGGTAATGTGTGCTTGGTGCAGTTGTGTGTGCCTGTGCTTGGTGCTGTGTGCTTGGTATGCTACATGTATGTGTGCTTGGTGTAGTAGTGTGCGATGCTGTGTGCTTGGTGTGGTAGTGTGTGATGGTAATGTGTGCCTGTGTGCTTGGTGTGTAGTGTGTGATGATAATGTGTGCTTGGTGTGACAGTGTAATGTGTGCTTGGTGCATGTCTCCAGAGTGTGCAGGAACTACGTGCCCTGATGGAGGAGGTACGTACACTGAAGGCGGAGAGGGAGGCCATCGAGCAGACCCTCCGAGATCCCGTCACCGACATCATCCCCAAGTTCCTCCAAGCTCTCAAAGAACTAGGAGATGTGGATGAAGAGGCATTATCCGAAGCTCACCTGAGGTCAGAGTACAGCTCCACCCAGAAGCAGGTGACAACTAGCTTGGAGTGCCAGGAGGGTGTGGTCCAGCGTATCGTAACCACGCATGACCAGTTTATCAGACAAACCCAGTCCCATGGTGTCAGTGCTCGTGAGCAGAAGCTGAAGGAGCTGGCTGCCGGCTACGATGCCTACATGGAGCTCGACTCCAACTTGACGGAGGGCACCAAGTTCTACAATGACCTAACTCCCCTGCTGCTCAAGATCCAGACCAAAGTGAGCGACTTTGTGTTTGCCAGGAAGACAGAGAAAGAGGACCTTCTCAAGTAAGAAGAGAGCTAACATGGAGCAGCTCTAGCCCTAGCTCCGGCCCTAACTCTAACCCTAGCCCCACCCCCAACCCTAACCCTAGCTCTAGTCCTAACTCTAGCCCTCCAATCCTTGATCCTTAGCCCTAGCCCTAATCTTACCCCTAATCTTGCCCTAGCTACTGCCCTAGCTCCAGCTCTAGCCCTAGCTCCTGCCCAAGCCCCATCTTTAGCTCTAGATTATAAGTGATGGCTGCCTGTAGTGTATTTCATGCAGGATACTGGAGGTGTTTGAGATACCCTCTTGGATACTGGAGGTGTTTGAGACCCCCTCTTAGGTTCATCTTTTAAAAAGTAGAGACCTGACATTGTGCTACAGTAATACTTGTAGCAGGTGCAGTGGTGGTGGTTCCTCTAAACTTACAGAGAGCTCAGCTCTGAAAGGCTCTTTCTTGTGTGTGTGTGTGTGTATCTGCCCGTCTGTCGATCTATTCCCAGGGAAGTGCAGAGGAATGCTGCTGGGCTTACATCTGCCTCTACCGGTCCAGTGCCACAGTATCAGCAACAATCCGGTCAGTGGGAATGTTGCATGGAAGTCAGGGCACACCCTTGTTACTGTATGCTCTGCTACGAGTCGCAGTCATGTACATGCATACATGTGTTGAATACTAGGCTGTGCTATGAGTGAGTCATGTACATGCATACATGTGTTGAATACTAGGCTGTGCTATGAGTGAGTCATGTACATGCATACATGTGTTGAATACTAGGCTGTGCTATGAGTGAGTCATGTACATGCATACATGTGTTGAATACTAGGCTCTACTATGAGTGAGTCATGTACATGCATACATGTGTTGAATACTAGGCTGTTCTATGAGTGAGTCATGTGTACATGCATACATGTGTTGAATACTAGGCTGTGCTATGAGTGAGTCATGTACATGCATACATGTGTTGAATATACTAAGCTCTAGAGTGAGTCATGTACATGCATACATGTGTTGAATATACTAAGCTCTAGAGTGAGTCATGTACATGCATACATGTGTTGAATACTCCTTCTCTCCTCATCCCTAGCTCACTCCTTCTCTCCTCATCCCTAGCTCACTCCTTCTCTCCTCATCCCTAGCTCACTCCTTCTCTCCTCATCCCTAGCTCACTCCTTCTCTCCTCATCCCTAGCTCACTCCTTCTCTCCTCATCCCTAGCTCACTCCTTCTCTCCTCATCCCTAGCTCACTCCTTCTCTCCTCATCCCTAGCTCACTCCTTCTCTCCTCATCCCTAGCTCACTCCTTCTCTCCTCATCCCTAGCTCACTCCTTCTCTAGCTCATCCCTAGCTCACTCCTTCTCTCCTCATCCCTAGCTCACTCCTTCTCTCCTCATCCCTAGCTCACTCCTTCTCTCCTCATCCCTAGCTCACTCCTTCTCTCCTCATCCCTAGCTCACTCCTTCTCTCCTCATCCCTAGCTCACTCCTTCTCTCCTCATCCCTAGCTCACTCCTCCTCTCCTCATCCCTAGCTCACTCCTTCTCTCCTCATCCCTAGCTCACTCCTTCTCTCCTCATCCCTAGCTCACTCCTCCTCTCCTCATCCCTAGCTCACTCCTTCTCTCCTCATCCCTAGCTCACTCCTTCTCTCCTCATCCCTAGCTCACTCCTCCTCTCCTCATCCCTAGCTCACTCCTTCTCTCCTCATCCCTAGCTCACTCTTCTCTCCTCATCTCTAGCTCACTCCTTCTCTCCTCATCCCTAGCTCACTCCTCCTCTCCTCATCCCTAGCTCACTCCTTCTCTCCTCATCCCTAGCTCACTCCTTCTCTCCTCATCCCTAGCTCACTCCTTCTCTCCTCATCCCTAGCTCACTCCTTCTCTCCTCATCCCTAGCTCACTCCTCTCCTCATCCCTAGCTTACTCCTTCTCTCCCTAGGAATGTGTGTACATCATTGTTGTTGTTGTTATATTATTACTATTATTATAGTTGTTGTTGTTAGTATTACTTCTCTGTTATCACTTCTCTGTTATTATTACTATTTTATTACTAATTATCTCATTATAATTATAACTTGTATATTATCATCTTTATTGTTGTTGTTGTTGTTATACAGCCCAGCAGAGCCAGGCTCCTTCGAGACCTCCACCTCCTCAGCAGCAACAGCAGCAGCAGCGACAGCAGCAGCAGCCACCAGCACAGCAGCCACAAGCACAGCAGCCACAAGCGCAGCAGCCACAAGCACAGCAGGCAGCAGCACGGCCTCCAGTGCAGCCACCAATGCAGCAACCAGTGCATGGACAACATCAACCTGCACCTGGATATCCTTATCCACAGCAACCGGGTAATGCACAGTAGGACGGATGTCCAATACTGCCACAGCCTCTCCTAGACCAACCCAATAGCAGCATGGTTCCCAGATGTACATCTAGTGTAGTGT
Source organism: Cladorhizidae sp. MBARI D1340-BT2 (assembly GCA_028752905.1). Classification (NCBI taxonomy): domain Eukaryota; kingdom Metazoa; phylum Porifera; class Demospongiae; order Poecilosclerida; family Cladorhizidae; species Cladorhizidae sp. MBARI D1340-BT2. Next base: position 1,229,992 of record JAQNBH010000007.1, read on the forward strand.
GGAGTATTGTGGAATGTCCCTAGTCCTAAACCTAGACTAGCCCTGGCTCTAGCTCGAGGAAAACCCTGGCTCTGACCTCACCTAGAATATCCCTAGGCCTATATGACCGTTGCACTGTACCTAGCCCTAGAATGCCCCTAGCCCTGGTTCTGGGATACAGGTCAGTCGCTACCCAAGTGTCCCTAGAATGCCCCTTGCCCTGGTTCTGGGATACAGGTCAGTCAGTCCCCAAGTATCCCTAGAATGCCCTTGCCCTGGTTCTGGGATACAGGTCAGTCAGTCCCCAAGTATCCCTAGAATGCCCTTGCCCTGGTTCTGGGATACAGGTCAGTCAGTCCCCAAGTCAGTCCCCAAGTGTCCCTAGAATGCCCCTTGCCCTGGTTCTGGGATACAGGTCAGTCAGTCCCCAAGTGTCCCTCCCCTAGCCCTGGTTCTGGGATACAGGTCAGTCAGTCCCCAAGTGTCCCTAGAATGCCCCTAGCCCTGGTTCTGGGATGCAGGTCAGTCAGTCCCCTGTCTCTAGAATGCCCCTAGCCCTGGTTCTGGGATACAGGTCAGTCAGTCCCCAAGTGTCCCTAGAATGCCCCTAGCCCTGGTTCTGGGATACAGGTCAGTCAGTCCCCAAGTGTCCCTAGAATGCCCCTAGCCCTGGTTCTGGGATACAGGTCAGTCAGTCCCCAAGTGTCCCTAGAATACCCCTAGCCCTGGTTCTGGGATACAGGTCAGTCAGTCCCCAAGTGTCCCTAGAATGCCCCTTGCCCTGGTTCTGGGATACAGGTCAGTCAGTCCCCAAGTGTCCCTCCCCTAGCCCTGGTTCTGGGATACAGGTCAGTCAGTCCCCAAGTCAGTCCCCAAGTGTCCCTAGAATGCCCCTTGCCCTGGTTCTGGGATACAGGTCAGTCAGTCCCAAGTGTCCCTAGAATGCCCCTAGCCCTGGTTCTGGGATACAGGTCAGTCAGTCCCCAAGTGTCCCTAGAATGTCCCTAGCCCTGGTTCTGGGATACAGGTCAGTCAGTCCCCAAGTGTCCCTAGAATGCCCCTAGCCCTGGTTCTGGGATACAGGTCAGTCAGTCCCCAAGTGTCCCTAGAATGCTGGTTCTGGGATACAGGTCAGTCAGTCCCCAAGTGTCCCTAGAATGTCCCTAGCCCTGGTTCTGGGATACAGGTCAGTCAGTCCCCTGTCTCTAGAATGCCCCTAGCCCTGTTTCTGGGATACAGGTCGGTCAGTCCCCAAGTGTTTCTAGAATGCCCCTAGCCCTGGTTCTGGGATACAGGTCAGTCAGTCCCCAAGTGTCCCAGGATAATCCCAAGTGTCCCCTGTCCTAAAAGTGTGGCAGTGAGAGACAAGTAAGGAGGCACAATAGTCCAGCTATTTGTGTCTGGCTGGGTCTAAATATGTTTGCACAGAGTGATGCTGTTATGTCTTCTTCTTTATCTTCTTACGGTGATCTTGGGTGGGTGGGTGTGTGTATATGATTGCCATTGTCAACACAGTTAGGATGTCACACGCATCCTCCCAGTGTTAGTGTTACACAGTTAGACATGTCACATGCATCCTCCCAGTGTTAGTGTTACACAGTTAGACATGTCACATGCATCCTCCCAGTGTTAGTGTTACACAGTTACACATGTCACATGCATCCTCCCAGTGTTAGTGTTACACAGACATGTCACATGCATCCTCCCAGTGTTAGTGTTACACAGTTAGGCATGTCACATGCATCCTCCCAGTGTTAGTGTTACACAGTTAGACATGTCACATGCATCCTCCCAGTGTTAGTGTTACACAGTTAGGTATGTGTACATGCTTGTAGCTTCATATTCTGGAGAAGAACAGAGAGAGAGAGAGAGTGGGAGATGAAAGCCTTCAGGCTAGACCTAGCCACTTGCCTTCGGGCTAGACCTAGCCACTTGCCTTCGGGCTAGACCTAGCCACTTGCCTTCGGGCCACTTGCCTTCGGGATATATAGACCTAGTGACCTTGCCTGTTATGAAACGAGGTTTGTGATTGTTGTGGTATTGTGTTTTGTTTGCATCAGGCTACTACCAGCACCCTCCTCCAGGAGTTCCCGGTAGTGTCCCCCAACAGGGTTACGCTCCACAACCTGTCCCCTATGGCTATCCTGTTCAGCCGTACTACTATCCACAGCAGCCGGGAGCTTATCCAGCACAACCTCCTCCACAAGCCCCCCTGCAAGGTTTGGCACCAGGGGTCTGGTCTAGTCCAGTAGAGACACATTGAATATCTAATGCCTATTTGTAGCTTCACATGCTTGTGGCTTCATATCACAAGAGTCCCACTCTCATTAGTGGTTTTCTATGATGTAACTTGAGCACTAGGTTTTAATTGTCCACATGGCAGATGCTGAAGTCTAATAGGTGCAACATGATCCAGCACTGCTCTAGTAAGAGTTGAATGGTGCTGATATAAATATGCATTCAGACAAGAGTACCAGAGTTGTTGAACTTCTGTGCTGGGGCTAGTGTATGATTTATCGACCATATCCAAGCTAGTATTCCCCTGCCTGTTGCCTGGACACTCTGGCCATGGCTATGTTAGAAGAACACAGGCTGGGACAAGCTGTCGTGCAAGTGGTAACAGCCGTTGTTTTGAGGTGTCAATGATCTAGCATGAGAGATGAATGTCGGGCTGACACAGCAACACCTACGAGTTGCTGTGTCAGCCATTCTCACAGGCTATTTTGTTTTCCGTTTCCAAAGATGTGCGGTCTCTTGCCACACAAGGCCTGACATGTAATCCGGTTCGTTAGCACAGTGGCTTTCTAGGGTGGCTTACTAGGTGAGCACATGTGGCTTACTAGGTGAGCACATGGTGGCTTACTAGGTGAGCACATGTGGCTTACTAGGTGAGCACATGTGACTTACTAGGTGAGCATATAGTGGTTTACTAGGTGATCACGTAGTGGCTTACTAGGTGAGCACATGGTGGCTTACTAGGTGAGCACATGTGGCTTACTAGGTGAGCATATAGTGGTTTACTAGGTGAGCACTAGTGGCTTACTAGGTGAGCACATGTGGCTTACTAGGTGAGCACATGTGGCTTACTAGGTGAGCATATAGTGGCTTACTAGGTGAGCACATGTGGCTTACTAGGTGGCTTACTAGGTGAGCATATAGTGGCTTACTAGGTGAGCACATGTGGCTTACTAGGTGAGCATATAGTGGTTTACTAGAGCACTAGTGGCTTACTAGGTGAGCACATGTGGCTTACTAGGTGAGCATATAGTGGCTTACTAGGTGAGCACATGTGGCTTACTAGGTGGCTTACTAGGTGAGCATATAGTGGCTTACTAGGTGAGCACATGTGGCTTACTAGGTGAGCACATGTGGCTTAATAGGTGAGCACATAGTGGCTTACTAGGTGAGCACATAGTGGCTTACTAGGTGAGCACATTGTGGCTTACTAGGTGAGCACATTGTGGCTTACTAGGTGAGCACATAGTGGCTTACTACTTACTAGGTGAGCACATGTGGCTTACTAGGTGAGCACATGTGGCTTACTAGGTGAGCATATAGTGGCTTACTAGGTGAGCACATGTGGCTTACTAGGTGAGCACGTGTGGCTTACTAGGTGAGCACATGTGGCTTACTAGGTGAGCATATAGTGGCTGTTTAGGTTGACCTGCACTTGCTGTTACATGTGTATATAGGGTGACCCACACTTGCTGTTACATGTGTATATAGGGTGACCCGCACTTGCTGTTACATGTGTATATAGGGTGACCTGCACTTGCTGTTACATGTGTATATAGGGTGACCTGCACTTGCTGTTACATGTGTATATAGGGTGACCCGCACTTGCTGTTACATGTGTATATAGGGTGACCTGCACTTGCTGTTACATGTGTATATAGGGTGACCTGCACTTGCTGTTACATGTGTATACAGGGTGACCCACACTTGCTGTTACATGTGTATTTAGGGCGTCTGCTGTTCGAAAGTTCATCTTGACACTTATATATATCACTCGTGTTATCTTTGTGCAGGCTCTTATATGCCACCGCAGCCAGGCTACCAACCCCCTGCAGCCTACCAGCCCCCCAGACGCTGAACTTTATCAACATCGAGTTATCTATACAGCTCATGCTTCGAGAAATTGAATAGTCTTATGCAATGTTTTGTTTGATGGTTAATTAACTCTCCATGGTAATTTACTAGTACTGAATTTTGCATTAAGCTCAGCCCAACTTGTTTGTGATGTCTCTTGCCGATACAAATAATGCAGTCCTCGTGTAACTGTACATTGACATAATATATCACAAGGAGATGCAGGAAACGAAACAATTACATGTCCTATTATGTGTGTAAAAGGAAAAGAAGAAGGGCAATTTTTTTGTACGGGGAGGGAGGGGGGAATGCACGTATCTACATTATTACTGGCTACACAAATCCTCTGGTTGTTCCTGCAACCTTCGCAAGTCTCCATTCTCTCTCTGCAGCTGATCTACTTTGGCTTGCAGTTCTGTGACTTCTAGGCTTAGTTTGGTGACCTCATCCTGTCCTTGGTCTCGAACCGTGTGCAGCTCCCTCTCCAGCACCATACATTCTTCCACCAGCTGGGCCTTGCTCAAGCCTTGCAGTCGCTCACTAGCCACTTCCTGGTATGTGCTCTCAAACTCTTGCTCCATCAGGCTACGATGCTCAAATAAATCATCTTCTGGGCTTTCATAAAAATCGTCTGACAGGGAGTCATCCAGAGAGAGAGTTCTAGTGGCTCTTGGGGTTGGTATCCTTACCTCATTGCACCCTCGGTCTTCCATGATAAACTGTGTGGTGTTCCAGGGAGCGCTGGGATTGCTTGCCAGTCGAGCTTTACGCTTAGCTATACGAGCAGCTTCGCGACTTTCTACTTCTTTCCTCTCCTCCAGGGTCAAGCTAGAGTAAGGCTTCCACTTGCGGCGGTGTTTTCCTCTTCTCCTCCTTTTGTGCGCCATGGGTCGTCCCTCAGAGGAGCAGTCCACTCCTTTATCACTCTCCGAACTGGTAGTGGGGGAAGATTTGTTAAGAGGTCTCATCTCTCCTAAACCTAGGCTCATTTTTGTACTTATCTCCATCAATTGTTGCAATAAGAACAGCGGTTCTAGCATAAGCATGCTATATCGCACCTGACATCGCAAAAGAAGACAATCAGAAGTAAAAAAAATTGGGATAGCAATGACAGTGATGGTAATACCTGGAAATGAAGTGCAGATAGGTACTGCAGGCTAGGCGGCGGTCCTCTCCGTTAGCTACAGGGAATACTTTTTTTTTAAACCGCCTGGACCTGGACTTAAACTCACTGAAGTGATAGCTACACCTCAAGTAATGCCTCGAGATTCACACTTATTACAACCCAACAATAACTAAACTCCAGGAACCAATAAATCCCTCAGTTAGAAATAATGAGAGCGGCGCCGGCTGCTCTATTTATAGGCAACTGAGTCAGAGCCACCCCATTGGTGGATATGACTGTCACGTGTGTACAAACACGTCATAACCCGCAAAACGTTTCGCAACCGTCCGCTTGAGCACCTGTAACGTTAGAATGTCGCAACTTAATCAAGGGTCTCTTCGTTTCCCCACGACGAGACTTTTAGAAGCGGATTACAAAACCGTTTTAGCTGACAAACTGCACCATCATCAATATGTGCAGCAGTTGGAATCCATACTCGCCCATAAAGAAGACGGTATGAATATTGTCTAATTAGTGCACATCCACTGATGAATAGTCCTCACAAGTTGAGGTGGGGTTGATTAAGGTTCCCTTTAGTATGGGTCTGACTCCAAACCTGAATATATATATACTCTTCTTGAATCCTACAGCACAAGATGTGCATCACCACATGAGAGAGGGCTGTGGAATGATTCCGTGTTCTTATGGAAATTTTAATCAGCCAATGAGCTGTGATTTGTCACATGACCTAAGATGGAATGTTAATTTTGCCAGTGGTGGTGCCTAATGCAGCTGACCTGGTATACTGCAGTAGTTTGGAGGCGTGCAGGTGGTCTGCAAGTTTAATGAAGCTAAAATACTCTCATTAGTCGAGGAATTTTTAAGGACACCCTAGAGACTGATCTATGCAGCTTCTTAATTTGTAAGCATCCTTAAACTCCAGCAGGTACTGGCAGCCCTCTGGCTAGCTAACTTTCCTGGATGAAGATGACATTCCCTGAACTTTCTAAAGATTCCTTAAGCATGTGTCAACTACATTCCTAGAGCACACAGAATCATGTCAGTGTTCCCAGTCTCTCCCCGTGTGTGTTGTGGGTGCAGTACATCTGATATGTGAAAAGAGACTGACATTCTCATTTCTATGGCTGCCCAGGGATGCTGTAAACCGCAAGCCAGCTGCAATTAAATTACTGTGAATTCTGGCCTGGCCTTGTGTTAATAAGCAGAGGCACGTACATAGCTATTGTAGCTAGGGGCTTGCAATACTGCAGTGTAGCCATGGAAGTATTGCATTGACACAACTAAGGCAATGCAGCTGTGAACAGAAGCAGCTGCTGTTTGGCTTGTTGTGATGTGCTTGAGATCCCATACAAACTTGTACTGCACTGCTTCATGCCATTATGAACAGTTGAGTGGGAGCTGCAGGGGATGTCCAGCGCATTGTGAAGAGACAGCGTTCCAGGCAGTCCCTCCCGCACTCATCCTCCCTGTGCATATATGACGTGGACCTTCTCTGATACGCTCTGCAGTTTGTCAAGATTGGTAGTTACCCTAGCCCATGCTCCAACACCAGGCTTCTTTTAGGTTTCTATGTTAGGTGAGGGAGGGGGGGGGGAGAAGGGGGGCAAACGATTCTATGTGAGTGAGGGGGGAGAAGGGGGGGGGGGGCAAATCAGGAGTCTGGTTCATAGATGATTTTTTGCTACGGGGGTGCGTGGGAATGTTAGGCATGCCTGAGTTGACAATGGCAACGCCCTGTGTGAAGGATGGTGGAGGGGGTGGGGTGGTGGTGAGGACGTTTCCTTTAAATATACCTTGTTGCAAAATGAAAACAGACTATTGCATGCTAATACATAGCATAGACCTTTGATCCCTTGACAGGCGGGGGTGGGAATATCCTCCTCTTCTCTATGAGACCTGGACTTCCTTAGAAAAGCAATCCTTTACCTAGTCTTGCAGAACTGGACTGTTGTTTTGCCATGTGGCGAAGTATTTCCGAGGGGTTTAATAAATATGATTTTCATGATTATTATCCAACCTGCAAATAGGTAGGACGTAAGGAAGCAGAGCTGGGGTGTGGCTTCCACTACATGCTGCACAACCTGCGAATATTTACACTTGAGAATATTTACACTTGAGAATACACCTCAGAAACATGTGGAGGTGGAGAGCAACCACATCTAGCTACAGGTGTGACATGTCATGACTGCACCACGCTCTGCATCATGGGCAACGAGGGGGTCTAGCTACAGGTGTGACATGTCATGACTGCACCACGCTCTGCATCATGGGCAACGAGGGGGTCTAGCTACAGGTGTGACATGTCATGACTGCATCATGGGCAGCGAGGGGGTCTAGCTACAGGTGTGACATGTCATGACTGCCCCACGCTCTGCATCATGGGCAACGAGGAGGTCTAGCTACAGGTGTGACATGTCATGACTGCACCATGCTCTGCATCATGGGCAACGAGGGGGTCTAGCTACAGGTGTGACATGTCATGACTGCCCCACGCTCTGCATCATGGGCAACGAGGTAGTCTAGCTACAGGTGTGACATGTCATGACTGCCCCATGCTCTGCATCATGGGCAACGAGGAGGTCTAGCTACAGGTGTGACATGTCATGACTGCACCACGCTCTGCATCATGGGCAACGAGGGGGTCTAGCTACAGGTGTGACATGTCATGACTGCCCCATGCTCTGCATCATGGTCAACGAAGAGGTCTAGCTACAGGTGTGACATGTCATGACTGCACCACGCTCTGCATCATGGGCAACGAGGGGGTCTAGCTACAGGTGTGACATGTCATGACTGCACCACGCTCTGCATCATGGGCAACGAGGGGGTCTAGCTACAGGTGTGACATGTCATGACTGCACCACGCTCTGCATCATGGGCAACGAGGGGGTCTAGCTACAGGTGTGACATGTCATGGCTGCACCACGCTCTGCATCATGGGCAACGAGGTAGTCTAGCTACAGGTGTGACATGTCATGACTGCATCGTGGGCAACGAGGAGGTCTAGCTACAGGTGTGACATGTCATGACTGCACCATCATGGGCAACGAGGGGGTCTAGCTACAGGTGTGACATGTCATGACTGCCCCACGCTCTGCATCGTAACTTGAGCTGAAGTGGCTCATGCACAAAGTCTCTGCAGGTATTCGATTTAGAACTGCCCCTGTCATGAAATGCCGTAACTTCATGTAGACCACACCCTCAGTAGTTTTGGTGCACTTGATTAGACCACACCCTCACATGCTCGGAGCATTCTAGCTTGTTTATCATTGCCTTGCAGCGCATACCCTTGATTGGACTCCAGCAGTTAATTAGTACTGCATAGCAGAGCTGGTGCCATGAAGGGTGAAACACACAAGATCATTTGAATCACAATCATGTCTCGATATATACCAGCAGAGGTCTTGGGGAAAGCAGAGGTCCAGGGGAGGGCAGAGGTCTAGGGGAGGGCAGAGGTCCGGGGGAGGGCAGAGGTCCTGAGGTCTAGGGGAGGGCAGAGGTCCGGGCAGAGGTCTGGGGGAGGGAAGAGGTCCAGAGGTCTGGGGAGGGCAGATGTCTGGGGGAGGTCTGGGGGAGGTCTGGGGAGGGCAGGGAGGACAGAGGTCTAGGGGAGGGCTGAGGTCTAGGGGCAGAGGTCCGGGGGAGGGCGTAGGTCTGGGGAGGGCAGAGGTCCGGGGGAGGGCGTAGGTCTGGGGAGGGCAGAGGTCTGGGGGAGGTCTGAGGTCTGGGGAGGGCAGGGAGGACAGAGGTCTGGGGGAGGACAGCTGCCATCATATCCTGCAAAAGTGTTGCTTTCCGTGAGTGACAGCTGCTCGAGCACATGGCATCTGCTCTGCTTATAGTTGGCAGGAAGCAGACAGTGCAGCGGCAACTGTCGCCAGTTGGGCAGCAATTTCCTGTGCAGACTGATGTACTGATAGGCCACACCCTCCACTTATGCACATGCTCACAGCATCTACTCAAGGGTGCAGGGTGCATGCAGTGGCCCACTCTCCGAGGGTACGTGCAGTGGCCCACTCCCACTCTGTTCTGAGGAGGTGGCTGTACTATTTATAGAGGTGTGTGTAGACTCCATCAATGCTTATAGAGGTGTGTGTAGACTCCATCATTGCTTATAGAGGTGTGTTAGGCTCCATCATTGCTTATAGAGGTGTGTGTAGACTCCATCAATGCTTATAGAGGTGTGTGTAGACTCCATCATTGCTTATAGAGGTGTGTTAGGCTCCATCATTGCTTATAGAGGTGTGTAGACTCCATCAATGCTTATAGAGGTGTGTGTAGACTCCATCATTGCTTATAGAGGTGTGTTAGGCTCCATCATTGCTTATAGAGGTGTGTGTAGGCTCCATCATTGCTTATAGAGGTGTGTGTAGACTCCATCAATGCTTATAGAGGTGTGTGAAGGCTCCATCATTGCTTATAGAGGTGTGTGTAGACTCCATCAATGCTTATAGAGGTGTGTAAAGGCTCCATCATTGCTTATAGAGGTGTGTGTAGACTCCATCAATGCTTATAGAGGTGTGTGTAGACTCCATCAATGCTTATAGAGGTGTGTGAAGGCTCCATCATTGCTTATAGAGGTGTGTGCATCAATGCTTATAGAGGTGTGTGTAGGCTCCATCATTGCTTATAGAGGTGTGTGTAGGCTCCATCATTGCTTATAGAGGTGTGTGTAGACTCCATCAATGCTTATAGAGGTGTGTGTAGACTCCATCATTGCTTATAGAGGTGTGTTAGGCTCCATCATTGCTTATAGAGGTGTGTGTAGGCTCCATCATTGCTTATAGAGGTGTGTGTAGACTCCATCAATGCTTATAGAGGTGTGTGTAGGCTCCATCATTGCTTATAGAGGTGTGTGTAGGCGTAGGCTCCATCATTGCTTATAGAGGTGTGTGTAGGCTCCATCATTGCTTATAGAGGTGTGTGTAGACTCCATCAATGCTTATAGAGGTGTGTGTAGACTCCATCATTGCTTATAGAGGTGTGTTAGGCTCCATCATTGCTTATAGAGGTGTGTGTAGGCTCCATCATTGCTTATAGAGGTGTGTGTAGACTCCATCAATGCTTTATAGAGGTGTGTGTAGGCTCCATCATTGCTTATAGAGGTGTGTGTAGGCTCCATCATTGCTTAAGAGGTGTGTGTAGGCTCCATCATTGCTTATAGGTGTGTGTAGACTCCATCAATACTTATAGAGGTGTGTGTACACTCCATCATTGCTTATAGAGGTGTGTGTAGACTCCATCATTGCTTATAGAGGTGTGTTAGGCTCCATCATTGGTGTGTGTAGGCTCCATCATTGCTTATAGAGGTGTGTTAGGCTCCATCATTGCTTATAGAGGTGTGTGCAGGCTCCATCATTGCTTATAGAGGTGTGTGTAGACTCCATCATTGCTTATAGAGGTGTGTGTAGACTCCATCATTGCTTATAGAGCTGTGTGTAGGCTCCATCATTGCTTATAGAGGTGTGTGTAGACTCCATCATTGCTTATAGAGGTGAGTGTAGGCTGTAGGCTCCATCATTGCTTATAGAGGTGAGTGTAGGCTGTAGGCTCCATCATTGCTTATAGAGGTGTGTGTAGACTCCATCAATGCTTATAGAGGTGTGTGAAGGCTCCATCATTGCTTATAGAGGTGTGTGTAGACTCCATCAATGCTTATAGAGGTGTGTGAAGGCTCCATCATTGCTTATAGAGGTGTGTGTAGACTCCATCAATGCTTATAGAGGTGTGTGAAGGCTCCATCATTGCTTATAGAGGTGTGTGTAGACTCCATCAATGCTTATAGAGGTGTGTGTAGACTCCATCAATGCTTATAGAGGTGTGTGAAGGCTCCATCATTGCTTATAGAGGTGTGTGCATCAATGCTTATAGAGGTGTGTGTAGGCTCCATCATTGCTTATAGAGGTGTGTGTAGGCTCCATCAATGCTTATAGAGGTGTGTGTAGACTCCATCAATGCTTATAGAGGTGTGTGTAGACTCCATCAATGCTTATAGAGGTGTGTGTAGACTCCATCATTGCTTATAGAGGTGTGTTAGGCTCCATCATTGCTTATAGAGGTGTGTGTAGGCTCCATCATTGCTTATAGAGGTGTGTGTAGACTCCATCAATGCTTATAGAGGTGTGTGTAGGCTCCATCATTGCTTATAGAGGTGTGTGTAGGCGTAGGCTCCATCATTGCTTATAGAGGTGTGTGTAGGCTCCATCATTGCTTATAGAGGTGTGTGTAGACTCCATCATTGCTTATAGAGGTGTGTGTAGGCTCCATCATTGCTTATAGAGGTGTGTGTAGGCGTAGGCTCCATCATTGCTTATAGAGGTGTGTGCAGGCTCCATCATTGCTTATAGAGGTGTGTGTAGACTCCATCATTGCTTATAGAGGTGTGTGTAGACTCCATCATTGCTTATAGAGGTGTGTTAGGCTCCATCATTGCTTATAGAGGTGTGTGTAGGCTCCATCATTGCTTATAGAGGTGTGTGTAGACTCCATCAATGCTTTATAGAGGTGTGTGTAGGCTCCATCATTGCTTATAGAGGTGTGTGTAGGCTCCATCATTGCTTATAGAGGTGTGTGTAGGCTCCATCATTGCTTATAGGTGTGTGTAGACTCCATCAATACTTATAGAGGTGTGTGTACACTCCATCATTGCTTATAGAGGTGTGTGTAGGCTCCATCATTGCTTATAGAGGTGTGTGTAGACTCCATCAATGCTTTATAGAGGTGTGTGTAGGCTCCATCATTGCTTATAGAGGTGTGTGTAGGCTCCATCATTGCTTATAGAGGTGTGTGTAGGCTCCATCATTGCTTATAGAGGTGTGTGTAGACTCCATCATTGCTTATAGAGGTGAGTGTAGACTCCATCAATACTTATAGAGGTGTGTGTAGACTCCATCATTGCTTATAGAGGTGTGTGTAGACTCCATCATTGCTTATAGAGGTGAGTGTAGGCGTAGGCTCCATCATTGCTTATAGAGGTGTGTGTAGACTCCATCAATGCTTTATAGAGGTGTGTGTAGGCTCCATCATTGCTTATAGAGGTGTGTGTAGACTCCATCATTGCTTATAGAGGTGAGTGTAGGCGTAGGCTCCATCATTGCTTATAGAGGTGTGTGTAGACTCCATCAATGCTTATAGAGGTGTGTTAGGCTCCATCATTGCTTATAGAGGTGTGTGCATCAATGCTTATAGAGGTGTGTGTAGGCTCCATCATTGCTTATAGAGGTGTGTGTAGGCTCCATCATTGCTTATAGAGGTGTGTGTAGACTCCATCAATGCTTATAGAGGTGTGTGTAGACTCCATCATTGCTTATAGAGGTGTGTTAGGCTCCATCATTGCTTATAGAGGTGTGTGTAGGCTCCATCATTGCTTATAGAGGTGTGTGTAGACTCCATCATTGCTTATAGAGCTGTGTGTAGGCTCCATCATTGCTTATAGAGGTGTGTGTAGACTCCATCATTGCTTATAGAGGTGAGTGTAGGCTGTAGGCTCCATCATTGCTTATAGAGGTGTGTGTAGACTCCATCATTGCTTATAGAGGTGTGTTAGGCTCCATCATTGCTTATAGAGGTGTGTGTAGGCTCCATCATTGCTTATAGAGGTGTGTGTAGACTCCATCAATGCTTATAGAGGTGTGTGAAGGCTCCATCATTGCTTATAGAGGTGTGTGCATCAATGCTTATAGAGGTGTGTGTAGGCTCCATCATTGCTTATAGAGGTGTGTGTAGGCTCCATCATTGCTTATAGAGGTGTGTGTAGACTCCATCAATGCTTATAGAGGTGTGTGTAGACTCCATCATTGCTTATAGAGGTGTGTTAGGCTCCATCATTGCTTATAGAGGTGTGTGTAGGCTCCATCATTGCTTATAGAGGTGTGTGTAGACTCCATCAATGCTTATAGAGGTGTGTGTAGGCTCCATCATTGCTTATAGAGGTGTGTGTAGGCGTAGGCTCCATCATTGCTTATAGAGGTGTGTGTAGGCTCCATCATTGCTTATAGAGGTGTGTGTAGACTCCATCAATGCTTATAGAGGTGTGTGTAGACTCCATCATTGCTTATAGAGGTGTGTTAGGCTCCATCATTGCTTACAGAGGTGTGTGTAGGCTCCATCATTGCTTATAGAGGTGTGTGTAGACTCCATCAATGCTTTATAGAGGTGTGTGTAGGCTCCATCATTGCTTATAGAGGTGTGTGTAGGCTCCATCATTGCTTATAGAGGTGTGTGTAGGCTCCATCATTGCTTATAGGTGTGTGTAGACTCCATCAATACTTATAGAGGTGTGTGTACACTCCATCATTGCTTATAGAGGTGTGTTACTCCATCATTGCTTATAGAGGTGTGTGTAGGCTCCATCATTGCTTATAGAGGTGTGTGTGTAGACTCCATCAATGCTTTATAGAGGTGTGTGAAGGCTCCATCATTGCTTATAGAGGTGTGTGTAGGCTCCATCAATGCTTATAGAGGTGTGTGTACACTCCATCATTGCTTATAGAGGTGTGTGTAGACTCTATCATTGCTTATAGAGGTGTGTGTAGGCTCCACACAGCTTATAGAGGTGTGGAAATGGTATCAAGTTAAAAACCAATTCCTTGCGCCCCCTCATGTGGGGTTGCTCCCTCAGGCAGCGAGTGAACACTAAACAGACTCCATAGTTGGTATGAGAGGAAAGCTGACCGGCTGCTGCAGTCAATAGAGGGGGGGGGGGAGAGGCTAATGGTGGAGAACATATATACTAAACACATTAACATACCAGGAGTATTGTAATACTGTATCTGAAACTAAATGTCTGAAGTTATTGCCAGTTATTGCCAATTATTGCAGGGTCTTCCCTTCAAGTAATTTTGTCGGCCAGCAAGCACTGCCTGATGACCTCACTCTTGTGTGCTCCCAGCAAGCACTGCCTGATGACCTCACTCTTAGTGTGCTCCCAGCAAGCACTGCATGATGACCTCACTCTTGTGTGCTCCCAGCAAGCACTGCCTGATGACCTCACTCTTAGTGTGCTCCCAGCAAGCACTGCCTGATGACCTCACTCTTAGTGTGCTCCCAGCAAGCACTGCCTGATGACCTCACTCTTAGTGTGCTCCCAGCAAGCACTGCCTGATGACCTCACTCTTAGTGTGCTCCCAGCAAACACTGCCTGATGACCTCACTCTTAGTGTGCTCCCAGCAAGCACTGCCTGATGACCTCACTCTTAGTGTGCTCCCAGCAAGCACTGCCTGATGACCTCACTCTTAGTGTGCTCCCAGCAAGCACTGCCTGATGACCTCACTCTTAGTGTGCTCCCAGCAAGCACTGCCTGATGACCTCACTCTTAGTGTGCTCCCAGCAAGCACTGCCTGATGACCTCACTCTTAGTGTGCTCCCAGCAAGCACTGCCTGATGACCTCACTCTTAGTGTGCTCCCAGCAAGCACTGCCTGATGACCTCACTCTTAGTGTGCTCCCAGCAAGCACTGCCTGATGACCTCACTCTTAGTGTGCTCCCAGCAAGCACTGCCTGATGACCTCACTCTTAGTGTGCTCCCAGCAAGCACTGCATGATGACCTCACTCTTAGTGTGCTCCCAGCAAGCACTGCCTGATGACCTCACTCTTAGTGTGTTCCCAGCAAGCACTGCCTGATGACCTCACTCTTAGTGTGCTCCCAGCAAGCACTGCCTGATGACCTCACTCTTAGTGTGCTCCAGCAAGCACTGCATGATGACCTCACTCTTAGTGTGCTCCCAGCAAGCACTGCCTGATGACCTCACTCTTAGTGTGCTCCCAGCAAGCACTGCCTGATGACCTCACTCTTAGTGTGCTCCCAGCAAGCACTGCCTGATGACCTCACTCTTAGTGTGCTCCCAGCAAGCACTGCCTGATGACCTCACTCTTAGTGTGCTCCCAGCAAGCACTGCCTGATGACCTCACTCTTAGTGTGCTCCCAGCAAGCACTGCCTGATGACCTCACTCTTAGTGTGCTCCCAGCAAGCACTGCATGATGACCTCACTCTTAGTGTGCTCCCAGAAAGCACTGCATGATGACCTCACTCTTAGTGTGCTCCCAGCAAGCACTGCATGATGACCTCACTCTTAGTGTGCTCCCAGCAAGCACTGCCTGATGACCTCACTCTTAGTGTGCTCCCAGCAAGCACTGCCTGATGACCTCACTCCAGGCAGGACCAGGACCTTAATGCACTGCAGAGACCGAGTTCAAACACCCCAGCATGGGTGTGGTCTGTATGTGTTCTGCAATAATAATAGAGGAGGGCTGAATGGGTTCCTCACTTGACAGATTGCGATCACATGTGATGTCTAATTAATGCCTGCCATGCAGACAGTATGTGTATCTTCTCTCTGAGGATCTCAACACTGTAGTGTGGTCACAATGGTCCACTTGAAAGAACACCTTTATTTCTATGAACTTACATGTAATTACAAGCACTGGAGCTGGCCTCTCATTTGGTTTTGCTGTATAGCGGCAAGTGTTTTAATTATAGATGGTTCACACCACACACTACATTCTTGTTCCATTCACTCTACATGCACCTGACCTGTGCCAAACCCTGTCCATCTATATGTGCACGTACTACATGTATATACTGTATGCATGCATGCTAATATGTTGTAACATGACATAGAGCTGCTGTTTCCTGAGAAAATAGCTAGATCATTTTAGCCACACCAGTTGTTTTAGGCAACATCTACAAGTGACAGCTGCTCCTTCCTCTGCAGCCAGTGTATCCCTGTACTCTTCCTCTGCAGCCAGTGTATCCCTGTACTCTAGCTGCTCCTTCCTCTGCAGCCAGTGTATCCCTGTACTCTAGCTGCTCCTTCCTCTGCAGCCAGTGTATCCCTGTACTCTAGCTGCTCCTTCCTCTGCAGCCAGTGTATCCCTGTACTCTAGCTGCTCCTTCCTCTGCAGCCAGTGTATCCCTGTACTCTAGCTGCTCCTTCCTCTGCAGCCAGTGCATCCCTGTACTCTAGCTGCTCCTTCCTCTGCAACCAGTGTATCCCTGTACTCTAGCTACTCCTTCCTCTGCTCTCTCTGCAGTCAGTGTATCCCTCATCCCTTCACAAGATGCATAAACCTTTCCAGCTCGGCTGCCCTTGAAATAACATATGTAGGTGTGGTTTGACTTAAGTGTTTACAACGTGTTCCTGCACGCCCACTTTCAAAGCAGGTGTGGCTGGTGCATGTGTACATGGCAACGCAGACTGCCTCATTCAGGTTGCCAGGGTGATCATGCAGCCTACTGTATATGTAGATGGTCATTCATTCATGTGTGGGATAGACAAGTCTTACGTGCTCAAGCCAGGACTCTACTAGCATGCCTGGCAACATAAGATCTCTCGTCACACTTAAACCCCACCCCCATGTGTCTTGTTGCCTTGCCAACCTGAGCATCTGCATGCAGGGTATACCTAATTTAGTGCACACTCATTAGTGAGCATTTTCACTCAGAATACTTGCCATAGCCCTGTGTAATGAAGCTCCACCTATTACTTGCCCTAGCCCTGTGTAATGAAGCTCCACCTATTGCCCTAGCCCTGTGTAATGAAGCTCCACCTATTACTTGCCCTAGCCCTGTGTAATGAAGCTCCACCTATTACTTGCCCTAGCCCTGTGTAATGAAGCTCCACCTATTACTTGCCCTAGCCCTGTGTAATGAAGCTCCACCTATTACTTGCCCTAGCCCTGTGTAATGAAGCTCCACCTATTACTTGCCGTGGCCCAGTGTAGTGAAGCCCCACCTATTTATATATTCGAACACTGTACATAACTTTAGTAGGTAAAGGTTTGTTAATAAACATTTCTTTCTTGACGAGTCGATATATATTTTTCTAAATATAAAGAGATCAGCAATAACTATTGGCAAAAATCTTTGTGCGGGATAAGCCCCTCCCCTCCCTCGTTATGCAGTCATGGTATGGTATCATGGAGGTGACATTTGGAGGTCATGGTAGAGGGTGGAGCTTGATATTTCTATCTTTGCCCCAGGCACTCCCAGTTTGCTATTCTCCCCTCCACCTCCTGCAAGCTGGCCGCAGGACCAGACAGACGAGGGGTACTTGGAGTGTGATTGGCTGGCTAAGCAGCTCGGCTTCTTGAGGAAGAGAGTGTCATGGCAGGAGCAGATTATCCGCAGCTCTCTACCTCTGGTACAGACATTGCTGCTGGCTGCGCGGAAGGACCCAGCCAACACGGCGCACATCATTAGAGGCAAGGCAGGATGGCGACCCAGACTAGCTACGGCCAGGCGGAGGGGCACGCTGCGGTGTGCTGGCCCGGCCGACACGGACTGCAACAGAGATGCCCTACCCCTCTCTAGGTTTTGTCTGCAACGTATGTACACAGAGCAATGTGCGATGTGTGAAGGGTGAGGTGTGTGCATGCAGTGTGTGGGTGTATAGGGTGTGGTGTGTGTGCAGGTGAGGTGTGTGCATGCAGGGTGTGGTGTGTGTGTATAGGGTGTGTGTGCAGGGTGTGGTGTGTGCATGCAGGTGTGGTGGGTGGGTGTATAGGGTGTGGTGTGTGTGTGCAGGTGTGGGTGTATAGGGTGTGGTGTGTGTGTAGGTGTTTGTGTTTGTGTGCAGGGTGAGGTGTGTGCATGAAGGTGTGGCATGTGTGTATAGGGTGTGGTGTGTGTATAGGGTGTGGTGTGTGCATGCAGGTGTGGTGTGTGCATGAAGGTGTGGCATGTGTGTGTATAGGGTGTGGTGTGTGTGTGCAGGGTGTGGTGTGTGCATGCAGGTGAGGTGTGTGGGTGTAGTGTGTGTGCGTGTCAGATGTGTTGTGTGCACATGTGGTGTATTTATTGTGTGTGTGTGTGTGTGTGGGAGTAGATCAGTGCCTGGACTCCTCCCAAGTGTTGTATCGGAGCTGCTGTTCTACTGGGGGCACAGGCCACGCCCAGGACCACTCCTCCACCCAGTGTGGTGCCACTGTGTTGGACATCTTCTCCAACCCTCCTCTCTGTTCCAGACATGCCGGTCCTGACGCTCCTTCCAGGAAGAAGACCATCTTGCAGCAACATTCTGCGCTTCTGCATGGGTCGAAGCGTGGCTCCAGGGAGACCATGGGCAAGATGGCTGGTGGGGGTATGGGGAAGTCAAAAGTGGGCATGGCAAAGCTAGGAGGTGCGGGGAAGGCAGGAGGTGTGGTTAAAGTGGGAGGAGGAGTTGGGAGAAAGATCGCAGCCCAGCCGGGAAGCATCCTGTCCAGCAAGGTATGTGTCTGGCTGACATATGTGGCTGCACACATGTACACACACACCCCACCTTCCATTAGCAAGTGTTGCATGCAAGTGTGCTGCTGGTTGGAGTATTAGTCCTGAGTGTTAAGTGCTGGCTTGATAGTGCAGAGTATTAGTGTCAGCGAGTGTGTGTGTGTAGTGCATCTACTCCATGTGTAGGCAGCTACATGTATGAGGATTAGTACGCTAGCTAAAGGACATGGTATGAGAACATGTTGGAGTATGCCACACCCATGTCACAAGTATTTGTGTTTGGTGCAGGACTACATAGATGAACAATTCCACAGTCTTGTGTGTGTGTATGGTTTGTGTGTGGTGTGTGTGTATGGTGTGGAGCTGGGGAGGCTGACTGGCTATGTATTCTTAGAGCTCACGGCAGCACTGTGACTGGCGCTGTGCCTAGTGTGACAGAGACCACTCCCCCTCCAATTGGTAGACGTAACTCAACTCCTCATGTTATTGGAGCTCCTCCTCGAATTCTGACCACCTCTAGGGATGAGCTGCCGCTGGGTAAGAGTTGCCTCCATCATGCTCGCTGGGTAAGAGTTGCCTCCATCATGCTCGCTGGGTAAGAGTTACAACACGCCTTACAGCAAGGAGCAGCTCCATGCTCGAGGACAGGGCTCCCAAATGGTTGCCAGTAAGCACATGCGTCTGTGTGGTCTTCCTTATCAGAAGCCAGTTGACTAGAAAGAGGCCATCAGGCTGGAAGTTGACTAGAAAGAGACCATCAGGCTGGAAGTTGACTAGAAAGAGGCCATCAGGCTGGAAGTTGACTAGAAAGAGACCATCAGGCTGGAAGTTGACTAGAAAGAGACCATCAGGCAGGAAGTTGACTAGAAAGAGGCCATCAGGCTGGAAGTTGACTAGAAAGAGACCATCAGGCAGGAAGTTGACTAGAAAGAGGCCATAAGGCTCGAAGTTCACTAGAAAGAGGCCATCAGGCTGGAAGTTGACTAGAAAGAGGCCATCAGGCAGGAAGTTGACTAGAAAGAGACCATCAGGCTGGAAGTTGACTAGAAAGAGGCCATCAGGCTGGAAGTTGACTAGAAAGAGACCATCAGGCAGGAAGTTGACTAGAAAGAGGCCATCAGGCTGGAAGTTGACTAGAAAGAGCGCCATCAGGCTGGAAGTTGACTAGAAAGAGGCCATCAGGCAGGAAGTTGACTAGAAAGAGGCCATCAGGCTGGAAGTTGACTAGAAAGAGACCATCAGGCAGGAAGTTGACTAGAAAGAGGCCATCAGGCTGGAAGTTGACTAGAAAGAGGCCATCAGGCTGGAAGTTGACTAGAAAGAGGCCATCAGGCAGGAAGTTGACTAGAAAGAGGCCATCAGGCTGGAAGTTGACTAGAAAGAGACCATCAGGCAGGAAGTTGACTAGAAAGAGGCCATCAGGCTGGAAGTTGACTAGAAAGAGGCCATCAGGCTGGAAGTTGACTAGAAAGAGGCCATCAGGCAGGAAGTTGACTAGAAAGAGGCCATCAGGCTGGAAGTTGACTAGAAAGAGGCCATCAGGCAGGAAGTTGACTAGAAAGAGGCCATCAGGCAGGAAGTTGACGAGAAAGAGACCATCAGGCTGGAAGTTGACTAGAAAGAGACCATCAGGCTGGAAGTTGACTAGAAAGAGACCATCAGGCAGGAAGTTGACTAGAAAGAGGCCATCAGGCCGGAAGTTGACTAGAAAGAGGCCATCAGGCTGGAAGTTGACTAGAAAGAGGCCATCAGGCTGGAAGTTGACTAGAAAGAGGCCATCAGGCTGGAAGTTGACTAGAAAGAGACCATCAGGCAGGAAGTTGACTAGAAAGAGACCATCAGGCAGGAAGTTGACTAGAAAGAGGCCATCAGGCAGGAAGTTGACTAGAAAGAGGCCATCAGGCAGGAAGTTGACTAGAAAGAGGCCATCAGGCTGGAAGTTTCGTATCATCAAACTTTTAATGTTGTGCACTCCCTCAACTAAAACTCGACCATCCTTCCCTTCCAGTGGTCGTGCAGGAAGCTTGGACAAACTTCCCAGTGATGATGGAGGCTCTCTATCAGCCATTGCTTACCCTCCCAGTGATGATGGAGGTTCTCTATCAGCCATTGCTTACCCTCCCAGTGATGATGGAGGCTCTCTATCATCCATTGCTTACCCTCCCAGTGATGATGGAGGCTCTCTATCAGCCATTGCTTACCCTCCCAGTGATGATGGAGGTTCTCTATCAGCCATTGCTTACCCTCCCAGTGATGATGGAGGCTCTCTATCAGCCATTGCTTACCCTCCCAGTGATGATGGAGGCTCTCTATCAGCCATTGCCTAACCTCCCAGTGATGATGGAGGCTCTCTATCAGCCATTGCTTACCCTCCCATTGATGTTGGAGGCTCTCTATCAGCCATTGCTTACCCTCCCATTGATGTTGGAGGCTCTCTATCAGCCATTGCTTACCCTCCCAGTGATGATGGAGGCTCTCTATCAGCCATTGCTTACCCCCCAACCAGTGATGATGGAGGCTCTCTATCAGCCATTGCTTACCCTCCCAGTGATGATTGAGGCTCTCTATCAGCCATTGCTTACCCTCCCAGTGATGATGGAGGCTCTCTATCAGCCATCTCCAAACAGCATATGCACCTTCTTTTTTTTATAGCGACTTAATTTTCTAGAGTGTGTGTGCAGTGCTGCATTTAAGCTCTGGCCCTAGTGCGGATCACCTTGGCGAGACTGGAAGCAACGAATTCCTTGATGGGCCACAGGGTGAACCTAGCACTAAAGCAGATGATGATGACCTGCTGATGATGACCTGTTGATGATGACCTGTGTCCTTCTCTATGTGATGAAGAAAGCTTCTTAGGTTCATGAAGGGATCTCTAGTGAGTCTGTTTATGGCAGAATTTTATGCGAGTGGAGTGGGTTAAGGTTGAGAACAGGTCAGGTAAACTGTTGTTTCCTCCAGTTCAGTGTCATGACAACAATATCATCCAGCAACAGGTATGCATAAAGTGCAGTAACCTATTAGCAACAGCTAGGAATCATTAGTGACAGCTAGGAATCATTAGCAACAGCTAGCAACCACCAGCAACACCTAGCAACCACCAGCAACACCTAGCAACCATCAGCAACACCTAGCAACCACCAGCAGCACCTAGCAACCACCAGCAACACCTAGCAACCACCAGCAACAGCTAGCAACCACCAGCAGCAGCTAGCTACCACCAGCAACACCTAGCAACCACCAGCAACACCTAGCAACTACCAGCAACACCTAGCAACCACCAGCAGCACCTAGCAACCACCAGCAACCATCAGCAACACCTAGCAACCACCAGCAACACCTAGCAACCACCAGCAGCACCTAGCAACAACCAGCAACAGCTAGCAACCACCAGCAACACCTAGCAACCACCAGCAACACCTAGCAACCAGCAGCAACAGCTAGCAACACCTAGCAACCACCAGCAACAGCTAGCAACCACCAGCAGCACCTAGCAACCACCAGCAACACCTAGCAACCACCAGCAGCACCTAGCAACCACCAGCAACAGCTAGCAACCACCAGCAACAGCTAGCAACCACCAGCAACAGCTAGCAACCACCAGCAACAGCTAGCAACAGCTAGCAACCACCAGCAACCACCAGCAACAGCTAGCAACCATCAACAACCACCAGCAGAAGAAGACTGCAAGTGTTCCAATGCCTGCCTGTCCACAAGTACTCTGTTCCCCCCACCCACCCAGCAGATGTACAATAGGCCCAGCACTGGCTGGCAGAGGTCTTACAGAAGAAGAAGGGAATATTAATTCCCACCCTAGGAGGAGTGTTATGCCTAGCAGTAGCCCCAACAATGGAGGACAACATGTCAAGTTGCGGCTCTAGCAGTAGCCCCAACAATGGAGGACAACATGTCAAGTTGCGGCTCTAGCAGTAGCCCCAACAATGGAGGACAACATGTCAAGTATTAGTATATATGTATAATTGGAGGCTCCATCATCATGCCACTGGCTGTTGCTCTTTGTCCTCTTGTTTGACCTCCATACCTGCCATGTCATTGGTCCAGTGTCCACGACTAAGTGCAGTTGTCGCACTGTTTTCTCCGAGTACGAAGAGCTGCCATCGTCTTTCTCCTAGACCTGGTTGAATTAAAGCATGATCTTTGCTTGTCGTTTAAAATATATATATCAATTTTTTTAGGCTCTTGCTGTCGGCCGTAGGTAGCTGAGGCACATGTGCAGGTCGTAGGTACTTGCATGACGAGGTAAGACTCCAGCAGTGGCCATGTGCGCTTGTGCAACGAGGATGTGTTGATGCTCGTGACATGCTCATATATAGCTTGTCTTGGGGCACAAGACCTTGAGATGTGCTCATATATAGCTTGTCTTGGCTCACAAGACCTTGAGACATGCTCATATATAGCTTGTCTTGGTACACAAGACCTTGAGATGTGCTCATATATAGCTTGTCTTGGCACACAAGACCTTGAGATGTGCTCATATATAGCTTGTCTTGGCTCACAAGACCTTGAGATGTGCTCATATATAGCTTGTCTTGTGGCACAAGACCTTGAGATGTGCTCATATATAGCTTGTCTTGGCACACAAGACCTTGAGATGTGCTCATATATAGCTTGTCTTGGCACACAAGACCTTGAGATGTGCTCATATATAGCTTGTCTTGGGGCACAAGACCTTGAGATGTGCTCATATATAGCTTGTCTTGGCTCACAAGATCTTGAGATGTGCTCATATATAGCTTGTCTTGGCGCACAAGACCTTGAGATGTGCTCATATATAGCTTGTCTTGGCTCACAAGACCTTGAGATGTGCTCATATATAGCTTGTCTTGGTACACAAGACCTTGAGATGTGCTCATATATAACTTGTCTTTGCACACAAGACCTTGAGATGTGCTCATATATAGCTTGTCTTGGCTCACAAGACCTTGAGATGTGCTCATATATAGCTTGTCTTGGGGCACAAGACCTCATATATAGCTTGTCTTGGCTCACAAGACCTTGAGACGTGCTCATATATAGCTTGTCTTGGCACACAAGACCTTGAGATGTGCTCATATATAGCTTGTCTTGGCTCACAAGACCTTGAGATGTGCTCATATATAGTTTGTCTTGGCTCACAAGACCTTGAGATGTGCTCATATATAACTTGTCTTGGGGCACAAAACCTTGAGACGTGCTCATATATAGTTTGTCTTGGCACACAAGACCTTGAGATGGGGCACAAAACCTTGAGATGTGCTCATATATAGCTTGTCTTGGCGCACAAGACCTTGAGATGTGCTCATATATAGCTTGTCTTGGCTCACAAGACCTTGAGACGTGCTCATATATAGTTTGTCTTGGCACACAAGACCTTGAGTGTAGTAGTTGTCTAGGATAGATCGACATTTTAGTTCTGTACCACACAGAGATATGTCAACATTCTGTCAAGTGTGGCAAGATGGATAGGCCATTAAAAAATATCAAAGGCTCTTCTTCATGCAGACAGGTCATGCAAGTGTACATAGCTACAGTGTATGTGCTTCTGGGTCTTCCTGCTATTTGGGGGAGCTTTTATGGTCATGTAAATCTCGTTGTGAAAAGGGTTAATGTCATGTAAATCTCGTTGTGAAAGGGTTAATGTCATGTAAACCTGATGGTGACAGGGTTAATGTCATGTAAACCTAAACCTGATGCTGAGAGGGTTAATTCATGTAAACCAGATGCTGAAGGGTTATATGTATTATGTGCATAGTTTGTATGTGTGAGCGTGTGCATGTAATCATGTATGTATGTGTGTGTGTTAAATGTGTGTGTGTTAATGCCATGTAAACCTGATGCTGAGAGGGTAATGTCATGTAAATCTGATGCTGAGTTAAAAGTCATGGTAAATTGTGGTGTGTATATAGGTGGTGTCTCCTGGGAAGATGAGGTCAGAGAAGGTGATGGCTGACAGTAAGTCAACTTCTCTCACTTCTAAACCCCATAGCAGCAATACTACGCCTGTTGCCATGGAGGCACACCGACACAGGAAGACCACACCTCCCACTGTGACTGAAAGTAGTAAGTTGTTGTTACTCAATGTAATCATGTGTCATGTGTAGAGGATTTGCTGTATCAGTTGCTATTTACAAGTCTGCGGTGGTCCCCAAGGAGAAATCTCTAGCTCTCAAGCAAGAGATGCCGAGTTATGCTTGTGGGGGGGGGGGGGGGGGGGGGGGGCTAGAAATAACACGCTTTTAATTAGCTGCCTGTGTCCTAGCTAATTACAGGACATGCTTTTAATTAGCTGCCTTTGTCCTAGCTAATTACAGGACATGCTTTTAATTAACTGTTAGTGTTCTAGCTAATAACAGGAGATTCTTTTTATTAGCTGGTGTGTTACAGGTGTAGCTGTGAAATGGATTGTATCCTCTCCTGGCAGGGGCCACTTGAAGCTTGGTCAATCAAGCAATTAGCACCCCCTGTGAGCTAGATCCTAAGACAAGGCGGGAACCTGGCCACATACCTAAACTGATGCTCATTAATGTGCGCTGGGTCTAGGGGGGAACTCTTCAAGTCGGTGCATGTTCGTCGCGTCCACACTAGCACCAAAATAAACCATACGAAGCAAAAAATAATGAGTCTACCAAAGTCAGTCAGAATCATATACTGTAGCTGTAGTTGAGATGGAGCTTGTTTTTGCGTCCTTTTCTTGCTGATCAGCTCCTACAGATGCGCAGGAAACATTTGCTGCAGAGAAGAAAGAGGAGAGAGCCGAGGGAAAGGCAGAACCAACAGAGGGTTGTGACTGCACGAACTTCAGATGCTGGGCGTATAAACATAGCAACAGTTCTCTAGATGATCTAGCTAGAGGAGCTAGCTAGTTTGACTGTAGGCCACAGATAGCATACAACTACTCCATTGACTGCAGGCCATGGATAGTATACAGCTACTCCATTGACTGCAGGCCATGGATAGTATACAGCTACTCCATTGACTGCAGGCCATGGATAGCATACAACTACTCCATTGACTGCAGCCCATGGATAGCATACAGCTACTCCATTGACTGCAGGCCATGGATAGTATACAGCTACTCCATTGACTGCAGGCCATGGATAGCATACAGCTACTCCATTGACTGCAGGCCATGGATAGTATACAGCTACTCCATTGACTGCAGCCCATGGATAGTATACAGCTACTCCATTGACTGCAGGCCATGGATAGCATACAGCTACTCCATTGACTGCAGGCCATGGATAGCATACAGCTACTCCATTGACTGCAGGCCATGGATAGCATACAGCTACTCCATTGACTGCAGGCCATGGATAGTATACAGCTACTCCATTGACTGCAGGCCATGGATAGCATACAGCTACTCCATTGACTGCAGGCCATGGATAGCATACAGCTACTCCATTGACTGCAGGCCATGGATAGCATACAGCTACTCCATTGACTGCAGGCCATGGATAGCATACAGCTACTCCATTGACTGCAGGCCATGGATAGCATACAGCTACTCCATTGACTGCAGGCCATGGATAGCATACAACTACTCCATTGACTGCAGGCCATGGATAGTATACAACTACTCCATTGACTGCAGGCCATGGATAGCATACAGCTACTCCATTGACTGCAGACCATGGATAGTATACAGCTACTCCATTGACTGCAGGTCATGGATAGTATACAGCTACTCCATTGACTGCAGGCCATGGATAGTATACAGCTACTCCATTGACTGCAGGCCATGGATAGTATACAGCTACTCCATTGACTGCAGGTCATGGATAGTATACAGCTACTCCATTGACTGCAAGCCATGGATAGCATACAGCTACTCCATTGACTGCAGGCCATGGATAGCATACAGCTACTCCATTGACTGCAGGCCATGGATAGGTTACAGCTACTCCATTGACTGCAGGCCATGGATAGCATACAGCTACTCCATTGACTGCAGCCCATGGATAGCATACAGCTACTCCATTGACTGCAGGCCATGGATAGCATACAGCTACTCCATTGACTGCAGGCCATGGATAGCATACAGCTACTCCATTGACTGCAGGCCATGGATAGTATACAGCTACTCCATTGACTGCAGGCCATGGATAGTATACAGCTACTCCATTGACTGCAGGCCATGGATAGTATACAGCTACTCCATTGACTGCAGGCCATGGATAGTATACAGCTACTCCATTGACTGCAGGCCATGGATAGCATACAGCTACTCCATTGCCTGCAGGCCATGGATAGCATACAGCTACTCCATTGACTGCAGGCCATGGATAGTATACAGCTACTCCATTGACTGCAGGCCATGGATAGCATACAGCTACTCCATTGACTGCAGGCCATGGATAGCATACAGCTACTCCATTGACTGCAGGCCATGGATAGTATACAGCTACTCCATTGACTGCAGGCCATGGATAGTATACAGCTACTCCATTGACTGCAGGCCATGGATAGTATACAGCTACTCCATTGACTGCAGGCCATGGATAGCATACAGCTACTCCATTGACTGCAGGCCATGGATAGCATACAGCTACTCCATTGCCTGCAGGCCATGGATAGCATACAGCTACTCCATTGACTGCAGGCCATGGATAGTATACAGCTACTCCATTGACTGCAGGCCATGGATAGCATACAGCTACTCCATTGACTGCAGGCCATGGATAGCATACAGCTACTCCATTGACTGCAGGCCATGGATAGTATACAACTACTCCATTGACTGCAGGCCATGGATAGTATACAGCTACTCCATTGACTGCAGGCCATGGATAGTATACAGCTACTCCATTGACTGCAGGCCATGGATAGTATACAACTACTCCATTGACTGCAGGCCATGGATAGCATACAGCTACTCCATTGATTGCAGGCCATGGATAGTATACAACTACTCCATTGACTGCAGGCCATGGATAGTATACAACTACTCCATTGACTGCAGGCCATGGATAGCATACAGCTACTCCATTGACTGCAGGCCATGGATAGTATACAGCTACTCCATTGACTGCAGGCCATGGATAGTATACAGCTACTCCATTGACTGCAGGCCATGGATAGTATACAGCTACTCCATTGACTGCAGGCCATGGATAGCATACAGCTACTCCATTGCCTGCAGGCCATGGATAGCATACAGCTACTCCATTGACTGCAGGCCATGGATAGCATACAGCTACTCCATTGACTGCAGGCCATGGATAGTATACAGCTACTCCATTGACTGCAGGCCATGGATAGTATACAGCTACTCCATTGACTGCAGGCCATGGATAGCATACAGCTACTCCATTGACTGCAGGCCATGCATGGATAGCATACAGCTACTCCATTGACTGCAGGCCATGGATAGCATACAGCTACTCCATTGACTGCAGGCCATGGATAGTATACAGCTACTCCATTGACTGCAGGCCATGGATAGCATACAGCTACTCCATTGACTGCAGGCCATGGATAGTATACAGCTACTCCATTGACTGCAGCCCATGGATAGCATACAGCTACTCCATTGAGTGCAGGCCATGGATAGCATACAGCTACTCCATTGACTGCAGGCCATGGATAGTATACAGCTACTCCATTGACTGCAGCCCATGGATAGTATACAGCTACTCCATTGACTGCAGGCCATGGATAGCATACAGCTACTCCATTGACTGCAGGCCATGGATAGTATACAGCTACTCCATTGACTGCAGGCCATGGATAGTATACAGCTACTCCATTGACTGCAGGCCATGGATAGCATACAGCTACTCCATTGACTGCAGGCCATGGATAGCATACAACTACTCCATTGACTGCAGGCCATGGATAGCATACAGCTACTCCATTGACTGCAGGCCATGGATAGTATACAGCTACTCCATTGACTGCAGGTCATGGATAGCATACAGCTACTCCATTGACTGCAGGCCATGGATAGCATACAGCTACTCCATTGACTGCAGGCCATGGATAGTATACAGCTACTCCATTGACTGCAGCCCATGGATAGTATACAGCTACTCCATTGACTGCAGGCCATGGATAGTATACAGCTACTCCATTGACTGCAGGCCATGGATAGCATACAGCTACTCCATTGACTGCAGGCCATGGATAGTATACAGCTACTCCATTGACTGCAGGCCATGGATAGCATATAACTACTCCAAAGTTCCAAACTGCAGCATCACAAAGACGCGAGTGAACGAAATTCTTTTCAGCGCACACTCGCATAGTTAGTTGAACGCTTTAATTTGTGGCTGTGATTCTGATCAAAGCACCTGTGGAGGTGGACCAGAATAATGTGCATTAATGCACTTGTCTTGTGCAGTGTAGACATACTTTAGTGTGTTCTGTTCTCCAACAGAATTGACTCCCACACATTGTAGGCAGACAGTCGAGTTTCATTAAGATGGCCCTCGTACCATGTGTCGTGGAAGATAGGGTGGCCCTCGTACCATGTGTCATGGAAGATAGGGTGGCCCTCGTACCATGTGTCATGGAAGATAGGGTGGCCCTCGTACCATGTGTCATGGGGAGGATGGGTGGCCCTTGTATGAATGTGTCATGGAGGATAGGGTAACAGCAGGTGTAAGAGTGAGTGAAGCTTGCTATATGTCTATGGCCTGGTTGTGTAGTACATTTGTTTGTGTGTGTGTTGTGTTAAGCAAAGTTCACTATGAGATTATGACACGCTTGCAATGGCTAACTCAACTGACACGTGTCATTATCTCATGTTGTGATCAGGTTTGTGTTGATGTATGTAGCTACTAGTGACCAGGCTTGTGTGATGTATGTAGCTACTAGTGACCAGGCTTGTGTTGATGTATGTAGCTACTAGTGACCAGGCTTGTGTTGATGTATGTAGCTATTAGTGACCAGGCTTGTGTTGATGTATGTAGCTACTAGTGACCAGTCTTGGTTGATGTATGTAGCTACTAGTGACAAGGCTTGTGTGATGTATGTAGCTACTAGTGACCAGGCTAGTGTTGATGTATGTAGCTACTAGTGACCAGGCTAGTGTTGATGTATGTAGCTACTAGTGACCAGGCTAGTGTTGATGTATGTAGCTACTAGTGACCAGGCTAGTGTTGATGTATGTAGCTACTAGTGACCAGGCTTGGTTGATGTATGTAGCTACTAGTGACAAGGCTTGTGTAATGTATGTAGCTACTAGTGACCAGGCTAGCGTTGATGTATGTAGCTACTAGTGACCAGGTTTGTGTTGATGTATGTAGCTACTAGTGACCAGGCTTGTGTTGATGTATGTAGCTACTACTGACCAGGCTTGTGTTGATGTATGTAGCTACTAGTGACCAGTCTTGGTTGATGTATGTAGCTACTAGTGACAAGGCTTGTGTGATGTATGTAGCTACTAGTGACCAGGCTAGTGTTGATGTATGTAGCCAGGCTTGTGTGATGTATGTAGCTACACTAGTGACCAGGCTAGTGTTGATGTATGTAGCTACTACTGACCAGGCTTGTGTTGATGTATGTAGCTACTAGTGACCAGGCTTGTGTGATGTATGTAGCTACTAGTGACCAGGCTTGTGTTGATGTACGTAGCTACTAGTGACCAGGCTAGTGTTGATGTATGTAGCTACTAGTGACCAGGCTTGTGTGATGTATGTAGCTACTAGTGACCAGGCTAGTGTGATGTATGTAGCTACTAGTGACCAGGCTTGTGTTGATGTACGTAGCTACTAGTGACCAGGCTAGTGTTGATGTATGTAGCTACTAGTGACCAGGCTTGTGTGATGTATGTAGCTACTAGTGACCAGGCTTGTGTGATGTATGTATCTACTAGTGACCAGGCTAGTGTTGATGTATGTAGCTACTAGTGACCAGGCTAGTGTTGATGTATGTGGCTACTAGTGACCAGGCTTGTATTGATGTATGTAGCTACTAGTGACCAGGCTAGTGTTGATGTATGTAGCTACTAGTGACCAGGCTTGTGTGATGTATGTAGCTACTAGTGACCAGGCTTGTGTGATGTATGTAGCTACTAGTGACCAGGCTAGTGTTGATGTATGTAGCTACTAGTGACCAGGCTAGTGTTGATGTATGTAGCTACTAGTGACCAGGCTTGTGTTGATGTATGTAGCTACTAGTGACCAGGCTTGTGTTGATGTATGTAGCTACTTGTGTGTTACATATGTGTGTGTGTGTGTGTGTGTTGTGGTGATTGGTGTGAAAATAGGTTCCAAACCATCGGCTACTCTCGACGACTTGCTGACTCTTGGCTCCTCCATGACCGCTCCAAAGTTGGACCTGCTCCCTCTGAAGGCAGACATAGGGGATATCATGATGGCGGGGGAGGACTCGTCCAGCGAGGGGGAACAATAGTATTCAATAGTATTCACACATGAACAACATCATCTCCCTTCCCCTCCCCCTCATTAGTTGTGTTGATCACTTAGAGATGCATTGGCTCTCACACGCACACACACACACACACACACGCACGATGTCAGGGAATCAAGAGCAATCATCCCTGACTGAAGCCTACAAGGGGAAAACCCTTCAACACATCACCACAAGGTCACGAGACAGCACAAATTACATATACGAGGAATGGATTGAACACAGATGTAACACTCTGATTGGACAGCCTAGCTAAAATAATATATATAAGGAGTTTGTTAGATAGTAACAGAGAGCTGGACTAGGATGTATTTGCTTATTGGCTATACCCTCTTTATCATATACTTGATGAAGATACTAGTGGTAGGCTATATAATAACTAGAGCTATATAATCACTAGATACTGCAGAGATAACCTGTTACAGATTAGTGGTCTAGCTAGGTGAGTGGATGGTACAGGCCACTCCCCCTAAAGAGCTAGGCGTTGCAGGGAAAGACCAGAGGTCTGAGTGGCTGGGACAACACTCCCCACCAGACCAGTATTCCCTTCCGTGACACACACACACACATCATTACATATCTTGAGGCACAGTATGAATATGAATATTTTCCCAACAATGCATTCCAATTGCAACAAGCATCAATCTGTGCATACCAGTAATTATATATACTGTGTGTGTGTATATATATATATATACAGTACCCATCAAGCCATGCATACCAGTATATTATACATATGTATTATACATATGTACAGTACCCATCAAGCTGTGCATACCAGTGTATAATATATATATATACAGTACCAGCATCAAGCTGTGCATCTCGCACTGCAGTCTTTCATATTGGAAGTAACTATTTTATGAATTCATGAGATGTTCCCTGTCAGAGTATACCAAGCTGGGGTCATGAGGCTTCGCGTGGAGAAATATCCTATGCATATATGCATAGAGCAACTGGTATAACCTGCCATTTATTTGGAAGAAGATGAAGCATTGTATAAATTATATATACACACCTCGACTATTGCAAGCACTAATTGTGTATTCCCAAGAAATCGCTTATACTCAATTATGATTCTAGTTAGTGAAATTAAGTGTTGCTAGGAGTATTAAATGGCGTGTGTTTCTCGGAGGTCGGGACGTATTCAATTGTTACTTTGAGGAGGTGAATCTGTTGGCAAATGATTTTGTTAGTATAATTATGTTGAAACCTGGCTTTGGCTCATTTCAGAAAGTACTTTGCAAATATTGTTAGTACGTATATAAGAGAAGGATGAAGTTTCATTCTTCAGTTGTCAAACAATCTTTCATCTAGGAATGTTTGCAAATACATGTAATCTAGTTGGAATCACTTCCTGCCCTGTTTCTGCAGGATTCAAATCAGAGGCTCGCTGATTCCAGAAGCCATCTGCCTGGGGGGACAGTTTTTTTTATTTTTTAAGATAGGTCTCTCTTTTGATACTAAAATATTTTTCATAAGTTTAACTATAGCCAAGTTACTGGACCTAAAGTGGAGGGAACTTCAAAACCTGAATGCCTGATTTTGCCGCATAAATATCTCCAGATTGCAAGTGCTAAAGATTTGACATTAGCACCCCGCTAAAATGTAAGTACGTGGTCAAAGTGGAGGGAATATAATAGTGCTTGACCTTGTATGGGCTGATATATATATATAGTGCCTGACCTTGTATGGGATGATATATATATATAGTGCCTGACCTTGTATCGGCTGAAAATATAATACAGTGCGCCTGACCTTGTATGGGCTGATAATATAATATAGTGCCTGACCTTGTATGGGCTGATAATATAATATAGTGCCTGACCTTGTATGGGCTGATAATATATATATATTATAATATAGTCCCTGACCTTGTATGGGCTGATATATAATAAAGTGCCTGACCTTGTATGGGCTGATAATATATATAGTGCCTGACCTTGTATGGGTTGATATATAATAAAGTGCCTGACCTTGTATGGGCTGATAATATATAATAGTGCCTGACCTTGTATGGGCTGATAATATTATAGTGCCTGACCTTGTATGGGCTGATATATATATAGTGCCTGACCTTGTATGGGCTGATATATATATATAGTGCCTGACCTTGTATGGGCTGATATATATATATATATATAGTGCCTGACCTTGTATGGGCTGATATACAATGTATATATATAATTATAGTGCCTGACCTTGTAATGGGGTGATATATATATATAATTATAGTGCCTGACCTTGTATGGGCTGATATATATATATAGTGCCTGACCTTGTATGGGCTGATAATTATATAGTGCCTGACCTTGTATGGGCTGATATATATATAGTGCCTGACCTTGTATGGGCTGATATATATATATAGTGCCTGACCTTGTATGGCCTGATATATATATATATAGTGCCTGACCTTGTATGGGCTGATATACAATGTATATATATAATTATAGTGCCTGACCTTGTATGGGCTGATATATATATATATATTGCCTGACCTTGTATGGGCTGATAATATATATATAGTGCCTGACCTTGTATGGGCTGATATATATATATATAGTGCCTGACCTTGTATGGGCTGATATATATATTATAGTGTCTGACCTTGTATGGGCTGATATACAATGTATATATATAATTATAGTGCCTGACCTTGTATGGGCTGATATATATATATATAGTGCCTGACCTTGTATGGGCTGATATATATATATATAGTGCCTGACCTTGTATGGGCTGATAATATATATAGTGCCTGACCTTGTATGGGCTGGTATATATATATAGTGCCTGACCTTGTATAGGCTGATATATATATATTATAGTGCATGACCTTGTATGGGCTGGTATATATATATATATATCGCCTCAAGTCATCTCTCTCCCATCCATCTCTATGCTTGAACTTCTAATTATCTATTCAATTAAACTTCAAAATTCATCCTTCCTTTTTGCCACATTTTATCGCCCACCTTCAACACCCTACCATCTAGATCATCTACTTGCTGCTCTACCCTCATCCCCCACCATTCCACAAAGGAACTTATTCTACTTGCGGACTTTAAACCTTTTTTCTCTCAAATCAAATTATCCACTATCCAACTCACTACTCCCATACTGGTGTCCCCTCTATCATTGATCTTGTGTACGTATCCTCCACCCTTACTCCCACCTGCTGTGAAGTCTCTCCTCCTGTATCAAACTCCGACCACAACTCCATCCTCTTCTCCCTCCCTTTCATTTCTGATTCTCCATCTCCCTCACCTCCTCATCGAGTCTGGTTATATAACAGAGCAGACTTCTCTCAAGCTAACGCCCTAATTAATTTAATTCCCTGGGACACCATCCTCCCCCCCCCCCCCACCCCTTAGACACTGAAGCCTCTTGGCTCATATTTAAAGAACTCTTTACTCGCATCATGCACAAAACTATTCCCTCTAAGCTAGCTTATCCTACAACCCGCTGTACCTCTCCCTGGATCTCCTACTCCATTCTCAAACAAATCAAAATTAGAAATACTCCTCTGCCAAATCACTCAGATCTGCTGATGCCTGGGCAGCCTATCGCTGTTGCCGTAACCACACTCTTTCACTCCTCCGTTCAGCAAAACACTTCTTCTTCCAAAGACTATCATCTTCTCCCAACTCTAGTTCCTTTTGGAGAGCAATAAAGAAATTAGTTAAAAAATCATCTTGTATTTCATCCCTTACTTACCAAGATCAAACTTGTGCTTCCCCTCAGTCTAAAGCCAAGGTTCTAAATCTCTTCTTCTCCAGCCATTTTAATGAGTCTTCTCCACCCCTCTGTAATCACACACCATCTCCTCCGCCCTTCCCTTGCACACCCGAGCTCCTCTGCTCACCGGACGAGATTGTTAGTCTCCTAACTTGCATTCCCTCTGAGAAATCACCTGGCCCTGATTCTATCTCTGCCAGAATGCTTAGATCCACAGCTGCATCCATATCAATTCCTCTTTCTCATATCTTTAATTCCTCCCTCCCTACTGGTGTACTACCCACTGACTGGAAGCATTCCTTTGTAGTTCCTATCCCCAAAACATCTCCACTCTCGTCTTTCCCCAAGGATTATCATCCAATCTCCTTATTATCCCTAATAAGCAAGGTAGTAGAATGCCACATATTTAACTATTTACACAAACTTATCACCATACAAGATGTTTTGTCAAACATTTAGTTCGGATTTCACCCAGGTCTGTCTCCTGAAATAGCAATACTTAACGTAACTCAATCCTGGTTTGCCTCCCCGGATGCCCACAAGTCTGTCTGTGCAGTCTTTCTAGACATCAAGAAAGCTTTTGACTCTGTGCTGCATAGACCACTCTTAAACACTCTGTCCTCACTTAATATTCCTTCTCACCTCCTCTCTTGGCTCACTTCCTATCTTACGTCCCGGCACAGAGTGTCGCTATCTCTGGTGTTCTCTCTTCTTCATGTCATGCATCCTCTGGAGTACCTCAAGGATCTATTCTTGGTCCTCTTCTCTTTGTTCTTTACATTAACGATATTGCAAAGCTCCCACTCTCGACATCTTCTACACTTACTCTCTATGCAGACGACGTCCTCCTCTCAATCATGGCTATCTTCCCATCTCCTAATAATAAGAGCAAGTACATGATGATCTCTCGTAAACCCCTCGCATCCTCATACTCCACTGTATTAGTCCTCAATAGTACTCCCCTTGATCTCGTCACTTCATTTACATACTTAGGAGTAACTTTCACCTGTAACCTCTCCCGGAACCTGCACATTAGCAAAGTACGTACTAAATCAAGGAAAATAATAGGATTAATTTATTGCAACTTTTACCATCACTTATCCTCTCGTATGCTAATTAAACTTTACATAACATTAGTTCTCCCTCATCTAAGTTACTGTTCCTCTGTGTGGTCACCACCTCCTTCTTCTTGTAATTCAAAATCCTTAGAACACATTCAGCACTTTGCACTCAGACTCTGTACTCGCCAATGGACTTCTGACTATGCATCCAACCTCTCCATCTTTAAACTTCCTACACTCTCAAGTAGACGTGCTTGGGCCAAGCTCCTTCTAATTTACAAAATAATAAACAATTACATCCATTTCCCCCCAGATTCAAACCAATTAGCTCCTACTCCACTCATCTTCTCGCCAATACCACCCATCGAACATCATAATCCCATTCTCCCGCACTGCATCCATGCAGTCTTCCTTCGTTCCCTTCGCCACAGCTCTTTGGAACTCACTCCCAACCTCCATTAGATCCTCGTCCTCACTCTCTTCCTTCAAACGATTTATTAAACAATTCTTCGCCTAACTTGAATCATATTTCCACCTATCATGTTATCATGTACGTGAGGCTCTAAATAGCTTTTGCTACTGAGCTCATTTAAAATTAAAAAAAACTTCCACCACTTAAATCTGGCTACTCGATTTTGACTTGTAGACCATCAGTACTCTTTCTCCCTAATGATGGGTCATCACTCATGTTTCTATATTTGTACTGTAAAGTGATAATAATAATAATAATAAATAATAAAAAAATTGCTTTATGGAATGATGGATCGATTAAAAAGTGTGAGCGGTTGCTGGTCAAGCACCGATGGCCTATAGATCACATAAGATGTACGGCAGTGAGAACAAGGACATTAACAGCAAAACACTCATGTTTCTATGTATTATATATTACAGTGTTGCCAGTGTTGGATTTTATCCAAACTGTTTGGATTTTTGACCCTTAAATTTTCTGTTTGGATTTTATCAATAAATGAACAGTTCATGCATATCAGACCATGTGCAGCCTATTTCAAAACCACTCTCTGTGGTATTAGTCATTTTGTGGTCACCTGCAGGAATATTCATGTGGTCACTTGGTCTAGGAACATTCCTGCCACAGTCCTGTTATTATGTGGTCACCTGGTCTGTTCAGGAATATGCCTGCAGAGCCAGAACCCTTTGATTTATTTGCATGCTCATGCATGAGCTATCTGGTTGGGTATTTAAAGCCTGATTTGTGCAAGAGTTAGAATCATTCACAGTGGTCAACTATGGCATCTTCAGAACCCAGTACTTCAAGGTTACCAGAAGAAGATTCTTCAGATATGGATTCTGACTCTGATAATGAGGTTTCACAAATTGACATTGACAGTCAAATCTCAGTCTTCTAAGTCTGCAAAAAAGCGATTGTGTGTCTATCGTAGACAGTATGCAAAGGCTTTCCCATGGGCCACAACTTCGAGAAAAGGGATCTTCTTTTGCCTTCTGTATGAAGTGCTCTCGTGATATAAACCTTGGAAGAGGTAGATCTCAGGAAACGAAATTACACAAACACTCGGAAAAAGATAGTGTGGGTGTACTGCCTCTACAGTCCTACTTTGGGCCAATAAGAGAGGAGTCTGTAATCTGTGCAGAAGTACTCTTCGCATATTTCCTTGGAGAGCACCGTCTTGCCTTTCAATTGGGAGATCATTGTACCAAACTATTCAAGTTGATGTTTCCTGATTCTTCTATTGCTAAAGACTTTAAGTGCAGTCGTAGTAAAGCAACAGCTGTGTTGAAAGTTATTACCCAGGATTGTTGGAAAACCATTTCCGCAGCAGTTAGAGAGACTAAATACTTCAGCCTCCAAACTGATGAGACAACTGATATTACCATTACACAACAAGCTGCTATTATGCTTCAATTCTTCAATAACACCCAAGGACAGGTGAGATGTGTCTTTTTCTGTAGAGAGGGCAACTGCAGAGCTGCTATTTAACGCAATCGATAAGCATTTTCAAGAATCCACTACCCTCCTTTATGATAATCTTGTCGGATTAGGTACAGATGGGGCCAATGTAATGTTGGGAGCACGAAATTCAGTGATGTCATGGTTACGATGTAAGCAGCCAGCTTTAGTTGCTCTTCATTGTCATTGTCACATAGCAGCACTAATAGCAAATGAGGCCTGCAAAGTCTTGCTTGATGAATTGGAAGATCTGACAACTGATGTATGGTATTATTTCCAGAAGAGCCCAAGGAGGCTGTGACAGTTTGAAGAATTTCAGAGTTTTGTGGAATGCAAGCCACACAAGTTGTTAATAGCATGCCAAACGATGGGGCTCAGCCTTAAAGCTTGTGTAAATCGTCTTATCGAGCAATATGAAGCCTTACTCTCATACTTTGGAACATGCAGTAGTGAGAAGAGTAAAGATTGTACTTGAAAAGCCTCTGACTAAAGCTTACTTGCTCGTTCTATGTTCTGCATTCCAATTGTTAATAATTTCAACAGGTACATGCAGCAGCAATCACCAATTCTCTACCAAGAGCTCGATGGCTTAATACGAAAATTTCTGTTGCGGTTCATGAATTCTGAGTTGTGTGTGCTGCTGAACATGTTTCACAAGTGTTATTGATAACTCAGAAGAGTATCTCCCTTGACATGAAGTTTTCGTAGGTCACAACACACTATCATACCTTGAAGAAGAGGATGGATTATCATCTGAAGATGTGAAATTTTTTAGTGAGACTATATATCCAAGCTTGGTGGATTGCTGCAGCCCAAGGGAGCTGTAAACGATTACCTATGAGTCACAAGTTACTCTCCAATCAAATGGCTTCAACCAGGCTTACAACAATACAGTATGGCTGGTTAGGTGCTTGCTGCAGCAGAGTGTGTTCCTCAGGTAGTTCAAGTTGATGACTAACCCAGCCTTCAATAGGAATTTATGGATTTCTGCATGTCGCCATTACCTCCTAAAAGTCACGGCCCATCACAGAGGTGGATAAATATTGGCATGCAATCAGCCA
Organism: Cladorhizidae sp. MBARI D1340-BT2; assembly: GCA_028752905.1. NCBI lineage: Eukaryota > Metazoa > Porifera > Demospongiae > Poecilosclerida > Cladorhizidae > Cladorhizidae sp. MBARI D1340-BT2. The sequence goes on from JAQNBH010000007.1 coordinate 1,268,558, forward strand.
AATCAAAGACTGCTTGGAAACTGAGTATCGCTACTCCACATTGGCAAAGCTCGCAAAAGCCATTCTAGTTATATATACCCCATGGTAACTGATACCGAACGTTTATTCAGCCACATTGGTCTCAACAAAACGAAGTACAGAATTTCTACATTAAATCCACTTTTAACAGTGCAATTCAATGTTCCTCAAAAATGCTAGAATTTAAACCGAACACTGAACTATTAAAGACATGTGTAAATGTTATAAACACACTTTAGTATGTTATTTCTCATGAAATTGTTTGGATTTTTTGTTGCCAAAAATGTTGGTATAGCACTGTATTCAAGACGGTTTCCCCTTGAAATTAATAATGTACTGCTTTCATCAAGTGATGGGGTGAATACTGATTGAAAGGCTTCAGTGATTTTGTCCAGGAATGGCCAAATCTTAGCCACTTGTCAGTCATGTTGGAACGGTTTGGTTGCTAACTGCATCATTGAAGTGCATGTGTTCAAATCTTCCAAACACGGCGAATAATTTGGAAATTACATGGCAACACAGTATCTACGTAAAGTGATAAAGTGGGGGGTTATTGGGGTCAAATTTAATTCCGTGTTTCCGTGTGTGGCCTTCGCAGAACTCAATGGACCCCAGTGAGAGTACAGATGACGAGGATATCTTCCATTCTGCTCCGGAGGACGACGGTAGTGAAGAGGCGGAGTGCGCGACGTTACAGCCCTCTGAGGAAGTGAAGGATGAGGTTGAACAGAAGGAACTTTCAGAAGAAGATATCAATAGCGATCCACTAGGAGAGGGGAATTTCCCTTCTCCTACAAACTCAAAATTAGTCGTCCTCTTCTGCTTACAAGTGACCAGTTTGGCGCAAAAAAACACAGCCATATATCGGTGGATCAGATAATGTTATGTCCTTAGTAAGGGTGTGTATGTGTGTATGGGGGGGGGAGGGGAGATGAAAGAATACATTACCATGCAAATGGGACCTCGCGGGGAGTAATTCTTGAAAAATAGTTACCGGTATATGTTCGGTTTTCGCAAATCAGATCACATACATCATCACCACACTGGGTGAGGCAGGTTGAAGTAGGTTGACAATAGCTCTTATGGTGACACACACTGGACCAACATCACACTGGGTGAGGCAGGTTGAGTAGGTTGACAATAGCTCTTATGGTGACACACACTGCACCTACACCACACTGGGTCAGACTTGGGTCAGGCACTTGCTCCCCCCACACATACAGACTTGGGTCAGACACTTGCTCCCCCCACACATACAGACTTGGGTCAGACACTTGCTCCCCCACACATACAGACTTGGGTCAGGCACTTGCTCCCCCCACACATACAGACTTGGGTCAGGCACTTGCTCCCCCCACACATACAGACTTGGGTCAGGCACTTGCTCCCCCCACACATACAGACTTGGGTCAGGTACTTGCTCCCCCCACACATACAGACTTGGGTCAGACACTTGCTCCCCCACACATATAGACTTGGGTCAGGCACTTGCTCCCCCCACACATACAGACTTGGGTCAGGCACTTGCTCCCCCCACACATACAGACTTGGGTCAGACACTTGCACATACAGACTTGGGTCAGGCACTTGCTCCCCCCACACATACAGACTTGGGTCAGGCACTTGCTCCACCCACACATACAGACTTGGGTCAGACACTTGCTCCCCCACACATATAGACTTGGGTCAGGCACTTGCTCCCCCCACACATACAGACTTGGGTCAGGCACTTGCTCCCCCCACACATACAGACTTGGGTCAGGCACTTGATCCCACCACACATACAGACTTGGGTCAGGCACTTGCTCCCCCCACACATACAGACTTGGGTCAGGCACTTGCTCCCCCCCCACATACAGACTTGGGTCAGGTACTTGCTCCCCCCACACATACAGACTTGGGTCAGACACTTGCTCCCCCCACACATACAGACTTGGGTCAGGCACTTGCTCCCCCCACACATACAGACTTGGGTCAGACACTTGCTCCCCCCACACATACAGACTTGGGTCAGGCACTTGCTCCCCCCACACATACAGACTTGGGTCAGACACTTGCTCCCCCCACACATACAGACTCGGGTCAGGCACTTGCTCCCCCCACACATACAGACTTGGGTCAGACACTTGCTCCCCCCACACATACAGACTTGGGTCAGACACTTGCTCCCCCCACACATACAGACTTGGGTCAGACACTTGCTCCCCCCCACACATACAGACTTGGGTAAGGCACTTGCTCCCCCCACACATACAGACTTGGGTCAGTCACTTGCTCCCCCCCACACATACAGACTTGGGTCAGACACTTGCTCCCCCCACACATACAGACTTGGGTAAGTCACTTGCTCCCCCCACACATACAGACTTGGGTCAGGCACTTGCTCCCCTCACACATACAGACTTGGGTCAGACACTTGCTCCCCCCACACATACAGACTTGGGTCAGGCACTTGCTTCCCCCACACATACAGACTTTGGTCAGACACTTGCTCCCCCCACACATACAGACTTGGGTCAGGCACTTGCTCCCCCCACACATACAGACTTGGGTCAGGCACTTGCTCCCCCCACACATACAGACTTGGGTCAGACACTTGCTCCCCCCACACATACAGACTTGGGTCAGGCACTTGCTCCACCCACACATACAGACTTGGGTCAGACACTTGCTCCCCCCACACATACAGACTTGGGTCAGGCACTTGCTCCCCCCACACATACAGACTTGGGTCAGACACTTGCTCCCCCCACACATACAGACTTGGGTCAGTCACTTGCTCCCCCCACACATACAGACTTGGGTCAGGCACTTGCTCCCCCCACACATACAGACTTGGGTCAGGCACTTGCTCCCACCACACATACAGACTTGGGTCAGACACTTGCTCCTCCCACACATACAGACTTGGGTCAGACACTTGCTCCCCCCACACATACAGACTTGGGTCAGACACTTGCTCCCCCCACACATACAGACTTGGGTCAGGCACTTGCTCCCCCCACACATACAGACTTGGGTCAGACACTTGCTCCCCCCACACATACAGACTTGGGTCAGGCACTTGCTCCCCCCACACATACAGACTTGGGTCAGGCACTTGCTCCCCCCACACATACAGACTTGGGTCAGACACTTGCTCCCCCCACACATACAGACTTGGGTCAGACACTTGCTCCCTCCACACATACAGACTTGGGTCAGACACTTGCTCACCCCACACATACAGACTTGGGTCAGACACTTGCTCCGCCCACACATACAGACTTGGGTCAGACACTTGCTCCCGGGCCCGATCAAGTCAGAGTTAACATCAGGGGTAAAATATGAAATTAAAAATACCTCTACAGGATGCATACAGGTGAAAAGATATATGATTATAGTTTCTAAAAACATATTTTATCTTTGCATAAACTCTCCTAGATGAAAGTTACAGGAATTAAAACACAAATGATTTTTTCCCCCTTCTCCACACCTTTTTTTAGAGGAAACGAACAATAACTTCAAATATATTCTCTCGCTCACCTAACAACATTAGAATCATATTTATGATGTTTTCTTCATCTTTAAGTTTAACATTGTGAACAGTACAAAAAAAATAACTTTGAAAAAATAAGGAATATGCAGATTATTAAAAAAAGGTGTCATGTAACTCCGTTACTTGTAACTCCGTTACCAAAAAAACATCTTTTTTTATTTTTTATGAAAAACTGTTTGGAATAAAAATCTCAAGTTATCCAAAAGAAAGCAACCAAGTTTATGGCAATGTGACTCAATCTTTAAACATTCAAAATTTCTACAACTTATTAGCAACTAGATAAGATCCACGATCTATTTGTTCCCCGATTCAACAAGATGTAAAAGTAGTATCACCAGAAAACAATGCACGAAATAATGATCTATATTATTGTGGGCATGCGCGTACATGTAGGTATTGGCATGTGGGTAAAGGGTCCTTGTTCATTAGGTAAAGGGTCTCTGATCCCATATTTAGCTATCTCCCCCAGGCGGATTAGTCCTTGTAATTCGGCCGATTGTTGGTCACGCAATGCCTTTTGGATCGGCGTACTTTCGTCTGTGGGCGTGAAGGTGCCGGAGTGGTGTGGCGGGCTGGTGTAGAGGGAGGTTCGGGTGGCAGAGGCGTCTCGAACGTGTCCTGTGTGGGCCGAAGTGGCGGTTCGGGAGGTGCCGGTAGGGTCGGTATAGGATCGGGCACGACTGAGGGAAGGCCCTGGTCGGCTGAGTACGGTAAGTGGTGGATAACGGGAGTGTCCACTAGTTGGGTTGGAGGGTGGGGCGGAGGTGAGGGCAGCCGCTCCATGGGGGTGTCTGAATGCGTGGGCACGGCGCATCTTCGGAGGAATTTCCTGTTCCTTAGAGTAGCACGTCCAGATCCAGACATTCGTATCCAGTACTGATGAAATTGTTTCACCTCGATCACGACTCCAAGTTTGTCCCATCGACGAGGGAATGGGCCAGTTTGGTTCTGGACCCGTACTTGGTCGCCGACTCTGAGGGGCGTGAGTGGATGAGAGTGCTCTGCCCACTTGTCCTGTTCGTTGGCACCTCGTCTGGCCATTGTGGCTTCCCGCTCGTCGAGTAGGCGATCCCAGTAGGCATGGACTTTGAGTTTGCCAGGGATGACGGGTAGCAGGTCCTTGATGGGCCTGGCGAATACAGCTATGGCCGGTGAGATCTTTGTGACTGGGTCCGGGGTGTTGCGGTAGGTCAGCATGGCTCTCTGGAAGCGGTCGGTGTCGAGGTTGCCGTCGTCTCGCGTGTTGCCGGCTAGGACACGCTTGACAGTCTTGACCCCGATCTCCGCGCGAGCGTTGCTGTGGGGGAACGCCACTGAGCAGAGTCGATGGTGAACGCCCCAGTCGGAGAGGAATTGACGTGTTACTGAAGCAGTAAATTCAGGACCCCCGTCCGTGGTGATATCGTCGGGTATCCCGAATGTGACAAATATTGACCGTAGGTTAGAGGTGAGGCCGGTGGCGCCGTTGGTGGAGCGTTCCACGATGGGCCAGCCCGAAAAACGGTCAACAATCACCACATAGGTGTGTCCCTTGTGGTGAAAATAATCGGCGCAGATGCTCTGAAATGGCCGTGTTGGCAGGGCAGGCTGCGTCGGTGGTAGAGATGCTTGGGAGGGCGACATCGTGTTGCACATGGTGCAAGTTGTCCTGTGGGCAGAGATGTCCGCTGCGATGCCCGGCCAGAAGATGGAGGCATCGGCTTTTGCCATCATGAGGGTCGTCCCTTGATGGGCAGAGTGTAGGGCGTGTAGACAGTCGCTTCTCAGGGAGGAGGGTATAATCACACGGTCTTTGTATACAGCGACGCCATCGGCAGAGTACAGGTGCGACCTGTGGACATGGAACATGCGAATTTCCTTGGGCACGTCGGCCTGCTTGTCTGGGAATCCTTCCTCGATGGCCGTAAGCAGGAGCTGCATGGCGTCATCAGAGGTAGTCTCCTCTTTGAGGCGTTGCCAGGTGATGGGCAGAGTTGAATGGAGTGTCGAGCACAGGGTGCTGATTAGCTTCTCCTCGTCCGCGTCCCCAGACTGATCGACCGAGAGGCCGGCCATCAGTGTGAGGGGAATTCTTGGGGGTGGTGCCGAAACAGGGTCTGGTAGGGACATCCCGTGGGGTTTGTGTGAACCAGTTGGATACCGCGATAGGGCGTCAGATGTGCGGTTTCGCACACCAGGGATGTAAAGCATTGTGAATGCGAATTGGAGGGTTTTCTCCTTGAGATTTCTGAGTCGCGAGTTTGTTATGTCGGCCAGAGCTCTATCCCCGAATATCTTTACTAGGGGTTTGTGGTCGACGGCAACGTAGAGGTCGGTGCAGCCGAGGACAAAATGTCTGCATTTGTCCAGAGCTTCGGCCACAGCAAGGGCTTCGCCCTCGATGGCCGCGTATCGGGATTCCGCGTCATGCGTGAACCTTGAACCAACGAGGGTGATTCTCCAGCCGTCTTTGCAGCAGAATAGCTCCCTCTGTGGACATGTGCAGTGCTTTTGGAACATCCAATAGCCTATCCCTGTCTTGCTCCAGTCTGTTGCAATGCATGTTGGTCTGTCCCTTTCGAATATCTCGACGCCGTGGTTGATTTGTTCCACGATAGTTTGTTTAGACTCCTCGAACGCTTCTTGGTGATCGGATGTCCAGTTGAACTTCGTGGCTGGCTTGAGCAGATCCCTGAAGGGGGCCATTGTGGCAGCGCGAGAGAACGCATAGGCCACCTGGTTTACCAGGCCGAACCAGGATCTGACATCCGTGGTGGAGGCTGGGGTGGGGAACTCAGCAATGGCCTTGGTGAATTTCCGTGCGGGCTTGACCGTGGTTAAGCCGATCTCGAAGCCGGCGAATTCGACAGTGTCCTGTGCGAATACGAACTTGGATGGGTTTAGTGTTATCCCGTTTGCGCCGCATCTGGTCAGCCAGGCAGCTGCGTCATGGAATGCCTGTTCGATGTCTGAGGACCAGATGAGCGTGTCATCCACGCACTTCGTCTTGTTCTGTATGTCCTCTATGATACTGTCGAACCTGGCGGTGTAACCGTCCCCGGACGCCTTGTACCCTTGAGGGGCGGTTAGGTAGCGGTAGCGCCCCCAGGGTGTGATGAATGTTGTGAAGTGCGTGTCCTCCGGGTGAAGTGGAACGGAGTGGTAACCGTTCCACGCGTCGAACACCGACTTCTTCATTCCCTTGGGAACGCCGCGGGCCTGGTGGTAGGGTGACTTCGTGTGGTGAGTCTCCCTTGTGGCGTGGGCGTTGAGGGGTTGAAAATCAATGACGCGTCTCGGTTCCCCATTGGACTTCCCGACAATCAACATGCGGTGACACCAGGTGTCTGGTGTTCCAATGGGTACCTTTTCAATCACTCCGAGGCGTACATCACGGTCCAGGTGTTCCTTGACTGTAGCCTCCCAGTGCACGGGTACTGAAGCAGCCTTGTGTGCTGTGACAGGCGTGGCCTCCGGGTCAATGTTGAGCCGTAGGGGTGGGCCTGCCATCATGGGGAGTGTTTGGTGGGTGCACATATTGAATGTTGATGCCTTGAAGATAGTCCGTAGGTGCATTTCTAGGGCTCCCCTGTTTGCATCGGTGGCAGGGATAGGTAGCGGGATCGTACCTGATGGTGGAAGTGACCTCGTCGGACATCTGCATTCGCGTGGCTGCGTAGGACTTGGTGGCTCAGGCCGCTTGGGTAGAGCTATGTTAGATAGTGCTCCCACTGACGTGGATGGAAACCGGGGTGGTATGATGCCGAGGTCTGAGCAGGCTTCCCTGCTCAGGAACAGGCGCGTGACATTGGGGGTTACGTATACCATCTGTTTGGTGGTTGCAGAGGAGTCCGGGAGGGAGAATTCCAGCAGTATCGCCCCCAGAAGCTTGATGCCACTCTTGTTGGCTGCCTGCATCTTCTGTGATACAGGGATGAGGTTGGACCTCGATATCCTGAGCTTGTGAAGGATGTGTGTCCCTGCCAGGCAGCTTTGGCATCCGGTGTCCAGCATGCCTTCAATGGAGCATTGAGTGCGCCGTGGTCGCTGATGGATCCTCAGCATGGCGTAATCGCTCGGGTGTAGTTTGGCCATCAGTTGCCTCGTGGGCTGGGGAAGGGATTGTCTCTTCACCCATCTGCCAGCAGTGCTGTCAAAAACGTGGTGGTCCAGGGTTTTATCTCCTATTGCCTCATGGGTGGAGATGTCGCATACATTGTTAAAATTGTTAAAAATTGCATTCTCAGTTACCTGAGTAGGTGTTGACTTAGACTTACATACCCTCTCAGAGTGATTGAGTTTTCCGCATTTTCCACACCTATGCCCGAATGCTTTGCATTCGGCGCTCCTTGTTGGGGGCGGAGGGTACTTGCCATGTCCGGTCCTGCCGCAAAAATAGCACTTCTCGTCGCCTTCTTCCGGATCGGGCTGGGGTCTCCCTTGTCGTGGCAGCTTCTTGTATTTGCTTTTGAGGGCATTTACTGAGCTGTTCGGGTCCAGTTGTGTCACCGATGCCTTTGCTGCCTCCTTCGACTCGACGAATAGCATGGCTCTCTCCATGCTCAGGGGTTGGTTTGGCTCCCCGAGGAGGCCCTGCTTGATCTCGGGGTCGGCTAGCCCTGTAATGAGGGCGTCCGCGACGTTTTCTTCGGTGTAGTCGACGATCAGGCGGCAAGTGCATGGCTTGCTGTATTGGCAAGTTGCTGCCTGTCCCCTCAACCGTGCTCCGAATGCACGCACGCCTTCCTCTCGGTCCTGTGACATGTTGTGAAGCCTGTCCCTGGCCACAGTGGGGTATTCAATCCTGACGGCAAGTACCTTGATGGCCTTCATGATGTCACCGATCGGTAGCCCCGATAGGACCACGCCCCCATTGTTTCTTTGTAGGCCCTTCCTCAGGTCCTGGTCACAACATTCTAAGAGCTGGATTGCTCTGTCATCTCCTTCCACTCTCGTGGCCTTGAGGTAGTCCCCCCATCGTGACACGAAGTATAGCCAGTCCTGGCTGGTCCCTGCCGCCGATATCGTGGGTCTCCTAACAGCCTCGACCTTTGATCGGTCTTTATTCCGGCCTTCGTGGTTGATGAGGTGACCTTGCAGATGAGCAGCAGCCAGTACAGGGTTGACCATCGCTCCCTCGGGTATCTGGTACCCACAACCATCGACAGGGCACTGTCTTTCACCCATGCCTCGCGGAGATGGGCGCTAATTGGAGAATCACTTGGCTTGACAGATACTAGACTCAGGTCGCCAGGTACTATACAACTAGACTACAAATGATCTAGATAGACGATTATTTCGTGCATAGATAAGATCCACGATCTATTTGTTCCCCGATTCAACAAGATGTAAAAGTAGTATCACCAGAAAACAATGCACGAAATAATGATCTATATTATTGTGGGCATGCGCGTACATGTAGGTATTGGCATGTGGGTAAAGGGTCCTTGTTCATTAGGTAAAGGGTCTCTGATCCCATATTTAGCTAGCAACTGGTTTCTGTAACTCCGTTACCAGTAACGGAGTTACAGTTGCTTTTAAACATTAGTAGCACAAATAATGCTGTTTATTAACCTTTGAAGAAACCAATGTTTGCAAGTCAACCCTGAGACATGCAGTTAGGACCCAGTGACAGTCTATAATTGCATCCTGAGGTGCAGCTGCCTGATAACAAGCCCTGCCTATGTAACCAAATATACATATCACACCACATACATGTGATACATATCAGACCATGATACTGCCACATGCTGACAGTCTGACCATGGAGTGAATGAATATAAAAGGAACTTTTCTTTTCAGTAACAGTTCCATAGTGATTTCCAAGTCCTCAATAAATGTGAGAGTGCGTTGTGTAACAGAACTTGTTCACCATGGCATTCAGTGCTGCTGAAAAGCAACGTCGCTATCGTGAGCGAAGGAAAGCAGAGATGGGTGAGAAGGCATGGAAGCAGAAGGATGCAGAGAGGAAACGGCTAGCAACACAGCAGCAGTGAGGGAGAAGGAGTGACAGAAACTGAAGAGATGGAGAGCAGCCAAGAAAGCAAGCCAAACATCGCAGCAGGAGGCATACTCAGCACCATCCAGTCTGACTCGTGCAGTGAAGAGAGCACGTTTAGCATTGCCAAGATCTCCCCGCAAGGTCCGGAAGGTGGTGCAGGTGCTACATTCTAAGTTCCATTCTGAGGCAGCAGGAGATCCAGACCCACAGACTGCACAGTCACTTCCCCACAACAGGCTACCAGATGAGGTGAAGGGGCACATCCGAGGGTTTTATCTTCGCAGTGACATCAGTTGGATGGCACCTGGATGCATTACAGTGGTTCGTGATGGGAAGAAAGTTCGAGAACAGCGCAGATACTTGATGATGACAACAGCAGAAGCCCATGCCCTTTACCGACAGGAATTCTCAGAAGATGATGCTGGTATGACCACCTTCAAGGCCCAGCGGCCAGATGTGGTGCTTTGCAAGGACAAGATGCCACACTCTGTCTGTGTATGCCAGTAACATAGAGACTATTTTGGACAGCCTGGAACACATACTACCTACAATCCCAGTAAGATATTCAGACCTGCTAAAGCTTGTGTGTTGTGATACTACCAAGGAGGACTGTATGTTTGGCCTGTGTGATGTCTGCAAGGAGAAGATATCCTTTGACATTATTTCTGAGAACACCGAAGATGACCTGCTGGCTGAACCTGTGGTGGCTGGAATGGATGCGTAATGAGGATGGGCAATCAGAGAAAGCAGAGAAGGCTGGTACAGTCGCAGATGCACTGACATCCCTGGCCCAGAAGCTACCAAACTTCAAGATCCACTGCTTCATTAAAAATAAGCAGTCATTAGCCTTCCATCATATGTACATACACCACTCCAAGAGCCCACAGTGCAGTCCTGCAGGTAGACTTTAGCGATAATGCGACCATCGTTGAGCAGGATGAGATCCAAGCCAGCCACTGGAACCACAAACAAGTGACAGTTTTTACAGCAGTAGCCTGGACGAGAGAGAACACCACATCATATGCTGCTGTGTCGGACACCCTCTCCCATGACAAGTACACATCCGCCACCGTGCTGGAGGAAGTGAGATTGACAGGGTGCAGATGAAACAGTCCTCTCCACTAACAGAGGTCAATATATTCAGTGATGGTGCAGCACAGCATTTTAAGCAAAAGTACATGTTCACTTTTGTCACTAGCCTTCTCCAAACCAAAGGCATCACCATCAACTGGCACTTTTTCGCCACTTCACATGGAAAGGGTGCAGTGGATGGAGTTGGTGGCTGTGTGAAGAGGGGTGTCCACAGTGCTATAATGACCAGACGCTATCTCGTGAAAGATGCACAGCAATATGCAGCCTGGCTCATCAAAGGAGTTGATATCTTATATGTCCCAGCTGAAAAAATAAATGCCAAGCGACCAGCCCTTGATGAATTATGGCAGTCTGTAACAGCAGTTCCAGCTACCTTGAGTATCCATTGTGTACGTACACCTGGCTTGGGGAGGGTGCTGGTGTCCAAGTATTCAGAGCAGACAGGAACAGAACACCTGTTGCTCCAGCATCAGCCAATAGCAGTCCAGCTACTAGCAGCCAATCCTGCAAAGCAGTCACCTCCAGATGTCAACATTAGTGATATCAAGCCAGGAGGATTTGTGGCAATCATCATGGAGACAGAGAGAGGTCGCTCCTACTTGTACATTGCCGTAATATCCTGCATCAAATCTGATTTACTAGTGGTGAAGTTTCTGAGGAAGGTCGGCAATTCTGGTGTCTACAGGGACCCAGAGTGTGAGGATGCTAGCCAGGAGCCAATGAAGAATGTTCTTTTCCTTTGCCCGGAGCCACATGTGAACATGGCTGGTTCTCGCCTTAGATATATACATTTGAGTTAACAGATGCTCAGCATCAAATCATGTCCACATTTACCACCAAGTAAATAAAGGGCATAGGCTCAACTACATGAGACTGTAACAGACAAAGTCTAGAAAATAACAATAATGATGTAGTACATATAATTATTATGATTTTCCCCATCTTTTGAATTCTTATCCTTGTTCTGCATTTGTAAATGGGACAGGGCAACAATAACCTTGTTTCTAGGGATAATTAATATCCTATTAACAATTTAAATCATAGTTAATACATAGTATGCATTTAGACAGGTAGGCAAGGTGGATTTCTTGAGACATGTGGGTGTGAACATTCTGTAACTCCGTTACCATGTAACTCCGTTACCGAACATCAGTCAAGTTAAATATTTTTCTGATAATGGAAAATGCAGTAATAGCCAGCATATTTGGTTCTGTAATGCTTAGATAAATGTAGAATAAAATGGTTCCTAATTTTAAAAAAATTTCAATAAGGAACAGCATATGGTGGGAGTTTGCGTATAGCGCCAAAAACAGACGTTAATTTTCAGTAACTCCGTTACCAGTCAAACTTTTGCTAATAATTGTGATATCGTTGATTATTTTAATTCTTGTGTATATTGTGATAAAAGTACTTATCAAGACCTACACATACATATAAAACTCTTGGCATTTCCTCTTATTTTGTGGAGCTATGCTCATTTATTAAGTGGAGTTGTAACTCAGTTACCGCATGATCAGGCCCTCCGAGACCCCCACACATACAGACTTGGGTCAGGCACTTGCTCCCCCCACACATACAGACTTGCTCCCCCCACACATACAGACTTGGGTCAGGCACTTGCTCCCCGCACACATACAGACTTGGGCCAGGCACTTGCTCCCCCCACACATACAGACTTTGGCCAGGCACTTGCTCACCCCACACATACAGAATTGGGTCAGGCACTTGCTCCCCCCACACATACAGACTTGGGTCAGACACTTGCTCCCCCCACACATACAGAATTGGGTCAGACACTTGCTTCCCCCACACATACAGACTTGGGTCAGGCACTTGCTCCCCCCACACATACAGACTTGGGTCACACTTGCTCCCCCCACACATACAGACTTGGGTCAGGCACTTGCTCCCCCCACACATACAGACTTGGGTCAGACACTTGCTCCCCCCACACATACAGACTCGGGTCAGGCACTTGCTCCCCCCACACATACAGACTTGGGTCAGACACTTGCTCCCCCCACACATACAGACTTGGGTCAGACACTTGCTCCCCCCACACATACAGACTTGGGTCAGACACTTGCTCCCCCCCACACATACAGACTTGGGTAAGGCACTTGCTCCCCCCACACATACAGACTTGGGTCAGTCACTTGCTCCCCCCCACACATACAGACTTGGGTCAGACACTTGCTCCCCCCACACATACAGACTTGGGTAAGTCACTTGCTCCCCCCACACATACAGACTTGGGTCAGGCACTTGCTCCCCTCACACATACAGACTTGGGTCAGACACTTGCTCCCCCCACACATACAGACTTGGGTCAGGCACTTGCTTCCCCCACACATACAGACTTTGGTCAGACACTTGCTCCCCCCACACATACAGACTTGGGTCAGGCACTTGCTCCCCCCACACATACAGACTTGGGTCAGGCACTTGCTCCCCCCACACATACAGACTTGGGTCAGACACTTGCTCCCCCCACACATACAGACTTGGGTCAGGCACTTGCTCCACCCACACATACAGACTTGGGTCAGACACTTGCTCCCCCCACACATACAGACTTGGGTCAGGCACTTGCTCCCCCCACACATACAGACTTGGGTCAGACACTTGCTCCCCCCACACATACAGACTTGGGTCAGTCACTTGCTCCCCCCACACATACAGACTTGGGTCAGGCACTTGCTCCCCCCACACATACAGACTTGGGTCAGGCACTTGATCCCACCACACATACAGACTTGGGTCAGGCACTTGCTCCCCCCACACATACAGACTTGGGTCAGGCACTTGCTCCCCCCACACATACAGACTTGGGTCAGGTACTTGCTCCCCCCACACATACAGACTTGGGTCAGACACTTGCTCCCCCACACATATAGACTTGGGTCAGGCACTTGCTCCCCCCACACATACAGACTTGGGTCAGGCACTTGCTCCCCCCACACATACAGACTTGGGTCAGACACTTGCACATACAGACTTGGGTCAGGCACTTGCTCCCCCCACACATACAGACTTGGGTCAGGCACTTGCTCCACCCACACATACAGACTTGGGTCAGACACTTGCTCCCCCACACATATAGACTTGGGTCAGGCACTTGCTCCCCACACACATACAGACTTGGATCAGGCACTTGCTCCCCCCACACATACAGACTTGGGTCAGGCACTTGCTCCCCCACACATACAGACTTGGGTCAAACACTTGCTCCCCCCACACATACAGACTTGGGTCAGGCACTTGCTCCCCCCACACATACAGACTTGGGTCAGGCACTTGCTCCTCCCACACATACAGACTTGGGTCAGGCATTTGCTCCCCCCACACATACAGACTTGGGTCAGGCATTTGCTCCCCCCACACATACAGACTTGGGTCAGGCACTTGCTCCCCCCACACATACAGACTTGGGTCAGACACTTGCTCCCTCCACACATACAGACTTGGGTCAGACACTTGCTCCCCCCACACATACAGACTTGGGTCAGGCACTTGCTCCCCCCACACATACAGACTTGGGTCAGACACTTGCTCCCCCCACACATACAGACTTGGGTCAGACACTTGCTCCCCCCACACATACAGACTTGGGTCAGGCACTTGCTCCCCCCACACATACAGACTTGGGTCAGACACTTGCTCCCCCTACACATACAGACTTGGGTCAGACACTTGCTCCCCCCACACATACAGACTTGGGTCAGACACTTGCTCCCCCCACACATACAGACTTGGGTCAGGCACTTGCTCCCCCCACACATACAGACTTGGGTCAGACACTTGCTCCCCTCACACATACAGACTTGGGTCAGACACTTGCTCCCCCCACACATACAGACTTGGGTCAGACACTTGCTCCCCCCACACATACAGACTTGGGTCAGGCACTTGCTCCCCCCACACACACAGACTTGGGTCAGGCACTTGCTCCCCCCACACATACAGACTTGGGTCAGACACTTGCTCCCCCCACACATACAGACTTGGGTCAGGCACATGCTCCCCCCACACATACAGACTTGGGTCAGACACTTGCTCCCTCCACACATACAGACTTGGGTCAGACACTTGCTCCCCCCACACATACAGACTTGGGTCAGGCACTTGCTCCCCCCACACATACAGACTTGGGTCAGACACTTGCTACCCCCACACATACAGACTTGGGTCAGACACTTGCTCCCCCCACACATACAGACTTGGGTCAGGCACTTGCTCCCCCCACACATACAGACTTGGGTCAGACACTTGCTCCCCCTATACATACAGACTTGGGTCAGACACTTGCTCCCCCCACACATACAGACTTGGGTCAGACACTTGCTCCCCCCACACATACAGACTTGGGTCAGGCACTTGCTCCCCCCACACATACAGACTTGGGTCAGACACTTGCTCCCCCCACACATACAGACTTGGGTCAGACACTTGCTCCCCCCACACATACAGACTTGGGTCAGACACTTGCTCCCCCCACACATACAGACTTGGGTCAGGCACTTGCTCCCCCCACACACACAGACTTGGGTCAGGCACTTGCTCCCACCACACATACAGACTTGGGTCAGACACTTGCTCCCCCCACACATACAGACTTGGGTCAGGCACTTGCTCCCCACACACATACAGACTTGGGTCAGACACTTGCTCCCCCCACACATACAGACTTGGGTCAGACACTTGCTCCCCCCACACATACAGACTTGGGTCAGACACTTGCTCCCCCCACACATACAGACTTGGGTCAGACACTTGCTCTCCCCTCACATACAGACTTGGGTCAGACACTTGCTCCCCCACACATACAGACTTTGCGTCAGACACTTGCTCCCCCCACACATACAGACTTGGGTCAGGCACTTGCTCCCCCCACACATACAGACTTGGGTCAGACACTTGCTCCCCCCACACATACAGACTTGGGTCAGACACTTGCTCCCCCCACACATACAGACTTGGACCAGGCACTTGCTCCCCCCACACATACAGACTTGGGTCAGACACTTGCTCCCCCCACACATACAGACTTGGGTCAGACACTTGCTCCCTCCACACATACAGACTTGGGTCAGACACTTGCTCACCCCACACATACAGACTTGGGTCAGACACTTGCTCCGCCCACACATACAGACTTGGGTCAGACACTTGCTCGGGCCCCCACACATACAGACTTGGGTCAGGCACTTGCTCCCCCCACACATACAGACTTGCTCCCCCCACACATACAGACTTGGGTCAGGCACTTGCTCCCCGCACACATACAGACTTGGGCCAGGCACTTGCTCCCCCCACACATACAGACTTTGGCCAGGCACTTGCTCACCCCACACATACAGAATTGGGTCAGGCACTTGCTCCCCCCACACATACAGACTTGGGTCAGACACTTGCTCCCCCCACACATACAGAATTGGGTCAGACACTTGCTTCCCCCACACATACAGACTTGGGTCAGGCACTTGCTCCCCCCACACATACAGACTTGGGTCAGACACTTGCTCCCCCCACACATACAGACTTGGGTCAGGCACTTGCTCCCCCCACACATACAGACTTGGGTCAGACACTTGCTCCCCCCACACATACAGACTCGGGTCAGGCACTTGCTCCCCCCACACATACAGACTTGGGTCAGACACTTGCTCCCCCCACACATACAGACTTGGGTCAGACACTTGCTCCCCCCACACATACAGACTTGGGTCAGACACTTGCTCCCCCCCACACATACAGACTTGGGTAAGGCACTTGCTCCCCCCACACATACAGACTTGGGTCAGTCACTTGCTCCCCCCCACACATACAGACTTGGGTCAGACGCTTGCTCCCCCCACACATACAGACTTGGGTAAGTCACTTGCTCCCCCCACACATACAGACTTGGGTCAGGCACTTGCTCCCCTCACACATACAGACTTGGGTCAGACACTTGCTCCCCCCACACATACAGACTTGGGTCAGGCACTTGCTTCCCCCACACATACAGACTTTGGTCAGACACTTGCTCCCCCCACACATACAGACTTGGGTCAGGCACTTGCTCCCCCCACACATACAGACTTGGGTCAGGCACTTGCTCCCCCCACACATACAGACTTGGGTCAGACACTTGCTCCCCCCACACATACAGACTTGGGTCAGGCACTTGCTCCACCCACACATACAGACTTGGGTCAGACACTTGCTCCCCCCACACATACAGACTTGGGTCAGGCACTTGCTCCCCCCACACATACAGACTTGGGTCAGACACTTGCTCCCCCCACACATACAGACTTGGGTCAGTCACTTGCTCCCCCCACACATACAGACTTGGGTCAGGCACTTGCTCCCCCCACACATACAGACTTGGGTCAGGCACTTGCTCCCACCACACATACAGACTTGGGTCAGACACTTGCTCCCCCCACACATACAGACTTGGGTCAGACACTTGCTCCCCCCACACATACAGACTTGGGTCAGACACTTGCTCCCCCCACACATACAGACTTGGATCAGGCACTTGCTCCCCCCACACATACAGACTTGGGTCAGACACTTGCTCCCCCCACACATACAGACTTGGGTCAGGCACTTGCTCCCCCCACACATACAGACTTGGGTCAGGCACTTGCTCCCCCCACACATACAGACTTGGGTCAGACACTTGCTCCCCCCACACATACAGACTTGGGTCAGCCCTTGTAATGATGGCCGAGCACAAGGGCAGTCTGGACATTCACAGCCAACATGGCCACAGACAAGCAACATTAGAGATTCATTTAGGAACTGCACCACTGCCATCAATAGCTGCCACACCCAGTGGCTACAATAACCCTGTCCCCAAGACCAGACATTCTCATCATGTTAGGTGAACATTATTAGCACACTTGCTGTTATAGGAACATTATTAATAATTGCTGAGTAACAGAGTGGTGAAGACAGGGGGAGTGGTTAGTGATGGTGTATGCAGCACATTGTCTTGAGTGTTAGGAGGTTCACTTGTAGATCATAAAGACTCAGGGTAGAGGTGTTAATCAGTTATAGTGTGAGGTTGCCACACTTTAGTTGTTTTAAAGCAGAACGACCATTAGCATCAATCTTGTTATTACTGAGCCACAGTTGTTGTAGATTATTACATGTCTTGAGTGCACCTGCCAGAGCCACTGCACCTTCGGCACCAATCTTGTTATCATTGAGCCCCAGTTGTTGTAGATGATTACATGTCTTGAGTGCACCTGCCAGAGCCACTGCACCTTCCTCACCAATATTGTTATCATTGAGCCTCAGTCGTTGTAGATTATTACATGTCTTGAGTGCACCTGCCAGAGCCACTGCACCTTCCTCACCAATATTGTTATTACTGAGCCACAGTTGTTGTAGATGATTACATGTCTTGAGTGCACCTGCCAGAGCCACTGCACCTTCCACACCAATATTGTTATCATTGAGCCACAGTAGTTGTAGATTATTACAAGTCTTGAGTGCACCTGCCAGAGCCACTGCACCTTCATCACCAATATTGTTATTACTGAGCCTCAGTTGTTGTAGATTATTACAAGTCTTGAGTGCACCTGCCAGAGCCACTGCACCTTCATCACCAATATTGTTATTACTGAAACCCAATCTTTGTATAGAGTTTAGCTTGTTGAGGCTAACTTCTCTCAGTAGTGCTGTAACATGTGCATCATGTAAGAGACAACCATCCATAGATAGGTATGTGACAGGGTGGGAAGCAGTGGTGATGACATAGCCCACAGCACTCATGTCAGAATGTGTAAGAGTAGAGTAATCAAAGACAAGCTGACCAGCTTCTCCCTCTACTAAGTAGTCACAGAGCAGACGTTGTTGAGCCACAAATGCACAGTGGACCTCATGCATGATATCTTGTGATCTCTTGCTATCTTTAGGCCACATTATATACTGTATTTCTGCTAGTTTGTCTTCAGTCTTGTCTATGCTGCAGTAAAACTTCCATACTACACGCATGTGCTTCGCTGCTGCATATTGTTTGACAATCTTCTTTTGTTCTCTATTTTTAAGTTGAGCTAAGTGAAGTGCTGCCAGATATTCCTGGAAGGTGAGGTGGAGAAAGGTGTAGGTATTGTCCAGTTGGTCTAGTTTAGTTGTTCTGTCCACCGTCAGCAAGCCGAGGGTAGGCGTATCATCCGGGCCAGTACAAAGGGAAAATGGAACGTCGGTATCACTCTGGCGAACAGTCTGTGAGGAGTTGGTGGTCATATTAAAGGCGAGTCTGCAGATATTTTGGAAACATTCCTTGTCCCTTCCTCGTAAATCTTTCAGTGAAGGGAGTATAGCTGCTGCATTAGCACGCTTTAGATTGCGTAAGACTATAAATTTTGTAAAATGTTCGTAGATATCTGCCTCATTGGGTGGAATCCCTCGCTCATGCTCATGGAGGAAGCATATCATGGCAGCATGCACTGGAAGATAGCACATGTGGAGCAGGTTGGGGTGGGAATTTAGATGTGCTTTCAGTTGAGCTGGTGAGCTACTATTGGGCGGGTGTGAAGTGAAGGGGTATTTGTCCACATATTCAAGGATTTGCTCAGGACTGAAGCCCAGCACCTCAACACGTCTGCTAACATGAGACCTTAGTTTCTCAGTGGCCACTGGTCGCGATGCCACGACGATCATTGCCTCAGGAAGGCATCTCTTGTATAGTAACCGATGAATAACTGACTTGGTTTCCTCTTGGGGATGGAACTCGTCTAATCCATCAAGTACAAAACACACACCCTTGCCTTTAGATTGCGTAATGTCTGTGACCACCTTCTCACATTCTCCTCTGTCCTGGTAGAGAAGGCCGAGAAGATCTGACAAATTTTCAGTGGTTCTATTAGCTAGGTCTCGGAGAGGAACATGAAAGGTCAGTTTTGCACCCTTCAGTACGTCCCCACGTGTGGCCCAATCCCGGGAGACCTTGTGCAGCAAAGTTGTCTTGCCACTTCCCGGCCGACCCTCGACCAGCACTAGTGCTCCACTCTCATACTCGCCAAACACGGCCTCAAAGTCAATCTTTTCCTTGGCCTCTAAAACATCGTCGATGTCTCCACGAATAGAGGATTCGTAAACATCGGTCACCTCGGTGCTCTTGGTGATGAGAGCAAGATCGATGAAGGTGTTAGTTACCCTCGGAGGCCAAGAGTCTCGGGGGATTTCTCTAGTCTTGGAGTAGAGCTTGAAAAGATGTTCTTTCTCTGGAAGAAAGCTTATGGTCAATGGAACAGATTGACTAATGACTTCCTCACTGCCTCTAGTGATGTGGCAGGTGTACTTGCCTTGAGCTCCTTGCCGGGCTGGCCTGATAGCAAGGATGGGTGTGTGTGCACCTGAGTAAGCCAGGCCATCAGTTAAGGGCTGACCCTCCTTCACCCACTGGTAGGACACTCCCTCATTGTCACTAACTTGCACCTCCAAGAGTGCAGACTTGCCATCAGCTACTTCAGTGTCGCTAGACAGGTAGGCTACCCTCAGGGGGGACTCTGACCTGGGGGGCTTTGGCACCGGTGTTGTATGGGATGGCCTCAGACAGGCTCTGAATCTCATCTCTAAGGTCTGTGCGGCACCACCTCTCCCTACTAGCTGGCTGGCCAGTGCAAGCAGGAGGCTCTTCAAAGTGTTCTGATTACGCAAGATCCACTCACGGAGAATGCTGGTCATGCTTTGTCGATTAGTGTTGCACCTGCAGTCTTCTATGACATGTTGAGGCAGCTGCAAGGCTGTGCCTAAGAGCTCCCACTTATCACTCACTTCAACAACAACTGCCATCAATTCAGGAAGATCGGCTTCTACAAGACAGAGGTCACCTCCCACCTCCCGGCCACTGCCTGCCCCATCATCTAGAGCCCGCCCCTCTACTGACTCCTCCCTCAGGTGGCTAGCCAGCTGTTTGGCAGGCCCTCCATACCCAGCGAGGACTTTGAGGAACCTGTGGAACACTGAGACATCGTGTTTCACTCCCTCACACACACCCTGCAGTAAGTACCTTATTGTAAGCTTGGGCTCCAGGGCGGCGTCCAGGGAGGCAAAGACATCATGCACTTGCCGGGAGATGACCTGTGACCTGTACAACTCCGCTGAGAAATGCACGAGTTTGGTGGTTGCCACTTGTGCCAGCAAATCATCATGGTGCTCCTGCAGGACCTGGTGCTCCTTGTTGGCAGGCGGCTTAGGGGCGGGTGCAGCCGAAGCAGACATCTCCGAGATGCGATGGGAAGTTCGAGAGATGTGGCCACAAAATTTGAGAGGTGCTGATCAAAAAATTCGGGAGTTGCTAATTGCAAAAATCGAGAGCTGCTATCACAAAATTCGAGAGGTGCTGACCACAAAAATCGAGAGGTGATGACCACAAAGTTTGAGAGGTGCCGATCACAAAATTCAAGAGGTGTTGACCACAAAATT
This sequence comes from Cladorhizidae sp. MBARI D1340-BT2, assembly GCA_028752905.1. Lineage (NCBI taxonomy): Eukaryota > Metazoa > Porifera > Demospongiae > Poecilosclerida > Cladorhizidae > Cladorhizidae sp. MBARI D1340-BT2. Next base: position 1,289,617 of record JAQNBH010000007.1, read on the forward strand.
CGAGAAGGTACTGACCACAAAATTCGAGAGGAGCTATCACAAAGGTTGAGAGATACAAGACCAGCAAGTTTGATCTCAGGGCTACGGGCGTGTCCCTTTATACTCCAACTCACTTCCTGCCTGGCACTAATTAAGTTGGCCCTTGAAGGCTGCCCCTCCCACACATGCCAGGCATGCAGGAAGCCACAAAACCACTAGTGCCATGTGCAGATCTGGTGACCCAACAAACAGGTGTATGTATGTGTGTGCATGTGTAGCAGTGCTGGAGGGGACGGGGAATGTTTGGAGCATGTAATAGTAATCATTATCTAGCTCCACCCACTTTGATAAGGCCAGTAGGTGTAAATAAGGTAGAAGGACTACAAATAAGTGACACTTCTCAATATAACATCTTGTGTGCATCAAGGGTGTGGTCTTGGGGGTTAGAGGTACATACCTTGACCCACTGAGCCGGTGATGGTCTAGGCCTTGCTTTAAGGACAGCTATAAGCCATTCATCACAGAACAGCTCTTAGCATTGGCAGCCATTTTGTTTGGGAGATGTCTGTGCACGCACTTTCCTAGCTGTGTCACCTGTGTGTAGATGCAGTGTTATAGCAGGTCAGTGATGGTGGCCCCTAGCTGTGTGTACATGCAGTGTTATAGTAGGTCAGTGATGGTGGCCCCTAGCTGTGTGTACATGCAGTGTTATAGCAGGTCAGTAATGGTGGCCCCTAGCTGTGTGTAGATGCAGTGTTATAGCAGGTCAGTGATGGTGGCCCCTAGCTGTGTGTACATGCAGTGTTATAGTAGGTCAGTGATGGTGGCCCCTAGCTGTGTGTAGATGCAGTGTTATAGCAGGTCAGTAATGGTGGCCCCTAGCTGTGTGTAGATGCAGTGTTATAGCAGGTCAGTAATGGTGGCCACTAGCTGTGTGTACATGCAGTGTTATAGTAGGTCAGTGATGGTGGCCCCTAGCTGTGTGTACATGCAGTGTTATAGTAGGTCAGTGATGGTGGCCCCTAGCTGTGTGTAGCTACATGCAGTGTTATAGTAGGTCAGTGATGGTGGCCCCTAGCTGTGTGTACATGCAGTGTTATAGTAGGTCAGTGATGGTGGCCCCTAGCTGTGTGTACATGCAGTGTTATAGTAGGTCAGTGATGGTGGCCCCTAGCTGTGTGTACATGCAGTTTTATAGCAGGTCAGTGATGGTGGCCCCTAGCTGTGTGTACATGCAGTGTTATAGCAGGTCATGGTGGCCCCTAGCTGTGTGTACATGCAGTGTTATAGTAGGTCAGTGATGGTGGCCCCTAGCTGTGTGTACATGCAGTGTTATAGTAGGTCAGTGATGGTGGCCCCTAGCTGTGTGTACATGCAGTTTTATAGCAGGTCAGTGATGGTGGCCCCTAGCTGTGTGTACATGCAGTTTTATAGCAGGTCAGTGATGGTGGCCCCTAGCTATGTGTACATGCAGTGTTATAGCAGGTCAGTGATGGTGGCCCCTAGCTGTGTGTACATGCAGTGTTATAGTAGGTCAGTGATGGTGGCCCCTAGCTGTGTGTACATGCACTAGGAGGAGGCAGGAGGCAGGCTGAAGTGGTTGACAATAGCTCTATGGGGACACACACTGGACCTACACCACACTGGGGTGGAGGCAGGCTGAAGTAGGTTGACAATAGCTGAAGTATAGCTCTATGAGGACACACACTGGACCAACATCACACTGGGCTGAGGCAGGTTGAAGTAGGTTGACAATAGCTCTATGGGGACACACACTGGACCAACATCACACTGGGTGAGGCAGGTTGAAGTAGGTAACAATAGCTCTACTAGGACACACACTGGACCAACACCACACTGGGTAGAGGCAGGTTGAAGTAGGTTGACAATAGCTCTATGAGGACACACACTGGACCAACACCACACTGGGTGGAGGCAGGCTGAAGTAGGTTGACAATAGCTCTATGAGGACACACACTGGACCTACACCACACTGGGTGGAGGCAGGCTGAAGTGGTTGACAATAGCTCTACGAGGACACACACTGGACCTACACCACACGGGTGCAGGCAGTACTTATGTCAAGCCATCAAGTCTCTAGTGCATCACTACCTACAGCTAGACCAACTTCCCATGCTCATCCCAGTGTTTCCCAGAGGCTGAGCCCGTGAGGCTTGAAGAAGACTTGCTCAGAGACTGCCACACGGGCAGATGCAAGCTTGCTAGCCGTCTTCCTGGCCTAGCATTAATTAGGGCTTTGAGGTGTGCTCCCTCCCTCACTCACACCCACACATATTTGGCTGGCCACAAAACCCTTTAAGTGAAGTGTGTATGAGCTCTAATGAAGAGGTCCACAACTTCTGTACTGCACATCCAGCGTGGGTGTGTGTAATGTGGGTGTGGCTCTTGCTGCTTTCTGCACATAGCTTTCACTGCCACTCATGAATAATGCACACTTACAAACCACACCCCTTCCCCAAGTCTTACCCCCGACATATAGTAACACACTGACCAATGTGTCCCTCACTCCCCATACACGCACCGTCCTGGCTGGCACCGAATACCAGGAGGGTGTGTCTTAAAGACTTCTGGCGTGTGCTCACCTGTTGTATGTGGAGTCTTCAAGAAATGTCACATCCACTAACATCCTGTGATGCTTGTGACATCACCTCTGACTCCCTCTCTCTCTGTGAGTGTGCATGTGTGTGAGTGTGCATGTGTGTGAGTGTGTGTGTGGGGGGGGGGGGTTGTGTGCAGGTATGTGTGTGTGTGTGCATGTGTGGGTGTGTGCATGTGTGTGGGTGTGGGAGTGTGCATGTGTGTGAGTAAGTGTGTGTGTATGTGTGTGTGCATGTGTGTGGGTGTGGGAGTGTGTGTGTGTGTGGGTGTGTGTGTACATGTGTGTGTGCACGTATGTGAGTAGGTGTGTGTGCATGTGTGTGGGTGTGTGCATGTGTGTGGGTGTGCATGTGTGTGGGTGTGCGAGTGTGCATGTGTGTGTGTGGGGGGGGGTGTATGTGTACATGTGTGTGTGCATGTGTGTGAGTAGGTGTGTGTACATGTGTGTGAGTGTGTGTGTGTGTGGGTGTGTGTGTACATGTGTGTGTGCATGTGTGTGAGTAGGTGTGTGTGCATGTGTGTGGGTATGTGTGTGAACATTAAAAAATAATACAATGCCTGAACTGGCAGCATAAATATCTTCAGATTGCCAAGTGCTAGAGAGTTGTAATTAGCACCAGTGGCTAGAGGAAGCTCTACTCTAAGCAATGACCTTTTTCATTAGGCGCTAAAATGTAAGTACGTGGTCAAGAGCGCGGGTGGAAAATGAATTAAATTATGATGTATTTATGTTTGCTAATTCAATATTATTAAGGCAACATATCAAAACAAGTCTGATGCATCTTTATAATATATATATATACATATATATACATATATATACATATATATATATATATATATGTATGTATATATGTATATATATGTATATATATAGTTGGTCACTGGCTGTTGCTGAAATATAGAGGAAAGTGAAAGTCAATATGTTGCTTTCAACATTTTGTTGGTATGCACACATAATTCTAGTAATAAAGGGATGTGTTCTAGTGTTGCATGGGTTGTTTCTGGGCAGTGGGAACGTGGTTAGAAAATGCTTGGACTTGAAGGCTCGATATCTTGGAAGTGATTTTTCAAAAACCGTTCAAATTATAACTTTATCATTTCATAAATCATTTGAAAGCAAATTTTATATTCTACAACTTCACTGTTGAGTTTTTGTTTGAGAGATCGTTAAAAAAGACATGATGTAAGGCGATGTCATGAAATCAAACAAAAAAACTTATTTTTCAAAATTTCAAAGCCCTAGCCCTCACACCCTCTACATATCTCTAACACACGCACACATGCATGCACACACACACACACACACACACACACACCACCTGGAGCATGGCCTAATTAAAGCACTCGCATAGTAGAGTAGCTTCCTCTAGCAATGGATACTACATGTATTTCAATTGTCTAGCACTTTCAAATTAGGAGCTAGACCAAACACTAGCAGCTGCACTGGCCCTAACACTAGTAACTGCACTGGCCCTAGCCATTACCCTGGCCCTAACACTAGCAACTGCACTGGGCCTGGCAACTGCACTGGCCCTAGCCATTGTCCTGGCCCTAACACTAGCAACTGCACTGGGCCTGGCAACTGCACTGGCCCTAGCCATTACCCTGACCCTAACACTAGCAACTGCACTGGCCCTAGCAACTGCACTGGCCCTAACACTAGCAACTGCACTGGCCCTAGCCATTACCCTGGCCCTAACACTAGCAACTGCACTGGCCCTAGCCATTGTCCTGGCCCTAACACTAGCAACTGCACTGGCCCTAGCCATTGTCCTGGCCCTAACACTAGCAACTGCACTGGCCCTAGCCATTACCCTGGCCCTAAAACTAGCAACTGCACTGGCCCTAGCAACTGCACTGGCCCTAACACTAGCAACTGCACTGGCCCTAGCCATTACCCTGGCCCTAACACTAGCAACTGCACTGGCCCTAGCCATTGTCCTGGCCCTAACACTAGCAACTGCACTGGCCCTAGCCATTGTCCTGGCCCTAACACTAGCAACTGCACTGGCCCTAGCCATTACCCTGGCCCTAAAACTAGCAACTGCACTGGCCCTAACACTAGCAACTACACTGGGCCTAGCCATTACCCTGGCCCTAACACTAGCAACTACACTGGCACTACACTAGCAATTGCACTGGCACTGTATCATTGGAAACTGTTCTGGTGGTTCTAAGCCGTCCACTCCCCCAAGCCCTGGACTCCGCCCCTTTGTATCCAAGTCATTGCCATAGTCACAAGCCTAACCATAGCCCTGACCTCTAACCCAGGCTATGACCCCTCTGACCCAGGCTAGACTTCTAACTGTAGCCAGTCTCTCCATCACACTTGCACTAGTTAACCAGGATTGGAAATATCACCATAGCAACAAGAACTGGCACTAATTATATGTGGTGGCCAGACATAATTATAATAATTCCTAATTAGACAGACAACACCAGGACTTGGGGCATGGGAGGGCAATTAGAGGCTTATGGGGTAGGTTGAATTAACATTAGCTACAAGCCCTAACCCTAGTCATTGTCGAAGCCCTATCCATAGACATTGTGCAGGCCCTCACCCTAGTCATTGTCCAAGCCCTAACCCTAGTCATTGTCCAAGCCCTAACCCTAGTCATTGTCCAGGCCCTCACCCTAGTCATTGTCCAAGCCCTAACCCTAGTCATTGTCCAGGCCCTCACCCTAGTCATTGTCCAAGCCCTAACCCTAGTCATTGTCCAGGCCCTCACCCTAGTCATTGTCCAGGCCCTAACCCTAGTCATTGTCCAGGCCCTAACCCTAGTCATTGTCCAGGACCTAACCCTAGTCATTGTCCAGGACCTAACGCTAGTCATTGTCCAAGCCCTATCCTAGACATTGTGCAGGCCCTATCCTAGTCATTGTCCAAGCCCTCACCCTAGTCATTGTCCAGGCCCTAACCCTAGTCATTGTCCAGGACCTAACCCTAGTCATTGTCCAGGCCCTCACCCTAGTCATTGTCCAGGACCTAACCTTAGTCATTGTCCAGGCCCTCACCCTAGTCATTGTCCAAGCTCTATCCTAGACATTGTCCAGGCCCTAACCCTAGTCATTGTCCAGGACCTAACCCTAGTCATTGTCCAAGCCCTATCCTAGACATTGTCCAGGCCCTAACCCTAGTCATTGTCCAAGCCCTCACCCTAGTCATTGTCCAGGCCCTCACCCTAGTCATTGTCCAAGCCATATCCTAGACATTGTCCAGGCCCTAACCCTAGTCATTGTCCAGGACCTAACCCTAGTCATTGTCCAAGCCCTATCCTAGACATTGTCCAGGCCCTAACCCTAGTCATTGTCCAGGCCCTAACCCTAGTCATTGTCCAGGACCTAACCCTAGTCATTGTCCAGGACCTAACCCTAGTCATTGTCCAGGACCTAACGCTAGTCATTGTCCAAGCCCTATCCTAGACATTGTGCAGGCCCTATCCTAGTCATTGTCCAAGCCCTCACCCTAGTCATTGTCCAGGCCCTAACCCTAGTCATTGTCCAGGACCTAACCCTAGTCATTGTCCAGGCCCTCACCCTAGTCATTGTCCAGGACCTAACCTTAGTCATTGTCCAGGCCCTCACCCTAGTCATTGTCCAAGCTCTATCCTAGACATTGTCCAGGCCCTAACCCTAGTCATTGTCCAGGACCTAACCCTAGTCATTGTCCAAGCCCTATCCTAGACATTGTCCAGGCCCTAACCCTAGTCATTGTCCAAGCCCTCACCCTAGTCATTGTCCAGGCCCTCACCCTAGTCATTGTCCAAGCCATATCCTAGACATTGTCCAGGCCCTAACCCTAGTCATTGTCCAGGACCTAACCCTAGTCATTGTCCAAGCCCTATCCTAGACATTATCCAGGCCCTAACCCTAGTCATTGTCCAGGACCTAACAGGGGCATAGGAAGCACAGCGGCCAGGGCGGCTATGGCCTCGGCACTTTTTCGGCCAGGAATTTGATTTAGCAACACAAAAATTCACTCCATCAATTGCGCATGCGTAGCCACGTGCGTAACCCACTGTCATCATGAGTATTGCTAGCTACTCAACCTCTGCCGTCTCTATCCTACCAAAGGAACCTCACCAACCACTAAATGTTCAGTTTCCCAAGAGAGAATCCGGAAAGAAATCTGTGGTGAAAAGAAGTTTCCAAGCTGCGTGGTTCAATAAATGGCCTTGGCTACACTATGTGGAGAGTGAAGATAAAGTACTTTGCTTTACTTCTAGCCAGGCAAATTCACAAAAGAAACTCCAGTGGTCTGGCAACGCTGATTCTGCTTTCCTTGCCAATGGTTTTTCCAACTGGAAGGATGCTGTAGTGAAATTCAGCAACCACCAATCAAGCAGATGCCACAAAGAAGCTGTCCTGAAGATAGTCACTCTGCCTTCCACGACTGTTGACATTGGACAATCTCTCTCACGACAGTACAGACAGGAAAGACTTGATAATCGACAGTGCTTCTTGAAAGTGCTCTCTAATATGAAATTCCTTTCACGACAAGGCAACCAACCTAAATTTATATAACATGTTATTACATATCATGTGGTATCTATAACAACACCAGTAGTAGATTTATCATTAACACTCATACTAAAGTAACTATGTATATAATATGTTCCATTCTAAAGGTATCCCGCTACGAGGTCATGGTGATGGTTCAGACTCCAACTTCTTGCAGCTTCTAAAGTTACGAGAAGATGTTGACAAACAAGTCAAAGCCTGGATGGAGAAGAAAACGGACAAATACACAGCCCCTAACATGCAGAATGAAGAGATGGCTCTGGAAGACTTTCGACAGGTGATTGCTTCAATCCGATCAGCACAGTTCTGGACAATTATGGTAGACGAAACAACGGATACATCTAACAAGGAGCAAGTTGTTATCTGTTTTCGATGGGTGGATAGTGAACTGGAGGCTCACGAAGAACGTCATGATGCTTCATATACACAAGGAGCATACTGACAAGTTAAACTTGATTGATCTTGAGAATGCCTTCATTAGGAGTTCGAGTCACAGAGAAACAATCTTCGGCAAATTTCTGCCAAGTGATTTGAGTGCTCCTCTAACTGTTATAACAATAAGTCAAAGCTTAATTAATCTAATTGACCACACCCATTCCAATCAAAATGGGAGTGGTCAAATTGGGCTGATGCACTTCAGAAGTGCTTCCTACTCCCTTGCCTAACCCTAGTCATTGTCCAAGCCCTAACCCTAGTCATTGTCCAGGCCCTAATCCCAGGCCCTCACCCTAGTCATTGTCCAGGCCCTAACCCTAGTCATTGTCCAGGACCTAACCCTAGTCATTGTCCAGGACCTAACCCTAGTCATTGTCCAGGCCATAACCCTAGCCATTGTCCAGGCCCTCACCCTAGTCATTGTCCAGGCCCTAACCCTAGTCATTGTCCAGGACCTAACCCTAGTCATTGTCCAGGACCTAACCCTAGTCATTGTCCAGAACCTAACCTTAGTCATTGTCCAAGCCCTAACCCTAGACATTGTGCAGGCCCTAACCCTAGTCATTGTCCAAGCCCTAACCCTAGTCATTGTCCAAGCCCTAACCCTAGTCATTGTCCAGGCCCTCACCCTAATCATTGTCCAAGCCCTAACCCTAGTCATTGTCCAGGACCTAACCCTAGTCATTGTCCAGGACCTAACCCTAGTCATTGTCCAAGCCCTAACCCTAGTCATTGTCCAGGCCCTAACCCTAGTCATTGTCCAGGACCTAACCCTAGTCATTGTCCAGGACCTAACCCTAGTCATTGTCCAGGCCCTCACCCTAGTCATGGTCCAGGACCTAACCCTAGTCATTGTCCAGGCCCTCACCCTAGTCATTGTCCAAGCCCTAACCCTAGTCATTGTCCAGGACCTAACCCTAGTCATTGTCAATGCCCTAACCCTAGTCATTGTCCAGGCCCTAACCCTAGTCATTGTCCAGGACCTAACCCTAGTCATTGTTGAAGCCCTAACCCTAGTCATTGTCCAAGCCCTAACCCTAGCCATTGTCCAGGCCCTCACCCTAGTCATTGTCCAGGCCCTAACCCTAGTCATTGTCCAGGACCTAACCCTAGTCATTGTCCAGGACCTAACCCTAGTCATTGTCCAGGACCTAACCCTAGTCATTGTCCAAGCCCTAACCCTAGACATTGTGCAGGCCCTAACCCTAGCCATTGTCCAAGCCCTAACCCTAGTCATTGTCCAAGCCCTAACCCTAGTCATTGTCCAGGCCCTCACCCTAGTCATTGTAGCCCTAACCCTAGTCATTGTCCAGGACCTAACCCTAGTCATTGTCCAGGACCTAACCCTAGTCATTGTCCAAGCCCTAACCCTAGTCATTGTCCAGTCCCTAACCCTAGTCATGGTCCAGGACCTAACCCTAGTCATTGTCCAGGCCCTCACCCTAGTCATTGTCCAAGCCCTAACACTAGTCATTGTCCAGGACCTAACCCTAGTCATTGAGGACCTAACCCTAGTCATTGTCCAAGCCCTAACCCTAGTCATTGTCCAGGCCCTAACCCTAGTCATTGTCCAGGACCTAACCCTAGTCATTGTCGAAGCCCTAACCCTAGTCATTGTCCAAGCCCTAACCCTAGTCATTGTCCAGGACCTAACCCTAGTCATTGTCCAGGACCTAACCCTAGTCATTGTCCAGGCCCTAACCCTAGTCATTGTCCAGGACCTAACCCTAGTCATTGTCCAGGACCTAACCCTAGTCATTGTCCAAGCCCTAACCCTAGTCATTGTCCAAGCCCTCACCCTAGTCATTGTCCAGGACCTAACCCTAGTCATTGTCCAAGCCCTCACCCTAGTCATTGTCCAGGACCTAACCCTAGTCATTGTGCAGGACCTAACCCTAGTCATTGTCCAAGCCCTAACCCTAGTCATTGTCCAAGCCCTCACCCTAGTCATTGTCCAAGCCGTAACCCTAGTCATTGTCCAGGACCTCACCCTAGTCATTGTCCAAGCCCTATCCTAGACATTGTCCAAGCCCTCACCCTAGTCATTGTCCAGGCCCTAACCCTAGTCATTGTCGAAGCCCTAACCCTAGTCATTGTCCAGACCCTCACCCTAGTCATTGTCCAGGACCTAACCAGTTGGCATGTCACTGGTGGAGTAGTTGACTAATCAACCATGTGATGGTCTGTGTTTATGTGCCTAGCATTCATTATTGTGCCTGGAGGTTGCACTGGACTAGACTACATGTCAATGAGCTATGACTGGGACAGCAACACCATAGCAACAAGAATAGACACTAATTACATGTGGTGGCCAGACATATAATAGTTCCTAATTAGACACACTAGGACTGGACTAACGGAGCCTAAACAGGGCTGGGGACATGGGAGGACCTTATGGGGAATGTTGAATTAACAGTGAAGGTAGTGAATGGTGAAGGACAAAGATTAGAATATATTTTAGGGTAAAAAAAAAGGTCTACTCCCCCACCAGCCATGTGATGTTCCTGTGCAGTGTATACTAGAGTATATAGAGGTGTATATATGAGCTCAAGTTGCAGCCAGCCATGCAGTCACTAGACACACTATTCACTAGACACACCCACCATGCCTCACTAGAAGATTATTCACTAGACACACCCACCATGCCCTCACTAGAAGATTATTCACTAGACACACCCATCATGCCCTCACTAGAAGATTATTCACTAGACACACCCATCATGCCCTCACTAGAAGATTATTCACTAGACACACCCACAATGCCACTAGAAGATTAGACACACCCATCATGCCCTCACAGGAAGATTATTCACTAGACACACCCACAATGCCACTAGAAGATTAGACACACCCATCATGCCCTCACTAGAAGATTATTCACTAGACACACCCACCATGCCCTCACTAGAAGATTATTCGCTAGACATACCTATCATGCCCTCACTAGAAGATTATTCACTAGACACACCCACCATGCCCTCACTAGAAGATTATTCACTAGACACACCCATCATGCCCTCACTAGAAGATTATTCACTAGACACACCCATCATGCCCTCACTAGAAGATTATTCGCTAGACACACCCATCATGCCCTCACTAGAAGATTATTCACTAGACACACCCATCACGCCCTCACTAGAAGATTATTCACTAGACACACCCATCATGCCCTCACTAGAAGATTATTCACTAGACACACCCATCATGCCCTCACTAGAAGATTATTCACTAGACACACCCACCATGCCCTCACTAGAAGATTATTCACTAGACACACCCATCATGCCCTCACTAGAAGATTATTCACTAGACACACCCATCATGCCCTCACTAGAAGATTATTCACTAGACACACCCATCATGCCCTCACTAGAAGATTATTCACTAGACACACCCATCATGCCCTCACTAGAAGATTATTCACTAGACACACCCACCATGCCCTCACTAGAAGATTATTCACTAGACACACCCATCATGCCCTCACTAGAAGATTATTCACTAGACACACCCACCATGCCCTCACTAGAAGATTATTCACTAGACACACCCACCTTGCCCTCACTAGAATATTATTCACTAGACACACCCATCATGCCCTCACTAGAAGATTATTCACTAGACACACCCACCATGCCCTCACTAGAAGATTATTCACTAGACACACCCACCATGCCCTCACTAGAAGATTATTCACTAGACACACCCATCATGCCCTCACTAGAAGATTATTCACTAGACACACCCATCATGCCCTCACTAGAAGATTATTCGCTAGACACACCCATTATGCCCTCACTAGAAGATTATTCACTAGACACACCCACCATGCCCTCACTAGAAGATTATTCACTAGACACACCCATCATGCCCTCACTAGAAGATTATTCACTAGACACACCCACCATGCCCTCACTAGAAGATTATTCACTAGACACACCCACCATGCCCTCACTAGATTATTCACCAGACACACCCATCATGCCTTCACTAGAAGATTATTCACTAGACACACCCACCATGCCCTCACTAGAAGATTATTCACTAGACACACCCATCATGCCCTCACTAGAAGATTATTCACCAGACACACCCATCATGCCCTCACTAGAAGATTATTCACTAGACACACCCATCATGCCCTCACTAGAAGATTATTCACTAGACACACCCATCATGCCCTCACTAGAAGATTATTCACTAGACACACCCACCATGCCCTCACAGGAAGATTATTCACTAGACACACCCATCATGCCCTCACTAGAAGATTATTCACTAGACACACCCATCATGCCCTCACTAGAAGATTATTCACTAGACACACCCATCATGCCCTCACTAGAAGATTATTCACTAGACACACCCACCATGCCCTCACAGGAAGATTATTCACTAGACACACCCATCATGCCCTCACTAGAAGATTATTCACTAGACACACCCATCATGCCCTCACTAGAAGATTATTCACTAGACACACCCATCATGCCCTCACTAGAAGATTATTCACTAGACACACCCATCATGCCCTCACTAGAAGATTATTCACTAGACACACCCATCATGCCCTCACTAGAAGATTATTCACTAGACACACACATCATGCCCTCACTAGAAGATTATTCACTAGACACACCTCTGCACATCAACCAGCACCTGAGCTCCCCACATGGAGCACACCATGCGCTTAGTGGCAGTTAGTGCTATGACAGGAGCTGAGTCAGGTGAGGTGGACATCTTACAAGTGTGTGGAGTACTAGCATACCTGACCTCAGCATAAAGGATGTGCAATTAGGTAATAGTAGTGTAGCCACCACAAAGGATGCTAACTTCTCTAGTATATCACATGTTCTATGAGGCTGGCCTAGTGTGGACTCCCACACAACACTCCTGCAGCTGTTCCTACAGCCCCTAGGCACTGCCCTGGCACTAACTAGGAGGTGGAGCATACAGCCCTATGGAAATAAAATGGTCTCATGTGACAGCTGCTTGGAATGGTTCATGACACTTGTCGAACATAAACTTGGCTCCCTGTCTGATGTTGATAGTGAAGACAACAATTACTGCACTGATCGTGAGACTAATATATAAGATATTCACATCCGACAAGAATGATTCACATCCGACAAGAATGGTGGCAATGTTCAGATGCATGAGGTCAAGCAAGTGGGAGGTCCAGGACATTTTGGTGTGGCAGTGGATCGAGATGAAGAAATGGACATGGAAAATATTGTAAGAACTATTTATGGTATATGACAGATAACTGAAGTATGTGAGACAAACTGTTGGTGAAGACATGGGGAGGTTCTGAGACTTGTCTCCTGACTGCCATGGCAACCTGAATGTGGAGACATGGGGAGGTTCTGAGACTTGTCTCCTGACTGCCATGGCAACCAGAATGTGGAGACATGGGGAGGTTCTGAGACTTGTCTCCTGACTGCCATGGCAACCTGAATGTGGAGACATGGGGAGGTTCTGAGACTTGTCTCCTGACTGCCATGGCAACCAGAATGTGGAGACATGGGGAGGTTCTGAGACTTGTCTTCTGACTGCCATGGCAACCAGAATGTGAAGACATGGGGAGGTTCTGAGACTTGTCTCCTGACTGCCATGGCAACCAGAATGTGAAGACATGGGGAGGTTCTGAGACTTGTCTCCTGACTGCCATGGCAACCTGAATGTAGAGACATGGGGAGGTTCTGAGACTTGTCTCCCGACTGCCATGGCAACCTGAATGTGGAGACATGGGGAGGTTCTGAGACTTGTCTCCCGACTGCCATGGCAACCTGAATGTGGAGACATGGGGAGGTTCTGAGACTTGTCTTCCGACTGCCATGGCAACCTGAATGTGGAGACATGGGGAGGTTCTGAGACTTGTCTTCTGACTGCCATGGCAACCAGAATGTGGAGACATGGGGAGGTTCTGAGACTTGTCTTCTGACTGCCATGGCAACCAGAATGTGAAGACATGGGGAGGTTCTGAGACTTGTCTCCTGACTGCCATGGCAACCTGAATGTAGAGACATGGGGAGGTTCTGAGACTTGTCTCCTGACTGCCATGGCAACCTGAATGTGGAGACATGGGGAGGTTCTGAGACTTGTCTCCTGACTGCCATGGCAACCTGAATGTGGAGACATGGGAAGGTTCTGAGACTTGTCCCCTGACTGCCATGGCAACCTGAATGTGGAGACATGGGGAGGTTCTGAGACTTGTCTCCTGACTGCCATGGCAACCTGAATGTGGAGACATGGGGAGGTTCTGAGACTTGTCTCCTGACTGCCATGGCAACCTGAATGTGGAGACATGGGGAGGTTCTGAGACTTGTCTCCTGACTGCCATGGCAACCTGAATGTGGAGACATGGGGAGGTTCTGAGACTTGTCTCCTGACTGCCATGGCAACCTGAATGTGGAGACATGGGGAGGTTCTGAGACTTGTCTCCTGACTGCCATGGCAACCTGAATGTGGAGACATGGGGAGGTTCTGAGACTTGTCTCCTGACTGCCATGGCAACCAGAATGTGGAGACATGGGGAGGTTCTGAGACTTGTCTCCTGACTGCCATTGGCAACCAGAATGTGGAGACATGGGGAGGTTCTGAGACTTGTCTCCTGACTGCCATGGCAACCAGAATGTGGAGACATGGGGAGGTTCTGAGACTTGTCTCCTGACTGCCATGGCAACCTGTACGTCACTAACTGGCACAACTCAGTCTTCAGTAACAATGGTGACTTACACGCCCCTTTACCTGTGACGGGAATGGAGTGAAGAAGTCTGCATGGCCTGTGCAATTGGTCAGTGTGGAATATTTGACTATGTTTGTCAAGTATCTGACGTACTTGGTCAACATAGCCCAGGAGGGGAGCTCGTGTGCATGTTGTGGTCAACCTAGCCCAGGAGGGGAGCTCATGTGCATGTTGTGGTCAACCTAGCCCAGGAGGGGAGCTCATGTGCATGTTGTGGTCAACCTAGCCCGGGAGGGGAGCTCATGTGCATGTTGTGGTCAACCTAGCCCAGGAGGGGAGCTCATGTGCATGTTGTGGTCAACCTAGCCCAGGAGGGGAGCTCATGTGCATGTTGTGGTCAACCTAGCCCAGGAGGGGAGCTCGTGTGCATGTTGTGGTCAACCTAGCCCAGGAGGGGAGGTCGTGTGCATGTTGTGGTCAACCTAGCCCAGGAGGGGAGCTCATGTGCATGTTGTGGTCGACCTAGCCCAGGAGGGGAGCTCATGTGCATGTTGTGGTCAACCTAGCCCAGGAGGGGAGCTCATGTGCATGTTGTGGTCAACCTAGCCCAGGAGGGGAGGGTGTGTGCATGTTGTGGTCAACCTAGCCCAGGAGTGGAGCTCATGTGCATGTTGTGGTCAACCTAGCCCAGGAGGGGAGCTCATGTGCATGTTGTGGTCAACCTAGCCCAGGAGGGGAGCTCATGTGCATGTTGTGGTCAACCTAGCCCAGGAGGGGAGCTAGTGTACATGTTGTTGACTGTTGGAATCATCCATTTTGAATAGGCGTGATCTTGTTGCTGGAATAGTAAGCAATTTTCTTCCTCTGAACAAACTCTCAGCTGATATAATAGAGACCTTCTTGATAATAAACTTAAATTGGTATTTCAGCTACGTAGATGCCCCAGCCTTCATCAGAAATTTCAACTGTCCATTGTAGCTCAGAGGACAAATATTGGCCGATTCACAAGAGGCATGGAGTTTTTCTAGCATGCACCTTTATAGAGGCCATGCAATGTTCATAGCCTCAGTCATCCCCACTTTGTGGCTGGTACAGCAGGTTACTGACACAAGTTCCCGCACTTCATAAGACTCATGAGCTGATATCTAATGATGTGTGTGGCCTTCCACTTCCAACCAGCCTAGGGCTAGTGCTAATTGTTCATAATTCACCAAAAAAACAAAACAAGTGACTGAAAATCCATCCCTTCTCTTTCCCCCAATCACCGATTATCCATTTGCTGCCATTTTTAAAAGCTTGGGGGGGGCACCCACACCACACTTACCCGGAATCACTCGATCCTTGGAGATCCTCTGTTCTGTTGACATCAGCTTAGCAGTGCTTGATGTTTGCTTAATTATCTTATTCTTGATTACCTTAATTAGCTGGTTCTTAATTACTTTGCTGTGTAAGCACTGCAGTTCATTGCCCCCCCCCCCCCGTATGAACTGCTAAAAAAGATTTTCCCTAAAAAGGATTATTTATATGCGAGTTTTATATGCGAGTTGACAAAATATAGACAAAATATAGACAATATATAGCAACAGTGGCCTCGACTATTTTGATTTCTTCTCCAGGAACTTGAACATGATAGTGAAGTCCCTTTCCGAGTGACCATGCTCACACAGCAACTGAAACAGCTGTGCTGCCAGACCCCCCATGGGGGTGAGGGACTTGCTGGAGCCAGCTGCAGCCATAGCCATCTGCAGGTCCTACACACACCAGAGAAAGAACAGAACATTAATAACAATTTACAGCACCATTAACTCATTGACTACTGAATTGCGTGGAGCAAAAAATTGTAAAAAATTAGTGCTATTACAAAATTATGAGTTACACATTTATTATTACTCCTTTATTGTTGTAACTTCATCTCTAGGTTCATTAAGAAATGATGGAACTCCAGGAATAAGAATAAAAGCCACACCTCTTTGGGTGTGTTGGCCACGCCCTTTAATAATTGCATATCGTAGTAATGCAATATTTTTTACACAAATTATTTTACACATAACTTCCACAAAAGATGATGTATACCTTGCAAAAAATAATACTGAGTAGTTGAAGCAATACTCTCTAACCACACTAAGTTACAGTTTCATTGAAGCAATTATTGAGGGGAAAAGAATTGTTTTTGTAATGTCAATACGAAATACGAGAAAGACCAAAAAAAACTAATGTTTATAGTTGACTATATACAGTATTACAAAATTATGAGTTACACATCTATTATTACTCCTTTGTTGTTGTAACTTCATCTCTAGGTTCACTAAGAAATGATGGAACACCAGGAAAAAGAATAAAAGCCACACCTCTTTGGGTGTGTCTGGCTACGCCCTGTAATAATTGCATATCGTAGTAATGCACAACTTCTTTTACACATCACTTCCACCAAAAATTATATATACCTTGCCAAAAATAATACTGAGTAGTTGAAGCAATACTCTCTAACCACACTAGTTGCAGTTGCATTGAAGCAATTATGGGGGGGGGATGTTTTTGTAATGTCAATTGAAATATTAGAATGACCCAAAAAATTCTAATGTTTATAGTTGACTACAGTATGATACTTTTCGAAACAAATACCAATACACATGTATTGTTTGCACTTTGCACAATATGTTGTCACTTTTTTATCCTTCCTTTTCCTGTTGACCGTTTTAGTGTTGAAACAAACAACACATCTCTTCCTGGTAGTTGTGTCCTTGTAAAGAAAATGTTTTCCCTTCAAACGACTAAAATCTTCATTAGGTTGTCTGCCAGGTGAAAACATTCAATAAGGGCTATGTATAATTGCCCGTAGGTGAAACAAAGGCTGTACCAATTCATGTACTAATGCCAAACGAAATTCCCTAATAGAACGAATTCCTTTCCCAGGGTAGTTGTTCCGAAAAATTATGGACGAATTCAATATGGCCATATCAATCATTCTCCAAAATAACTTTTTCCACAATTTGACTGTTTTTCTTATTGTTATCGAGTGATAGGAGAGAAGTTGATCTGTAAGGTCCACAGCATTCATGTATTTATTGTATTCAATTATAGCTGTAGGACATGGAAGAGGTTCTTTGTCACGCTTTCCCTTTGCTCTTTTATGCACAATCTCTACTGATGCACTATGCATAGTACTAAGGAAAGTAACATCACGTCTGTCACACCAAATACCAGCTGTATACTGGCCACATATACCAAACTTGTACTGTGACCGAACTAGTCCTTTACACGGTTTCAGAGCTTGGGGGAAGTGCTCTCTATTTGAACGCACAGTACCACAGGAGTACGTACCTCGATCAAGCAGTGTACGACAAAGTAAGGGACTTGTATAAAAATTATCTGTGAATAACTTGTGTCCTTTGTCTAAATATGGGTCCATTAGTCTCATTACCACATCATGGGTACTTCCAGAATTACCAGTGTACACTTCAAACATCAGTACATAGCCAGTAGTTGACTCTGCATTTACAAAAACCTTCAACCCCCACTTCGTTGGCTTTTGAGGGATATACTGTAAGAAGTGAATTCGGCACCTAGTGCCAACCATCATTTCATCGATCACCAGTTCACATTTCGGCTGATAGTAGCACTGAAAATTGTGGGATAATTTTTGAATGAGTGGCCTCACTTTGTACAAAGGATCATAATTATCTTCACCCCTTCTTTTTTGCTTTGTCGAATCAGATAAGTGAATAAATCTGGAGAAGTATCGGTCACGACACATGACAGCTGAAAACCAAGGTATTCTAAACATGGGTTCATGCGACCAATAATCATGAATTCGACGTAGACGTGACATGCCCATGGCTATGTTGAGACCTCAACAACTCTTCCATTGTGATATCAAAGAAATCCCATTTTTGTAGAGAAAAAAGTTTGGTGTGTTCTAAAATCAGTTCCAATATACTAACCGTTACAAATAGCTTGAAAATTTGAAGTGGTGTATTTTTCCGAAAAGTACGGTGAACAGGGCCTGTTGGATGGTCAAAACTAGGAAGTTGTCGTGGTGATAGGTATGATGTGGAATCACTTACACCCGTCATATCCCATCGAACAAGTCTGACCTATTGTACATGTAAGTAAGAACTTTCATAAAATATGAACTAGCTACAGAAGTATAAAGTATAGGGATTACTCGGTTGAGTGTGTTGTTACACCTCTGTCCCTCATCCCTTGCCTCCACCACGTCCCCTGCCTCCACCGCGACCCCTGCCTCCACCGCGTCCCCTGGTTGCACCGCGACCCCTGCCTCCACCGCGATCCCTTCCACCTACACCACTGCATCTGGTGCCCCTAACTTTCCTGTTGCCTCTTTCACACCCTCGACTTCCCCTTCCGCTACTTATTTCTTGGGAGGGTGACTCAGACTCGCAGCTAGAGCTGGGGATATCAGGATCATTATCACCTGAAGAATGATAGCCATAAAAAATCCATTAGCTGGATGAACTACTACAACTATAGCAATTTGCTAAACACCTATAAAAGACATGCTTACTGATTTCTGGGTCCAGAGAAAGGAGTGAGTTGCGTTCAGCTGGTGTAGTACCAGACTGAGATCCCTGACTGTCACCATACGCTGAGAAGAGTAAGTTGTCGACCCTGTTATCTTCCTCTTCTTCATCGCTGTTCTGATCCTTTTAGAGTTTCATCCTCACTTTCAAGCTCTTCAAGTTCATTGTCTATCTGTGCTTCCAAATCGCTGTTGGAGAGAGAACCACCAGCACAGTAGTTTGCTAGATCATCTACTGTTAGGTTGCGGACAGATGCCATCCTTCGCGATAAAAGAGACTGAACTTCAGGCGAGCGTAACTTGCCAACCGTTCCAGCTACTGACTTGAAAAAAAATTCATTGGAAAGGGCTTTCAATTCTCTAACGTTTGACGTCATTACCGTCAACGAAGCTATAATCGTTTCCGGTTTAATAATTATGTAACTAACGGCACCTAGGGTGGGGTCAATTTGACCCACCATCGTACTCAATGAGTTAATAATATAATAATAATTATTATTATTATTATAACTAGCATGTGTTAATTAGGTGTTAAGGGGGTCCACTACCCCAAAAAAAACAAAAAAAACACAACTTCTCTCTGCTTCAGAATTTTTATTTGAAATCTTGTATGATGTGTACCTATACACAGACCTACCTTCTGGTGCTGTGCCAATTACCCAGCTACAACTGATCCGGACTTAGTGAACTTTAAGATTTCACGAGGACGGTCATATTTGGAGACTAGTTTACTTTGGGATTTCACAACTTACCACAGGGGAAATTACAAATTATGAAACACAATATAACATTGAGTTAAAAAAAAAAAATAGTGTGATCATGGACTTTAAAAACTATTGCAATTTCTTGGTAGCATTTTCATATATTTTTTGTACCTGTTGACATCATACTTGCTTAAAATTAAAAACAGAGAATGTCATCTTGTAGCTCTCATTGAGAGGAAACAGAATCTATATAATTTTTGTCTGATTACTCCAAATATGAAGCAGGGAGAACCGTCCTTGGACAAAAAAAAACCTTTTTCGGAACAGGGACTAGTATATATTTCAATGGTTGAACTGACCATACCATTAAAAAAACACCAAAAGTGGTATACATATACATACTAGAAAAATCAAGAATAGGGAGGGGAAGTTTGGTCTGTCCCGCTTCCTAGGGGGATGGGGATGACCAGAATCACTGGTTTGCTTCCCTTGTCGGTCTCCGCGGCCATTGAAATTCACTATTACGTGAAGTGTCTTCTTCGCAAATCGGGAGTACTCAAGTTAGTATAAGTCCAGAATGGAGCATTGAAATCTTCTCCAATTTGGAAGGCAGCATCTTGCATGTACTGTCGTCATATTTTGGGGGGGGGGGGGGAAGAAAAGAAGAAAAATTTTTTTGGGTAGTGGACCCCCAACTCTGGAAGAGAAAAAAAGGAAATAAAATAAAATAATAATAATAATAATAATAATAATAATAATAATAATAATAATAATAATAATAATAATAATAATAATAATAATAATAATAATAATAATAATAATAATAAAATAATAATAATAATAATAATAATAATAATAATAATAATAATAATAATAATAATAATAATAATAATAATAATAATAATAATAATAATAATAATAATAATAATAATAATAATAATAATAATAATAATAATAATAATAATAATAATAATAATAATAATAATAATAATAATAATAATAATAATAATAATAATAATAATAATAATAATAATAATAATAATAATAATAATAATAATAATAATAATAATAATAATAATAATAATAATAATAATAATAATAACTCCCTTCACCACCTCCCGCAGAGGCTTTCTGTTGTGGTGCAGAGAGGTAATGCAGTTTCAGTTGCAGGGACCACAGATCACTTGAATTTGGACTCTGATGACATTTTCTTTTAAGTACAGTATAATAATAATAATAATAATAATAATAATAATAATAATAATAATAATAATAATAATAATAATAATAATAATAATAATAATAATAATAATAATAATAATAATAATAATAATAATAATAATAATAATAATAATAATAATAATAATAATAATTATTATTATTATTATTATTATTAGTAGTAATAATAATAATATTATTATATGAAACAAATGCAACTGATAGTGAAGGCATTGAGTGGCAAGTGAAGGTGCGATAGAGGGGGAGGGGCGGAGGGCGGGGGAAACAACCAAAATACATGAATTCATTTTAGTTTGAAATCCTAGCATTGCTAGATAGCATTATAGCCATCGTCCTAGCCCTGGCATAGCTGAAGGCCTAGTACAGCACTGATCTGCACACTATTTTAGCTTGAAATCCTAGCATTGCTAGATAGCATTGCTCTAGCCATCGTCCCAGCCCTGGCATAGCTGAAGGCCTGGTACAGCACTGATCTGCACACTATTTTAGTTTGAAATCCTAGCATTGCTAGATAGCATTGCTCTAGCCATCGTCCTAGCCCTGGCAGAGCTGAAGGCCTAGTACAGCACTGATCTGCACTGTCATGTAGTAATGCTTGGATTGTGATGTGTGATGTGGACAAGTAGCCAAGATTTAATATATGTTGATTATCTGAACTGGTAAGGTTCAACAACCTGATGCCCGGCAACACAATGGGATGACAACTTCTGAAACAGAAATGTGCATGTGGAAGTATAAGCAGCTTCCCTTGAAGATAGCTAGGTCATGCGAGTATGGCTGTGAGAGGAGTTCTGTTGGAAGCAGCTTCCCTTGAAGATAGCTAGGTCATGCGAGTATGGCTGTGAGAGGAGTTCTGTTGGAAGCAGCTTCCCTTGAAGATAGCTAGGTCATACGAGTATGGCTGTGAGAGGAGTTCTGTTGGAAGCAGCTTCCCTTGAAGATAGCTAGGTCATGAGTATGGCTGTGAGAGGAGTTCTGTTGGAAGCAGCTTCCCTTGAAGATGGCTAGGTCATGTGAGTATGGCTGTGAGAGGAGTTATGTTGGAAGCAGCTTCCCTTGAAGATAGCTAGGTCATACGAGTATGGCTGTGAGAGGAGTTCTGTTGGAAGCAGCTTCCCTTGGAAGATAGCTAGGTCATCAGTATGGCTGTGAGAGGAGTTCTGTTGGAAGCAGCTTCCCTTGAAGATAGCTAGGTCATGAGTATGGCTGTGAGAGGAGTTCTGTTGGAAGCTTCCCTTGAAGATAGCTAGGTCATGCGAGTATGGCTGTGAGTGGAGTTATGTTGGAAGCAGCTTCCCTTGAAGATAGCTAGGTCATGCGAGTATGGCTGTGAGAGGAGTTCTGTTGGAAGCAGCTTCCCTTGAAGACAACTAGGTCATGAGTATGGCTGTGAGAGGAGTTCTGTTGGAAGCTTCCCTTGAAGATAGCTAGGTCATGAGTATGGCTGTGAGAGGAGTTATGTTGGAAGCAGCTTCCCTTGAAGATAGCTAGGTCATGCGAGTATGGCTGTGAGAGGAGTTCTGTTGGAAGCAGCTTCCCTTGAAGATAGCTAGTTCATGCGAGTATGGCTGTGAGAGGAGTTCTGTTAAGAATACTTGCACCTTTGAATGGCTACTAAGAGTGAGGTCATCAGGAAGTACTTTCTGCAGGAATTCTCAGAGTAAGGAAGGCCATGCAGAAGCTGACAAGAGAGCTAGTAGTTTGCACTCTTGACATTGTTTAGTGTATTTAGTGTGCTCTCCATCACTAGCATATCTCTCTGCTGTATTGACTATATGCATCAGTTATCCTTACAACTATGTAGCCAGTTCTCTCTGTCCATAGAAAGTGGCACTACATGTGTTGACCTAACAAAGGTTGATTATAGTTTTAGGAGGCCAATATCTCAACACACAGGCAGTAGTTGAGACTAGGTCAAGGAGTTCTTGCTAGATAGCTGAGACTAGGTCAAGGAGTTCTTGCTAGATAGTTGAGACTAGGTCAAGGAGTTCTTGCCAGATAGCTGTTACTAGGTCAAGGAGTTCTTGCTAGATAGCTGAGACTAGGTCAAGGAGTTCTTGCCAGATAGCTGAGACTAGGTCAAGGAGTTCTTGCTAGATAGTTGAGACTAGGTCAAGGAGTTCTTGCTAGATAGCTGAGACTAGGTCAAGGAGTTCTTGCTAGATAGCTGAGACTAGGTCAAGGAGTTCTTGCTAGATAGCTGAGACTAGGTCAAGGAGTTCTTGCCAGATAGCTGAGACTAGGTCAAGGAGTTCTTGCTAGATAGCTGAGACTAGGTCAAGGAGTTCTTGCTAGATAGCTGAGACTAGGTCAAGGAGTTCTTGTCAGATAGTTGAGACTAGGTCAAGGAGTTCTTGCCAGATAGCTGAGACTAGGTCAAGGAGTTCTTGCTAGATAGCTGAGACTAGGTCAAGGAGTTCTTATAGATAGCTGAGACTAGGTCAAGGAGTTCTTGCCAGATAGCTGAGACTAGGTCAAGGAGTTCTTGCTAGATAGTTGAGACTAGGTCAAGGAGTTCTTGCTAGATAGCTGAGACTAGGTCAAGGAGTTCTTGCTAGATAGCTGAGACTAGGTCAAGGAGTTCTTGTAGATAGCTGAGACTAAGTCAAGGAGTTCTTGCTAGATAGCTGAGACTAGGTCAAGGAGTTCTTGCCAGATAGCTGAGACTAGGTCAAGGAGTTCTTGTTAGATAGCTGAGACTAGGTCAAGGAGTTCTTGCTAGATAGTTGAGACTAGGTCAAGGAGTTCTTGCCAGATAGCTGAGACTAGGTCAAGGAGTTCTTGCTAGATAGCTGAGACTAGGTCAAGGAGTTCTTGCTAGATAGTTGAGACTAGGTCAAGGAGTTCTTGCTAGATAGCTGAGACTAGGTCAAGGAGTTCTTGTAGATAGTTGAGACTAGGTCAAGGAGTTCTTGCTAGATAGCTGAGACTAGGTCAAGGAGTTCTTGTAGATAGTTGAGACTAGGTCAAGGAGTTCTTGCTAGATAGCTGAGACTAGGTCAAGGAGTTCTTGCTAGATAGCTGAGACTAGGTCAAGGAGTTCTTGTAGATAGTTGAGACTAGGTCAAGGAGTTCTTGCTAGATAGCTGAGACTAGGTCAAGGAGTTCTTGCTAGATAGCTGAGACTAGGTCAAGGAGTTCTTGCTAGATAGCTGAGACTAGGTCAAGGAGTTCTTGTAGATAGCTGAGACTAGGTCAAGGAGTTCTTGCCAGATAGCTGAGACTAGGTCAAGGAGTTCTTGCTAGATAGCTGAGACTAGGTCAAGGAGTTCTTGCTAGATAGCTGAGACTAGGTCAAGGAGTTCTTGCTAGATAGCTGAGACTAGGTCAAGGAGTTCTTGCTAGATAGCTGAGACTAGGTCAAGGAGTTCTTGTAGATAGCTGAGACTAGGTCAAGGAGTTCTTGCTAGATAGCTGAGACTAGGTCAAGGAGTTCTTGCTAGATAGCTGAGACTAGGTCAAGGAGTTCTTGTAGATAGCTGAGACTAGGTCAAGGAGTTCTTGCCAGATAGCTGAGACTAGGTCAAGGAGTTCTTGCTAGATAGCTGAGACTAGGTCAAGGAGTTCTTGCTAGATAGCTGAGACTAGGTCAAGGAGTTCTTGCTAGATAGCTGAGACTAGGTCAAGGAGTTCTTGCTAGATAGCTGAGACTAGGTCAAGGAGTTCTTGCTAGATAGCTGAGACTAGGTCAAGGAGTTCTTGCTAGATAGCTGAGACTAGGTCAAGGAGTTCTTGCTAGATAGTTGAGACTAGGTCAAGGAGTTCTTGCTAGATAGCTGAGACTAGGTCAAGGAGTTCTTGCTAGATAGCTGAGACTAGGTCAAGGAGTTCTTGCCAGATAGCTGAGACTAGGTCAAGGAGTTCTTGCTAGAGCTGAGACTAGGTCAAGGAGTTCTTGCTAGATAGCTGAGACTCTAGGTCAAGGAGTTCTTGCCAGATAGCTGAGACTAGGTCAAGGAGTTCTTGCTAGATAGCTGAGACTAGGTCAAGGAGTTCTTGCTAGATAGTTGAGACTAGGTCAAGGAGTTCTTGCCAGATAGCTGAGACTAGGTCAAGGAGTTCTTGCTAGATAGCTGAGACTAGGTCAAGGAGTTCTTGCTAGATAGCTGAGACTAGGTCAAGGAGTTCTTGCTAGATAGAGACTAGGTCAAGGAGTTCTTGCTAGATAGCTGAGACTAGGTCAAGGAGTTCTTGCTAGATAGTTGAGACTAGGTCAAGGAGTTCTTGCTAGATAGTTGAGACTAGGCCAAGGAGTTCTTGCTAGAAAGCTGAGACTAGGTCAAGGAGTTCTTGCTAGATAGCTGAGACTCTAGGTCAAGAAGTTCTTTCCAGATAGCTGAGACTAGGTCAAGGAGTTCTTGCTAGATAGCTGAGACTACAGTAGGTCAAGGAGTTCTTGTTAGATAGCTGAGACTAGGTCAAGGAGTTCTTGCTAGATAGTTGAGACTAGGTCAAGGAGTTCTTGCTAGATAGCTGAGACTAGGTCAAGAAGTTCTTGCCAGATAGCTGAGACTAGGTCAAGGAGTTCTTGCTAGATAGCTGAGACTAGGTCAAGGAGTTCTTGTTAGATAGCTGAGACTAGGTCAAGGAGTTCTTGCTAGATAGTTGAGACTAGGTCAAGGAGTTCTTGCTAGATAGCTGAGACTAGGTCAAGGAGTTCTTGCTAGATAGATGAGACTAGGTCAAGGAGTTCTTGCTAGATAGCTGAGACTAGGTCAAGGAGTTCTTGCTAGATAGCTGAGACTAGGTCAAGGAGTTCTTGCTAGATAGCTGAGACTAGGTCAAGGAGTTCTTGCTAGATAGCTGAGACTAGGTCAAGGAGTTCTTGTTAGATAGTTGAGACTAGGTCAAGGAGTTCTTGCCAGATAGCTGAGACTAGGTCAAGGAGTTCTTGCTAGATAGCTGAGACTAGGTCAAGGAGTTCTTGCTAGATAGTTGAGACTAGGTCAAGGAGTTCTTGCTAGATAGTTGAGACTAGGTCAAGGAGTTCTTGCTAGATAGCTGAGACTAGGTCAAGGAGTTCTTGTAGATAGTTGAGACTAGGTCAAGGAGTTCTTGCTAGATAGCTGAGACTAGGTCAAGGAGTTCTTGTAGATAGTTGAGACTAGGTCAAGGAGTTCTTGCTAGATAGCTGAGACTAGGTCAAGGAGTTCTTGCTAGATAGCTGAGACTAGGTCAAGGAGTTCTTGTAGATAGTTGAGACTAGGTCAAGGAGTTCTTGCTAGATAGCTGAGACTAGGTCAAGGAGTTCTTGCTAGATAGCTGAGACTAGGTCAAGGAGTTCTTGCTAGATAGCTGAGACTAGGTCAAGGAGTTCTTGTAGATAGCTGAGACTAGGTCAAGGAGTTCTTGCCAGATAGCTGAGACTAGGTCAAGGAGTTCTTGCTAGATAGCTGAGACTAGGTCAAGGAGTTCTTGCTAGATAGCTGAGACTAGGTCAAGGAGTTCTTGCTAGATAGCTGAGACTAGGTCAAGGAGTTCTTGCTAGATAGCTGAGACTAGGTCAAGGAGTTCTTGTAGATAGCTGAGACTAGGTCAAGGAGTTCTTGCTAGATAGCTGAGACTAGGTCAAGGAGTTCTTGCTAGATAGCTGAGACTAGGTCAAGGAGTTCTTGTAGATAGCTGAGACTAGGTCAAGGAGTTCTTGCCAGATAGCTGAGACTAGGTCAAGGAGTTCTTGCTAGATAGCTGAGACTAGGTCAAGGAGTTCTTGCTAGATAGCTGAGACTAGGTCAAGGAGTTCTTGCTAGATAGCTGAGACTAGGTCAAGGAGTTCTTGCTAGATAGCTGAGACTAGGTCAAGGAGTTCTTGCTAGATAGCTGAGACTAGGTCAAGGAGTTCTTGCTAGATAGCTGAGACTAGGTCAAGGAGTTCTTGCTAGATAGTTGAGACTAGGTCAAGGAGTTCTTGCTAGATAGCTGAGACTAGGTCAAGGAGTTCTTGCTAGATAGCTGAGACTAGGTCAAGGAGTTCTTGCCAGATAGCTGAGACTAGGTCAAGGAGTTCTTGCTAGAGCTGAGACTAGGTCAAGGAGTTCTTGCTAGATAGCTGAGACTCTAGGTCAAGGAGTTCTTGCCAGATAGCTGAGACTAGGTCAAGGAGTTCTTGCTAGATAGCTGAGACTAGGTCAAGGAGTTCTTGCTAGATAGTTGAGACTAGGTCAAGGAGTTCTTGCCAGATAGCTGAGACTAGGTCAAGGAGTTCTTGCTAGATAGCTGAGACTAGGTCAAGGAGTTCTTGCTAGATAGCTGAGACTAGGTCAAGGAGTTCTTGTCAGATAGTTGAGACTAGGTCAAGGAGTTCTTGCCAGATAGCTGAGACTAGGTCAAGGAGTTCTTGCTAGATAGCTGAGACTAGGTCAAGGAGTTCTTATAGATAGCTGAGACTAGGTCAAGGAGTTCTTGCCAGATAGCTGAGACTAGGTCAAGGAGTTCTTGCTAGATAGTTGAGACTAGGTCAAGGAGTTCTTGCTAGATAGCTGAGACTAGGTCAAGGAGTTCTTGCTAGATAGCTGAGACTAGGTCAAGGAGTTCTTGTAGATAGCTGAGACTAAGTCAAGGAGTTCTTGCTAGATAGCTGAGACTAGGTCAAGGAGTTCTTGCCAGATAGCTGAGACTAGGTCAAGGAGTTCTTGTTAGATAGCTGAGACTAGGTCAAGGAGTTCTTGCTAGATAGTTGAGACTAGGTCAAGGAGTTCTTGCCAGATAGCTGAGACTAGGTCAAGGAGTTCTTGCTAGATAGCTGAGACTAGGTCAAGGAGTTCTTGCTAGATAGTTGAGACTAGGTCAAGGAGTTCTTGCTAGATAGCTGAGACTAGGTCAAGGAGTTCTTGTAGATAGTTGAGACTAGGTCAAGGAGTTCTTGCTAGATAGCTGAGACTAGGTCAAGGAGTTCTTGTAGATAGTTGAGACTAGGTCAAGGAGTTCTTGCTAGATAGCTGAGACTAGGTCAAGGAGTTCTTGCTAGATAGCTGAGACTAGGTCAAGGAGTTCTTGTAGATAGTTGAGACTAGGTCAAGGAGTTCTTGCTAGATAGCTGAGACTAGGTCAAGGAGTTCTTGCTAGATAGCTGAGACTAGGTCAAGGAGTTCTTGCTAGATAGCTGAGACTAGGTCAAGGAGTTCTTGTAGATAGCTGAGACTAGGTCAAGGAGTTCTTGCCAGATAGCTGAGACTAGGTCAAGGAGTTCTTGCTAGATAGCTGAGACTAGGTCAAGGAGTTCTTGCTAGATAGCTGAGACTAGGTCAAGGAGTTCTTGCTAGATAGCTGAGACTAGGTCAAGGAGTTCTTGCTAGATAGCTGAGACTAGGTCAAGGAGTTCTTGTAGATAGCTGAGACTAGGTCAAGGAGTTCTTGCTAGATAGCTGAGACTAGGTCAAGGAGTTCTTGCTAGATAGCTGAGACTAGGTCAAGGAGTTCTTGTAGATAGCTGAGACTAGGTCAAGGAGTTCTTGCCAGATAGCTGAGACTAGGTCAAGGAGTTCTTGCTAGATAGCTGAGACTAGGTCAAGGAGTTCTTGCTAGATAGCTGAGACTAGGTCAAGGAGTTCTTGCTAGATAGCTGAGACTAGGTCAAGGAGTTCTTGCTAGATAGCTGAGACTAGGTCAAGGAGTTCTTGCTAGATAGCTGAGACTAGGTCAAGGAGTTCTTGCTAGATAGCTGAGACTAGGTCAAGGAGTTCTTGCTAGATAGTTGAGACTAGGTCAAGGAGTTCTTGCTAGATAGCTGAGACTAGGTCAAGGAGTTCTTGCTAGATAGCTGAGACTAGGTCAAGGAGTTCTTGCCAGATAGCTGAGACTAGGTCAAGGAGTTCTTGCTAGAGCTGAGACTAGGTCAAGGAGTTCTTGCTAGATAGCTGAGACTCTAGGTCAAGGAGTTCTTGCCAGATAGCTGAGACTAGGTCAAGGAGTTCTTGCTAGATAGCTGAGACTAGGTCAAGGAGTTCTTGCTAGATAGTTGAGACTAGGTCAAGGAGTTCTTGCCAGATAGCTGAGACTAGGTCAAGGAGTTCTTGCTAGATAGCTGAGACTAGGTCAAGGAGTTCTTGCTAGATAGCTGAGACTAGGTCAAGGAGTTCTTGCTAGATAGAGACTAGGTCAAGGAGTTCTTGCTAGATAGCTGAGACTAGGTCAAGGAGTTCTTGCTAGATAGTTGAGACTAGGTCAAGGAGTTCTTGCTAGATAGTTGAGACTAGGCCAAGGAGTTCTTGCTAGAAAGCTGAGACTAGGTCAAGGAGTTCTTGCTAGATAGCTGAGACTCTAGGTCAAGAAGTTCTTTCCAGATAGCTGAGACTAGGTCAAGGAGTTCTTGCTAGATAGCTGAGACTACAGTAGGTCAAGGAGTTCTTGTTAGATAGCTGAGACTAGGTCAAGGAGTTCTTGCTAGATAGTTGAGACTAGGTCAAGGAGTTCTTGCTAGATAGCTGAGACTAGGTCAAGAAGTTCTTGCCAGATAGCTGAGACTAGGTCAAGGAGTTCTTGCTAGATAGCTGAGACTAGGTCAAGGAGTTCTTGTTAGATAGCTGAGACTAGGTCAAGGAGTTCTTGCTAGATAGTTGAGACTAGGTCAAGGAGTTCTTGCTAGATAGCTGAGACTAGGTCAAGGAGTTCTTGCTAGATAGATGAGACTAGGTCAAGGAGTTCTTGCTAGATAGCTGAGACTAGGTCAAGGAGTTCTTGCTAGATAGCTGAGACTAGGTCAAGGAGTTCTTGCTAGATAGCTGAGACTAGGTCAAGGAGTTCTTGCTAGATAGCTGAGACTAGGTCAAGGAGTTCTTGTTAGATAGTTGAGACTAGGTCAAGGAGTTCTTGCCAGATAGCTGAGACTAGGTCAAGGAGTTCTTGCTAGATAGCTGAGACTAGGTCAAGGAGTTCTTGCTAGATAGTTGAGACTAGGTCAAGGAGTTCTTGCTAGATAGTTGAGACTAGGTCAAGGAGTTCTTGCTAGATAGCTGAGACTAGGTCAAGGAGTTCTTGTAGATAGTTGAGACTAGGTCAAGGAGTTCTTGCTAGATAGCTGAGACTAGGTCAAGGAGTTCTTGTAGATAGTTGAGACTAGGTCAAGGAGTTCTTGCTAGATAGCTGAGACTAGGTCAAGGAGTTCTTGCTAGATAGCTGAGACTAGGTCAAGGAGTTCTTGTAGATAGTTGAGACTAGGTCAAGGAGTTCTTGCTAGATAGCTGAGACTAGGTCAAGGAGTTCTTGCTAGATAGCTGAGACTAGGTCAAGGAGTTCTTGCTAGATAGCTGAGACTAGGTCAAGGAGTTCTTGTAGATAGCTGAGACTAGGTCAAGGAGTTCTTGCCAGATAGCTGAGACTAGGTCAAGGAGTTCTTGCTAGATAGCTGAGACTAGGTCAAGGAGTTCTTGCTAGATAGCTGAGACTAGGTCAAGGAGTTCTTGCTAGATAGCTGAGACTAGGTCAAGGAGTTCTTGCTAGATAGCTGAGACTAGGTCAAGGAGTTCTTGTAGATAGCTGAGACTAGGTCAAGGAGTTCTTGCTAGATAGCTGAGACTAGGTCAAGGAGTTCTTGCTAGATAGCTGAGACTAGGTCAAGGAGTTCTTGTAGATAGCTGAGACTAGGTCAAGGAGTTCTTGCCAGATAGCTGAGACTAGGTCAAGGAGTTCTTGCTAGATAGCTGAGACTAGGTCAAGGAGTTCTTGCTAGATAGCTGAGACTAGGTCAAGGAGTTCTTGCTAGATAGCTGAGACTAGGTCAAGGAGTTCTTGCTAGATAGCTGAGACTAGGTCAAGGAGTTCTTGCTAGATAGCTGAGACTAGGTCAAGGAGTTCTTGCTAGATAGCTGAGACTAGGTCAAGGAGTTCTTGCTAGATAGTTGAGACTAGGTCAAGGAGTTCTTGCTAGATAGCTGAGACTAGGTCAAGGAGTTCTTGCTAGATAGCTGAGACTAGGTCAAGGAGTTCTTGCCAGATAGCTGAGACTAGGTCAAGGAGTTCTTGCTAGAGCTGAGACTAGGTCAAGGAGTTCTTGCTAGATAGCTGAGACTCTAGGTCAAGGAGTTCTTGCCAGATAGCTGAGACTAGGTCAAGGAGTTCTTGCTAGATAGCTGAGACTAGGTCAAGGAGTTCTTGCTAGATAGTTGAGACTAGGTCAAGGAGTTCTTGCCAGATAGCTGAGACTAGGTCAAGGAGTTCTTGCTAGATAGCTGAGACTAGGTCAAGGAGTTCTTGCTAGATAGCTGAGACTAGGTCAAGGAGTTCTTGCTAGATAGAGACTAGGTCAAGGAGTTCTTGCTAGATAGCTGAGACTAGGTCAAGGAGTTCTTGCTAGATAGTTGAGACTAGGTCAAGGAGTTCTTGCTAGATAGTTGAGACTAGGCCAAGGAGTTCTTGCTAGAAAGCTGAGACTAGGTCAAGGAGTTCTTGCTAGATAGCTGAGACTCTAGGTCAAGAAGTTCTTTCCAGATAGCTGAGACTAGGTCAAGGAGTTCTTGCTAGATAGCTGAGACTACAGTAGGTCAAGGAGTTCTTGTTAGATAGCTGAGACTAGGTCAAGGAGTTCTTGCTAGATAGTTGAGACTAGGTCAAGGAGTTCTTGCTAGATAGCTGAGACTAGGTCAAGAAGTTCTTGCCAGATAGCTGAGACTAGGTCAAGGAGTTCTTGCTAGATAGCTGAGACTAAGTCAAGGAGTTCTTGTTAGATAGCTGAGACTAGGTCAAGGAGTTCTTGCTAGATAGTTGAGACTAGGTCAAGGAGTTCTTGCTAGATAGCTGAGACTAGGTCAAGGAGTTCTTGCTAGATAGATGAGACTAGGTCAAGGAGTTCTTGCTAGATAGCTGAGACTAGGTCAAGGAGTTCTTGCTAGATAGCTGAGACTAGGTCAAGGAGTTCTTGCTAGATAGCTGAGACTAGGTCAAGGAGTTCTTGCTAGATAGCTGAGACTAGGTCAAGGAGTTCTTGTTAGATAGCTGAGACTAGGTCAAGGAGTTCTTGCTAGATAGTTGAGACTAGGTCAAGGAGTTCTTGCTAGATAGCTGAGACTAGGTCAAGGAGTTCTTGCTAGATAGATGAGACTAGGTCAAGGAGTTCTTGCTAGATAGCTGAGACTAGGTCAAGGAGTTCTTGCTAGATAGCTGAGACTAGGTCAAGGAGTTCTTGCTAGATAGCTGAGACTAGGTCAAGGAGTTCTTTCCAGATAGCTGAGACTAGGTCAAGGAGTTCTTGCTAGATAGCTGAGACTAGGTCAAGGAGTTCTTGTTAGATAGCTGAGACTAGGTCAAGGAGTTCTTGCTAGATAGTTGAGACTAGGTCAAGGAGTTCTTGCTAGATAGCTGAGACTAGGTCAAGAAGTTCTTGCCAGATAGCTGAGACTAGGTCAAGGAGTTCTTGCTAGATAGCTGAGACTAGGTCAAGGAGTTCTTGTTAGATAGCTGAGACTAGGTCAAGGAGTTCTTGCTAGATAGTTGAGACTAGGTCAAGGAGTTCTTGCTAGATAGCTGAGACTAGGTCAAGGAGTTCTTGCTAGATAGATGAGACTAGGTCAAGGAGTTCTTGCTAGATAGCTGAGACTAGGTCAAGGAGTTCTTGCTAGATAGCTGAGACTAGGTCAAGGAGTTCTTGCTAGATAGCTGAGACTAGGTCAAGGAGTTCTTGCTAGATAGCTGAGACTAGGTCAAGGAGTTCTTGTTAGATAGCTGAGACTAGGTCAAGGAGTTCTTGCTAGATAGTTGAGACTAGGTCAAGGAGTTCTTGCTAGATAGCTGAGACTAGGTCAAGGAGTTCTTGCTAGATAGCTGAGACTAGGTCAAGGAGTTCTTGCTAGATAGCTGAGACTAGGTCAAGGAGTTCTTGCTAGATAGCTGAGACTAGGTCAAGGAATTCTTGTTAGATAGCTGAGACTAGGTCAAGGAGTTCTTGCTAGATAGTTGAGACTAGGTCAAGGAGTTCTTGCTAGATAGCTGAGACTAGGTCAAGGAGTTCTTGCTAGATAGATGAGACTAGGTCAAGGAGTTCTTGCTAGATAGCTGAGACTAGGTCAAGGAGTTCTTGCTAGATAGCTGAGACTAGGTCAAGGAGTTCTTGCCAGATAGCTGAGACTAGGTCAAGGAGTTCTTGCTAGATAGCTGAGACTAGGTCAAGGAGTTCTTGCTAGATAGCTGAGACTAGGTCAAGGAGTTCTTGCTAGATAGCTGAGACTAGGTCAAGGAGTTCTTGCTAGATAGCTGAGACTAGGTCAAGGAGTTCTTGCTAGACAGCTGCTGAGTCTAGTTTAGTAGTGATATCGATGATTGATTTGGATTACTCTATTTTTTGACCCCATAACTGAATGTTCTCCCATGAGCCTCCAACGGACCCCATCACAAGTGAACTCACTAGAGCCATTTTAGAATTAATTGGTGAGTGAGCATTATCAGGAATTCCAGGTACAGTGTAGGAGTGACAGTTGTCAATGTCATCCCGTCACCTCAGCCAGGACAGATCTGTCACCTCAGCCAGGACAGATCTATCACCTCACCCAGGACAGATCTATCACCTCACCCAGGACAGATCTGTCACCTCAGCCAGGACAGATCTCTCACCTCAGCCAGGACAGATCTCTCACCTCAGCCAGGGCAGATCTCTCACCTCAGCCAGGACAGATCTGTCACCTCACCCAGGGAAGATCTATCACCTCAGCCAGGACAGATCTGTCACCTCAGCCAGGACAGATCTGTCACCTCAGCCAGGACAGATCCCTCACCTCAGCCAGGGCAGATCTATCACCTCACCCAGGACAGATCTGTCACCTCAGCCAGGGCAGATCTCTCACCTCAGCCAGGGTAGATCTCTCACCTCAGCCAGGGTAGATCCGTCACCTCAGCCAGGACAGATCTATCACCTCACCCAGGACAGATCTATCACCTCACCCAGGACAGATCTGTCACCTCAGCCAGGACAGATCTCTCACCTCAGCCAGGACAGATCTCTCACCTCAGCCAGGGCAGATCTCTCACCTCAGCCAGGACAGATCTGTCACCTCACCCAGGGAAGATCTATCACCTCACCCAGGGTAGATCTCTCACCTCAGCCAGGACAGATCTGTCACCTCAGCCAGGGCAGATCTATCACCTCACCCAGGACAGATCTGTCACCTCAGCCAGGGCAGATCTCTCACCTCAGCCAGGATAGATCTCTCACCTCAGCCAGGGTAGATCCGTCACCTCAGCCAGGACAGATCTATCACCTCACTCAGGACAGATCTGTCACCTCAGCCAGGACAGATGTGTCACCTCACCTAGGGCAGATCTCTCACCTCAGCCAGGACAGATGTGTCACCTCAGCCAGGATAGATCAGTCACCTCAGCCAGGACAGATCTATCACCTCACCCAGGACAGATCTGTCACCTCAGCCAGGACAGATCTGTCACCTCAGCCAGCACAGATCTATCACCTCAGCCAGGACAGATCTGCCACCTCAGCCAGGGTAGATCTATCACCTCACCCAGGGTAGATCTATCACCTCACCCAGGGCAGATCTGTCACCTCAGCCAGGACAGATCTGTCAGCTCAGCCAGGACAGATCAGGAGTACAGTACAGGAGTGACAGTTGTCAATGTCATCCTTGTCATCTGCTAAGCTGCTCTCACTTGTCTCTGCCTTTCTTAGATCCCTCTGAGTGTTTCTTTCCTTGTGTTTCCTTCCTTGTGTGGTAAGGCAGTTCCTCTCTCTCTTTCTCACTCCCCATTAGATATTATCATCCTCCTCTCTGCCTCTGTCTCTCTGCCTGCTGCTGTAGCTTTATCTGCACTTGCAGCATTTCACAGGTTAACAACAGTTCCTACATGTTGCTCTGCACATGCTCAGTAGGTGACACACACAAGCGTATTAGACAACAACAACACATAAAACAATAAAATAACAAAGAGCATCATCACCTTGGTTACTAACTGAACTTAGGAGAGATGCTGTTACACATCACAAATGACAAGAGAGCAAGCAACAGGTGAGTGGGGCCAGCCTCATGCCACTGAGGTGAGCAGGGCTACAGGACACCTCATGCCACTGAGATGAGCAGGGCTACAGGACACCTCATGCCACTGAGGTGAGCAGGGCTACAGGACACCTCATGCCACTGAGATGAGCAGGGCTACAGGACACCGCATGCCACTGAGGTGAGCAGGGCTACAGGACACCTCATGCCACTGAGGTGAGCCTACAGGACACCTCATGCCACTGAGGTGAGAAGGGCTACAGGACACCTCATGCCACTGAGATGAGCAGGGCTACAGGACACCTCATGCCACTGAGATGAGCAGGGCTACAGGACACCTCATGCCACTGAGGTGAGCAGGACTACAGGACACCTCATGCCACTGAGGTGAGCAGGACTACAGGACACCTCATGCCACTGAGGTGAGCAGGGCTACAGGACACCTCAAGCCACTGAGGTGAGCAGGGCTACAGGACACCTCATGCCACTGAGGTGAGCAGGGCTACCAGGACACCTCGTGCCACTGAGGTGAGCAGGGCTGCAGGACACCTCGTGCCACTGAGGTGAGCAGGGCTACAGGACACCTCATGCCACTGAGGTGAGCAGGGCTACAGGACACCTCATACCACTGAGGTGAGCAGGGCTTCAGGACACCTCATGCCACTTCTCTTCATCTACAACCCCTCCCTCCTACCCCCACCCCACCCTCCCTCCACACACATACCCCACCCCACTCCCTCCACACACACCCCACCCCCTCCCTCCACACACACACACCCCACTCACTCACTCCACACACACACCCCACCCCCTCCCTCCACACACACACCCCACTCACTCCCTCCACACACACCACACCCTCCCTCCACACACATAGCCCACCTCACCCCCTCCACATATCTGACCTTAGCCATGAGTTTGGTCCTGAATCCTCCCTCATAGTTATTGCTTGAGGGCACGCCCTCCATGACCCCTGGGCATGGATTATACGTGTCCACTGTCCAGCAACGACCGCTGGCGATGCTGATAATAGAAGTCAGAACTTTCGGGTCTAGGCCCAAGCTGTGAGGGAAGATCATCAAATCATGCTCACTTGGCCCACAGAGATGTTGTATTCCACCTGCCAGTGCCTGCTGTGGTATGTTCTGTAGTATGCACTCCGACCTCACAGAGTGGAGCCATTTAAAAGAGGAAATGTATGGGGGCACACACTGGACCAGCACCACACTGGGTTGAGGCAGGTTGATAGGTTGACAATAGCTCTATGGGGACACACACTGGACCAGAACCACACTGGGTTGAGGCAGGTTGAAGTAGGTTGACAATAGCTCTATGGGGACACATACTGGACCAGCACCACACTGGGTTGAGGCAGGTTGAAGTAGGTTGACAATAGCTCTATGGGGACACACACTGGACCAACATCACACTGGGTTGAGGCAGGTTGAAGTAGGTTGACAATAGCTCTATGGGGACACACACTGGACCAACACCACACTGGGTTGAGGCAGGTTGAAGTAGGTTGACAATAGCTCTATGGGGACACACACACTGGACCAGCACCACACTGGGTGGAGGCAGGTTGAAGTAGGTTGACAATAGCTCTATGGGGACACACACTGGACCAACATCACACTGGGTTGAGGCAGGTTGAAGTAGGTTGACAATAGCTCTATGGGGACACACACTGGACCAGCACCACACTGGGTGGAGGCAGGTTGAAGTAGGTTGACAATAGCTCTATGGGGACACACACTGGACCAGCACCACACTGGGTGGAGGCAGGTTGAAGTAGGTTGACAATAGCTCTATGGGGACACACATGGACCAACATCACACTGGGTTGAGGCAGGTTGAAGTAGGTTGACAATAGCTCTATGGGGACACACACTGGACCAGCACCACACTGGGTGGAGGCAGGTTGAAGTAGGTTGACAATAGCTCTATGGGGACACACACTGGACCAACATCACACTGGGTTGAGGCAGGTTGAAGTAGGTTGACAATAGCTCTATGGGGACACACACTGGACCAGCACCACACTGGGTGGAGGCAGGTTGAAGTAGGTTGACAATAGCTCTATGGGGACACACACTGGACCAACATCACACTGGGTTGAGGCAGGTTGAAGTAGGTTGACAATAGCTCTATGGGGACACACACTGGACCAACACCACACTGGGTTGAGGCAGGTTAAAGTAGGTTGACAATAGAACACACACTGGACCAGCACCACACTGGGTTGAGGTAGGTTGAAGTAAGTTGACAATAGCTCTATGGGGACACACACTGGACCAACACCACACTGGGTTGAGGCAGGTTGAAGTAGGTTGACAATAGCTCTATGGGGACACACACTGGACCAACACCACACTGGGTTGAGGCAGGTTGAAGTAGGTTGACAATAGCTCTATGGGAACACACACTGGACCAGCACCACACTGGGTTGAGGCAGGTTGAAGTAGGTTGACAATAGCTCTATGGGGACACATACTGGACCAACACCACACTGGGTTGAGGCAGGTTGAAGTAGGTTGATTTAGCTCTATGGGGGCATACACTGGACCAACACCACACTGGCAGGTTGAAATAGGTTGACAATAGCTCTATGGGGACACACACTGGACCAACACCACACTGGGTTGAGGCAGGTTGAAGTAGGTTGACAATAGCTCTATGGCAGGGGTGGGCAAACTACGGCCCGCCAAAGGTTTTTATGCGGCCCGCCAAGTTATATACGCATGTTATTATGGGACAACATGAAGGGGGAAAAAATACCACGCAACGTCAAATAATAGTGTGGAACATAAACACGTTCCACCCTGGTGTCGTTAGCTCCGCCCACTTTCTCTCATTCTGGAAGCAAGTCTGCAAGTCGCCCAAGCATTGAGATCGGGGCGCCGAGACGCATCAAGCAGTGCGAGATATTTTGGCAGTAGCCCGTGAGCTGTCGTATGAGAAGGTTGTCTGTGCTTCGCGAGTCTCACACACTAGTGTCCTGGCAGACTCCAAAGAGATAAGTCGTGTCCGTGATAAGTTCTTCATATTCAAATTTTACCCAAAATGAGTCATTCGAATCTATCTAAGAAGCGAAAAATTGTAGACGAATGCTGTGTATCTAACAAAGAGTGGAGTGAAATGTATTTCTTTACTGACATTGGAGTTAAAGCTGTATGTTTGATTTGTCATGAAACAGTTGGTGTGTTCAAGGAATACAATTTGAAACGGCACTTTCAAACAAAGCACGCTAGCTTTGGACAAAATTTATCAAAACAAGAACTGCAAAAGAAAGCAACTGATCTGGAAAAAAAGTTTGAAGCAACAGCAAACAGTGTTTAAGAAAACATTTTCTTCACAAAGTAATGCGACAAAGGCAAGTTTTATATTGGCCAATAAAATTGCAAAACAAAACAAGTCATTTGCAGAAGCAGAATTTATTAAAGATTGCATGGTTGATGCTGTTAGTGTTGTGTGTCCTGAAGTTAAGTCAAAAGTAGAAGCTATATCTCTGTCACGAAGAACAATTGTTCGTCGCATAGATGCAATTGCAGTGAATATTCAAGAACAGCTGTTAACAGCCAGTGATAGTTTTCAGTGGTTTTCTATTGCTTTAGATGAGAGTACTGATATTCAGGATACTGCTCAGTTACTCATTTACATCAGAGGAATTGGCAAAAACTTTGAGATTACAGAGGAATTGTTATCTATGGAGTCACTCAAAGACACAGTTACTGGAAAAGATATGTACAACAGTGTCATTAACAGTCTAATCAGGTCTGGATTAAGCCTGTATAAACTAGCAAGTATTACAACTGATGGTGCTCCTTCACTCATAGGTAAACATTCTGGTTTTGTGAAGTTGATGAATGATAAAATCAAAGAAGATTTTCCACTGCACAGTGCGTTGTCTTTTCATTGTATTATACATCAAGAAAACCTCTGTAAGTCTTCTTTAAAACTTAAACATGTTATGGATCCAGTGGTGCATGCAGTGAATTCAATAAGAGCGCGGGGACTGAAACACAGGCAATTTCGAAGTTTTTTGGAAGACAACGAGGCAGATTTTACTGATGTGCTGTACCACACAAATGTCCGCTGGTTAAGCATGGGAAAGGTACTAAAGAGGGTGTGGGACCTCAAAGCAGAGATTGTCATGTTTCTTACTATGAAAGAAATCTCTTGTGACTTTCCAAAGGAAATGGAGAGTGACGAATGGGTTTGTGATTTTGCATTTGCTGTGGACATAATGCAAAAGCTGAATGAGCTAAACACAAAACTACAAGGCAAATGTTTATTTGCTCATGAATTATACCTGGAAGTGAAAGTCTTTCAATCGAAACTTAAACTTTTAGCCAAGCAGCTGAATGAGCAAAACTTTGTTCATTTTCCTCTGTTGAAAACACGAGCGGTTACACAAGCATTATCAGACAAGTACTGTTCCCAGTTGATGGCTTTAAAAGAGGAATTTATCAGAAGATTTGCTGATTTCAAGGCAATTGAAGGACAGTTTGATTTGCTCAGCTCACCTTTTACCTGTGAAATTGAAACAGCTACTGAAGAACTGCAGATGGAACTGATTGATTTACAAGCTGACAACTCTTTAAAGAGGATGTTTGAAAGTAAAACACTGGTCGAGTTTTATGCATCTCTGAACTCTGAAAAATTTCAAAATCTGAAAAAATTTGCAAGAAAGATGTTTGTGTTGTTTGCATCGACTTACATTTGTGAGCAGACTTTCTCAATAATGAAAGTTAACAAGTCAAAGAACAGATCTCTTCTCACAGATTCAAATCTTCAGTCAGTGTTAAGGATCAGCACAACCAACTTAACACCTGATTTTAACAAACTGGTAAACGACTGCAGTCAGATGCATCATTCTCATTGACATTGTTCTGTTACTTATTGAGTTACTTTGTTTTTCAAATAAATGTGATTCATGTGAAGTTTCTACTTTAAAATATTAATATAAAAAAATTTGCTATTTTTTTCATTAAAAACTTTTTTATTTCATTTTAACTAAATATACTATGCGGCCCTTTAAATTTTTGAAATTTCTGAATGTGGCCCTTGAACTGAAAAGTTTGCCCACCCCTGCTCTATGGGGACACATACTGGACCAACACCACACTGGATTGAGCAGGTTGAAGTAGGTTGACAATAGCTCTATGGGGACAAACACTGGACCAACACCACACAGGGTTGAGGCAGGTTGAGGTAGGTTGACAATAGCTCTATGGGGACACACACTGGACCAACACCACACTGGGTTGAGGTAGGTTGACAATAGCTCTATGGGGACACTCACTGGACCAACACCACACTGGGTTGAGGCAGGTTGAAGTAAGTTGACAATAGCTCTATGGGGAAACACACTGGACCAACACCACACTGGGTTGAGGCAGGTTGAAGTAGGTTGACAATAGCTCTATGGGGACACACACTGGACCAACACCACACTGGGTTGAGGCAGGTTGAAGTAGGTTGATTTAGCTCTATGGGGGCATACACTGGACCAGGTTGAGGCAGGTTGAAGTAGGTTGACAATAGCTCTATGGGGACACATACTTGACCAACACCACACTGGCAGGTTGAAATAGGTTGACAATAGCTCTATGGGGACACACACTGGACCAACACCACACTGGGTTGAGGCAGGTTGAAGTAGGTTGACAATAGCTCTATGGGGACACATACTGGACCAACACCACACTGGATTGAGGCAGGTTGAAGTAGGTTGACAATAGCTCTATGGGGACAAACACTGGACCAACACCACACAGGGTTGAGGCAGGTTGAGGTAGGTTGACAATAGCTCTATGGGGACACACACTGGACCAACACCACACTGGGTTGAGGTAGGTTGACAATAGCTCTATGGGGACACACACTGGACCAATACCACACTGGGTTGAGGCAGGTTGAAGTAGGTTGACAATAGCTCTATGGGGTCATACAGTGGACCAACACCACACTGGGTTGAGGCAGGTTGAAGTAGGTTGACAATAGCTCTATGGGGACACACACTGGATCAACACCACACTGGGTTGAGGCAGGTTGAAGTAAGTTGACAATAGCTCTAAGGGGACAAATACTGGACCAACATTACACTGGGTTGAGGCAGGTTGAAGTAGGTTGACAATAGCTCTATGGGGACACACACTGGACCAACACCACACTGGGTTGAGGCAGGTTGAAGTAAGTTGACAATAGCTCTAAGGGGAACACACTGGACCAACACCACTCTGGGTTGAGGCAGGTTGAAGAAGGTTGACAATAGCTCTATGGGGACACACACTGGACCAACACCACACTGGGTTGAGGCAGGTTGAAGTAGGTTGACAATAGCTCTATGGGGACACTCACTGGACCAACACCACACTGGGTTCAGGAATGTTGAAGTAGGTTGACAATGGCTCTACAGGGACACACACTGGACCAGCATCATACTGGGCGGAGTCTCATTGATTAGCTGGTGAC
Organism: Cladorhizidae sp. MBARI D1340-BT2; assembly: GCA_028752905.1. Lineage (NCBI taxonomy): Eukaryota > Metazoa > Porifera > Demospongiae > Poecilosclerida > Cladorhizidae > Cladorhizidae sp. MBARI D1340-BT2. The sequence continues at coordinate 1,330,756 of JAQNBH010000007.1, forward strand.
CTTGTCTGATAGTGCACGTACTTGATGCCGAGCTGCAGAGCCTCGCAGGTGCCTAGTGTGTTGATGGCCAGGAGCATGTTGTTGCACAGCTTGGAGGCCTGCCCTGCCCCGTGCTCCCCGCAGTGGACAGCTGCTCGTCCCATGCAATCCAGGAGGGGCATGGCTTGCTCGTAGCATTTCTTCTCCCCTCCCACCATAAACACCAGAGTTGCTTTTTTAGCTCCGCCCACACCTAGTGAAGGCAGAGTTGTGTACATGAAACTGCAATGCTAATAAATACATACGATGTAAGTGAACACCCAGTGAGGGGTTGGTCCAGCCATGGAGCTGTTGACAGCCTACTTCAACCTGCCTCCACCCAGTGTGGTGTTGGTCCAGTGTGTGTTCCCATAGAGCTATTGTCAACCTACTTCAACCTGCCTCACCCAGTGTGATGTTGGTCCAGTGTGTGTCCCCATAGAGCTATTGTCAACCTACTTCAACCTGCCTCACCCAGTGTGATGTTGGTCCAGTGAGTGTCCCCATAGAGCTATTGTCAACCTACTTCAACCTGCCTCAACCCAGTGTGATGTTGGTCCAGCGTGTGTTGTGTCCCCATAGAGCTCTTGTCAACCTACACTTCAACCTGCCTCAACCCAGTGTGATGTTGGTCTTGTGTGTGTCCCCACAGAGCTATTGTCAACCTACTTCAACCTGCCTCAACCCAGTGTGGTATTGGTCCAGTGTGTGTCCCCATACAGCTATTGTCAGCCTACTTCAACCTGCCTCAGCCCAGTGTGGTGTTGATCCAGTGTGTGTCCCCATAGAGCTATTGTCAACCTACTTCAACCTGCCTCAACCCAGTGTGGTATTGGTCCAGTGTGTGTCCCCATAGAGCTATTGTCAACCTACTTCAACCTGCTCAACCCATTGTGGTGTTGGTCCAGTGTGTGTCCTCATATAACCAAGGTCAGCCTACTTCAACCTGCCTCAGAGCCAAGATGGTGACCTTACCTCCGGACACTGGAGCATCTATAAAGTTGCAGCCCAGTTGTGTGGTCTTGCCGGTGACCTCTAGCACAGTGCTCTGGTCAATAGTGCTGCAGTCTATGAAGAGGTTCTGTTTTCTGGCGGCCTGGAGCAGGCCATGTGAGCCTGTGTAGCACTCCTGCACATGTGCACTAGCAGGCAACATGGTCACCACCATGTCAGCCTCACATGCCACCTGCAGGCAGACCAGCATCAGCACATGAATATGCATGTTTACACACACACACACACACACACACACACACCGCCCCCCTACCATGATCTGGTAAATATGACAAAGTTCATCACAAACTTTTGTTGTTACGTGTTTGTGCACAGAGAGGCTGCCTTGGCAACACTCCTGGGCAGACTTCAGTCACCTACTGCCACTGCCATGGTACCAACACTCCTGGGCAGACTTCAGTCACCTACTGCCACTGCCATGGTACCAACACTCCTGGTCCTGGGCAGACTTCAGTCACCTACTGCCACTGCCATGGTACCAACACTCCTGGGCAGACTTCAGTCACCTACTGCCACTGCCATGGTACCAACACTCCTGGTCCTGGGCAGACTTCAGTCACCTACTGCCACTGCCATGGTACCAACACTCCTGGGCAGACTTCAGTCACCTACTGCCACTGCCATGGCAACACTCCTGGGCAGACTTCAGTGACCTACTACCACTGCCATGGTACCAACACTCCTGGGCAGACTTCAGTCACCTACTACCACTGCCATGGTACCAACACTCCTGGGCAGACTTCAGTCACTTACTACCACTGCCATGGTACCAACACTCCTGGGCAGACTTCAGTCAACTACTGCCACTGCCATGGTACCAACACTCCTGGGCAGACTTCAGTCACCTACTGCCACTGCCATGGCAACACGCCTGGGCAGACTTCAGTCAACTACTGCCACTGCCATGGTACCAACACTCCTGGGCAGACTTCAGTCACCTGCTGCCACTGTCATGGTACCAACACTCCTGGGCAGACTTCAGTCACCTGCTGCCACTGTCATGGTACCAACACTCCTGGGCAGACTTCAGTCACCTACTGCCACTGCCATGGTACCAACACTCCTGGGCAGACTTCAGTCACCTACTGCCACTGCCATGGCAACACGCCTGGGCAGACTTCAGTCAACTACTGCCACTGCCATGGCAACACTCCTGGGCAGACTTCAGTCACCTACTGCCACTGCCATGGCAACACTCCTGGGCAGACTACAGTCACCTACTGCCACTGCCATGGTACCAACACTCCTGGGCAGACTTCAGTCACCTACTGCCACTGCCATGGTACCAACACTCCTGGGCAGACTTCAGTCACCTACTGCCACTGTCATGGTACCAACACTCCTGGGCAGACTACAGTCACCTACTGCCACTGCCATGGTACCAACACTCCTGGGCAGACTTCAGTCACCTACTGCCACTGCCATGGTACCAACACTCCTGGGCAGACTACAGTCACCTACTGCCACTGCCATGGTACCAACACTCCTGGGCAGACTTCAGTCACCTACTGCCACTGCCATGGCAACACTCCTGGGCAGACTTCAGTCACCTACTGCCACTGTCATGGCAACACTCCTGGGCAGACAAATTTGTTTAACACCCGGAAGGGCCCAGTAATGGTCGCTGTAACGGCTTCCGGTGGGAATCCCTACGGACCCAGACAAACTCACACGAGGTCAGAGCTTGTGGAATGTCAGAGGGTCGAGTGCCATGTCGAGTTCCTGGGAGAGAATGTAGGTTATCCATTGCCGCTCTCAGGAAGGGAAGAAATGCCTGTGGGCGGTAGTCAGTGTCATCTGACTTCTCGAAGAACTCACCTGGGAGACGAAGGGTCGTCCCGTATACCAGTTCTGCAGCTGAGCTGTTACTGTCTTCCTTGACTGCCGTTCGAATACCAAGGAGAACCACTGGTAACTCGTCTATCCATGCTGGGGAATTTCCAAGTCTCGACATCAGAGATGCCTTGAGCTGACGATGGAATCTCTCCACCATTCCGTTAGACTGGGGGTGGTATGCGGTAGTGGTCACATGGTTGGTCCCCATTAGCTGATTCAGTTGTGCCCACAAGGTGGATGTAAACTGAGGTCCTCGGTCGGACGTGATGTTCGATGGTACTCCAAAACGTGAGATCCAGGTGTTGAAAAGTGCACGTGCGCATGACGGTGTAGTTGAATCGGTCATTGGAATAGCTTCCACCCATCTAGTGAATCAATCGATCACTGTGAAAAGGTAAGAGAATCCACCCGACGTAGGAAGGGGTCCAACAATGTCGACATGAAGGGCATCAAAGCGGTGGTCAGGTTCTGTCATGTCTTGAAGTGGGGTGTGGACATGACGATGGACCTTAGATGATTGGCAGTCGAGGCACTCCTTGCACCACCTGGTAATGTCCTTACTCATCTTTGGCCATACAAATCTTGCTGCTACGAGTTTACGTGTGGTTGTTCCAGAGGGGTGTGAGAGACCATGGATAGCGTCAAAGATTCTGTGTCTCCATGTTGCAGGTACGAACGGTCTTGGTCTACCCTGGCTGATGTCACAGAGTAAGGTCGTCCCTTCAAGTTGAATATCTGATAGGTGCAATCCGGTGTCTTGCTTGTGGCGGTATGCTGTCGCCTCGCCATCTGTGTTCTGATCAGAGGCCATTTCTGGGAAGTTGATAGGGGATGAAACCACAGCATTGATCTCTGTGCAAACACGGGACAGGGAGTCTGCTACTACATTGTCTTTTCCTGCACGGTGTCGGATGTCTGTAGAGAACTCGGCAATGAAGGAGAGGTGACGAGCCTGCTTGGGGGACCTGTCAGCTGCTGTTGCCATTGCTGAGACAAGGGGTTTGTGGTCAGTAAAAATTGTGAAAGAACGACCCTCAATGAAATACCGGAAATGTTTCACTGCAAGGTATATAGCCAGTAATTCGCGATCAAAGGTAGAGTATTTGCGCTCAGCTGTGGATAATTTCCGCGAGAAGAATGCCAGTGGCTTCCAGTGACCATTGATCCACTGTTCAAGGCTGGCTCCAACAGCAGTGTCAGATGCATCAGTGGCTACAGAGGTGAAGGCAGTTGCTTGTGGATGAACAAGGATAGTAGCATTGGCAAGCATCTCTTTTGCCTCAGAAAAGGCTCTTGCTTGTTCTTTTCCCCACTGAAGCTTCTTTGGTCGACCATGAAGCACTTCATGGAGTGGGCGTAGGACTGATGCTGCTTCTGGCAAAAACCGATGGTAATAGTTGATTGCTCCCAGGAATTCCTGTAACTGCTTAACTGTAGATGGCATGGGTAATTCTCGGATGGTGTAATTCCATCGGCAGTAATGGTGTGTCCTAGAAAGGTGAGCGATGGTTGGCCGAATTCACATTTTTGCGGGTTAATCACTAGACCGTTATCTTTTAATATACGGAAGACTTGACGTAAGTGGTCCTGGTGCTGTGAAGTTGTTTTACTGGCTACTAAGATGTCGTCCAGGTAGACAAAGGCACATGGTACGTCACGTAAGATGTGGTCCATGAGCCTCTGGAAGGATTGTCCAGCATTGGACAGACCGAAAGGCATGCGGAGAAATTCGTAGAGTCCGAATGGAGTGATTACAGCTGTTTTGCAGACGTCCTTTGGTGTTACTGGGATCTGGTGATATCCTTTGACCAGGTCAATCTTGCTGAAGATAGAACATCTCTCAAGATTAGAGTTAAAGTCCTGGACATGAGGAACAGGATAGCTGACATCTCTAGTGCAGCCGTTAAGTCTACGGAAATCCCCACAGGGCCGCCAACCACCGTTTGGTTTTGGTGTGAGATGCAGAGGGGAAGCCCATGGGCTGGATGAGCGTTGAATGATGCCCGCTTCTTCCATTGCTGTGAACTCGGCCTTGGCGATTGCCAATTTGTCAGGGGAGAGGCAGCGTGCACGTGAGCGTACCGGTGGTCCTGAGGTGATAATATGGTGTTCCACCCCATGGGGGACAGTTGGAGAATGAAAATTTGGTGTAAGGATGGAGGGAAATTCTGCTAGGATGTTTCTCCACTCGTTGGCTGTGTCAACCTAGAGGATAGCACCACAGGTTTTGGTTTGGCTGGCTACCATTCCAGTGCGGCATGTGATGTCGAAGAGTCGACGGGTATGGAAATCGATAGCCAGATGTTTGTTTGCAAGGAAATCCAGTCCCAGAATGGGATTAATCACATCAGCCAATCTGAAGGTCCAACGAGGTTTTTCGGAAGCCCAAGTCGAGGGGAATCTCTCGCATGCCAAATGTTGCAATGTTTGAGCCATTGGCTGCGATGAGAGGTGTTGTTGGTGTGCGCGTGCATTGGTCCAACGAAGATGCAGGAAATACACTGACTGTGGCACCACAATCTACTAGGAACCTCCTACCAGAATGATTATCGGTAATATAGAGGAGAGGTGCGGTGTTAGTTGATGTAGAGAGAGCATAGACAGAGCCCTTTGATAATTGTTTGGGGTTGGTGTGGGGTGCATGAGTGTTGGCGCAATGGAAAATTTTTCTAGCTGTGGGCGCTACTGACGGCCAGCTTGATCGTTTCCCTGTCGGTTGAACGAACAGCCTGGTTTGCATTTCCGGGCTTTGAGTCCAAATTTGGCATGAAAGAAACAGATGTCTGTCGGTGGTTCCTCCTTCTCGTGGTAACGACGGCTAGCTTTGTGAAGGGACGGCTTTGATGAGACTGTGGATATGTCAGGTGGGGGGCGAATATCAAGTACTTTGTCAGCTGCCAGGGCATACTCCAGTACCGTTGGATACGTCCCTGCAACTAAAGCTTGTTGTACGTGTGTGGGCAGAATGGAACGGAATTTCTCCCAGAAAAGCTGTGAGGCGGCATCCTCAGATAATGTGCGCATCTCACGTAGTACTGTGGAGGCCTTCTTACCTGGGTCAAGAGTTGTGTAAGCAGCTAGTTTCCTTGCCTTTTGTGCACTGGTTAGGGAAAACTCTTGAGTTTTGAGCTGTTCGAACTTAATGCCCACTTGTAGTCCGTTTATCTCATACTCCATTAGGCATGCTGTAAGGGCTGCCAGGACATAAGAAAACTTTGTTTCGTCGGCTGTTATACGTGCCGCGAATTGTGCTTCTACCTGGCGGAACCACATGGTGGGGTTGTTGATGTAGAACGGTGGGATTCTCAGGGCTACAGCGCTGATGTCTCCCAAAGGGTGTGCCATGGCAGTTCTCGAGAGTCGGACGTCGGGGTCACCACTGTAGTCGGGGTAAAACGTTTACGAGACTAACTTTATTCTTTTTCATAGACACGACTAAAGAGACAACTTTAATATCGACCTCCTTAATCACATGACATTGTTCTATATATAGTTCGTTCTCCTGACGTCACTACCGCCTGGTACGTGGTCGTCAGAAAGGCTGCCAACAGATTCGCCACAGTACCAACACTCCTGGGCAGACTTCAGTCACCTACTGCCACTGCCATGGCAACACTCCTGGGCAGACTTCAGTCACCTACTGCCACTGTCATGGTACCAACACTCCTGGGCAGACTTCAGTCACTTACTACCACTGCCATGGTACCAACACTCCTGAGCAGACTTCAGTCACCTACTGCCACTGCCATGGTACCAACACTCCTGGGCAGACTTCAGTCACCTACTGCCACTGCCATGGCAACACTCCTGGGCAGATTTCAGTCACTTACTGTTTCTGAATCGGGAAGGAAAAGAAAATTATCTTCCAATCCTCTAGATGAGCTAAAGGCCAGAGCAGATCCTCAAAATATTTTTCATACTTCTGGAGTCGAGCAGAACCATGATGAGCCCTTTGGAGAAGAGAGGCTCAAATCTAACCCTTAGTCACGCTTACTTCAGAAATACAATGCCCCCAGCTGGTGAAACTATTTCTCCGTGTTCCTCCATGTTCAGGTCATTACTGTGTTATTAAAAACAGGAGTACCATTATCAAAGTTTGATCGAAAGAGACATAATTGAAGCCACTAACATGCACCAGTAGGTGAGTATACACATGCACCAGTATTGGTAGGTGAGTATACACATGCACCAGTATTGGTAGGCGAGTATACACATGCACCAGTATTGGTAGGTGAGTATACACATGCACCAGTATTGGTAGGTGAGTATACACATGCACCAGTATTGGTAGGTGAGTATACACATGCACCAGTATTGGTAGGTGAGTATGCACATGCACCAGTATTGCAAGCTCTGAATTAGCTATCACTAGGTGAGCCCAGAAGATTGCATCACTGAGGGTGTAGGCGAGCCCAGAAGATTGCATTACTGAGGGTGTAGGTGAGCCCAGAAGATTGCATCACTGAGGGTGTAGGTGAGCCCAGAAGACTGCATCACTGAGGGTGTAGGTGAGTCCAGAAGATTGCATCACTGAGGGTGTAGGTGAGCCCAGAAGACTGCATCACTGAGGGTGTAGGTGAGCCCAGAAGATTGCATCACTGAGGGTGTAGGTGAGCCCAGAAGATTGCATCACTGAGGGTGTAGGTGAGCCCAGAAGATTGCATCACTGAGGGTGTAGGTGAGCCCAGAAGACTGCATCACTGAGGGTGTAGGTGAGCCCAGAAGATTGCATCACTGAGGGTGTAGGTGAGTCCAGAAGATTGCATCACTGAGGGTGTAGGTGAGTCCAGAAGACTGCATCACTGAGGGTGTAGGTGAGCCCTGAAGATTGCATCACTGAGGGTGTAGGTGAGCCCAGAAGATTGCATCACTGAGGGTGTAGGTGAGCCCAGAAGACTACATCACTGAGGGTGTAGGTGAGCCCAGAAGACTGCATCACTGAGGGTGTAGGTGAGCCCAGAAGATTGCATCACTGAGGGTGTAGGTGAGTCCAGAAGACTGCATCACTAGGGTGTAGGTGAGCCCAGAAGATTGCATCACTGAGGGTGTAGGTGAGTCCAGAAAATTGCATCACTGAGGGTGTAGGCGAGCCAACAAGATTGCATCACTGAGGGTGTAGGTGAGTCCAGAAGACTGCATCACTGAGGGTGTAGGTGAGCCCTGAAGATTGCATCACTGAGGGTGTAGGTGAGCCAACAAGATTGCATCACTGAGGGTGTAGGTGAGCCCTGAAGATTGCATCACTGAGGGTGTAGGTGAGTCCAGAAGATTGCATCACTGAGGGTGTAGGTGAGCCCAGAAGACTGCATCACTGAGGGTGTAGGTGAGTCCAGAAGATTGCATCACTGAGGGTGTAGGTGAGCCCTGAAGATTGCATCACTGAGGGTGTAGGTGAGCCCAGAAGATTGCATCACTGAGGGTGTAGGTGAGCCCAGAAGATTGCATCACTGAGGGTGTAGGTGAGCCCAGAAGATTGCATCACTGAGGGTGTAGGTGAGTCCAGAAGACTGCATCACTGAGGGTGTAGGTGAGCCCAGAAGACTGCATCACTGAGGGTGTAGGTGAGCCCAGAAGATTGCATCACTGAGGGTGTAGGTGAGCCCAGAAGATTGCATCACTGAGGGTGTAGGTGAGCCCATAAGACTGCATCACTGAGGGTGTAGGTGAGCCCAGAAGATTGCATCACTGAGGGTGTAGGTGAGCCCAGAAGATTGCATCACTGAGGGTGTAGGTGAGCCCAGAAGACTGCATCACTGAGGGTGTAGGTGAGCCCAGAAGATTGCATCACTGAGGGTGTAGGTGAGCCCAGAAGATTGCATCACTGAGGGTGTAGGTGAGCCCAGAAGATTGCATCACTGAGGGTGTAGGTGAGCCCAGAAGACTGCATCACTGAGGGTGTAGGTGAGCCCAGAAGACTGCATCACTGAGGGTGTAGGTGAGTCCAGAAGATTGCATCACTGAGGGTGTAGGTGAGCCCAGAAGATTGCATCACTGAGGGTGTAGGTGAGCCCAGAAGATTGCATCACTGAGGGTGTAGGTGAGCCCAGAAGACTGCATCACTGAGGGTGTAGGTGAGCCCAGAAGATTGCATCACTGAGGGTGTAGGTGAGCCCAGAAGATTGCATCACTGAGGGTGTAGGTGAGTCCAGAAGACTGCATCACTGAGGGTGTAGGTGAGCCCTGAAGATTGCATCACTGAGGGTGTAGGTGAGCCCAGAAGATTGCATCACTGAGGGTGTAGGTGAGCCCAGAAGATTGCATCACTGAGGGTGTAGGTGAGCCCAGAAGATTGCATCACTGAGGGTGTAGGTGAGCCCAGAAGACTGCATCACTGAGGGTGTAGGTGAGCCCAGAAGATTGCATCACTGAGGGTGTAGGTGAGCCCAGAAGATTGCATCACTGAGGGTGTAGGTGAGCCCAGAAGACTGCATCACTGAGGGTGTAGGTGAGCCCAGAAGATTGCATCACTGAGGGTGTAGGTGAGCCCAGAAGACTGCATCACTGAGGGTGTAGGTGAGCCCAGAAGATTGCATCACTGAGGGTGTAGGTGAGTCCAGAAGATTGCATCACTGAGGGTGTAGGTGAGCCCAGAAGATTGCATCACTGAGGGTGTAGGTGAGCCCAGAAGATTGCACCACTGAGGGTGTAGGTGAGCCCAGAAGACTGCATCACTGAGGGTGTAGGTGAGCCCAGAAGACTGCATCACTGAGGGTGTAGGTGAGCCCAGAAGATTGCATCACTGAGGGTGTAGGTGAGCCCAGAAGATTGCATCACTGAGGGTGTAGGTGAGCCCAGAAGATTGCATCACTGAGGGTGTAGGTGAGCCCAGAAGATTGCATCACTGAGGGTGTAGGTGAGCCCAGAAGATTGCATCACTGAGGGTGTAGGTGAGCCCAGAAGATTGCATCACTGAGGGTGTAGGTGAGCCCAGAAGACTGCATCACTGACTGAGGGTGTAGGTGAGTCCAGAAGATTGCATCACTGAGGGTGTAGGTGAGCCCAGAAGACTGCATCACTGAGGGTGTAGGTGAGCCCAGAAGATTGCATCACTGAGGGTGTAGGTGAGTCCAGAAGATTGCATCACTGAGGGTGTAGGTGAGCCCAGAAGATTGCATCACTGAGGGTGTAGGTGAGCCCAGAAGACTGCATCACTGAGGGTGTAGGTGAGCCCAGAAGATTGCATCACTGAGGGTGTAGGTGAGCCCAGAAGACTGCATCACTGAGGGTGTAGGTGAGCCCAGAAGATTGCATCACTGAGGGTGTAGGTGAGTCCAGAAGATTGCATCACTGAGGGTGTAGGTGAGCCCAGAAGATTGCATCACTGAGGGTGTAGGTGAGTCCAGAAGATTGCATCACTGAGGGTGTAGGTGAGCCCAGAAGATTGCATCACTGAGGGTGTAGGTGAGCCCAGAAGATTGCATCACTGAGGGTGTAGGTAAGCCCAGAAGATTGCATCACTGAGGGTGTAGGTGAGTCCTTTGTAAGGCTACCTACTACCTAGAAGATGAAGCCTTCTCATGGATGTGTTATGGCCGCTACTTCACCGAACATTATCCCAGCACTGAAGCAGTTCCACGTGCACAGTCTCTATCTACCAACAGATGATTAGCTAAATCATATGCATACAACCTACCTACAGTTATTTGGCTGAGAGGTCTGATAAAGACTTCAAGTTAACCCTTTCTGTTTTCTAGATAACTTTTGACCCAGTAAAAGTTAATGAACTTGAATCTAGTTGCAGCAATACGGAGTCCTTCAGACTTCTGCCTATCTTATCACAGCTTGCCACGTTTACCATCGATGCACGGTTTTCTAGATAACTTTTGACCCAGTAAAAGTTAATGAACTTGAATCTAGTTGCAGCAATACGGAGTCCTTCAGACTTCTGCCCATCTTATCACAGCTTGCCACGTTTACCATCGATGCACGAGCCGAGGGTACACAATTAAGAGTAGGTGTGAAGTCAATGACAGCTTAAAGGCTCATTACCACTGTTCTTGTCCAAGTAAGAAGGTATTTTTAGGACATTTCTCGACTTGATGGGAGTTGTGTGCATCGAGTGAACCGTCAAACTGGTCAAAAGCAGGTTGTTGTCTTTGCTACTGTAGCCCCCAACAGTTGCAGCTCTCATCCTCATCAGGTGTTGCTGCAGCCCTCATCAGGTGCTGCTGCACCCTTCATCAGGTGCCCTCATGAGGTACTACTGCACCCTTCATCAGGTGCTGCTGCAGCCCTCATCAGGTGTTGCTGCAGCCTTCATCAGGTGCTGCTGCAGCCCTCATGAGGTACTACTGCACCCTTCATCAGGTGCTGCTGCAGCCCTCATGAGGTACTACTGCACCTTCATCAGGTGCTGCTGCAGCCTTCGTCAGGTGCTAGAGAAACAGTACACACTATAAGCTTTACCTGTGCAGGGCTGGCTGCTGCAATGGCTCCAGCTGCAATGGCTGCATCCATAGATGCCTGGACAGAGTCATACACGACCAACTTGTGTCCATTCTTCAGCAAGTTATTAGCCATCGGCCAGCCCATGTTGCCAAGTCCAATGAACCCCACAGGTGACTAAATACAGACAACACCAGAGCACAACACTAATCATCAGTGCTTAAACAGTTAGTTATACAAGAACCTACTACTACTACCTGCTTGCTGCCATAGCCCCTACTCCAGACAGAGGCACGAATAGGGAGAAGCCTGGTTAGTGAACGTAAACTAGCCATCTAGAGGCGAAAAACATGCAATCGGTGAGCAATCTGCCGCGATTCCTTGTTAGGTAAAGGTCGATTAAAATTAGGAAGCCACCGTGATCAGACCAGGAAGAAGACTAATCACCCACCAATCTCGGGCTGCCTATTCGCAGCGCCTCTGCGCGATATTGGACCTGAAAAGGAGACAGGACCATTTTTATCTTTAAAATAAAAACTTGTGGTTACCACCGTAGATTCTGTAAACTTCATGGTATGGACTTGATATATAGCTCAAAAGATAGTGTGCTCTCTTTTGATACCAAAATATTTTTCATCACCTCGTGTGCCAAGCTTGCACTATAAACCATAATTATTCCTCGTGGTTCAAGAGCCCTATGGGCCCAGGTTTTGGTAGGCGAGCTGAGACATGCTCACAGAGTATATGGGGGGCAATACGCCTCTTGATGCTTCCCAAGTGTGTGCTATGCATTCCACCGGCAAAGAGACGAGGACGTCGCTTTTCCTCCACCGCTACCATCACCAAAAAGCTGCAGTCATGGAGAGATGATCCATCATCACTCTGTGGAAGGAGGTTCAGTTAACTTCTCTCAAGTCAAATCCATCTGCTTTCAATGTGTCCAACATCCAGAGAGCCAAACTCCAAGCTAGTGAAGGCTTCGTTGGGCATCCGATCTACTGATGATGGCGCTGCTCTTAATGACCTCGAGCGAAGGCATCCACAGAACCCCATCCCTGCTACCACTGAATCAACATTCACGGCTACACCAGAGCTTGAAGAAGTTCCCCAAAGGCTCCAGTCCTGGTGGCTCCAAACTCTGAGCTCAACACCTCCTTGAAGGCACCTGTGGAACTTCAGCCCCTGCAGCTCATGAGTGTTTGTTGGAATTAACCAAATGGCTAAATCATCTGTTGACTGGTGAAGCCCATCCTTTGTTAGCTCCCTGGCTATGTGGAGCCCCTCTGATAGCTCTGAACAAGAAAAGTGGAGGTGTGCAACCAATAGCAGTGGGAGAGGTTTATCGCCGCCTTGCCAGCCAAATATGCTGTGCAGCTATCAAACCACACCTGGAAGAATTCTTCATTCCCCGGTTCCCCGCAGACAAGTTGGAGTGGGAATCAGAGGCGGATTGAGGCAGCCATTCATTCAACTAGAACCATCATCAATTTATTTAGTGAGGATGAAGACATGTGTTTGTTGAAAGTAGACTTTCAGAATGCTTTCAATGAATGCGACCGTTCAATTATCCTTGATGATCAAACAGCCAAATTTTTCCCAGGCATCTATAGCTGGGTTCAGTGGTGTCGTTGCAGGAGTTCAACAAGGAGACCCCTTACTATTCTCGCTGTGTTTGGCCAAGTTGCTGGAGTCTATTGAGTCACCTCACAACACAATCTTGCATTTGCATTGATGATGGAGTGATAATAGGTCCTCGTGCACAAGCTTACTTTTGATCTCATTAATAATCATGGCCACCAGTTTGGTCTTCATCTAAACCCTAATAAGTGCGAATCTACTGGCCTTCAGGTGACCAGTCCCATCCTGACTTCAATGTAGACATTGTTCGCCTCCATGAAGGAGTCTCTCTGCTGGGGTCTTCAGTTTGGGACACCCGGGACTACGTGACATTGGGCCTGTCAATGCTGAGAGATGAGTTCTTAGTGGCTGTCCATGTCTGGCTGGGGATTCCGATTCTACCTTCCTCCCCCATCCTTACTTGCACTTGCTCCTCAGACATTGATCAGTTTGGTGACCATTTGCTGGGGTGTGGATGTGGTCCTTATAGGATACGGCGACATACTTCGACATCTCGGTGACTCAAGCCAAGCCTCATCAACCAGGCATCTGCTTGCGCTGGAGTAGTGGCAGAAGAAGCGAAGGACAAAAAACATGACAGGATGGTTAGCAATGCTGGTGGTGTCTTTGTCCCTCTTATATATAGTCCAGACGCTGGGAGTGTGGACTCCGTTTGGATTATTGGATTATGGGAATTAAGGAACATTTCTCTATGAACCAACACAAAGAGTGGCCTGTCGGAGTCAGCAGCATTCAACAACTTGATGCAACAACTCTCTGTACAACTTTGGCGTTACAACGCCAAACTTATTCTGAACTTCCTAACGTCATTACCTGTGAACCCTCTCTGGGATGCCCCAGATTAGTTTTTTCTGTTATTTTCTGTATGTAATACTGTGCAATGGAATTCTCTCTAGAACACTTCTCTAGCTAACGCAGATCTGTCGATCTCCGTGCTAGGTACTGTGTCGCCAACGCAGTGGAGGAGGTAAGGTGTGCAGAGGACCTGGAGCCATGTTTTTTTAAGCTTTTTTATGTAAGCACGATCCAGGACCATTTTGCCTAGTGGTTGGAGAAGAAATAATTGTATAAGTGTCATAAATATTATGGTGTCAATGGCAAACTGAACTTATGCATTCACCTCCAAGAAAAGAAATATCACAATTCATCCGGGCACGACTGTTTCAGAATAATTATTAATTTTTATATCCAAGTCACGATTTCCTGCACTTAGCTGTGCTGGAGTCGAGAAATCAAGTGGACCTATGTGAAATGTCATGTCAAGTGTTCAACACGAGAGAGTTATTTGGTTGTCAAGACTTAGCTACCCACAAGCATAAGCAAGTTTTTACAAACTTTATATTCGAACTCCACCCATAACCAAGCAGTCCACTCGTTTAAGGGGGTGCTAGGGGTTGGATTTAAATTTAATTTTTTTTATTTATTACAATTTTTTTATCTCGCCCAACTATGCTTCAACATACTGGAAAGGTGGATTCCAAGTTACAGAAGATTTGGATGCTCTATTCTGGACTTACAGTGGATTTTGCACACACCATCCCCCCAGGAAGGCGATCAAGAAGCCTACCTGAATTCAGTGGCATTTCCCCCTTTTTTCTTTTTTTCTTATGGTTACCACTTTAGAGCTCCATAGATTCTGTAAACTTCATGGTATGGACTTGATATATGGCTCAAAAGATAGGTCTCTCTGTGTGCTCTCTTTTGATACTAAAATATGTTTCATAGGTATAACTATAGGCAAGTTACTAGACTCTAAAGCGGAGCGACCTCAAAAACTAGAATGCCTCGACCTCTGCCAAGATAACTCCAGATTGCTAAGTGCCAAAATAATAAAAATGGTACGAGTGGCTAGAGGAAGCTCGTCTCTATGCAATCACCTTTTTGATTAGGCGTTAAGAATGTATTAACAGGTCAAGCGCGCGGGTAGAAAATTGAAGGCGTTGTAAAAGCAACACCTTCAATTTTCCACCCACTCGCTTGACCAGGTAATAAATTTTTAACGCCTAATCAAAAAGGTGTTTGCATAGAGGCGGGCTTCCTCTAGCCACTCGCACCAATTTCAATTTTTTTGCACTTAGCAATCTGGAGTTATTCTGGATGGGGACTTTGGGATGCAGGTTTTTGAGGTCCCTCCTCTTTAGGCTCTAGTAACTTGCCTATAGTTATCCTATGAAACATATTTTAGTATCAAAAGAGAGCACACAGAGAGACCTATCTTTTGAGCTATATATCAAGTCCATACAATGAAGTTTGCAGAATCTACGGAGCTCTAAAGTTGTAAACACAAGTTAAAAAGGGGGGGGAGAGAATGCAGCTCTCTCCCCTGTCAGTGCAAACCCAAACTTCAATGTTTACATTGCCATAACTTTTTTTGGTCAAAAATGTTGACTCCTTGCCTCCCGCCCACAATAACTCATTCGAATAATTTTTTAATGTCTAACATTTTATACATTTATGTAGATCTGTCTTTACTCTACAAATTGAATGGTTTCAAAAAAAATTCATTGCCTCTTTTGTGAAGTTATTGATGATCTAATGATGATCTAAGGTAAAATTTTACATTTGTACTCGCCATAACTAGTGGATTTTTTTTTTAAAGATTCTAAACCATTCAATTTGTAGCACTATGCATACTCTAGCCACTGAAGCAATTACAAGCCAATACAAAATACTAGTAAGGGTGGGGAGTGGGCGGCATCTTCTTCAATGGCGCTTGCTTCTTTGAGTTACCTTGAAGGAGGACCAATAGAAAGTATATGATTATGCATATCATTTGAAAGCATGACAAGTGGGCTATCTTTTGATAGCAAAATTATGTTCATAGGAGTAGAAACAAAAAAGTTATGATCAGTTGTATTTGAGGTTAACCTTTTTTTTAAAGTACCCCTAGCCCCCCCTTAACATACATGAACCCCATGTTTATCAGATATGTATGTCAGCGTATTCCAGTACAAGTCATCTTATATCATTTACTGTCATTATTTCCATTTTTTTCTTGGGTGTAATTGATACCACCTTTCCATCCTAACCACTCTTCTAATTCATCAGCCACTGTCCTGCCCCTACAATTCTGCGCACCTCGGCCAGCTGATCTCTCTCGAATTCCAAGTTCTATATCTTTGCTCCACTATCACACACGCTTTCATCCTTAACTATTCCACATTGCGCTTTAAGAACCCAGCTGATAATTATGGTTATCTATGCAAAGCAGTTTTTTTTTAATATATATTTTTTTAATACTTTCAGTACAGCATACATGAAGAAATAGGACAATGACAAAAAGACAGTAAGATGTGGTAGCATAAAGTACTGAAGGACTGCTTCGTCTTCAAGCACCTAATCATGCTATTAAAATGGGGGGGTTGTGGAACATGGGAGCATTTAGCATAAGGACACTTGAAATGAAAGGTTCATGTCTAACGAGTTAAAGTTACAATTAAAATGGTTGAGGTTGCTTCTGATGGATGAGAGGGGAGCTCAAATCAATAGGCAGAAGAGCATTCCAGATGCTAGGTAATCTATTAAAGTAATGGCTACTCGTTATCTCGATCAAGAGTGGATCAGCTTATTCATAGTGCCTGATCTTGTTGCACCAATGGTGAACGATATAAAATCAGTTGCTGATAAGCAGGAAACTCGAGGCTCTTGACACAGAACATATCATCGACTTCCAGTTGGTACATCAAAGGAACCATGTCGAGTGTCTAGACTTTATAACTAGGTGTAGCTGAAAGACGGTAATGCATGTAAAATGGGAATAAACCTCCACCTAATCTACTACTCCTGCCATATCTACATTGGACGGGGAAAACAATGCCGAGCTATATTGTACACTCGGACCAAATTATGACGGCGGCCGAGCTCGACCCGTGGTCATCCTAGTCTAAAAATACAACATATAGTAACGGGGGGAGTTTTCAGCCAGGGTCGGTTTTCAGCCACCTCGCAACTTTTTTAATTTTATCCTCTGAACTAGAGCGCAGATGTTCTAAATAGACATCCAGTGAAGTCACATGGTAATATAGAAATAATTTAAGCCATTGTTTAATAGCTGGTAATAGGCTTCGACCGAGCTAGGCGGTGAATAAGCAGTGGCGTTTGCTTCAGAACTAGTCGCGGTCCACCCTGAAAGTGTGTAGCTAAGGGGGAGGTGTAAACTTTGTAGTATAGTTCTGTCTGTGATTGGAGTTAAGCTGCTGGAGTTGGTCTGCAGGCTAACAGATGTCTGATAATAAAGAAAATCTACATCAAAGGGAAACTAACACCAGGGAAAGGTACAGAAAATGGTCAGTACAAATGATGACAAAGGCCTTGAAAGATTGCAATGATGGCATGGGGGTGCGGCAATCTGCCAAAAAAAAAGATGTTCCTAGAGGTAAGTTTCACTTCTAAGCTTAGTTTTAGGGTGTTTTTTTCCATAATGGAGTTGAATGAAACTTCCTTTGTCCTTTATAGGTACTCTACAAAGTAAAGTTAAGCACAACATCCCTGCTAATTCTCGATCAGGCCCTTCTCCATATCTATCTGGTGCAGAGGAAGCTGAGCTTGTTAACTGGGTATTCCACATGTCTTCAATTGGATATGGCCGCACAAGGGACCATCTAACGTTGATAGTCAAGGCGATTCTAGATAAAGATGGTCGACGTAACCCATTTGCACAAAACCGTCCTGGTAAGGATTGGCTTCGTGGGTTTATGGCAAGACATCCTGAAATTTCACTCAGGAAGTCACAAACCTTGGATGTGTATCGTGCTCTCTCTTGCACTCCGGCCATTCTGGATCAATGGTATGCTGGCTTTAAAGTTTTCCTAGAATCACACAATATTCTTGATTGCCCCTCTGCTATCTACAACTGCGATGAGAGTGGGTTTCCTCTCATGTCTCGTACTGGGAAAGTGTTAGCACCATGTGGTTCAAAACAAGTGAACAAAGTTAGTAGTGGAAATAAACAACAGATCACTACATTGGTCTGCTATAATGCAGCTGGCGAAACCATACCACCCTATCACGTCTTTCCAGGTGAACGCTTCAAAGAAAACCCTTTAGATGGTGGTGTTCCAAATAGTTACATGGGACACAGTGACAATGGTTGGATGACAGCATCACTCTTCTATGGTTGGTTAGCCAACCATTTTATTAAGAGAATACCTCCTGAACGTCCAGTTGTCATAGTTTTTGATGGACATGGCTCTCATATCAATATGGAAGTTTCTAAACTCGCCATAGAAAATCAGGTACTACTCTATTGTCTCCCACCTCACTGTACACATTGTATGCAGCCATGTGATGTCAGCTTCTTCAAGCCTCTGAAACAGAACTGGGATAAGGCTGTAGAAAGATGGGAGATAGAGCACCTAGGCGATGTATTGAGTAAATATGATTTCGCAAAAGTGTTTCGAGTTGCCTGGGAGAAGACAGTGAAATTGTCAACCATGGTAAACAGCTTCAGAGTCACAGGTCTTTGTCCTATAAACAGGCTAGCTATTAAAGCTGATATCCTTGCACCATCTACTGTCTACCACTCTCAGAACAGTGGAGCTGGTGACAAGAATCCGAGTCCACCTGAGTGTCCACATGACAACCCACCTGAGAATCTACCTGATGTTACAGGATCTACACCAACTCTGCAGATGTTAGAAAAATCAATGACAGTGGACCAGATTGAGTGTTTCCAGTGCCGACTAGATGAAGGATATGATCTCACTCATGATGAGTTGTACCTTGAATGGAAGTCACTCAAAAGTCTAGCAGACCAGACTTCCACATCGTCGCAAGATGCTACAACAAAAGGTAACATTTCTCCACCAAAGGCCAGTGGTACGGCTACCTCTGTAACTTCCACACCTGTCTCTGTAGCTTCCATGCATGCATCAAGTGAGACACCAGCACCAAATCTTAAATTGCAACCTGGAAAAGCAATTTCTCCGGTATTCAAAGACATTTTATGTTATCCAAAAGTGAAAAGTAAGAAGGGGAAGCAAACAGCACATCGAACTAAGCTTCCAAGCCACCTGACATCAAATCAGTTTATTGAACTTTGCGAAGAAAAAGAACGAAAGAAAAAAGAAGAAGAAGAGGACAAGGAAAGGAAAAGACTAGAGCGAGAGGAAAAGGCAAGGAAAAGAAAGGAATTGGAAAAAGAGAAAGCCAGAATCCGGCATCAAAAACAGGAAGAAAGAGAGAGGAAGGAGGAGGAGCAAAAGAGAAAGGAAAAGAGGCAGCTTGAGCTTCAACAGAAGAAGTACGGGAAACAGAGAAGCAAGCAAAATTCCAACCCATCTTCATCGGGTGAGTCTCCGTCATCCACTGGTGAGCCTCTGTCATCCACTATCGAGCCTCCATCTACTACTGAGCCTCTGTCATCCACTGGTGATCCTTCAACATTGGGAGGTTCTGGGTTGCCACATTTCAACCAGTCTTCATCAGGTGATTCTGGTGTAGTGAAACGTGGAACGAAGCGTCGTAAGGTTGCACTTGTGACGTCTGTTTGTTGTGCTCTCTGTGGGACAGCCGAAGATAGTTCGGATTCTGAGGAGAACTGGGTGGAATGTGGCCACTGTGGAAGATGGTTTGAAGAGACATGTGCTGATGTAGACATTGGAAGTATTTTAGACATTGAATGGCTTTGTCACTTTTGTGAAAGTATTTGATTATTGGTCAAAATATGAAAAACAACCCCACTACTATTTGGTTTGCTTAAATATTAATGAGAAGATATAATGGTTGATTCATAGTACATCATTATTGTGTGTGTAGAATGGAAGTTGTTGGCACAATTGTTGGGTTAAAAGGTGTGGCTGAAAACTCCCTCTGGTGGCTGAAAACTCCCTTAGTTAGGTGGGTGCACTTTGGTGTAAAAATCTGAACAAAACACATACATGATCCTTAACTAAAGTGATATTATTGTAGCCCAAGATATGCCCAACACTAAATCCTACAAAAAGAAATGAAGTTCAATGAAGAGTGTGGTAGAACAAGGAAAAGTAGCTTAGGTGGCTGAAAACTCCCCCCCCGATACTATACATGGTACAATTAACCACCTTCCGGTCTTCACTGGCGACCAATTAGCCATCTTCCTATATTGACTGGCGACTGGTGTCAAGAACTTCTTACACTTGGAAGCACAGCTTTTGAACAATATGGATCCAGTTGCCCACATCTAGTGTACCAATTCTTCCTGGCTAGATTAATTTTTTTAACACCCCCAGGATAAAAGGATCCATGAGTATGCAGTCGAGAGGCATCAGAAATCCAGTCTACGAGTTTTTTTGTTGCAGGAAAAGGGGGTGGTGGCCCACACATGAGTTTGCAACTAGCTATTGGTAGGGGCGATCATCCTGGACGATCGTCGTTGGCAACGAGAGATCGGAACAATCTTGAATAGTTCAGGAAAATATTGCCAAAAAAATATATTCAAGGAAAACATTGCCAAAAATACATATTCAAGGAAAATATTGCCAAAAATATATATTCAAGAAAACGTGTCAATTCGCTCCATACAGCTTTCCCTCAAAGTAGCTTCCCTCCATAGAATAAAGTAACATAACTGCAAGTAACTATTATAAATTGTCATGACAATACTTGACATGTCTCAATCTTCCTCCTATATATAATTATGTGTTTTTTTGTCATCCATCTTCTTTCCAGGTACGTGTTGCATAATTACATTAAATTTGTCCCTAAATGTCCCCCCTCGCCACCCCCTATAAATTTCATTCAGCACAAGTACACACACACATAGCCAACATTCCACCCCCACTCAGGAGAGGATGGAAGAGAGAAGTTCACACCCTTTCTTCAAATATGATGCCCGCAAGCCAGTCCCAGCATCATAACCGATCCACTTAACACTTGAAATGACCCAGTGGTACCATCCTTGAAGACACACACACCTCAGAATCCAACTTCAGCAAACACTTTTCAGTTCCTGGAGAAAAAACACAACAGAAGATCAATACTTCTCTTTACATAATGATAGTGATGGCAGAGGGAGAGGGGAGGGGTTAATCAATTATGAACTGCGACATTTTATCTCCATATTCATCCATTATAGATCAACTACATTGTTAAAAATACGACATCTCATTAGGTGAACATATCATTCTCTATATACCTTCTTCTTGAAACTGTCTGTGATTCACTGACTGTCTTGCTGGGCTAGTCACGTGCTGCTACAATCTGAGCTTTCTCTTGTGTCCTCCTACAACACTCTAGTGACCAGGTTAGCTGCTATAATAGCTGCTGCTAATAGCAACACAGCAATGACCGTGATAACACTGTTAGCACACTGGACATGTCAATAATAACAAACATTACATAATAATTATATGCAAATAAGGGTTAGAAGTCATGTTTGTATGTGTGTGCAGTGCATGCCTTATTAACGAGTTAGCAGACAATAAAACAGGTAATATAAATGTGATGCATAGAAGATACATAGATGATAGGTAAGTTAGGAGTTAGCTAAAGTCTTGCTTGCACTGTCTAGAGCTGAGCTGACTGCCTGCCATGACTGCTCACTCCTAGATCCTGCCTACCTCTATGGCTAGCGACGCTAGGAAAACTCCTGGAAAGGAAAACAAGCAATATAAACAAACAAACAAACAAACGACCCTGGACCCCCAGACAAATCCTGGTGGCTGGCCATAATGGACAGACTACATTCTCGAAACTGATTGACACACACAAAAAAGTTGTCACATTCTAGCAATAAAAATAAAATAACAAATTGGGTCAAGGGTCAATCAGTTCATTGTAAACAACAAGAAAAATGCACTCTTCCAAATATCTAAAAATCAACCCAAACAAGCTCACACCAAACTCTCAGTTGACAAGTCCCAATGGTTTTATCCGTTAATCAACTTAGATTCTACTCTTTGGCTAGATAGGTATCTAGCCTTCATCTAGAAGCTAAAGCCTTCACCAGGAATATTATTCCTGATGAAGAAAGTCCTTGGGGGGAAAAAACAAGCAACTGATCAACTCTCAGGACATGTCCAGAATAAGTTATGGAAAACCAAGCTCCCACAGCATTCCATATGGTGCTCACCTATCGTCTGGTGTAGGGGTGATAGCCACGACTTGAAAATCGATCTTTGTCTCCTCCACTTCCACTGTAGGCACTGGCACCTGCACCTGCACCTTTAGTGGGGCCATAGCCAGAAGAGCTCTGGCTGGAGTAACTCCCCATGCTACTATGCGTCCCCTGACCGGGGTACATGTGGCCACTATAAGGCATCATCTCATAGCCTGGGTAACTGCAGAGAAAGGAAAGAGTTAATCGTCAAGTGCCAGATACAGTCAACATGATCACACTCTAATTAGAGCTGCTTACGGTCTGCTATAAGCACTAGGAGGGTACGGGGAAGGAAGCATCCGGTCGGTATAGCCTCCCATGTAGTATCCATCTCCACCAGTGTAACGAGGAGGGTAATCATAGGCACCACCTAAGGAAAGGTCATAAGGTCAACAGTGACAAAGTAGGGTACCTTCCTGCATGTATTTTCATGCAGATCCTCAATTAGATCGTGTGTTCTATAATTACCTAGCCTAGCTAAACATACTATATAATTACCTAGCCTAGCTAAACATACTATTGAAGTATTTGAGAGTATGCTGTATAGATCCCGTAAAAACACCACCACCATTTGTGCGACTATTCATCATCTAGAATCCCCTCGAGGTCAGCTTCATTCTACGTAAAGGGGGTTCCTGTAGTTTAGTTGTCTTGCCTTTGATATGAGCTGCACTGGCTGCTACCAGCTCAGACTTCAGTGGGTGAGGTCTGGGCCATTCTCTTGCAGAGAAACACTATATACTTTGTATATGACTAGACTGAATTTTCTAATGAACATGCACGCAATTATAGGTAGGCAAGTCTACTCAGGGGGGGGGGGGCACTTATTTCAACCAAGATAGTAAATGCTGAGGATCTAATGAGGAAGAGGTCTAAATGAGGATATAGAATATAGGGGGTGGGGTTTACCTGGGGGTATGCTGTTGTTTTTGAGGAGGGGACCATGCTCTTAGAAAATGTACCCAAGCTCAGCATTTGCAGGGATAAAGCTAAATAGACCCATGGCATACTACCTTGCTAACACTCCTTCCTAATTAGGCAAAGCAGTGTGCATCTCAGTGAACACTACCAGTTACTACGCTATATGATAACACTTCTGAATGTACTAGCATTACATCATCAAGATGTCACCGAAAGATGGAAATTACTGAACAGAAAGCTCAATGAGAGAGAAGTGATGAGCAGAAACCAACGATGTCTAGATGGAGCTCATAGAGAACTGAGCAGCAACAAGATCAAGAGACTGGCTGAGACCAAGTCGACACGGCTGGAGAGAGCAGGAAAGCTGAGCTGCTATCTCCAGAGAGGATGAGACAAAAATGAGATACCAGCACACACACACACACATGTATGTATGTAGATACACGGCATCTCATATTAGTGGCCCTACACCGCCTGGAGCATTCTAAATAATGACCATCAACATGCGCACCCTTTTGCTTTTGAACCCAACACCTTCTATACCCCATGCTTACACTTTAAGTCGTTTTGCAACGGAAACGACTCAGAAAACGATTTGAAACGTTTCCATTTTTGTGTAGTGCGGACAGGCCTTTAGACAATGCACCAACACATTCTACACCCCATGCTTACACTTAGACAATGCACCAACAACCCTCAACTTCTATTCATAAGACATTAGCTCAAAGCCTCTACAAGCTAAAGAATAGTATCCACACACATCCAGCACTGCCACAACTTTCCATAGGATGCCATGCCATGTTCCCTAGTAAGGGTGCCCTAGTAATGGTGACCACCACATACTATCTCCCCAGTAGCTATGGATCCTGAAATAGCTCCTAGTGTCCCAAGATAGCCATGGGCAGATAGTGTTATGTACTGGACATCTAAATTGTTCCCTCTATTTTCCAGCCCCCACCCACCTGACATGCGATAGTCGGGTGGTGGGTACCCCTTGTAGTGATCGCGGGAACCGTACATATCTCCATCACGTCCACTACCATTTGAGCGTCTGCCATCATTGCGCTGAATGTCCTCCTTGGAGATGGCCTTCTTCACCTCCACTTCTTTATCCTACAACAAATGGGTGTGGTTACAGTTAAACAGCTGGCAAGATAGAGAATAAGCACATGTAGTAAGCATCTAGTAAGCATCAACACCCGTCTTCCCCACTCATCAGAGAATAAGGACATGTAGTAAGCATCAACACCTGTCTTCCCCACTCATCTAACATAGCATAGAGGAATACAACATGGAGAATGTTTTTGTAGAGAGGTGTAGATGTAAGAAAGTAATGTTTGGTAGTAAGGATTACACAAGAGTTAGGTAGTGGTTAAAGGGTTGTCAGTATGGGTTAGCAGTATGGTAGCTACTGGTAGGGTAGTATGGGTTAGCAGTATGGTAGCTACTGGTAGGGTACACAGTCAGAGCCCTCCATGTAGCAAGCACCCACTATGCTGTTCTCAGTGGTCTAGGATTAGGCTGGGCACATGTAGCAAGCACCCACTATGCTGTTCTCAGTGGTCTAGGATTAGGCTGGGCACATGTAGCAAGCACCCACTATGCTGTTCTCAGTGGTCTAGGATTAGGCTGGGCACATGTAGCAAGCACCCACTATGCTGTTCTCAGTGGTCTAGGATTAGGCTGGGCACATGTAGCAAGCATCCACTATGCTGTTCTCAGTGATTTAGCATTAATTAACCTAACTAAGGGTATGTCTGTCAATTAACCTATTCCCTTACAACACATATTGCTCCACCCAATCAGAATAACGAGAAAAGTGGTCACAGCCGCACAATGTACAGCTCAGCTCACAATAGGAATTCATCACTGGGCAGTGAGGGAACTAATTAAACCAAATCTCTCTCAGCAACTGATCAAAGATGTTAGAAGTTAGCTCAACTAGTAAACATGGCATGCAATATTCAGAAACAAACCCTAATTTTGAAGTGCTTGATTGAGCAGACATTTTCCACAGTGTCGTACTCTTCAAAAGAGATGAAACCAAAACCTCTCGGCTTCTCCGTTCCTTTTTCAGTCATAATTTGGATGTCAGTCAGTGTTCCTATATCCATGAAGGTTTCCTTGATGTCCTCCTTGGTCGTTGCGGGATCTAGGCCACCCAGAAACACTTTCCGCGTCCTCGTACCGTAAGAACCACCACCACCCCTGCGACTGTTCTCCTTGGGGACGGCTTTCTTGGCCTCAATCTGCAGGAAATAAGAACACCTTCTGAACATAGGCTCAAAGGTCCTTCCTGAGTGAGGAATGGCCTAATTAATGGCAAAGAAGGAGGGACAAGTATTCATTATTACTGGCTGAATTCATGTAGGAAGGAAGGATATAGATAGCCATCTCAAAATTAACCTCTCCCTTAATTAATCTTACACATACACAATCAGTGGCCTTGAGGGGAACTAATGAAGCCGGATATAGAAATCCCCCCCTCCCCCAAACAGCATCTCCACTGAAGGCAATGCTGACAGATAAGGTCTCTCTAGCCTAACTCTCATACACACACCATATGCACGATAAAGATGGCAATAGAGTGGTTGTTCTGGTTGGCAATGATTTGAGGCAGCATTTTGTCACACACAAAAAAAGGTGAAATAAAGGTGAAATTAAACGCATTAAATGCAAGGTCACATGTCTCCGTACATATTGCCACGGCTTCCCAGTGAAAATAATCAAGAAAAATACTGAGTAAACAAAATATATACAACCCTAACCCTCTATGGTATCTGACCAGACGAACATGCATGTACATTTGAGTGTAGCTATCAAGACTCGACAGAATTGGAAGCAGTCATCCCACCAGTGACAAAGATGATGTCAAGGCCCATTCCTCATCCCCATTACCTCCTTTCCATCGAGATGAAACGGCTTGTCCTTCAGACAGTCAGTCATTTCTTTAATAGTGCTGAAGACCAGGAAACCAAATCCCCGGGACTTATCCGTTTCTCCATCTCTCATCACCACACAGTCTTCAATGTCCCCATACTGGCTGAAGAACTTGCCCAAACTCTCCTTGTCTGTTTCGAGGCTAAGACCTCCCACAAATATCTTGCGATCCTGCATCGTCTACACAAAAAATTCTGATTGCATGAAAGTAAGTTACGAAATAAAACTAATCAACCTGGGAAGAAAAGAAACCCACTCAAAATACCAGCCATGGGGCTCTATTGAACACAACAATTAATTAGAGTGAGCAATTAATTAGGGTGAGTAGTACGAGGACCGACCCTTTCTTTTCTGACCCAGAACTTCTTTTGGGCTATCCATCAAATGTTTAACATAGTTATGACAGCCTACAACAGAAGGTACTCACTATCCAAAAAGCAGTGGCTGGCCCAGAAAGGAGAATAACAACCGCAAAACAAGCGTAAGAAAAAAAGTTCACTCCAACATTAATTAATCAACTGGGCACAACTCTTTAACATTTAATAAGTCCGCTTTCAACTCACCGGTGTTTCTTCTTCGTCACCCATTCTGCTCTCAAGTAAATCACAGACGCTGATCAAACCCGAACTTCTAAAAAAAATGACTGCCAACTGTACCACGCGGATTTGATGTCAGGGTGGGGTAATGGTCACGAGATCTCAAATGTGGTCAAAGTCGTGGCGCCAAGATCATGTTAATCACGTGCAGGAGAGTAGCGGTGACTATGATTGCCTCCCCTTTCATTTGACGCTTCCCCCTCCCCCCCCCCCCCCCAGAATAAAAATTCTACTTTGGAGTTTCATAGATTCTATACACTTCACTGTATTGCCTTGGTAACGTGTTCTCTTTTGATACTAAAAATGTTGCATAGGTATAACTATGCAAAAGCTCCAGTCAAAGTTGGCGATCTCTAAATCTGCATGCTTAGCAGTCGCAGCTGATTGGAAATTGCTCGTCAGTTAAAATTACTATGTATCCGAGACCTCACTTTATAAAGGACATAACTAAATTAGAAAATATTCAGAGGAGAGCCACGAAGTATATACTCAATGATTATACATCAGTCGAGGTTAATGGCACTGAAGATTCTCCCGCTCATGGGGGAGTAGACATAGTCTTCTGTGTTAGGAACCTGAAGTCCCCTGCAAGCCATTTCGACATCAGAGACTACATATCATTTAGAACAAATGGAACCACATACACAAAAATGTGCCACAAACGTTCAACATCTTCAACAGCTCATTTCTCTTACTTCAACCATTTGCCAAGACTATGGAACACCATCCCACAGATTGACTTGGAAAAATCCTCAGCCATCATCAGAGAGAAAGTCAAAGAAAAGTTGTGGAACCATTTCCTGAACACATTTGACCCCTCTTCTCCATGTACCTCCTATCATTTACAGTGCCTCTTGCTCACACACCCCCCCCCCCCCCCCCCCCCCATACCATAAGTTTTTTATTTTGTCTAATCTTATTTAAATTCTTGCCCCACCCATAGCTACTACAAGTTGTTTTTTTTACCATCGCATGTTCAAGGCAGTCAGTGCACCGGCCTGGCTGACCATCAGTACTCACACTCACATATGCAACTGTACATCTCCCTCTGAAAAAGTTATGATACTGGAAGCAATAAAATAAAATAAAATATAATTTAAAAAAAGTGGCAAGAGGAAGCCATAGCTACTCCAGGTTTCCACAGTCAGATCAGAAAGACCCGGATGGGTTGACTATAGTCCCTTGAGATGGCAAGGCCTTTACATGAGATGCAACATGTCTGGACTTCTTGGCACCATATGTCATGGTTCAGCTACCAGTAGTGCAGGTGCAGAGCTGCTGCCACAGAGGAAAGAAAGCCAGCCAAATACAGTTTGGACCATAGCCACTCCTTCGCCCCAGTTGCCATCGAGACCTTGGGGGTTGGATGCAATTCAATGGTTTATCAAAGAGCTTGCCACCATAATTCCTCAGAGAACTGGTGAAGTGAAATCTCTTGCTTATCTTATGCAGTGACTGTTAGTGACAGTGCCGAGGGGAAACTATATATGTTTTGGGGTCCATTGATAGGTAGTGTTACCTAAAAAGATAGACGAGGCATTAATCCTAGCATTATTAGATTGCATTGCTTTAGCTATTGACCTAGGCCTAGCATAGCTCAGGGCTGTTATATATTCTTTAGAAGCAGCTGCTAGAGAAATGGCACCTGATTTACTGGCATGTTGGGGCATCACTAATCACAGAGAATAATTTCTACCATGGCCTTGAAACTTACAAGAGCTCAGTTTCTGATTCATGAGAAGATCAAAGAGAACCTATGTAGGGAGTCTTTGAACCAGGTTGACTGACTGCAGGCTTCAAAGACTCTGGGCTTATTTATCTCCACCAGCTTAAAAAATATACCTCCTCCATATTTTTTTTATTAGCACATTACATGCCATCCAAATGGAAAGACGATTTTGTTTTGACCAAGTCAACTAATGAAGATGAGGCTCCACAGTTGTCTAGGGAAGAAGAAAATACAATGACCTTCTTGATAATCAATTTAAATTTGTTCACTCCATATTTTGGTTTGATCGTCGAGCATTCATCAGGAATAATGAATATCCATTGTGTATGTAGCTGCGTTGTGTGCCAGGAAGCAGGGACTAAATCAGAGGCTTCAAGCAAATGGACAAATGGAAATAAAGGAAATTAAACAGAAGAGCTGAAGTTGGTGTGGCACATTAGTAACTGTGCTTATATCCTATTCTACACCACGGAAGAGGATGTATGTACACACCTCAGGCCTAAAATGAAGGAAGGTCCTTGGGATAAATAATAGTGAGTGCCATTTTATCAACAAGGAAATTCAATTTGAATGGTGTCTCTCTTCATAAGATGCTGATGATGGTGATGGAAGACATTTGATAAATACTCGTGAAACATGCCACTATTTGAGGTTTTTCTTTGTTGTCAAAAAAAGCAACAAAAATACTTCACAGGGAAAGGGAATATTATTTGCTTCTGCTGGGACACCATGCACTTAAATAACAAAAATATGATAAAAGAAACATTATAATTCTTTAATTATTTAATTAATGTCGTGTTTTAATCTACAGTTGTTACTTTTTTCATGCATCTTCCTAGGAAGTAGTTTCTTCCCATTCTGTAGTGAAATATAACACAAAGTCAATTTAAGCTCACTGTGAGTATCAGACGAACATCTTAATGTGACAGAGCTCATGATTATTGTGAATACTATATATTAAATGCTATCTCTTACGATAGTGGAATATAATATAGCTTTATAGAAAGGATACACAAACTTAACTCTCAAGGGAAATTCCTCACAAAAATATTCCATAAGAAAACCAGCAAAACTTCATCTTTCCAAGAAAATGCTCCAAGCTATATATGCAATCTATATATATAGCAAGCATACATTCATCAAGAGGCACACAAAATTCTTAGAATAATTTTTTCGCTTCCATACATCAGCTCAAAAATTAAATATATATATACTAGAGCATGCACCTTCACAAGTCAGTGACATATCAGTTACCCTGACTGAAATATTTTTGCAGTACAAGTGGGCCAATGAAAAATAATCATGTGAGCTGTTTTAAATCCTCTTCCAGAGTTATATATCAACCTAGTGCCCATTTTCTCAATCACAATGACCAGTTTTAAGTGGCCCTGCTTAATTTTAGGTACATTTTATGGGTGATGACAAAAAAAAGTTGGGTTGACCTGTCGAAATGATTTTTTAACCAACATTTATAGGACCCTTTACCTATTAGTATTATGAACACCAAATACGGATAAATACGTTAAAAAGTGGTTCATTATGTCAATTGGTACAGAAAGGGTGTGGTCTCATTGGTAATTTTTATCAACGAACTCTCAGTTGACATAACGAAATGTCATGCTCGATGTTTCGACTAGATGCTCTAGCCTTCGTCAGGAATAATGAGATGCTAAGACTTGCATGAACCTTTGTGTATATACCGATAGCTAGTTATCCACCACATTACACAAACTATACCCTGGCACACATGTCCAGCACAAGAGGAAACAAATGTTTTTCTACAGACATTGAATCCCCTGAAGCTGAGCAGCTGCTGCCACTACCACCCTCTTCTGACACCTCACTGGATGTGTCCATAATCTCTGATAAGCCTCACCATCCATTTTCCTCTACATAGTTTTTGTAAGCAACGGCAATCATTTTGCTCATCATGGTATCAAAAATATCCGTATGCTTTTCTTTCACTGCGATGTAGCTGAAAGGTGGCATCTTGGTGGAGCCTTCATGTCCATAGGATTTGCAATTGAACGACATGAAAAAACCATCTCATCATCAAGCAGTAGAGTTGGTGGGGAAAAATAGATCAAACAACTAGGCGTGTTTGGAATATGCTTTCTAGTTCTCATGCACAGTAAAAGACAAAGTTGAAAAATTATTCTCAGCAGCTTACATTTCCTAGGTAAACAGGCTCCATCTATACGAGGATGACACAAGGCTGTGGTTGACTCTAATGAAGCAGTGTGGTCGACTCTAATTTCATCCAGCTACTTAAGTTATGAGCTGCAGATAATCTTAAACTGGATGGAATAGTTTCAAGACAAATTCACCAGCGCTGAGATACAGAACAAAATTCTTTCCATGGCTCAATTCATACAACAACAAAATAGCCAGAGAAGTCTCTGGTAAGTGGTTCACTATTACCACAGATCTAAGCAACACTGAACAAATAGTGTTTTTTGCCACCGATATGTCAAGGAGAGCCTTGAAGTCCATGAGGAATTTATTGGGCTCTACAGCCTCGATTCAGCATCAGCCGAGTCGATCGTTTTCACAATCTAAGATATTCTATTGCACATGAATTTGTGCTGCCACTGTCAGTGTTATGACAGCACGTCGAGAAAGAAATCTGGAGTTGCTAAAGCGATAATGGATTTGGAACATCGAGAACTTTACACTCACTGTTATGGGCATGCCTTAAAGCTAGCTGTAGGATTCTATAAAATATTTCAAAATCATGGAAGACAGCCTTGATGCAACAACCTTGAAGCTCATTAAAAAAATCTCCAAATTATTTTCAAAAAAAATGCTGATGAAGTATAAGCTGGTTATCCTAGCATCTGCATTTTATGTCCTACGGACAGTTAGGGCAGAAAGTATGACTTCCATTCCTGAAAACTATCAAGCATTACAATTGACTTGGGAAGCTGCAAAAGAAGCTACCAAGGACACTGAAATGAGAACTAGGACTCTAGGGGTTGCTTCATAGATGGAGAAATTTGACTACTTTTTTGTTGTTAAATTGGGAGGAAGTGCATGTCAGTCGTTGACAATCTCTCATGGTCACTTTAAGCAGCAACTCTATCTGCTTGTGAAGGTTAGGTGATTGTGAGACAAAATCAGTCCAGTCTCTTCAATGTAATGAAAAATGTGATCTATTTTGGAATTATATTGAAAGCAGGTGTACTGAAATTGATGTTTCCACTCCTACACTTCCATGCTGTAAACGAGCTCCACGGTTGGAAATAGGTGCAGCTTATCCCGAATATCCTCATACAGTTAAAGATTATATCCATTTTGGAGTCATTATCTTTATAATAGCTGCAGTTCATGTAAGTTTCAACAGAAGGATTCAAAATGCTTCAGCAATTGGAAGCAATTTTAGTGAATAAAAAATAAAAATCCAAAAACAGATATCCTTAGGGATTTAGAGGAATTTGATTGCAGCGATCTCATTCTGGACCATAA
Source organism: Cladorhizidae sp. MBARI D1340-BT2 (assembly GCA_028752905.1). Classification (NCBI taxonomy): domain Eukaryota; kingdom Metazoa; phylum Porifera; class Demospongiae; order Poecilosclerida; family Cladorhizidae; species Cladorhizidae sp. MBARI D1340-BT2. The sequence goes on from JAQNBH010000007.1 coordinate 1,362,374, forward strand.
AGGCTCAGCTGATTGTTTTACATTATAGTGATGTCAAGAAAGATCTACAATCCATAGTGTCATTTATCAGAAATCTAAGTGGATTATACTATTCTGATGTGATAAAGGCTCAGCTGATTGTTTTACATTATAGTGATGTCAAGAAAGATCTACAATCCATAGTGTCATTTATCAGAATCTAAGTGGATTATACTATTCTGATGTGATAAAGGTAGCTAAGATCATTCTTGTAATGCCGGCCCCTGAGCTAAAGAAGCTACAGTGAACTATATACAGAGAGACACTTGACTCTGCACTATATACAGAGAGTTACACTTGACTCTGCACTAACACTGATCATAGAGAGAGTTACAACTTGACTCTGCACTGCCACTGATCATAGAGAGAGTTACAACTTGGCTCTGCACTGCCACTGATCATAGAGAGAGTTACAACTTGACTCTGCACTAACACTGATCGTAGAGAGAGTTACAACTTGGCTCTGCACTAACACTGATCATAGAGAGAGTTACAACTTGACTTTGCACTAACACTGATCATAGAGAGAGTTACAACTTGACTCTGCACTGCCACTGATCATAGAGAGAGTTACAACTTGACTCTGCACTGCCACTGATCATAGAGAGAGTTACAACTTGACTCTGCACTAACGCTGATCATAGAGAGAGTTACAACTTGACTCTGCACTATATACAGAGAGTTACACTTGACTCTGCACTAACACTGATCATAGAGAGAGTTACAACTTGACTCTGCACTGCCACTGATCATAGAGAGAGTTACAACTTGGCTCTGCACTGCCACTGATCATAGAGAGAGTTACAACTTGACTCTGCACTAACACTGATCGTAGAGAGAGTTACAACTTGGCTCTGCACTAACACTGATCATAGAGAGAGTTACAACTTGACTTTGCACTAACACTGATCATAGAGAGAGTTACAACTTGACTCTGCACTGCCACTGATCATAGAGAGAGTTACAACTTGACTCTGCACTGCCACTGATCATAGAGAGAGTTACAACTTGACTCTGCACTAACGCTGATCATAGAGAGAGTTACAACTTGGCTCTGCACTGCCACTGATCATAAAGAGAGTTACAACTTGACTCTGCACTAACACTGATCATAGAGAGAGTTACAACTTGGCTCTGCACTGCCACTGATCATAGAGAGAGTTACAACTTGGCTCTGCACTAACACTGATCATAGAGAGAGTTACAACTTGACTCTGCACTGCCACTGATCATAGAGAGAGTTACAACTTGACTCTGCACTAACACTGATCGTAGAGAGAGTTACAACTTGACTCTGCACTAACACTGATCATAGAGAGAGTTACAACTTGACTCTGCACTGCCACTGATCATAGAGAGAGTTAACAACTTGACTCTGCACTGCCACTGATCATAGAGAGAGTTACAACTTGACTCTGCACTAACAACACTGATCATAGAGAGAGTTACAACTTGACTCTGCACTGCCACTGATCATAGAGAGAGTTACAACTTGACTCTGCACTGCCACTGATCATAGAGAGAGTTACAACTTGGCTCTGCACTGATCAAGCTTGCCTCAACTTGTGTTTAACACTGTACGTCCACAAGACTAAAACTGACTCGGGTCATTTAGTTAAGATCACAAATGGGTTTATTCATAGCAGAGTGCATATATTTGAAGACTAGCTGTTTCTTTGTTGATTACTGCCAATTCATGCTCATAACTTTAACAGTAACAGCATTAAAAAAATATATATATCTGGGGGGGGGGCTTTAGCCATCCAAGCCCCTCCCCTTTACACCTTTGCTTTACCAACCATAGATTGCATGTATTTTATGTAGCTACCTGGAGTTGCTGCTGTTAACTAGTGCCACAAGACTAATAGCTGATAATGTGCAGTTGCTTGCTGACTCAGCTAGCTCTGCTTGGCTCAATATTGTTCACTCACGAGTGGATTTAATGGGTCGGCCTTCCTTTGCTTTTTTTCAACATTTTTTTTGTGTGTTTGTGTGTGTGCTGCAGGTTTCAACTTCGTGAAACATTCATTTACGGAGCAAAAATTAGAACTGCCCAAGTGTTTTGTGTGTTTTTGGCATGGACATTTTAAAATGGGCGTCACACCAATAATGGAGTGCTACTGTTCCCTGAAACATATATAGACAAGAACAAACTCTCAACGAACTCTCAGTTGACATAGCAAACTTGCAATGACCTTCTCAACTTGAAATTACTCTCTCAATGTTTCGACTAGATGCTCTAGCTTTCATTATTCATGATGAAGGCTAGAGCGTCTAGTCCAAACATCGAGAGAGTTAATTTCAAAAGTTGATTATTGAGGTCAACGCTCTGCTGCCCTCTTTCCAATTTGGCCCTCCTGTTCAGGAATTTACTGACAAAATCAATGAACAGAAATGACAAACCTCTCTTGGGATGCCCAGCACAGGTACATAAGTACCAAACCCTACAGAGCTTTAGGTTTGATTAGAGAGCTTTAGGTTTGATTAGATGCACTTTCAGTACGGCCATACCAATTTCTGCCAAGAAGAGCTTATATATCACCTTGGTAAGGTCTCTTCTAACCTACTGTTCGCAAATTTGGCGCCCCCATCTTATTAAGAACATCAAGTTGTTTGAATCCATCCAAAGGCGGGCAACAAAATATATTTAGAACGATTATACCAGCAAATACAAGGTTAGACTTACAAAACTGCAACTTCTTCCTCTCATGATGTATTTGGAAGTCAATGACATTATGTTCTAATTGGCATCGTTGAAGTCACCTACAACCATTTTTAATATTAGCCATTACATACAACAATCTACAATCCCAACACGATCTGCATCTATTAAATTAAAGCACACTCAATCTTCTTCTAGCAAATGTATGTAGAAGTTTCTACTTCAACCGGCTACCTCGTCTATGGAACTCATTACCTGTGATTGACACATCCAAATCTCTCCAATGGATCAAAAACAAACTGCAGCAATTCTTATTTCATCATTTCACACAGCAGTTCAAACCTACTCATCCCTGTACGCAACAAATGTTCTATCTCACCACCCAACCCATGTTTTCACTCCCTTCAGGATGTCAGTTCCCCTGGCAGTCCTTCAGTCCAGACTCTCTATTGGTGTTGTCATCTTACCATTGTTGTCTGGCCTGTAAAGCAATAATAACATAAAATACATCTCGGCCACTACGGTAAGATAACCAATGATACACTAAGTACAAAGTTTACAGTGATGAGGCCAAGGATTTTGTACGCTTTTGTAATGGGCCTCCAGGATAAATCACACGACAGGATCACACTCAGGTCCCTGCGAAATTTTTTTAAATTCATGCAGAAAGAAAGTATTCAGTTTCAAACAAAAGGGGTTGAGGTAGAGAACCTCAAGAGATACTCTTCTGCTAATGTTAGAGCACTTGGATAGAGAGACTGTCCTCTTACCAGAGCAGATACACTTGCAACAATGGATGTAGTGTATGGGGATATTAAGAAGGCCTTTGACAGAGTTTGTCACTTACAGCCTGTTAAGTCTGGGATGCTCCAGGGAAGCATCCTGGGAACTCTATCAGTCATCACATGTATTTACAGCCTGTTAAGTCTGGGGTGCTCCAGGGAAGCATCCTGTCTATCAGTCATCACATGTATTTACAGCCTGTTAAGTCTGGGGTGCTCCACGGAAGCATCCTGGGAACACTATCAGTCATCACATGTATTTACAGCCTGTTGAAGTGTAAACAAGGGCTTGAAGTGTAAACAAGGGCATGAAGTGTAAACAAGGGCATGAAGTGTAAACAAGGGCATGAAGTGTAAACAAGGGCATGAAGTGTAAACAAGGGCATGAAGTGTAAACAAGGGCATGAAGTGTAAACAAGGGCTTGAAGTGTAAACAAGGGCATGAAGTGTAAACAAGGGCATGAAGTGTAAACAAGGGCATGAAGTGTAAACAAGGGCATGAAGTGTAAACAAGGGCATGAAGTGTAAACAAGGGCGTGAAGTGTAAACAAGGGCATGAAGTGTAAACAATGGCATGACGTGTAAACAAGGGCATGAAGTGTAAACAGGCATGAAGTGTAAACAAGGGCATGAAGTGTAAACAAGGGCATGAAGTGTAAACAAGGGCATGGAGTGTAAACAAGGGCATGAAGTGTAAACAAGGGCTTGAAGTGTAAACAAGGGCATGAAGTGTAAACAAGGGCATGGAGTGTAAACAAGGGCATGAAGTGTAAACAAGGGCTTGAAGTGTAAACAAGGGCATGAAGTGTAAACAAGGGCATGAAGTGTAAACAAGGGCATGAAGTGTAAACAAGGGCATGAAGTGTAAACAAGGGCATGGAGTGTAAACAAGGGCATGAAGTGTAAACAAGGGCATGAAGTGTAAACAAGGGCATGAAGTGTAAACAAGGGCATGAAGTGTAAACAAGGGCATGGAGTGTAAACAAGGGCATGAAGTGTAAACAAGGGCTTGAAGTGTAAACAAGGGCATGAAGTGTAAACAAGGGCATGAAGTGTAAACAAGGGCATGAAGTGTAAACAAGGGCATGAAGTGTAAACAAGGGCATGAAGTGTAAACAAGGGCATGAAGTGTAAACAAGGGCATGAAGTGTAAACAAGGGCATGAAGTGTAAACAAGGGCATGAAGTGTAAACAAGGGCATGGAGTGTAAACAAGGGCATGAAGTGTAAACAAGGGCATGAAGTGTAAACAAGGGCATGGAGTGTAAACAAGGGCATGAAGTGTAAACAAGGGCATGAAGTGTAAACAAGGGCATGAAGTGTAAACAAGGGCATGGAGTGTAAACAAGGGCATGAAGTGTAAACAAGGGCATGAAGTGTAAACAAGGGCATGAAGTGTAAACAAGGGCATGAAGTGTAAACAAGGGCATGAAGTGTAAACAAGGGCATGAAGTGTAAACAAGGGCATGGAGTGTAGACAAGGGCATGGAGTGTAAACAAGGGCATGGAGTGTAAACAAGGGCATGGAGTGTAAACAAGGGCATGAAGTGTAAACAAGGGCATGAAGTGTAAACAAGGGCATGAAGTGTAAACAGGCATGAAGTGTAAACAGCGACATTTATTCACGATAAACTTGTTTCAGGTTATGATTGATTTTTGCAGTTCATGCCTTAGCATTAATCAACCTCATAAGTTGGCCGGCATCAAACAAGTTGAATGAGACTCTGGTGTTCAATAATGGTATGAATGAGTCAGTCAGTATAGCTTAAAAAAGACCCTTTTTTGCTAGATCAAGGCGGCACTGGGCCCATTATTTTAGGAACTGGCCCATTTAAAAGCATCGGCCGGCCAGCCCATTTCTAATGCCCATCAGGCATTGCTGGTGTCCGAGGGAATTAGGCATCCTCACTTTTTGACACCCCTGTGCAAAATACCCGGCACCCCATGCACACTCAATCAGGGAATATGGCAACCCCATCAGTGTCAGGCAAGGGCTAGGAAGAGAATCAAAAGTAAGCACTTCAACATTGCTTGGACCAGATATTGCCCTATTACCAGTTGGACTAAATCTTATGTGTTGAACCTGTTAAGGCCACCGCACAGTATGGCACTAAATATAAGTGACTAGTACTAATAACAGTCTATGCTATGACAGGAACAATAGTATTCGAATGGCTGCAATAATAATAATAACTTATATATAGATGACAACAGTTACTACAAGAATACTTGCAATAATCAACTAAGATACAACAGTACCATAAGAATGGCTGCAATAATAATAATAGCTAAGATGAACAACAGTACTATAAGAATGGCTGCAGTAATAATAATAGCCAACAGTACTATATATAAGAATGGCTAATAATAATAATAGCTAAGATGAACAACAGTACTATAAGAATGGTAATAGCTAAGATGAACAACAGTAGTTAATAATAATAATAGCTAAGATGAACAACACTACTATAATACAAGAATGGCTGCAATATATAGTTTGTTATTTATTTTTATTTTTTATTTTTTGGGGGTCTTATTTCTATTTTTTATTGATTAAATGCAATAATAATAAAATATTAAAATCACATTCTCAATAATCAACTTCAAATTTTATTCACTTGATGTTTCGACTAGATGCTCTAGTCTTCATCAGGTATAATTATCACCCGTCATCTAGTCGAAATGTCAAGTGAATAAAAATTTGAAGTTGATTATTGAGAAGGTGATTTTAATGTTATTATTATGTCAACTGAGAGTTCATTGAGAATAATAAAATAGTTGCAATGATAATAATAACTAAGAGTGTCCAGCTGCTCAAGGAGGGGGAGGGGAGGGGACTAAAGATCATTAATCAGTTTACCATACAACAGTTCCTTTCTCCTACTCAATACATAACACACTTGCCCACCTCCTCCATCACTGGATCACTTACTCTCCCCACACCTCTCTCCAACAGCAATGCCACCTTTCCATCCTTACCCACTCTTCATTCCTGTCCAGCCCCTACAATTCTGTACACCCCATCCACCCAGCCAATCCCTCTCAGACTTCCCATATCAAGAAATGTCCCACATCTTCCCCTGCTCCACTAGCACACACTATGTATCTCTCATCATTAATTATTCAAGTATCTTCTTATCCTCTAACAACTCAGCTGATACAGTCCTCAGTTTAAATTGCAGCCTCACACCTTCCTAGCCCTGCATGGCCCTCACATATATCTCCACAAATCTGTTCTCTTCCAACACCTCCAATCTCTCACCGAACAAAATCTTCATCTCTTCCCTATTCTCCTCCATCTCCATATTGCCACTCCTGCTACTGTATCACTTGCCCCAAACAATCTCCTACCCACTCTCATCTGTGCTGACTCCCAGTTCTTGCAAGCATTACATCCTCCAGTCCACCATACACCGGCTGTGTACTCCATACTGGGTCTCATTAGCTCTGACTACTTCCATCTTCCCATTCACTCTGCTCATCCATGTCATCTTCCCAAACCTCTTTGCCTTCTTTACCATCTTCTCTAACTTAACATTACCCCTTAGCTTCCTATCAAACTAATTCCCAAGTACTTAAACTCTTCTACCTCTTCCTCCAACTCACTCCTTCTTCCCTTCTGCCATGACCTTACTTTAGCTTGCAGCTCCTCTCCCGATTCCACCAAAAGAACATCTGCAAACAACATACCAATGCCACTCCCCTTAACCCCTAGCTCACCTCTCTCCAGCTTCTCTGCCATTCCCTTCAAATAAATATTGAAAAAAAGTTGAGACAAAGGTCACCCATACCTAAGCCATTCCCCACAGCAAATCACCTTGACCTCCCTCCGCTCAAGATCACCGTCATCTCCACCCTACTCTGTACAATCCTTCACATATCCTCACAAATTTCTCCCTACTCCATACTGCCTCTACTTGTGCCACAGTCCCTCCCTCCACACATTGTCATATGCCTTGCTTATGTCCAGGAAGGCCAGATACGAATTATTATTTTCCCTCTTCCTCATTTCACAAACACTCCCAACACCAAATACTGGTCCAAACATCTCCGACTCATAAACCTTCCCCGAGCTTGTTAAAACCCTATCCTCAGCGAACACTCCCAACCTCCTCACCAACACTCTCACAAACACCTTTGTTACACACAACTAATCAGGAAAAGAAATGCAGCATTCAGAGCTGCATGATGAACTAGACAACAACATGAGAAGTCCAAGTATAAGAAACTTAGAAATGAAGTTGTAGGGTTGCTACATAGTGCTAAGTCAGCATATCTGGAGAGGATAAACCAGCGTTCTGGAAAACAGTCAACAAGAAAATGTCTGCTATCCCAACTCTCCATTATAAGGATGAAATTGGTGAGTCTGACTTAGACAAGGCCAATATGCTAAATGAATTTTCCTTCTTTAACCAAGCCACACACCCTTATCTCAGTCTGACAACGTCTATGACAGTGAAAATAGTATCCCTACAGACGAGTTCCTGTGCACAGATGAGGAAGTATTTCATTTTATAATGTCCAACAAAAGCAAAAGGTCCAGACAGAATATCAGCTAAAGGGAACAACATATAGCCATCTCTTACAAAACTTTTCAACTTATCCATTACTCAGGGGTGCACAATGTTGGAAAACATCTTCTGTTGTTCTGACCCCTAAATAAAACAAGGGAAACGAGTGCTCCGATTATCGACCATCTCAGTTTTGTCAGTAGTTAGCAAGATGCTTGAGTGCCATATACATCAGTCCATCACTGACCAGCTGGAAGTATTACACCCACTATCTGACAAGCAATGGGGTTTCCAACATGGAAAATAAACTTTACTGTCAGTTACACAAGATTGGCTTAAGATGTTGCAATATGGTCAGGAGGTATGCACCATATTTTTTTATTTAACAAAAGTCAATCCCTCATCAGTTACCTGGATAAACTGACAGTCTGTGGTTTGGACAGTCTCACAACAGCCTGGATAAGGAGATACTTATGTAACAGGAGCAACATGTGGTACTTTATAGTGTGTGTCTTAATAGGATATCCTTGTACTATCGGGTGTTCCACAGGGTTGGATATTGGGTCCATTACACTTTTTAATCCATATGGATGATGAAATGGACAATATTCTCTCTGCTGGAAGCACTTTAAATCTCTATGCTGATGACATGGTGCTTTACAAATCAATTAATGACTTCTCGAGTCTACAAATGGACATTGACTAACTGGGCCTGTTGAATCCTCAACAAGTGTAAGACCATGATGATATCAAGAAAAAATAAACCATTACGGCCTTCCAAACTTGTTCTGAATGCTACAACTCGGGACCAAGTTATTTCTTACAAATACCTTGGTGTGCTGCTCTCTTCAGGACTATCTTGCTCTGCACATATAGACGGTACTTGTGCTAAAACTAGGAAACTAATTGGCCTATTATATAGGAGTTTCTATAATTGTATAGATGCCACTAGTATGCTAGAGATGTACAATGTCCTAGTATGTCCGCATCTGGAATATGCTGCTCCTGTTTGGGAGCCATACCACATCGGAGATGTTGCGAAACTTGAGAAAGTCGAAAAGTTTGCTCTCAAAATGTGTATGAAACAGTGGCCCTGCAACTATCAGGACCTAGTAATCAAAATTGGAAGGCCATCTCTTGAGAATCGTAGAATATTCCTGAAGTGTACTCAAAATATGAAAGGCTAGCTGCTATCTCCTCAAGATGTATTCATTATCAAACTGAACAGGCAGAATAATCCAGGACCATACCCACTGTTGAATCAACTATATGCTAAGATGCAGGCATTCAAGTTTTATTTTGTGCCTGGCTCCGTCACCTTGTACCTCAAGAAGCTCAAGAGACTCCCATTCACTCATCACTTTCAAACACTCCATTGCACCTTTGTTCTTGTCATCATAACTCATAACCGGGTTCCTTAACATTAGCAGACTATGCTATTTGTGTATCCATTTTCATGAATAATTTAAAAACAAACAAAAAAAACCTAACACAATTCCCCTACTCTTGGTCCTCGTTGCCATCCTTGTGGAGAGGTAGTAGCAAACTCCTCTTCCAGTCAACTGGGCAACCTCACTCCTCATGACCATATTTCATCCATCAGGACCTGGTGTCTTTCCTCTCTTCAAACACTTCCTTACCGCTACTACTTCTTCCCAACTTACTTCATACCCAACCCATGTCCATCCACATCTCCTATCTCTGCTGGTACTATTTTCTCCTTTGCAGCCCTTCCCAGTGTTTTGTCATCACCTCATCTTCCTCCTCCACCACCCTCCCCTCTGATATTTCACAAACACTCAACACAAAGACTTGTGGTTATGATTTTAGAGCTCCATAGATTCTGCAAACTTAACTGTGTGAACTTGACATATAGCTCAAAAGATAGATCTTTGTGTGCTGTCTAAAAATATTGCATAGGCAATGGCATGAAAGTTACTTGCAGCTTATTAGTGGATGTACTTTTCTATGTCCACCATAACTACCAGATCTACTAATCATCTAAAAATCAAACATGTCCATGCTAATAATGTGAAGAACCTCCACTCATTTTTCACTCGCATTCCTCATCTTCGGAATTCACTCTCTGGTATAGACTTGAATCTTCCATTAACTATTATAAAATATCAACTAAACTTGTTATTTCTTAATCACTTCATTTCAAACTTTGATCCAAATAATCATGCTCTTATCATTTTCTATGTCCATGTAACAAATGCAATAATATACCATCCCTCCCTAACTTCCACCACTTAAATATGGCTACTTGATTTTGACTTGTAGACCATCAGTACTCTTTCTCCCTAATCATGGTCACCACTTATAATAATAATAATAATAATAATAATAATAATAATAATAATAATAATAATAATAATAATAATAATAATAATAATAATAATAATAATAATAATAATAATAATAATAATAATAATAATAATAATAATAATAATAATAATAATAATAAAATAATAATAATAATAATAATAATAATAATAATAATAATAATAATAATAATAATAATAATAATAATAATAATAATAATAATAATAATAATAATAATAATAATAATAATAATAATAATAATAATAATAATAATAATAACAATAACAACAACAATAATAACAACAATAATAACAATAATAATAACAATAATAATAACAATAATAATAAAATAATAATAATAATACTTCAAAATCTGCAAAGCTCCAAGAGTCGCGCGTGAACATTCCTGGTGCGCGTTAACAAGATTTTAGCGTTACGCCCTGTGACAAACACGTGGTGTACTGGAAGCGGGAAGAAGTGAACCTTTCTGAGATCTTTCTGAGATCTTTACAGTCTAACCCTCGTTAACTGAGCTGAGTTCTGAAAAAAAGATGGGAGATGTCGAACAGCATGAGGTGAGCGATTTTCTTGTGCTAGATAGGTTAAGTGCGTAGTATTCGACTAGGTAACCCCCTCACAAATAGCATTTTCAAAATCTTACAGCCTTGCGCGATGGTTCTTAACAATTACCCTAACATTCCCCCACCCTTTCTTTTCACTGCCTATGAAAACTGTTTAGCACCTAACCCCCACTCACTTAGTTGGGCACACCCCAACATTCTAAGGAGAACTGATCTGGTAGAATACTTCAAGTTGTTGAGTCGCAAGATATTTTGCTAATAAGATTGCTCAGCACATGATCATGTGATGGCAGCTCCTTTCTTTCCCTCCTCATTCTCACTGAGCTAGTATCACCATGTTCTTGGTATTGCCTGCAACGCTAGTGCTATTACACACCTTTCCTTTCTCTAGGAAGCCGCTGCATTAGACTAACTCCATCACTTCTGGCTTGTGTGGCTCACCCAAATCTATACTCATTAAATTGGAGGAAGAAGGGGGGAAAAGGTTTAGAATTCTCTGTTCTTTGCATCTGCTTGCACCTAAAACTCCAATAATTGCTATTTTCCCTTGGTGATCTGAGAAACATAAGAGGCAGCTGAGGTCATGTGAGCAAAATATTTGCTGTCAATATGGATCTTCTGGGTAGGGTTAGGGGCATACAAAATGCTACTGAAAATTGGGCTAACGCCAATAGAACCTGGGCGGAAGAGAATCATGGAAGGTTGTGTTTCTGGAATGTTTTTGGCGTTCTACTACAGGGAGCTTGTGTTTCCCCTGGTGCTTGATCAGCTGCTGTCACGAGGTCTTGGGGGAAAATGGAGGATCTAGTTCATGTGACTACTGTGAACTGCAGCCCTACCAACAGTACGAAACTTCTTTTTTTTAATGCGTGGTTTATCATGGTGATGTCAAAATGAAATTCCTTGCTGGTGTGGTGTAGGAATTCCTGGTGTGGTGTAGGCTGCATAGGAATTCCTGGCCTGGTGTGGTGTAGGCTGCATAGGAATTCCTGGCCTGGTGTGGTGTAGGCTGCATAGGAATTCCTAGCCTGGTGTGGTGTAGGCTGCATAGGAATTCCTAGCCTGGTGTGGTGTAGGCTTATAAGCACGTTTGATCAAGTACTGCACTGGACGGTTACTGCACTGGACGGACACACAGGGTACAGCCGGCAGGTGCACTGCAGAATGTATGATTTTCACATTAATTTTTTTTGCAAGCAAGGTGAAGAATATTGCCTAGCAACAATATCAGGTGATAGCTAATGAGTTTCCCCCCGTTGCTTGGCAACAAACCACATTTCGTGCTATAAGAAAGGAAGTAAAAAAGAAGTGAAGGTTTTCCTTTCAACTTGTTCTTCAACAGTTGATGACCATTTCCCACTGAATTTCAGGTTATTATACTGAGTCCACGAACAATCTGATGGATTTGGTTCTGTGCTGATGTCTGTTGACCTCATCCCATGGAGGAATTTGATAAATCTTGGTTGCTTAGCAACAGACTGTTGAAATGAAAAATAATGTCCTTTGCTTATATTAGACTTGGTTACATGAATTAGTTGTTCTAACCAGGCAACTTTTGGTTACCAACATTTACCATCTCATCAGGTCAAGGAATTTCTTCCCCTTGAAGCTGTCACTATGAAGTGGGTGGCCAACAAGGTAGGTGGACCAGGAGCAATGTCCCGACCACCAACCACGATCATGTCCATGCCGAGTAAGAGTCAACTTTGGATCTAGAACACGGGGACAAACACAGCACACACACATTAATTAATATATAATTGCACTACTACAAAATTATGGGATATACACATACACCAGCAACAGAGCTACCAGTAGTTGATTGACCAGGAGAACTAGCGTGACTGTATCCATGGCTAAGCTCACAATGAGCAGGAAGCATTTCCAGAGTCACTGACTCAGATGCTGGAGAAACTCTATGTTGTAGAATAAGCCTATCACTTGATGGCACAACCTAATCCCCAGGAAATTCCCAGGATTAATACCTGACTTTATGCTAGCTTTATGTACAACTGTTATGCTTGACCTAACCTCTATCATTACCTATCTCTGAAGAAGTGCAGCTGATCCTCACTGCCATCAAATGCTTCGCATGATGGTGTAGAGCTAAGGTTAACTACTGGATTGCAGGCAGCAGCACTTGTCGGAGCTATTGCCACATCACAGTCGACTCCATTGCTGCCAAGGTAAATGTACATACTATCTCCTGATCTTTACTGCTGTCGTTCTTGGAGCAGCCGAAATCATCTTGGAAAATCTAGTCAATACCTTATCTCTGCTAGAACGGATCGCCATAACTTTCCAAGATACCAGAAGTAAAGTTTGCCGTCATGGTTACCCATTCTTTATTTCTTTGTATTTGTGATAGAACAATGCTTTGGGCATGCTTGTGCGATATTTCAGGCTTTTCGCGTGGTTAATTTTTGACAATTAATTTAGCGGAGGGTGTTTCGTTTTACGGCATATGGCGCATGCGCCGGTGAGATGATTAAAGGGAGTACACTTGTCACCATTGTACAGATTTGCTTGCTAGGGGTAACGCTTGATCGTAAATATCCATACCCAACAGGAGCCCAGCACCTAAGTTGAAATGCGATGGAAGGGAAGGAGTTGGCTACCAATTGCAGCTACCAGTTGGTATTTATGTCCCTACCAACGATGGTGCTTGTTGTGCAGGGTTACAAGGTGTTCGTGGGAGGCCTGAGCCTGGATACCACCAACCAGAGCCTGAGTGATTATTTCTCTCAGTATGGAGAATTGACTGACTGTGTTGTGATGAGAGATGGAGCCACTAGGAGGTCTCGTGGCTTTGGGTTCGTCAAGTACATCACTACTCAGGATCGGGAGAGTTGTCTGAGTGGAAAGCCCCACATTGTGGATGGGAAGACGGTGAGGAAGGATGGTCGAGGTGGGGAGGAGAGAGGGAGGGAGGGACTGGAGAAGTGAGAGGAGGAGGGAGGAGTTTCTGTGATGGAAGGAGGTTGTGTAGTGTTCATATGTACACACACACAAGAAAACATGTTTTTATAGATCCTTTGGTGGCTTGAAAGGCAACAACTTGTGTCCATGTAGACCACAACCAGTTGGATGACCCTTTACCATTTATATTCATATACAGCTTGGCCCAGTACTGGCCATCACTCTAGACTACTTGCCAGTTTAGAGGGTGTGGCATTCATTAGTTTGTGGGTGGATCTGTGTCTCTTCCTCGCAGGATATGAACTTGATGTTATTATTATTTAATGCTCACCTATATCCTGTTTACCCTTTCTCTTCAGGTGGAGACCAAGAAGGCCGTGCCCAAGGAACAGAGTCACTCGAGTTCATCGCAAAATGTGAAGACGAGGAAGGTCTTTCTGGGAGGACTACCTCCTGAAGCAACAAAAGATGACATCATTTTAGCTTTTGAATCAAACGGGGGACTGCTGGACGCACAAATCATGACAGAGAAGTACAGCGAGAAGCCGCGAGGGTTCGGGTTCGCCATCTTCAAGGACTACTCGGACGTGGACCGTTTGCTTGAGCAGAAGCACTACCGAATTAAGGCAAGTGTTTCTAAATAAAGTGCACCCTCACTAACACGATTAGCCTGGGGCTTCAGCCCTCTCGGATTAGTGAAATGTGTGTTTCTCAGGCATGAATATCCTTACCTTTATTGTCGTCTTATTACAGGTTACTGCATGGTGGATGCTGGATGGAAGTAGAAGGCACAATGTGCAGCATATAATGGTTGTTAGGCTACTGCAATGAAAGACGTAGTGTGCTGAGCCATAGAAAAACTGCTTCTTTCAACTCCCAATCTCTTCCAGTCTTCCATAGTCTTCACTTCTCTGCTGCCTCCCATCTCTTTCAGTTTTCTTTTCTATGCTCTCTCAACTCATTGTCCTTATCTTTATGTCGAACATTTCTACTCCACACTGCTCAGACTAGCTTGTAGCTACTCCACACTGCTCAGACTAGCTTGTGGCTACTCCACACTGCTCAGACTAGCTTGTAGCTACTCCACATGCTCAGAATAGCTTGTAGCTACTCCACACTGCTCAGACTAGCTTGTAGCTACTCCACACTGCTCAGACTAGCTTGTAGCTACTCCACACTGCTCAGACTAGCTTGTAGCTACTCCACACTGCTCAGACTAGCTTGTGGCTACTCCACACTGCTCAGACTAGCTTGTAGCTACTCCACACTGCTCAGACAAGCTTGTAGCTACTCCACACTGCTCAGACTAGCTTGTAGCTACTCCACACTGCTCAGACTAGCTTGTGGCTACTCCACACTGCTCAGACTAGCTTGTAGCTACTCCACACTGCTCAGACTAGCTTGTGGCTACTCCACACTGCTCAGACTAGCTTGTAACTACTCCACACTGCTCAGACTAGCTTGTAGCTACTCCACACTGCTCAGACAAGCTTGTAGCTACTCCACACTGCTCAGACTAGCTTGTAGCTACTCCACACTGCTCAGACTAGCTTGTGGCTACTCCACACTGCTCAGACCAGCTTGTAGCTACTCCACACTGCTCAGACCAGCTTGTAGCTACTCCACACTGCTCAGACAAGCTTGTAGCTACTCCACACTGCTCAGACCAGCTTATAGCTACTCCACACTGCTCAGACCAGCTTGTAGCTACTCCACACTGCTCAGACCAGCTTGTGGCTACTCCACACTGCTCAGACCAGCTTGTGGCTACTCCACACTGCTCAGACCAGCTTGTGGCTACTCCACACTGCTCAGACCAGCTTGTGGCTACTCCACACTGCTCAGACTAGCTTGTAGCTACTCCACACTGCTCAGACTAGCTTGTAGCTACTCCACACTGCTCAGACTAGCTTGTAGCTACTCCACACTGCTCAGACTAGCTTGTAGCTACTCCACATGCTCAGACTAGCTTGTAGCTACTCCACACTGCTCAGACCAGCTTGTAGCTACTCCACACTGCTCAGACCAGCTTGTAGCTACTCCACACTGCTCAGACCAGCTTGTAGCTACTCCACACTGCTCAGACAAGCTTGTAGCTACTCCACACTGCTCAGACTAGCTTGTAGCTACTCCACACTGCTCAGACTAGCTTGTGGCTACTCCACACTGCTCAGACTAGCTTGTAGCTACTCCACACTGCTCAGACAAGCTTGTAGCTACTCCACACTGCTCAGACTAGCTTGTAGCTACTCCACTCCACACTGCTCAGACTAGCTTGTGGCTACTCCACACTGCTCAGACAAGCTTGTAGCTACTCCACACTGCTCAGATTAGCTTGTAGCTACTCCACACTGCTCGGGCTAGCTTGTAGCTACTCCACACTGCTCAGACAAGCTTGTAGCTACTCCACACTGCTCAGACTAGCTTGTGGCTACTCCACACTGCTCAGACTAGCTTGTGGCTACTCCACACTGCTCAGACAAGCTTGTAGCTACTCCACACTGCTCAGATTAGCTTGTAGCTACTCCACACTGCTCAGACAAGCTCGTAGCTACTCCACACTGCTCAGACTAGCTTGTAGCTACTCCACACTGCTCAGACTAGCTTGTAGCTACTCCTTCTGATCGACATTACTAGCTTGTAGCTACTCCTTCTGATCGACATTCTGCTCGATTGTTGTGCTCTTTTTGAGTCCCTTTCTCCACGAGAGCCATTTTGCAGCAGCTGCCTGAAAAGGTGCTCATGCGCGTATTCTTATGATTATTGCAATAAGTGCAATAATGATATTCTGATTTGCGAGGTTCGTATTGAAGGGGTCTTAGATAAGTAGGGATCTACTGAAGTTCCCATCTTTTGTTAGTATGATGTGTGCATTATTGTTATGTGCGATGACCTCTCCGGCTGTCCAGTTGGGGTGTGGCACAATGGGTGGGATGGGTCATTCCATATGAAATCAACCCCCCCCCCCCCCCCAAAAAAAAATCCAGGGTCATTTTCTCAGAATTGGTTCATACTCATCCTACAAGTTCCTATGTATGAGATATGTTGCCATGCAAAAAAAAATCGCCAAACTCTCAACTGTTCCTGAGATATGGCCCCCGCGACCGTCGCGTCACACTGCCATGAGACTAAAGTTACCATTTCCCCCTAAATATTATGGTTTCAGGTTTAAAAACTACATCCAGTAGCTAAAATTGCGCCAGGAGTCCATTTCTGGCATCAGAATTGGCCTAACTGCCGTAGTTATTTGAGTAATAAAGGATTTCCTGTTTTTGAGTTTCCTGATTTTGACCGACTGATTCACCGGGTTGGCATATCACAATCATATTCTACTTTTGCATGTTGCTTCAGGCATCTCTGGGATACATCTATGCACAATATCAACTTGGGTTTATGCCATCTTCCCTGTGAAATGCTGGTCACAAGAATGTGCGATTTCACATGCGCACAAATGGGAATCTCCACATTCTTCGATTCTTTCTTGTTCTTTTTAGGCATTGTCATTGCCAAAGATCTTATGTGCCAAATTTGGTCGAAATTGGTCCAGCGGTTTGGGCCAGTTACGGCAGCTGGTATGCATAAGGTGTGCGTTTGTCAGTCACACCAAAATGCCAAACTACTGACCAGTGTCATCCCCGGCAAACCATATTACTCAGACCTGCTGGAAAAGAATGTATGCTCAGTGGAAAATCGTGAGTGCATGCTGTTGTTGTGTGATAATTGTCCCTGTGGTCTCACATTGTACTTGTCGGACACTTTCTCGGAGGACTATGACATGGACGATGAGATATCGTACAAGCAGTGGGTTTCAGTTGACAGTAAAGCCATGCTGCTACTGGATGTAGTTTTTAAACCCGAAATCATAATATTTAGGGGAAATGGTAACTTTGGTCTCATGGCAGTGTGACGCGACGGTCGCGGGGGCCAAAATTGGGTGGGGCCGTATCTCAGGAACGGTTGAGAGTTGGGCGATTTTTTTTTGCATGGCAACATATCTCATACATAGGAACTTGTAGGATGAGTATGAACCAATTCTGAGAATATGACCCCGAAACCCCTGGGTTGAGTTGATATGGAATGACCCGGGTGTGAGTGGCCCTCTTTAAGTACATATGCACAAATCAATTTTGAAATGATTTTTGGTGGCATTAAATTTGACTGTTCCTGGCCTAACATCCAAATTAGATCCCTTCCAATAAGAAGCTAACCCCAGCAGCATCTGTGTTGCCTGGCCTAGCTGCACAAAAATGAAAGAAAGTTTGTACATTGCATGCAATTCTGTGTGTGACTGTCACCCCTTCCCAATGTTGTCATGGAAACCAACACCATGACATCACTGTTGTTACATTGCCCACAGACATGAATCAGTTTGTGTGCTTGTGTGAACGAAATAAAAATAAACATTTTTAAAAATAATGGCTTGCTTAAATCTTGCCTGCACTTGAACCAAGGAACAGTTCATTAATCATTGTAATGTCAGTGGGAAGGGTCTGTATCATGTGACATGATTTTATTAGCTTGTGCATTGTCTTAGCTTGATTGCACTGCCTCATGGCCAAGTGTCTCCTGCCTGGAGGGCATTGTCTTAGATTGATTGCACTGCCTCACGGCCAAGTGTCTCCTGTCTGGAGCCTGTGCCATGATAGCTGGTAATTATTGTGGGGCAATATTTTTTAGGGATTTTATAGTTAAAAAGGAAACCCTGAGTTTCTACCCATGATGTTGCTGAAATATTGCGAGCCATCCCTTAGAGTGTCCATTAAGGGGGATGTAACCCATTTTTTTTTGACAAAAAGAGGTTTTTGTGTTTTGTTGCTTATATAATTGCACAACATCTGTACAAGCTGTCTTTCAAATATGAAGCAATTTGGATGATCCATTGTTGAGTTATGGTGGATTTTATCTTCATGAGTAAGACCAGTGAAGGGGGGGAGGAGACATCAAAGGGAATTTTTTTATATCAACTTTCTAATTCCATAACTTTTCTCCCCTTTCTTCTATACAGTTAATTTTTTTATCAAAGTGTTGCTTCTTCTGTGTGCTTTAAAATGATATGTTGAATGACTCTATAGGACCAGTATCTTAGAAGATACATGCAGAAACATCCAGGTCCCTCAAAACCTGTACCCTAATTACTGGAACAACTCTAGCTCCATGCCTGTGGCTTGTCACAAGCTCAAACTTGGTTGAGTGGTTTCCTTATGCTCTGAAGCGTGTAATGGGCAGACTATATTTGGTATGCGCTATACACAGCAAGAGTTAGCGCCTGCCGTATGTGTAAAATAGGGATTTTCCCAGAATAGGGATTTTCCCAGGGAAAATCCTAATCTAATCAACACGGCACACTCTAACTTTAGCTAGGTATAGCGCATGCCAAATATGGTCTGCCCAATACACGCTTCAGAGCATAAGGAAACCACTCAACCAAGTTTGAGCTTGTGAAAAGCCACAGGCTTGGAGCTAGAGTTGTTCCAGTAATTAGGGTACAGGTTTGAGGGACCTGGATGTTTCTGCATGTATCTTCTAAGATAATGGTCCTATGCAGTCATTCAACATATCATTTTAAAGCACACAGAATAAGCAACACTTTGATAACAAAATTAACTGCATAGAGGTAAGGGGGAAAAAGTTATGGCATTAGAAAGTTGATATAAATTTATAGTATTGAGGAAGGTGTGTGTCTGTGGTCCAATAAATTACCCATACTAAAAGGTGATTTTCCTGATAATGTGGATTTTCGGTCTTAGGAACACCTGTATCTTTGTGAAAATTTTAGGAAAAATACTTCATTATATATCATCATGTAGCCCTTTCTTTCCTCTATCTTTTAAGTCAAAAGATTGTGCAGAAAACTACTCATGGTTATCACTGTACAAGTGGCTCTGTAGTGTATGCCTGGCATATGAATTATTACTAGTGACACAAACCCTTCAAACAGCTTTTGCTCCACTTAAAAGATAGAGGAAAGAAAGGGCTCCACAATGATATATAATGAAGTATTTTTCCTAAAATTTTCACAAAGATACAGGTGTTCCTAAGACCGAAAATCCACATTATCAGGAAAATCACCTTTTAGTATGGGTAATTTCATTACCACAGAGCTAGTAATTAGGGTACAGGTTTTGAGGGACCTGAATGTTTCTGCATGTATCTTCTAAGATACTGGTCCTATAGAGTCATTCAACATATCATTTTAAAGCACACAGAAGAAGCAACACTTTGATAACAAAAATAACTGTATAGAAGTTAGGGGGGAAAGTTATGGGATTAGAAAGTTGATTAAAAAAATCCCTTTGATGTCTCCTCCCCCCCTTCACTGGTCTTACTCATGAAGATAAAATCCACCATAACTCAAACAATGGATCATCCAAATTGCTTCATATTTGAAAGACAGCTTGTATAGATGTTGTGCAATTATATAAGCAACAAAACACAAAAACCTCTTTTTGTCAAAAAAAAATGGGTTCCATCCCCCTTAAGGGTCTGTGTTTGACTTGATGGAGTAACTTGATAACCATGCCCACATATGAACACTAGCGTCTGTCTCTTGGGCAATGACTCCTTGAATTAGCTAGCTAGCGATTTCTTTCCCCATGGCCTGTTTCCCTACTTTAAGGCTCATAAAGACAGCGTGCCAGTCTAGTACCTGTAACTAGGCAACGAATCACTCCACCTCATCGTAAAAATGGAGAACAGATTGAAGATATCTTTGAGAATGTGAACCAACTATACGTCATGACTTCAGCACCGCCTGAACCAACTATACGTCATGACTTCAGCACCGCCTGAACCAACTATACGTCATGACTTCAGCACCACCTGAACCAACTATACGTCATGACTTCAGCACCGCCTGAACCAACTATACGTCATGACTTCAGCACCGCCTGAACCAACTATACGTCATGACTTCAGCACCACCTGAACCAACTATACGTCATGACTTCAGCACCACCTGAACCAACTATACGTCATGACTTCAGCACCACCTGAACCAACTATACGTCATGACTTCAGCACCACCTGGACCAACTATACGTCTTGACTTCAGCACCACCTGAACCAACTATACGTCATGACTTCAGCACCACCTGAACCAACTATACGTCATGACTTCAGCACCACCTGGACCAACTATACGTCATGACTTCAGCACCACCTGAACCAACTATACGTCATGACTTCAGCACCACCTGAACCAACTATACGTCATGACTTCAGCACCACCTGAACCAACTATACGTCATGACTTCAGCACCACCTGAACCAACTATATGTCATGACTTCAGCACCACCTGAACCAACTATACGTCATGACTTCAGCACTACCTGAACCAACTATACGTCATGACTTCAGCAGCACCTGAACCAACTATACGTCATGACTTCAGCACCACCTGAACCAACTATACGTCATGACTTCAGCACCACCTGAACCAGACTATATGTCATGACTTCAGCACCGTCTGAACCAACTATACGTCATGACTTCAGCACCGTCTGAACCAGACTATATGTCATGACTTCAGCACCACCTGAACCAACTATACGTCATGACTTCAGCACCACCTGAACCAACTATACGTCATGACTTCAGCACCACCTGGACCAACTATACATCATGACTTCAGCACCACCTGGACCAACTATACGTCATGACTTCAGCACCACCTGGACCAACTATACGTCATGACTTCAGCACCACCTGGACCAACTATACATCATGACTTCAGCACCACCTGGACCAACTATACGTCATGACTTCAGCACCACCTGGACCAACTATACGTCATGACTTCAGCACCACCTGGACCAACTATACGTCATGACTTCAGCACCACCTGAACCAACTATACGTCATGACTTCAGCACCACCTGAACCAACTATAGTCATGACTTCAGCACCACCTGAACCAGACTATATGTCATGACTTCAGCACCGTCTGAACCAACTATACGTCATGACTTCAGCACCGTCTGAACCAGACTATATGTCATGACTTCAGCACCACCTGAACCAACTATACGTCATGACTTCAGCACCACCTGGACCAACTATACATCATGACTTCAGCACCACCTGGACCAACTATACGTCATGACTTCAGCACCACCTGGACCAACTATACGTCATGACTTCAGCACCACCTGGACCAACTATACGTCATGACTTCAGCACCACCTGGACCAACTATACGTCATGACTTCAGCACCACCTGGACCAACTATACGTCATGACTTCAGCACCACCTGAACCAACTATACGTCATGACTTCAGCACCACCTGAACCAACTATATGTCATGACTTCAGTACCACCTGGACCAACTATATGTCATGACTTCAGCACCACCTGAACCAACTATACGTCGTGACTTCAGCACCACCTGAACCAACTATACGTCGTGACTTCAGCACCACCTGAACCAACTATACGTCATGACTTCAGCACCACCTGAACCAACTATACGTCATGACTTCAGCACCACCTGAACCAACTATACGTCATGACTTCAGCACCACCTGAACCAACTATACGTCATGACTTCAGCACCACCTGAACCAACTATATGTCATGACTTCAGCACCACCTGAACCAACTATATGTCATGACTTCAGCACCACCTGGACCAACTATACGTCATGACTTCAGTACCACCTGGACCAACTATACGTCATGACTTCAGCACCACCTGAACCAACTATACGTCATGACTTCAGCACCACCTGAACCAACTATACGTCATGACTTCAGCACCACCTGAACCAACTATACGTCATGACTTCAGCACCACCTGAACCAGCTATACGTCATGACTTCAGCACCACCTGAACCAACTATACGTCATGACTTCAGCACCACCTGAACCAACTATACGTCATGACTTCAGCACCACCTGAACCAACTATACGTCATGACTTCAGCACCACCTGAACCAACTGTACGTCATGACTTCAGCTGTGCCACAGCAAAAAGATCGTTCTAATTGCCAGTCTCTAGCGAGCCCTGCAGTTCTTGTCTGGATCCTAAATTTCCATATAGGCATGGTAGTCTCAAGCCAAGGCCTCGACTTCGAAAGAATTCACCATTGCCAAATTCCGTTTTCAGCCCAAATTGAAAAGAGGTGCAGTTATCAAACACAAGCATATTTAGCAGCTCATTATTAAAACACGATTTTCCCTCACAAACTTGTTTGGTTATTGAAATCAACGAAAATATTGTCCCACGAAAATTATCCACTATACGGTGCGTTCTAACTGGTGTTATTCCTGAAAAGTTGTTGCTCTTTGCTCCGCCCCCAAGCGGCAGCAACAATTCTGTGGTCAGCCTGCTAATTATACTCACCTCTTGGCCATGCCCAACTAATTATACATCGGAGTTGACCACATCCTTTGCAGGACCGGGATGTGGAGGTAAAGAGAGCAGTGTCTAAAGATGCTATGGTACGGACTGACAACCGATCGTGGCGTGGCAACGATGCACCTTATGGTGGACACGCCCAGGAACCATATGGTGGACGCTTCCAAGGAGGTGGGCATTATGGTTGTGTTTTATATCCTGTGCATTATATATGGAGAAAGTGGTCATGTAGAATGAGTGTGTTTTATATAGAATGTGCTGTGGCTATGTAGGATAAGGTGTGGCTTCATAGAATAGGGTGTGGCTGCATAGAATAGGGTGTGGCTGCGTAGAATAGGGTGTGGCTGCGTAGAACAGGGTGTGGCTACATAGAACAGGGTGTGGCTACATAGAATAGGGTGTGGCTACATAGAATAAGGTGTGGCTGCGTAGAATAGGGTATGGCTGTGTGGGCTATGTAGAATAGGGTGTGGCTATGTTGGAAAGGGTGTGGTTTCACTATTCATGATTGTTTTCTAGCTAGGGAAGAAAGATTTATGAATATAATGCTCTAAATTGTACAATGACATTGCCTCACTGCTCGTAATATGAAGATTCTCCGTGTATATAATAGAGATGTGTGTGCATGGACACTTGAGTGCTTGTAAGCTGAAGATGTCCGTGAGTGGGTTCATCTTTGTTAGAGGGTGTTCATCTCCACAGCTTACGAATATCCTCGCTACCCTGGAGGTGGGAGAGGGGGCTACATGGGAGGAGGAGGAGGGGCCGGTGCCTACTATGAGTCGGAACGCATGCCTCCTCTCACTACTACTACTGGCTACCCATCTTCAGGAGGCTATGGACCTGCTCCCGGTGCTGCAGGTGTTTACACCAGACCATACCAACCGTAAGACACTTGTGATTTGTCAGGATGTGCCCATGTGTTGATGTAGTGGTTGCCAACATGTGTTGATATGTAGTGGTTGCCAGCCATGTGTTGATATGTAGTGGTTGCCAGCCATGTGTTGATATGTAGTGGTTGTCAACATGTGTTGATATGCGGTGGTTGTCAACCATGTGTTGATATGCGGTGGTTGTCAACCATGTGTTGATATGTAGTGGTTGCCAGCCATGTGTTGATATGTAGTGGTTGTCAACATGTGTTGATATGTAGTGGTTGCCAGCATGTGTTGATGTAGTGGTTGTCAACATGTGTTGATATGTAGTGGTTGCCAGGCATGTGTTGATATGTAGTGGTTGTCAACCATGTGTTGATATGTAGTGGTTGTCAGGCATGTGTTGATATGTAGTGGTTGCCAGCATGTGTTGATATGTAGTGGTTGTCAACCATGTGTTGATATGTAGTGGTTGTCAACTATGTGTTGATATGTAGTGGTTGTCAACATGTGTTGATATGTAGTGGTTGTCAACCATGTGTTGATATGTAGTGGTTGTCAACATGTGTTGATATGTAGTGGTTGTCAACCATGTGTTGATATGTAGTGGTTGCCAGCCATGTGTTGATATGTAGTGGTTGTCAACATGTGTTGATATGCAGTGGTTGTCAACCATGTGTTGATATGTAGTGGTTGTCAGGCATGTGTTGATATGTAGTGGTTGTCAACATGTGTTGATAGTAGTGGTTGTCAACCATGTGTTGATATGTAGTGGTTGTCAACATGTGTTGATTGTAGTGGTTGCCAGCCATGTGTTGATATGTAGTGGTTGTCAGGCATGTGTTGATAAGTAGTGGTTGCCAGCCATGTGTTGATTGCCAGCCATGTGTTGATAGTAGTGGTTGTCAACATGTGTTGATATGTAGTGGTTGTCAACATGTGTTGATATGTAGTGGTTGTCAACCATGTGTTGATATGCGGTGGTTGTCAACCATGTGTTGATATGTAGTGGTTGTCAACATGTGTTGATATGTAGTGGTTGTCAACCATGTGTTGATATGTAGTGGTTGCCAGGCATGTGTTGATAGTAGTGGTTGTCAGCCATGTGTTGATATGCAGTGGTTGTCAACCATGTGTTGATATGTAGTGGTTGCCATGTGTTGATAAGTAATTGTTGCCAGCCATGTGTTGATATGTAGTGGTTGTCAACATGTGTTGATATGCAGTGGTTGTCAACCATGTGTTGATAGTAGTGGTTGTCAACCATGTGTTGATAAGTAGTGGTTGCCAGCCATGTGTTGATAGTAGTGGTTGTCAACCATGTTGCCAGCCATGTGTTGATATGTAGTGGTTGTCAACATGTGTTGATATGCAGTGGTTGTCAACCATGTGTTGATAGTAGTGGTTGTCAACCATGTGTTGATAAGTAGTGGTTGCCAGCCATGTGTTGATAGTAGTGGTTGTCAACCATGTTGCCAGCCATGTGTTGATATGTAGTGGTTGTCAACCATGTTGCCAGCCATGTGTTGATATGTAGTGGTTGTCAACCATGTGTTGATAGTAGTGGTTGTTGACCAACTGGCCTAGATTTATCAACAACTTATTAATATTTTATGGTATTTACTCACAAGAACAAAAATGTGATGGGCTTAGGAAAAATAAAATGTTCAAGTTATTAACAATATTCAATCAATTGGTCATTGTAATAGTAATTTTAGGTTACTATGGAAATCAAAAGGAAGTTCCTGCACACCCGGTATTTTTATTCCGTGGATAAGGTAGCTTTGTATGGTTTTTCTTTTAGTAATTATTATTTTTACTCTCTGATTTGATGGAAGGCATACCTCAGCCATTTTCCACCTCCAGTATCCATGGAAGGTCTCCCTCCCACTTTAGACAAAGGTCAGTCCTTCAGTGCTTGCCAGAAAAGCTACAACTCTGCATGTGAATGTCACATGCTCAGTCATCTGGCGCTACTGACCAGACGGCTGCAAACCTTTCTCGCCAATCACACCTACAACCTTAAAAATAATATATATTGACATATTGACCCAAAAAACTTTGACCTGTACTGGTGCTCGCTCTGCTTACAATTACCACGAGGTACAGAGTTCAGGGCAGAATAAACTACGTCTCCATTGCGTTGACCTCATGTAAATAAACAAGTGTGTCGACCCTCTGTGTGTGTGTGAAATGTGAAATTAGTTTTTAACAGCTTTCCTTTAAATTCTAACGTATTTTTAAATTCCATGGGAGGGGCTTTGTGGCTGTGACCTGTCCAGAACCAAAGCATTTGAGCAGCAAGTCAGCTTTGTGGATCCCCAGAGCTAATCCAGTATCCAGCGAGCGGCCAGTGAGCTGTGCTGATGTAGAGAGCTACTGCAGTCAGTGGCCAGTGAGCTGTGCTGATGTAGAGAGCTACTGCAGTCAAGTGGCCAGTGAGCTGTGCTGATGTAGAGAGCTACTGCAGTCAGTGGCCAGTGAGCTGTGCTGATGTAGAGAGCTACTGCAGTCAAGTATCCAGTGAGCTGTGCTGATGTAGAGAGCTACTGCAGTCAAGTAGCCAGTGAGCTGTGCTGATGTAGAGAGCTACTGCAGTCAAGTAGCCGGTGAGCTGTGCTGATGTAGAGAGCTACTGCAGTCAAGTGGCCAGTGAGCTGTGCTGATGTAGAGAGCTACTGCAGTCAAGTGGCCAGTGAGCTGTGCTGATGTAAAGAGCTACTGCAGTCAAGTAGCCAGTGAGCTGTGCTGATGTAGAGAGCTACTGCAGTCAAGTGGCCAGTGAGCTGTGCTGATGTAAAGAGCTACTGCAGTCAAGTAGCCAGTGAGCTGTGCTGATGTAGAGAGCTACTGCAGTCAAGTGGCCAGTGAGCTGTGCTGATGTAGAGAGCTACTGCAGTCAAGTGGCCAGTGAGCTGTGCTGATGTAGAGAGCTACTGCAGTCAAGTAGCCAGTGAGCTGTGCTGATGTAGAGAGCTGCTGCAGTCAAGTGGCCAGTGAGCTGTGCTGATGTAGAGAGCTACTGCAGTCAAGTGGCCAGTGAGCTGTGCTGATGTAGAGAGCTACTGCAGTCAAGTAGCCAGTGAGCTGTGCTGATGTAGAGAGCTACTGCAGTCAAGTAGCCAGTGAGCTGTGCTGATGTAGAGACTACTGCAGTCAAGCTGTTCTCTATCTATAGCGTTCCCAGGAGCTGGTTCAACCGAGGGAGAGGTCAGCGAGGGCGATAATTGAATGTTCATTTCAATTGTGCAGATGTCGAGAGTGACCCAGATAGTGATCCCAATGATTTTTCTGTAGCAGTTTCGATGTGTACAGCTGCTCCAATGGCTCCTTGGATGCTGTGATGTTGAGGGCTGCGGTCAAGCATGCGAGGGGGGAAAGGAAATGGAAGAGAAATTAAATTGATTTTTAAAAAAATACATTTTCATTGGTGTTAATTTTTGGTGGCGGGGGCTTTGAGTGGCCGTTCTAAATAACTTAAAGTTTATTTTGGCTTGTGCTGTAGTGCACAGCTACTCTTAAAGTAACATATCTTTGCACCTGTTCATGAGCTATGGACCTGATTTATATACCAAAATGTAGGCAGTGCAGTTGCTTTAGTTTTTGTTTTGGCCATAATGTTTATATTTTGGAAGTGCAGGTTGGAATGTGAAGAAAGGTCAGTGCCGCCAAGTAAACAACTTAACAGCATCAATTTGAATGATGATGAGCTATTAACACCCCTAACCCCAGCCCTAGGCCTGCAGCTATATTTTGAAGTAGACTATGTCATGTGAAGGCGTCTAAAATTATAAATACACACTAAAAAAAAACTTCTGGTTTGGACTTTGGAGCTCCATAGATTTTGCACACTTTACTGGTTATACCTGTTTGTATTCCAGATTGGAATTCCAGATTGGAAAGTGCTGCTTTGTTATCTGTGGCTAGAGGAAGCCCAACTCTACGATACGAACGTATTGTTAGGTGCTAAACCGCAACTAAAAATGGGGGGGGGGGGGGATTTCAACGCATTTTCCCCCTTCCTGTATCCCACACTTTAAATGCAACTTTTTTTAAATTATCACAAAAGAGAACACAGAGAGAGATCATCTTTTAAGTTAAGGCATGTCCGCACTGGGACCACTATTGACCTAGATCTGATCTTGATAAGTGGGATCTAGATCTGATCTGGATAAATCCTGTCCCACTGCAAAAATGAACAACCACAATTAAAAGCATTTAAAAGCATTTTACACCTCCAAGCAGCTGCGTGTCACATGAAATGACAGCTGGTATCGCTTACATGACTGCTGCTAGTGTACTTGTACTTGAAGATGGATATGTCCTGGCTCTGTGTGTTCTTTCTATATTATATCACCACTGTGCTTCCCTCACTATTTGCAGGTACATGATGCACGTGTTTTTGCTAATTCGGCATTTTATAGAAATGCATGCAATGGGTCTTTGTTTCCCAACTGGACAAAACTCTTCAATGACGTTGAAGTGCCACTTGTTGTTCTGGGTGATCCAGCATATCCACTTCTACCATGGCTGATGAAACCCTACTTGGAGACATCCAGTACACCAGAAGAACTGAACTTTAATTATAGGCAAAGCAGGGCAAGGATGGTGGTGGAGAATGCTTTTGGTCGGTTAAAGGGCCGATGGCGATGTCTACTGAAGAGAATAGACTCGAACTTGGCCAATGTACCAAGCATTGTTAGTTCATGCATAGTATTGCACAACGTGTGAGATCTATGGTGATCATTGTCAAGATAACTGGCTCAATCGGGAAGGCAGTGCAAGTGGAAGTGTATCAACCACAGCAGCAAGCAGTGGCACAGCTACAGCCATCAGAGACAAACTGTACTACTAACAATTAGCAGATCAGAATGGTTTATCATAGTATATAAATAAAATTGAATAACACAATAATAAGCTATGGTGAAGGTGAATAGTGGTGAGGGAAGTTAGATGAAAAATAAGTTGGTGGTGGTGGTTGAGATGGGAAAAGTGCAAGGGGAAAGGGTGGGTGGGGGGGAAGAGAAGTGTGGAAACTATTAAGAGGGTACGTGGATGGTGGAGGATAATACTGCTGAACATGGCCATCATGCGTTCCTCGTGCTTCTCTTCCCTTTCCCTCCTCTTCGCCTCTAGTGCTAGCTCCTTCGCTTGCAGTTCTGCTTCCCTCTCTGCAGCACGCTCCTCCCTCTCAGCTGCACGCTTCTCTGCCGGTTGGAAGATTGCAGCAAGCTCCCTCAGCCCACTGTCTTCATGCCGGCGTTTTTGTCCTACCGGTTTAAAAGGAATAGTTAACACTGTATTGTACAAACTTCTAAATACAAACCTTTCTTTCGAGCCGTCACTGCCTCTCTTCTGTGCTGAGAACTCAAGGTACCTAATTAAATTCATCATTAATATTGTAAAACAGCGAGCAAAACCCAAAAGCTTATAGCTAAACCAGCCAGCCAGCAAAACCCAAAAGCTTAAAATGCTTATAGATATACGGTCAAAACCAAAAAGCTTACCTTCCTATACCTCTGGGTGAGGTTCTTTACTTTCGTTTTACATTGTTGCCACGTCCGCTCGTGTCCCAGGTCTTTCATGGCTTGGACAATACGCTGGTACACCGACCTGTTCCTGGCCACGCCATCTAACTGAGCCTCATCCCCCCAGATTCCTACCAAAGCCTTCGTCTCCTCCAAGTCCTTCGTCTCCTCCAAGTAAGTCCAACCAGCTGCCATAACTCTTTCGTATCGCTAGCCGCGTTTTTGTCACGTGAGAATGCCACACCCATCATATATTTCACTCGGATAGGACCTTATAGCGATCGGATCTACCTACCCCGGGTGGACCAGTCGGATCGCGATCGGATCGTACCCGGGAAAATGTGAGTGCGGACAGGATTTATATCGATCGGATGTAGATCGTTGGTATAGTGCGGACAGGCCTTAATAGATCAACTTCATACAGTGAAGTGTGTAGAATCTATGGAGCTCCAAAGTCCTAACCACAAATCACTTTCCAGACATGGTCAGCACTCCCCCCCCCCCCCCCTTAGTGTCTATGTGTGATGAAGATGTCTGAATTAGTCTGTGACTATTTGGATTCCTATGAAATTACAGAAGCTGTCAGAGTCTAGGTGATGTGTCTTATTGCATGTTTTCACTTCTCACCTTGTGTAGAGGTGGCTATGGACAGGGCTACGAGATGAATTCATTGTACGGAGGTATGTACGGCCAGCCACCTGCTGGACCCCTCATAGGGACCTACAACCAGACCCCCTCAAGCTATGGCCCGGCCCGAGACAAGCCTCAAACTCAGGCGTACCATCCATACAGCCGTCGCTAGGTGAGTGATAGATAGCACAGAGTCCATGCAGTGACGAGGACAAAAAGATCTTGTGCTATTTGTAAGCCTCAAATTAGTCCGGGCAAAGATAGTTTCGTTGCTCGAGTAGGGGAATAATTTGACCTGGTGCCATCTCTGGAGAAGCTGTTCAGAGGTGCAGGTCAAAGACCTGTTAAGAGTTAGGGTGGAATGATTTGACTTAGCGCCATCTCTGGAGAAGCTATGTGTTAGACAAGGTATGAGGAACTTTTGACTATCCAGGAAGCAGGTCTAATTAACGCCTGGTCAAATTGTGCCCCTTTATTGTATCGTGTTGTATGCACTTGCCAGATATTTTTGTTCGCATCTCTAGGATCTTCTCTATTTGTTGTTGTCGTATTTTTCTCCCCTCAGGACGTGCGTGCGTAATGTTAGGTGTAGGCGTAGACATGCAGGATGGGTTGAGTCAGCTCAGGTGTAGCCAAAGTGCAGGATCTCGTAGCTGGCACGGCCACTATCTTCATATGTCTCTAGTTCTCTCTCTACCTTCCCCACCAAACTCCACTTTATATCTGTACTCGCTGACCTTAACCTTACCTACTTGCTGTGTGTATGTATGTTCTGCTCTAAATGTTTTTATTATTATTATTTTTTACTTTTGTTTATTATTAATAATGTACGTATAATTTGGTGGGACCTCCTCTGGTTCTGTATATATAACACACCATGCATGCACACATATTCACAACATGCTAGTTGATGTTGGCTTAGTCCAAGCTTTGATTTGCTGTTTATCACATTATTTCCCCCCTTCTCTACGACACATATGATGATGTCACTGTGCGATGTTGCTTAGAGATGAGTGTTAGCTGAGGGACTAACCCAATGACCGTGCTCTCACAGGAACCTTAGAGCTTCCTGTGCCGGGTATTGCCTGGCCCTGTGCGTTGCTAAGAGTGCGGCCCTCTGTGAAGTGCTCATCAAGAGCTTGGGTGGAGATGCTTCAGGGTTCTAGTGGCTGCCTCGATTTAATGCTACATGTTGTTAGGTATTGTGTTGTACAGCAGCAATGCGTGGCCCGCAGCTAAGCCTGTAGGCTAGCAAGGACATGGATAAAGTATAGGATGACGGCCCGCAGCTAAGCCTGTAGGCTAGCAAGGACATGGATAAAGTGTAGGATGACATCCAAGCAAGCTTGAGGTAGTAGAAGAGGCTTCTAGCTCCAGGTGATAGTTTCTATAGGTAGGTTATATATGTATAATTATACTCGTACATATAATTAGGATGATGCAATGCTGTGTGCAACCATGTGTATATATTATTTATTAGCAACCCAAATTAGGTGCGTGTGTTTAATTGTCAGTTTGTTTTGTCTGCCCCAATATTGGTTGAGACCGTTTTTTCCTCTTAGTTTTTCTTCTCCTGGTGGAGGAAGTGAAGTCACAAATGGTTGTAATTCTTAAGATGTTCTCACTTTTGGGAAGAGATTTAAATAAAATGCTTAATGCTTAATTTTGAAGTCAATTTTCTGGTTGATTTTTGTGTGTGCAATTGCGTTTGTGAGAATTTTTCTCTTTTCTGATATTAGGGCAATGAGAACTGACAGTTCTTTGTCGGTTCTTTGTCGGATAACAAGAAAATGTCCATTGGCAATACATCTGAACTTCAGTGCCATAATTCCCTCCACTCGTGTATCCAGCCTCGAGGGTTATTTGTGAACAATTTGAGGATATCATTATAGAATGGCTGACCTTTATACTTTCTGAAAACTTGCTTGGATATCGTGTGCTGTCTATTTTTTGTTTATTGTTAAAGAACAAAGGAGAGTGCCATGTATGCGATGCTGTGTCTCTACTTCTGTGAAAAGGTCCTGCCTATGTACCATTTTATGTGGAGATGGAGTGGAATGTCATTAGGAACAGGAAGTCATAATTGGGTGTGGCTAGTTCTAAATTGCACCGACTGTGGGTATTCTCTCACTTTACGAACATAAATGTACGTGGTTCTCAAGGTGAAGATTTTGTGCTAATATTCAGAATTGGCCTTCTTGAGTTTATTTTAAAAAAACTGTTCTCCGAAGATCAAAGAGAGATGTCAGCATCTTGGTTCTGTGAGCAAGAATACTTGTGTTACCTCTATATCTAAGAATACTTTGTTACCTCTATATATCTCCCAGTGCCTTTTTATGCTAGTGCTAAAGAGAGTTCATTCTTGCAAGTTTCTTGGTATATAGTGTTGAGTGCTATATAGAAGTTCGCTCGGCAGGTCTTGTTGATCAATATATGACTAACAATGTTAGTGTTGTTGGGAACAACTCTGTTTATGAAGTTTAAAGGATGGAGAGCGAGAGAAGAGCGCTGTAGCACTGAATCTCTGGGAAAGAACGAGCCTATATAGTTAGCAGATGATCCACAAGTGCTTGACTATTCTCACACTTGGGACTGTGTTAAGGGGGGATGTACGAGTTTCTGGTGGTTTTACTAAAAAAAATACTATAACCGGTTTGCTACATACCATAAATTTGATTTTTGTGCCAAAATGTAGCTCTTAGAAAAAGCTTTTTAATGGTATACTCAAGCATACGAGTATTCTTTTGTCAGATACATTTAAAAAACGGTGAGGTCATACAGTGATGCCCACTAAAAAAAAATTGAGGGTGTTGATAGTGCTGATGTCTACTAACTGCCCTGTGGCTAGATGAATAGTATTAGCTGACCACTGTGCATAGAGGAAATGATAACGGATGCACAAAACATTTTTAAGTTTGCTTTGACAAATCTTCATTCACAAGGAGCCAGATATATATACATCACGTGCACACTTATAAATGATATATCTGTTCTGTTATGTTGGAGTACAAGAAATGGGCTATCTAATGGTATATAAATTATTGGTATAATGAAAATTAATGTGGAAAAAGGTTTTTATAACAAAAATCATACAATTGTGATAAACTGTGGTAAGTTACAGATAATGGCCCAGAAGATGGTTCAGGGACTGATATATACCTAGGAGGGAAAGCCTGTTAAAGGTATAAGCAAGCTACAGAGAAACTATATCTATAACGGGTCCAGCTAGCCAGCTACAGGGAGACCTTAGCTCATTTAATAGCAAGCAGTCAAACTTACCACAGGCGGTGAGATATATACTTGGTTGACCCGTTTTTAACTCTTTCGCCTAAATCCCATCCCTATATAGCAAGACTTCTTTTGGATCTTCTGTAGCGTTTGTGGGGTTCTTTAGGCATTCCCTAAGTTTCTTCAGGTCCAAAGCGTCCAAAAAGGTAGAGAAACACGATGCGCACGTGCCCCCTCCTTTAATTTTGGTACAGTTTTCAATAAGCTACATTTTGGCACAAAAATGAAGTTTCTACCGTGTACAGTTACAAAGCTACACATCTGGCAACTATTGGAAGCCATCTTGTTTTTTTCTTCATAATCTCGTGAAGATGCTGGCTGAAATCAATGAGCACGCATGTATAAAACTTGCATGAAGCATAATTGATCTGTAATTTGCTAGTTCAGGTATCATTCAATTGATCTGTAATTTGCTAGTTCAGGTATCATTCAATTGATCTGTAATTTGCTAGTTCAGGTATTCCTGCTGAAAAAATTCAAGATTATTATGGATTTTGTCATATATTCTATATTCCATTCCCCCCCTAAGTTAATTTTTTAAATATGACAGGGTTTCATTTAGAAAGTTGTCCAAGGGGGGAGCAACTGGAGGAATCTGGATATTAAGGGGGGGCATGATGGTTAAAGATGTGACAAAATTTCTAATGAATTTTAATAATTCAATTTCCGGGGGGTGGGGTGGGGGGCAAAAAGGAAACCGTATAGCTATATATTTATATTCCTGATCGTGAGCTGTTTTCCTTGGAAATTATTGAGCAAACAGTAAGAACCCATCATGCCATTTCCATGTGGCTCTGCTGAGAGCCTTTTATCCCCCGTTGGCACTCATTCTGAATGGTGAAAGATCTTCCTCCATTTCTTTAAATAGGACGTGAGGGTCCAGTCCATTGCAGTGGGATGCCCAGTATGAAGTGTGCTGGCTCTTGCATTACAGGACATGCAGTTATATACTAGCTCCTCAACAAGTCATTGGTTTTGGAATGCCCTGTGGAGTGGGAGCAGCCAACTAAAATCTTCAACAACCTGCAATAATGGTAATGGTTATTGCGAAAATTGACATCAGGAATACTTGAACAGCATCCACCGTGATAAGATGTGTTAGTGGAGGAGGTCTGCTCATATTTACTACCTTTCTTGTCGCTGTCGCTGCATAATGAATCCCATCTCTTCCCCACTGGGAAGATGAAGTAGTGCTTTTCAGGTGTTCAGCTGAAGACTGTTTGGTCCACTTACATTCTGCTTCACAATTCTCTAGTTGTATTGCTATATAGCTCAAATGTGATGCCCTAAGAGGAAAGCTTTTATTAACGACGTGAAGGTTATTAAGGGAAGCAGGTGTCCTAGGGTTTCAATTGAACAACAGAGCTGATGTTCTCCAGGTATAATAAGATGCAAATGTTGAGTGCACTAGCCTGCTAAATACACTCTTTAACCAAAGATGTGTTGGTGTTATAGTCAAGGCTTTGTAGCTTATGGGAGAAAAGTTAAACCTTGACCACCATGATGTTATGCCATCCCCAATTGGTCAGTATATATAAAGTGGTGGTTTGTGGAAGTGATTTTGAGTTGCTTTGTAGCAAGTTGTGTGTTACTGGGGGTGGTTAGAGGTAAGCTTTGGTTACTGGGGGTGGTCTGTGGTTACTGGGGGTGGGCTGTGGTTAGATGTAAGCTGTGCTTACTGGGGGTGGTCTGTGGCTAGAGTAAGCTCCATGTTTCTGGGTGTGGTTTTGACATGATGGTTCAGCAATTGTGAACATGAAGTATGTGTGAAGTTATAATATTTGCTCAATTAAAGATGTTACATTATATGCTGCAAGATAGCACTTCAATAGCCTTTTCTGCAACTCAAGTATATGTACAAAACATTAACTATGCCAGCCTCAACTTCTTGCATTGTCACAGGACCAACACTGAACAATGAACTATGATGATTGATAGTCAACCGTGTGATGTAAGATGTAGTCTGGTGAGGCTAAATACTGTTGACCTTATGGCTAGTGAGTTGGTTATAGGACGTTACAGGACTACAGCCACAGCTGTACCCTACAGTGATTGTGTAAGTATCTTGTATAATGATGAAGGACTTTCTAAACACAACCATTGGTAGTCAGGGACTATCTTGTGGCAGCAAAAGTTCAGGTGTGTTCATCAGGGTGCTTTCTGGTGGCAGTGGTGGGATACTCTCAACGGATCAGAGAAACAATGTCCACCAGAAATACCACGTTATAACCAGCTAAGGACAAAGCTACAACAGACAAAACAGCTTGGGGAGTCCGAGCCGAGAAAAGGAGAGAACGACACCCCGCCCCAGTACAGACAGATCACAGCCAGCATGCAGCAGCAAGTATTGCAAGAAGAGGCAATGAGGAATGATGTCAGAGTCGGGAACACCAGATGCAACAGATGCATCTGCAGCCATTACTCACTTCCAATGCAACATATCCTCGGCCATTACTCACAGGAGTACCAACAATGGGAGCAGGACAGATGCCAGGTAGTGGACGTCAAAGGAAATCCAACTCAGATGGGTTACACTGCAAATGCATGGTGGGGAGCCCTGGGAAACAACTAGGAGATGAGGTTTTACCACTTGGTTAAGAAGTCGGCAAAGGACTGCACCAGACTGCTAGCCTTGGTATCTTGGATGCCATGTACAAGCTGATGCCGAGACAGATGGCGAATGCTGTCAAGGACAATGAGCCACACACATTTGAGGAGGCCTTGGAAATTGCAGACAACTTCGCCGTCACCAGAAGCTGGTTGTACAAGATCTCGGAAGATGTCAGCACATGTCTCCGCACTCATGATAAGCTCTGCGGATCTCCTGAGGTAACTTCAGAATGATCTCCTGAGGGAACTCAGAATCGTCTAGGAGTGGGTTACTTGCTGGGTGGCAAGTCCGCCTGAAAAAGAGAGCGTGGGAGCCTCCCTTTGGGGCTGTGCAGCTCTATGTTCTTTTCCCTATTAGATGTAGCTAGGATCCAAGGACATGAGCCAGAGGTAGTGAGTGTAATACTTGCTCTCTGCTAATACGACTTCTGAATGCTGAACTCCTGAGCTACAAGTTTTTTTTGGTTTGTCGCTACTTCTCGTGCCTGCAATAGTCATTGTGTCAAACAGAGGCTTGTCAATTTAAAAAGTGGCAAGTCAATCCTGGTCAAGCGCCAATCAACAAGCACACATTGATAGTGTCAAATTATTGGTAGGGCTGTAAAGGATGGCAGTAGTATTTGGCAAAAGATGAGTGTGGTAGGTTGGTCATGTTTTAATCTATAGTACAAAGTACATTTATCTTTAGAGTGTGCCCATATTTAGCAGTGGCAGAAAGAGTAGCTACATCATGTTTGTGCCACCAGCTAGCTGCTTCACTGTAAGCCTTGAGGAGTTATCAGCAATTGGTTTGTAAGTGTGAGCCTCCATGGCTGCGAGTATCTCCTTGATGTAAAGAGCAAAGAGGAAGATCATGTGTGCCATCTGCCTCCACCACTTCACCCATCCCAAGGTCCTCCCTTGCTGTCACTACTACTGCAAGCAGTGCATCCTCAACCTGGCCCTCAGGGCTGGCACTGACAAGCCATTCTCCTACCCTGAATCTGGCAAGGAAGTGCTCCTCTTGAGGGCAGTGTGGACCAACTACTAACAGCATTCATTGTCAACTGCTTCAAGGCAGTGTTTGCTGCTCTGGAGCGCACTCATGGCAAGGTGGGGGTCAAGTGTGAGGGATGCACAGACACTGGAGCTGAAGCCAAAGCTTTTTGTCGACAGTGTGCTGTGTTTATTTGCCAAGAATGCATACAATCTCATCAGCGGAAAGTCTATTGTGGACACGAAGTTGTTTCTCTAGAGGAACTGAACAAGGAAGAGCTAAAGAAATTGCCTTAAAAGGCACTTCCTGCTAAGAAGTGCCTAGTTCATGAGGAGCCACTGATAGTTTACTGTTTTGACTGTGATACCATTACTGCACGATGAGGTCAAGCAAGTGGAGGGTCCAGGGCATCGTGGTGTGGGCGTGGTTGGTGAGGAAGTGATGGTGTCCAGGGCATTGTGGTGTGGGAGTGGTTGGTGAGGAAGTGATGGTGTCCAGGGCATCGTGGTGTGGGCGTGGTTGGTGAGGAAGTGATGGTATCCAGGGCATTGTGGTGTGGCAGTGGTTGGAGAGGAAGTGATGGGGTCCAGGGCATTGTGTGGTTGGAGAGGAAGTGATGGTGTCCAGGGCATCGTGGTGTGGGCGTGGTTGGAGAGGAAGTGATGGGGTCCAGGGCATCGTGGTGTGGGAGTGGTTGGTGAGGAAGTGATGGTGTCCAGGGCATCGTGGTGTGGGAGTGGTTGGTGAGGAAGTGATGGGGTCCAGGGCATCGTGGTGTGGGAGTGGGTGGAGAGGAAGTGATGGGGTCCAGGGCATCGTGGTGTGGGCGTGGTTGGAGAGGAAGTGATGGGTCCAGGGCATCATGGTGTGGGAGTGGTTGGTGAGGAAGTGATGAGGTCCAGGGCATCATGGTGTGGGCGTGGTTGGAGAGGAAGTGAGGGTGTGTGAGCGTCATAATAAAGGAACTAATTTGGTGTATGACAGAGAACTGAAGTATGTGAAGTATGTCACACAAATTGTTGGTAGAGACCCGAGAGGCTTCATTGATTTATCTCCTGATGGCCATGGTAACCTGTACGTCACTGATTACAAAAATTCTGACATTCAGTGCTACTCCCTGAATGTCAGGTGATCTGCAGTGCTACTCCCTGAATGTCAGGTGATCTGCAGTGCTACTCCCTGAATGTCAGGTGATCTGCAGTGCTACTCCCTGAATGTCAGGTGATCTGCAGTGCTACTCCCTGAATGTCAGGTGATCTGCAGTGCTACTCCCTGAATGTCAGGTGATCTGCAGTGCTACTCCCTGAATGTCAGGTGATCTGCAGTGCTACTCCCTGAATGTCAGGTGATCTGCAGTGCTACTCCCTGAATGTCAGGTGATCTGCAGTGCTACTCCCTGAATGTCAGGTGATCTGCAGTGCTACTCCCTGAATGTCAGGTGATCTGCAGTGCTACTCCCTGAATGTCAGGTATCATAAAGGCACAGAAATGCAACTGGCTGACACTCTAAGTCGGGCCTATCTTCCTGTGAATATATAGCTGTGATGTCATCTACTCAGAGGAAGCTGTGGATTACACTGCTCACCTTCCTGTAATTCTGGAGCACTTACATCAAATTCGACATGTGATTGAAGCAGATTTGACCTTGTCATTACTATACCACATGGTTCTAGATGGCTGGCCTGTGGACAAGAAGGACATTTCTGCTTCACTGATACCACACTGGGACTATTGTGATGCTGGTGAAACCTGCATGTCTGAGAACAGTTCTGATGACATCACTCATAGTAGTCGTGTGGGCATAGAAGGGTGTCTGCGACGAGCTCATGAATGTCTGTTCTAGCCCCTCAAGTGAATTGAGAAGTGATCAGAGATACCTTGCAAAACCCAAGCTGGTTCTGTTAGGCTTGTGGAGTTCTCACTCCAGCGAAAGCATTACCAAGTCCAAGGGAAGCTGTAGGTGACTCCTCTACCAAAACTTCTGCTGTTTATTTGGTGGAATTCTCCTGTCCATCGTCCATCCTTGAAAGAGATTGTGCAGGAAACAAGTTAGGAAAATGTTTAACCATCGTCCATCCTTGAAAGAGATTGTAGCTGATCCAACAGCAACAAGACGTGACACGTGTCGATGTGTAGCACACAACAGCAGGAAACAAGTTAGGAAAATGTTTAAAAGCCCAAGACCTTTGAAGCTCGCAACTTGCGTCAACTACAAATGTGCAGAAACAATCCAACAAAGCAAATGAAATCAACTTAAGACAAGAACAGAAATGCGTCTAAAAACGTATGGATTTACAAGGAAGGAAGCAAAAACTGTACCCTTGCAAACTACGAGCCTTTACATTATGTGCACCATTATACTGTACTGCTTTTTAACATTTGTGTAAATATGATTTTAAATGACCAACTTGTTATGGTCTTCATGGCTATAGTCTTTTCTGTGCTCTTTAACAGGTCAATCTAATGTTTGTATGTTTGCTGAAATCTCTTTAATTTTTTTAATAAAACATTCTTGTCCTCATTTTTTAAGGAAGGCTTAGTCCTTGCATTTCTTAGCATGCAAACTATTTTATGGGTAGTGTGTGTGTGTGGTGTGTGTGTGGTGTGGTGTGAAGTTGGAATTGCATTTGGTAAACCTTGACCACAAGGACTCGAGTATACATAGCAAGAAACATCTTGAGCTTAGGACAGTCCAGTTGTGGTGTAATTTATATGCATGTTGCTTTAGTTTAGTTAATGCAAGTTTAAAATTAGACTCTTGGTATGGGATGCAACCTGTAGTGACACCTTTGCCCCATCCAACCTTTTGACTGCAGTCACTGAGGTTGGTGCAGTGGCAGTCCAGGCGGAGATTTTGAAGGGTGAGAAGTACGCCCGCCTGGACTCGGCATACGAATTTGTACCTGTGGCGGTAGAGACGTGTGGATCCTTTGGGCCTCAAGCAAAGGCATTCTCCAGGGAGTTGGGACGCCACCTGAAGTCAGTGACTTATGAAGAGAACTCCCATCAACATCTTCTTCAGCGGATTTCTGTGGCTGTGCAGCGTGGGAATGCAGCCTCAGTAATGGGATCTTTGCCATCAGGGTTTGGGACGCCACCTGAAGTCAGTGACTTATGAAGAGAACTCCCATCAACATCTTCTTCAGCGGATTTCTGTGGCTGTGCAGCGTGGGAATGCAGCCTCAGTAATGGGATCTTTGCCATCAGGGTTTGGGACAAGCCATTTCCCTAATGTCATCACTTGAACATTTGAACTTGAAGGGGGTTCTATAAACTATATGAACAAGAAACTCCATATTATTGAACTTACTGTATATATATATATATATAGATAACTGCGAATGTGAAGAATTTTTGGAAAACTTATAGTGTAATTAATGCAACTTTGTTACAATTAAAGGACATGGAGGGAGAGAGAGACTAGCGGGCTACATTGCTCTCATACAGATGCACTGTGACCCTATCAGACTAAGTGGTATGACTAATTGGAACCAGGTAACCTTGGAAAATGATGAACTTGGACAGAAGTTTTAAACTAGTTTCTTGCTGCCTCTCCACCCTGGTTGCTCGGTTTTTAGTGAAGTTTTGTAACTTTAATAAATTATAGCAGTAAATATTTCTGCTAATCCATTAATATTCCTTTCGCTCTGGGAGGAGGGTAAAGTATCGCCTACGCGTGACTAGTTTGTTTACGTTTTGTTAAAATGATGATCATTACCAAGTTTACTTGACCGCCAGATGTGAACTTTTTCTTGCTTACATGGCTGAGGGGCATGCTATGGGTGCTGGCAATGGAATGGAAGGAAGTAGCCACAGCAGCTGGCTGGCAGAGGATCTGCTAGATCTGGAGAGATGTGGATTGGCAGCTGATCTGGCTTCGACCAACCTTGGTCCAGGCCATGATGGATGCACTAGTGTGTGGGGCCATTCTAACCAGTCTACAGTAGAGATAGCCTTCAACACTTGTGATATGAGGTATATAGAGCAATGGTGTGAAGATATTTCATTCACAGAAGGCAAGACAATTATGTGAGATTTACTTCACCATGTTTGGGCATATGCCCTGTCCTGTAGGCAGGCTCTCATATACACATGTATACACATGTTGCATGCATGGTGGAGGATAGTCTGGTCAAATGGCATAGGTTTAATTTTACTTCTTATAATTTGGGTAATGAAATGCCACCAGAGTCATGGCTGATGTAAACAAGATTGGGTTTGACACACCCTCTTTGCATGCGTTCATGCATGCATGTGTGCATGTGAAGCCTCATGCATGCATGTGTGCATGTGAAGCCTCATGCATGCATGTGTGCATGTGAAGCCTAGCTCACGAGATTCTACATGTGACTCCAAAGCTAACCTACTGATACTGCAGCTGCTGGTTAGTTCCTCAGCATGACCACAAGCCATATGTATACTTGAAGTGGGAGGAGTCAACACTGCTGCCTAGAGATCTGGCCTGCTGCATAGAGATAGCCCAGGGACCTTTACAACTGACGTACATCTGTACATGTAGGTCTGACGAACAAGAGAAGGTGTGGCATTCTTATGTCAGATGAACATACACATGCACGTACCACACACACACACACACACACACACACACACACACCACACAGACACATCTTGCACTCAGTGTCTTCCCTTCTTGCACTCAGTGTCTTCCCTTCTTACACTCAGTGTCTTCCCTTCTTGCACTCAGTGTCTTCCCTTCTTGCACTCAGTGTCTTCCCTTCTTGCACTCAGTGTCTTCCCTTCTTGCACTCAGTGTCTTCCCTTCTTGCACTCAGTGTCTTCCCTTCTTACACTCAGTGTCTTCCCTTCTTGCACTCAGTGTCTTCCCTTCTTGCACTCAGTGTCTTCCCTTCTTGCACTCAGTGTCTTCCCTTCTTACACTCAGTGTCTTCCCTTCTTGCACTCAGTGTCTTCCCTTCTTGCACTCAGTGTCTTCCCTTCTTGCACTCAGTGTCTTCCCTTCTTGCACTCAGTGTCTTCCCTTCTTACACTCAGTGTCTTCCCTTCTTGCACTCAGTGTCTTCCCTTCTTGCACTCAGTGTCTTCCCTTCTTGCACTCAGTGTCTTCCCTTCTTGCACTCAGTGTCTTCCCTTCTTGCACTCAGTGTCTTCCCTTCTTGCACTCAGTGTCTTCCCTTCTTACACTCAGTGTCTTCCCTTCTTGCACTCAGTGTCTTCCCTTCTTACACTCAGTGTCTTCCCTTCTTGCACTCAGTGTCTTCCCTTCTTACACTCAGTGTCTTCCCTTCTTGCACTCAGTGTCTTCCCTTCTTGCACTCAGTGTCTTCCCTTCTTGCACTCAGTGTCTTCCCTTCTTGCACTCAGTGTCTTCCCTTCTTGCACTCAGTGTCTTCCCTTCTTACACTCAGTGTCTTCCCTTCTTACACTCAGTGTCTTCCCTTCTTGCACTCAGTGTCTTCCCTTCTTGCACTCAGTGTCTTCCCTTCTTACACTCAGTGTCCTCCCTTCTTGC
Organism: Cladorhizidae sp. MBARI D1340-BT2; assembly: GCA_028752905.1. Taxonomy (NCBI): domain Eukaryota; kingdom Metazoa; phylum Porifera; class Demospongiae; order Poecilosclerida; family Cladorhizidae; species Cladorhizidae sp. MBARI D1340-BT2. The sequence goes on from JAQNBH010000007.1 coordinate 1,404,929, forward strand.
ACTCAGTGTCTTCCCTTCTTGCACTCAGTGTCCTCCCTTCTTGCACTCAGTGTCTTCCCTTCTTGCACTCAGTGTCTTCCCTTCTTACACTCAGTGTCTTCCCTTCTTGCACTCAGTGTCTTCCCTTCTTACACTCAGTGTCTTCCCTTCTTACACTCAGTGTCTTCCCTTCTTGCACTCAGTGTCTTCCCTTCTTGCACTCAGTGTCTTCCCTTCTTGCACTCAGTGTCTTCCCTTCTTGCACTCAGTGTCTTCCCTTCTTGCACTCAGTGTCTTCCCTTCTTGCACTCAGTGTCTTCCCTTCTTGCACTCAGTGTCTTCCCTTCTTGCACTCAGTGTCTTCCCTTCTTGCACTCAGTGTCTTCCCTTCTTGCACTCAGTGTCTTCCCTTCTTGCACTCAGTGTCTTCCCTTCTTGCACTCAGTGTCTTCCCTTCTTACACTCAGTGTCTTCCCTTCTTGCACTCAGTGTCCTCCCTTCTTGCACTCAGTGTCTTCCCTTCTTGCACTCAGTGTCTTCCCTTCTTGCACTCAGTGTCTTCCCTTCTTGCACTCAGTGTCTTCCCTTCTTACACTCAGTGTCTTCCCTTCTTGCACTCAGTGTCTTCCCTTCTTACACTCAGTGTCTTCCCTTCTTGCACTCAGTGTCTTCCCTTCTTGCACTCAGTGTCTTCCCTTCTTGCACTCAGTGTCTTCCCTTCTTGCACTCAGTGTCTTCCCTTCTTACACTCAGTGTCTTCCCTTCTTGCACTCAGTGTCCTCCCTTCTTGCACTCAGTGTCTTCCCTTCTTGCACTCAGTGTCTTCCCTTCTTGCACTCAGTGTCTTCCCTTCTTGCACTCAGTGTCTTCCCTTCTTACACTCAGTGTCTTCCCTTCTTGCACTCAGTGTCCTCCCTTCTTGCACTCAGTGTCTTCCCTTCTTGCACTCAGTGTCTTCCCTTCTTGCACTCAGTGTCTTCCCTTCTTACACTCAGTGTCTTCCCTTCTTGCACTCAGTGTCTTCCCTTCTTGCACTCAGTGTCCTCCCTTCTTGCACTCAGTGTCTTCCCTTCTTGCACTCAGTGTCTTCCCTTCTTGCACTCAGTGTCTTCCCTTCTTGCACTCAGTGTCTTCCCTTCTTGCACTCAGTGTCTTCCCTTCTTACACTCAGTGTCTTCCCTTCTTGCACTCAGTGTCTTCCCTTCTTGCACTCAGTGTCTTCCCTTCTTGCACTCAGTGTCTTCCCTTCTTGCACTCAGTGTCTTCCCTTCTTGCACTCAGTGTCTTCCCTTCTTGCACTCAGTGTCTTCCCTTCTTGCACTCAGTGTCTTCCCTTCTTGCACTCAGTGTCTTCCCTTCTTGCACTCAGTGTCTTCCCTTCTTACACTCAGTGTCTTCCCTTCTTGCACTCAGTGTCCTCCCTTCTTGCACTCAGTGTCTTCCCTTCTTGCACTCAGTGTCTTCCCTTCTTGCACTCAGTGTCTTCCCTTCTTGCACTCAGTGTCTTCCCTTCTTGCACTCAGTGTCTTCCCTTCTTGCACTCAGTGTCTTCCCTTCTTACACTCAGTGTCTTCCCTTCTTGCACTCAGTGTCTTCCCTTCTTGCACTCAGTGTCATCCCTTCTTGCACTCAGTGTCTTCCCTTCTTGCACTCAGTGTCTTCCCTTCTTGCACTCAGTGTCTTCCCTTCTTGCACTCAGTGTCTTCCCTTCTTGCACTCAGTGTCTTCCCTTCTTGCACTCAGTGTCTTCCCTTCTTACACTCAGTGTCTTCCCTTCTTACACTCAGTGTCTTCCCTTCTTGCACTCAGTGTCTTCCCTTCTTGCACTCAGTGTCTTCCCTTCTTGCACTCAGTGTCTTCCCTTCTTGCACTCAGTGTCTTCCCTTCTTACACTCAGTGTCTTCCCTTCTTGCACTCAGTGTCTTCCCTTCTTGCACTCAGTGTCTTCCCTTCTTGCACTCAGTGTCCTCCCTTCTTGCACTCAAGTGTCTTCCCTTCTTGCACTCAGTGTCTTCCCTTCTTGCACTCAGTGTCTTCCCTTCTTGCACTCAGTGTCTTCCCTTCTTGCACTCAGTGTCTTCCCTTCTTACACTCAGTGTCTTCCCTTCTTGCACTCAGTGTCTTCCCTTCTTGCACTCAGTGTCTTCCCTTCTTGCACTCAGTGTCTTCCCTTCTTGCACTCAGTGTCTTCCCTTCTTGCACTCAGTGTCTTCCCTTCTTGCACTCAGTGTCTTCCCTTCTTACACTCAGTGTCTTCCCTTCTTGCACTCAGTGTCTTCCCTTCTTGCACTCAGTGTCTTCCCTTCTTGCACTCAGTGTCTTCCCTTCTTACACTCAGTGTCTTCCCTTCTTGCACTCAGTGTCTTCCCTTCTTGCACTCAGTGTCTTCCCTTCTTGCACTCAGTGTCTTCCCTTCTTGCACTCAGTGTCTTCCCTTCTTGCACTCAGTGTCTTCCCTTCTTACACTCAGTGTCTTCCCTTCTTGCACTCAGTGTCTTCCCTTCTTGCACTCAGTGTCTTCCCTTCTTGCACTCAGTGTCTTCCCTTCTTGCACTCAGTGTCTTCCCTTCTTACACTCAGTGTCTTCCCTTCTTGCACTCAGTGTCTTCCCTTCTTGCACTCAGTGTCTTCCCTTCTTGCACTCAGTGTCTTCCCTTCTTGCACTCAGTGTCTTCCCTTCTTGCACTCAGTGTCTTCCCTTCTTGCACTCAGTGTCTTCCCTTCTTGCACTCAGTGTCTTCCCTTCTTGCACTCAGTGTCTTCCCTTCTTGCACTCAGTGTCTTCCCTTCTTGCACTCAGTGTCTTCCCTTCTTGCACTCAGTGTCTTCCCTTCTTGCACTCAGTGTCTTCCCTTCTTGCACTCAGTGTCTTCCCTTCTTGCACTCAGTGTCTTCCCTTCTTGCACTCAGTGTCTTCCCTTCTTGCACTCAGTGTCTTCCCTTCTTGCACTCAGTGTCTTCCCTTCTTGCACTCAGTGTCTTCCCTTCTTGCACTCAGTGTCTTCCCTTCTTGCACTCAGTGTCTTCCCTTCTTGCACTCAGTGTCTTCCCTTCTTGCACTCAGTGTCTTCCCTTCTTACACTCAGTGTCTTCCCTTCTTACACTCAGTGTCTTCCCTTCTTGCACTCAGTGTCTTCCCTTCTTGCACTCAGTGTCTTCCCTTCTTGCACTCAGTGTCTTCCCTTCTTGCACTCAGTGTCTCCCTTCTTGCACTCAGTGGCTTTCCTCTGAGACTGCATGCAGCTGTAGTTTAACAGCAGATATGTTAGGAGTGTTTAATCTTTATTATATAGCAGGTTAGCGAGCTGGATTTTTTTGGCAAACTAATTACTAGCTGATATCAACTACCATAACTGAGAGCAATAAATTTGTAGTTTAGTATTTCTTCTGTTAGTGACAGAATAAGTCCAGCGGCCAAATAAAAAATGGGTGTGCCTATACGGTTGAGTGCACAAGCTCTACTACTAATGTGGGAGGAGCTTGTTGGTGTTGAACTTCAACCTCTGCTAGTGTGAGAGGAGCTTGTTAGCATTGAACTTCAGACCCTGCTAGTGTGGGAGGAGCTTGTTGGTGTTGAACTTCAACCTCTGCTAGTGTGGGAGGAGCTTGTTAGCATTGAACTTCAGACTCTGCTAGTGTGGGAGGAGCTTGTTAGCAGTGAACTTCAGACTCTGCAAGTGTGGGAGGAGCTTGTTAGCATTGAGCTTCAGACTCTGCAAGTGTGGGAGGAGCTTGTTAGCATTGAGCTTCAGACTCTGCTAGTGTAGGAGGAGCTTGTTAGCGGTGAACTTCAGACTCTGCTAGTGTGGGAGGAGCTTGGTAGCATTGAACTTCAGACTCTGCTAGTGTAGGAGGAGCTTGTTAGCATTGAACTTCAGACTCTGCTAGTGTGGGAGGAGCTTGTTAGCAGTGAACTTCAGACTCTGCTAGTGTGGGAGGAGCCTGTTAGCAGTGAACTTCAACCTCTGCTAGTGTGGGAGGAGCTTGTTATCAGTGAACTTCAACCTCTGCTAGTGTGGGAGGAGCTTGTTAGCATTGAACTTCAGACTCTGGAGGAGCTTGTTAGCATTGAACTTCAACCTCTGCTAGTGTGGGAGGAGCTTGTTGAGGTTGAACTTGTGCAACCTTAGCCACACCCACTTTAGTTTCTTCAGTTAGCTGCTGAGCTTGCACTTGTTCACTTACCAGCAACTAACTAAGTACTGCCACTAACAGAAGCAACTGCTAAACTGTTGCTCTCAGTTATGCTAGGCCCATTTTCCATATCCACAAAGAAATCATCTCACTAGCTATTGCTGAATGATGTAGATAAGAGAACTCCTCTGCAAGTTAGACACTGGACCTGCGATTAGAGACCATCCGTCTCTTAGTATCATCCTAGGTGGCCACAGCCCAGAGCCTTCTTGCTCTCTAAATACCGCAGGCCCCACAGGTGTAACTTATTTAGACGCCATGTATAAATATTCATCATTCTATTTGTTGTTGTTGGTGTATGTGTAATCTTGTGCTGCAGTGAAGTACTAGACAATATCCTGGATGACATGCCGCTCATGTGTGACACCACCCCTCCTTTACTGACCACACCCACCAAGCTATGTAGCAACAGCAGCAGTGTGGTCACCTTAAGCGAAGGAGGCGACAGAAATTGTGAAGTGATGCTGAACGCCCCCACAGCTTATGGGATCAGACTTGATCGAGAGCCAGTCACTTACCTCAACAGAGGTACCTTAAGCTCCTCCCCCACCCCATTTGAGACAAGCCACCCCTTACCACTTGACATAACAGTCCTCCCCACTGGAGTTAAGAGCTAGTTTTCTATCTCCTCTCCCCGTGCTCCCCTCCCCCCCTCCCCCTCCCGGAGACAAATCACCTCTCACTCTAGCTTTATTCTTCATCTTCTCTTCCTCCTCAGGACAATCATACGAAGTTCAGCTCCAGCATTCCTTCGCCTCTCCTGCCTATTATAAGGTACACAACCTAATCACCATAGCAACTGCACAGATGTAGCCCAGTACAGCTGCTCTGGTCTTTACTGTAATGGGGTTGTCTTTATTTGAAACAGAGCTCACTGACACTGAGTTTTTGTGAGCTGCGATGGCGTAACAATGAGAAGGAGCACTTTGCCAGCTGGAGTAGAGAGCACCCGTGCAGTAGACTACTGGAGATAGGTACTGTGGCTGTGTTGTGTAAATGTTCTGCAGGAGTTCATGCAGGGAGGCAGGGCCAGTGTAGCCTTCGACAACCCCTAGAGCAACTAGACAGTCTAAAGTTAAGTGGCTGCTCAGCTAATCTTGGCCTTCTAGCCCTAGCCCTAGCTCCAGCCCTAGCCCTAGCCCTAGCTCCTAGCCCTAGCTCCAGCTCTAGCTCCAGCCCTAGCCCTAGCCATTGTTCTATAGCTGTTACCCTAGTCCTATAACCCTGGCCCTAGCCGGATAATTTTAGCCCTTTAGACCCTCACTTAGCCTGAACCCTAGCCCTAGCCCAGGCCCTAGCCCTCGCTTAGCCCAGGCCCTAGCCCTCGCTTAGCCCAGGCCCTAGCCCTCGCTTAGCCCAGGCCCTAGCCCTCACTTAGCCCAGGCCCTAGCCCTCACTTATGTACAGCTCTAGCCTGTTAGGTGGGAGAAAACAATGAACAACTGATGGTGGCAGGTGTGGGTCAGTGGTGCAGCCACTGGACATATATGTCAGTGATGGTGGCAGTGATGTAGCCACTGGACATATATGTCAGTGATGGTGGCAGGTGTGGGGTCAGTGGTGCAGCCACTGGACATATATGTCAGTGATGGTGGCAGGTGTGGGTCAGTGATGCAGCCACTGGACATATATGTCAGTGATGGTGGCAGGTGTGGGGTCAGTGGTGCAGCCACTGGACATATATGTCAGTGATGGTGGCAGGTGTGGGTCAGTGATGCAGCCACTGGACATATATGTCAGTGATGGTGGCAGGTGTGGGGTCAGTGATGCAGCCACTGGACATATATGTCAGTGATGGTGGCAGGTGTGGGTCAGTGATGCAGCCACTGGACATATATGTCAGTGATGGTGGCAGGTGTGGGTCAGTGATGCAGCCACTGGACATATATGTCAGTGATGGTGGCAGGTGTGGGTCAGTGATGCAGCCACTTGACATATATGTCACTGATGGTGGCGGGTGTGGGTCAGTGATGCAGCCACTGGACATATATGTCAGTGATGGTGGCAGGTGTGGGTCAGTGATGCAGCCACTGGACATATATGTCAGTGATGGTGGCAGGTGAGGGTCAGTGATGCAGCCACTGGACATATATGTCAGTGATGGTGGCAGGTGTGGGGTCAGTGATGCAGCCACTGGACATATATGTCAGTGATGGTGGCAGGTGTGGGTCAGTGATGCAGCCACTGGACATATATGTCAGTGATGGTGGCAGGTGTGGGTCAGTGGTGCAGCCACTGGACATATATGTCAGTGATGGTGGCACGCATGGGGTCAGTGATGCAGCCACTGGACATATATGTCAGTGATGGTGGCAGGTGTGGGTCAGTGATGCAGCCACTGGACATATATGTCAGTGATGGTGGCAGGTGTGGGTCAGTGATGCAGCCACTGGACATATATAGCAGTGATGGTGGCAGTTATGCAGCCACTGGACATATATGTCAGTGATGGTGGCAGGTGTGGGTCAGTGGTGCAGCCACTGGACATATATGTCAGTGATGGTGGCAGGTGAGGGTCAGTGATGCAGCCACTGGACATATACAATGTATGTCAGTGATGGTGGCAGGCATGGGGTCAGTGATGCAGCCACTGGACATATATGTCAGTGATGGTGGCAGGTGTGGGTCAGTGATGCAGCCACTGGACATATATGTCAGTGATGGTGGCAGGTGTGGGTCAGTGATGCAGCCACTGGACATATACATGTATGTCAGTGATGGTGGTAGGTGTGGGTCAGTGATGCAGCCACTGGACATATATGTCAGTGATGGTGGCAGGCATGGGGTCAGTGGTGCAGCCACTGGACATATATGTCAGTGATGGTGGCAGGTGTGGGTCAGTGATGCAGCCACTGGACATATATGTCAGTGATGGTGGCAGGTGTGGGTCAGTGATGCAGCCACTGGACATATATGTCAGTGATGGTGGCAGGTGTGGGTCAGTGATGCAGCCACTGGACATAATATGTCAGTGATGGTGGCAGGCATGGGGTCAGTGATGCAGCCACTGGACATATATGTCAGTGATGGTGGCAGGTGTGGGTCAGTGATGCAGCCACTGGACATATATGTCAGTGATGGTGGCAGGCATGGGGTCAGTGGTGCAGCCACTGGACATATATGTCAGTGATGGTGGCAGGTGTGGGGTCAGTGGTGCAGCCACTGGACATATATGTCAGTGATGGTGGCAGGTGTGGGTCAGTGATGCAGCCACTGGACATATATGTCAGTGATGGTGGCAGGTGTGGGTCAGTGATGCAGCCACTGGATATATATGTCAGTGATGGTGGCAGGTGTGGGTCAGTGGTGCAGCCACTGGTCTTCAAACTTCATTGCCCATCATATACAGTACTAGACATTGGTTGGCCGATGGACTAGTCAAGATCACTGGACAAGCAAGTACATCGACAGAGCTATCCTGCTAGAACCCTCAGGGCATGAAGAGACTCTAGGTCACATGACCAGAGCAAAGCATTCAAATACACACATGCCTCTGTTGCACTTCCTGTCTCCCTGCCTCTGTTGCACTTCCGGTCTCCCTGCCTCTGTTCATTTCCTGTCTCTCTGCCTCTGGTGCACTTCCTGTCTCCCTGCCTCTGGTGCACTTCCTGTCTCCCTGCCTCTGTTCATTTCCTGTCTCACTGCCTCTGGTGCACTTCCGGTCTCCCTGCCTCTGGTGCACTTCCTGTCTCCCTGCCTCTGGTGCACTTCCGGTCTCCCTGCCTCTGTTCATTTCCTGTCTCTCTGCCTCTGTTGCATTTCCTGTCTCTCTGCCTCTGTTCATTTCCTGTCTCTCTGCCTCTGGTGCACTTCCTGTCTCCCTGCCTCTGGTGCACTTCCTGTCTCCCTGCCTCTGTTGCATTTCCTGTCTCCCTGCCTCTGTTGCATTTCCTGTCTCCCTGCCCCTTTGCATTTCCTGTCTCCCTTCCTGTCTCCCTGCCTTGTGTTTCAGACACCAATGGTTGTGCCGGCCTACACTGCGTGGAGAACGATGACACGACCCTTTACCGGGTCCACATGTCGTGGGTGTGTGGTCAGAAGCGAGTGGTTCTAGCCGTCAAGCTGAACTGCCTCAGTACAGAGTTTGCGCCCAAGAAGCATGGTATGGAGTAGTATGCCATTTCTTCCTCTCTGTTGTAGCCCGTGCATGATCTGCAGGTGGGGAGAAGGGGGTTCCCCTGAAGTTAGTGCTGGAGGTGTATTATAGTAAAGGGAAGGAGAGTTCGGGGGTACTGGTGTATCAGGGGGCATGTGGCATCAAAGTCTTCAAAGATAAGGGTGGAGATCGCAAGCAGAGGCAAGACCAGCTCAAGGTGGAGAAAATCCCTGCTAGTGAACAGGTAATGTCCAGCTGACCTTTGAACCTCTCATGGAGCCCATACATGAAATGCAAAAATCTTATTTGTTGTTGTTGTTGTTTTGTTTTGTTGTTTGTTTGTTTGTTGTTTGTTTGTTGTTTGTTTGTTGTTTGTTTGTTGTTTGTTTGTTGTTTGTTTGTTGTTTGTTTGTTGTTTGTTTGTTGTTGTTGGTGTTGTTGATCAGTGCAAGTACCATACACCTGAGGCCGTGTCGCAGTTCCAGCCTCTCTCTCCAGATAAGAGTCTTTCTCAAGCTTCACCTAGCCAGACAACACCAGACAGGTATAATGAGGTCATGTGATGCAAGTATATTGGTCATGTGACAACCGACCTGTGGGCGAGGCGTCATTATATAATGCACATGATGTGTAAGTGAGAGCTCAGGTGATGCCCGTCCAGTCACATGATGTGTAAGTGAAAGCTCAGGTGATACCCAGCCAGTCACATGATGTGTAAGCGAAAGCTCAGGTGATACCCATCCAGTCACATGATGTGTAAGTGAAAGCTCAGGTGATGCCCAGCCAGTCACATGATGTGTAAGTGCGAGCTCAGGTGATGCCCAACCAGTCACATGATGTCTAAGTGAGAGATCAGGTGATGCCCAGCCAGTCACATGATGTCTAAGTGAGAGATCAGGTGATTCCCAGCCAGTCACATGATGTGTAAGTGAGAGCTCATGTGATGCCCAGCCAGTCACATGATGTGTACATTATGCGAAGAGAAACTCGGAATATAGCTCGATTCAAGAACATATCTATAAATATAGCTATCTAAAGTACACTCTCTATATAATATAGTAAAAGCGAATAACCCTCAATAAATAACCTAGATATATATACAGTATATAGAACAGCTCTTTATTAAGACGCCCTATAAAAAGAACCAAGCTTTATATATAAAGAAATAACTCTATATAAAGAAAAGCTCTAGATATTGTACCACTCGATATGAAGAACAGCTGTATCTTACTTGATATACATGTATATAGCAAAAATACTGACTAATACAGATTGGTTCTCTATGAGCAACAGTAGTATATAAAGACCAGCTCTATAATCTTAGAGAACACAGTAAAGAAGACTGTCTCCAGGTTTCCTGCTAACCACTATGGAATGTTCTCTATATACCTGCTTATATAGAGAGGTGCTTATATAGAGAGGTGCTTATATAGAGAGGCGCTTATATAGAGAGGTGCAGTCTAGGTGTACTTGATATATATAGCAAAACGACATCTGACTAATACAGATTGGTTCTCTATGAGCAACAGCTGTATATAAAGACCAGCTCTATAATCTTAGAGAACACAGACTGTCTCCAGATTTTCTGCTAACCACTGTGGAATGTTCTCTATATACCTGCTTATATAGAGAGGTGCAGTCTAAGTGTGCTTGAAATGCCACACCCATAAAATGTCAGAGGATACCGTACAACTGCAATAGTATTAATTGGTAGTCCCTGGTTACGATGTTATGTGTAAATATAATTGACACACAGAACCTCTGTAACGCCAGGGCCTCCCCCTTACTCTATGGCCACACCTCTCCAGAACTCTGCCACCGTGGACACACCCTTCATATCCATTACCTCGTGTAAGACCGTCGAGGACACTTGTAAGTGGCTGCTTCTAAACAGGTTTGGCCAGTACTGCAGTCACTTTGCCAACTACACTGGTCATGATCTGCACCGACTGAGCCGACGAGATCTAACGGAACTGTGCGGACATGCGGACGGTATCCGTCTCTTTCACTCGCTGCGCAACACCACTCTGAAGACCATCTACACACGCTTGCTACCAGAGGACAAAGGTCAGGTGGCATAGGGTCGTGTAGTTAGACATCGCCAAATGAATAATATATAAGGACATGTGTGTCATGTTCCAAGTTGTCTGTTGCTCTAGATGTTTCAGTGTCTATTTATATAGAGTATGCTCTAATAGGAGAAGTGGTACTATTTACTTCCGTCTAATCTACCTGCGATTACCATTGGAAGGGGGTTCCTATTAGAAGTGTGATTACTATTAGAGGGGTGATTACTATTAGAGGGGAGATTACTATTAGAGGGGAGATTACTATTAGAGGGGAGATTACTATTAGAGGGGTGATTACTATATTAAGGGTTGTTACTATTAGAGGGGTGATTACTATTAGAGGGGTGATTACTATATTAATGGCTGCTACTATTAGAGGGGTGATTACTATTAGAGGGGCAATTACTATTAGAGGGGTGATTACTATATTAAGGGTTGTTACTATTAGAGGGGTGATTGCTATTAGAGGGGTGATTACTATTAGAAGGATGATTACTAGGTTGATTACTATTAGAGGGAGATTACTATTAGAAGGGCGATTATTAGAGGGAGATTGCTATTAGAAGGGTGATTACTATTAGAGGGAGATTACTACATGTATTAGAGGGGCAATTACTATTAGAGGGGTGATTACTATTGGAAGGGTGATTACTATTAGAAGGGCGATTACTATTAGAGGGAGATTACTATTGGAAGGGTGATTACTATTAGAGGGGTGATTACTATTAGAAGGGCGATTATTAGAGGGGAAATTACTATTAGAGGGGTGATTACTATTAGAAGGGTGGTTGCTATTAGAAAGGTGGTTGCTATTGATTGCAGTTGTGAAGGAGTTCAAGTTCCTGTTTGGAGGACTTCTAAATGTTTGGGTGCCCGAGGCTATACAGTTGTGAGTAACAGTGCCAGGAAAGCTGAAGTGCAGGGTTCAAATCCTGCTGGTGCCTCCCCCCTGCCCTGCCCCCTTCTCTATTGAGGGGCATTGGTGTGTGTAGATAGAGACACAATATTGAGGGGCATTGGTGTGTGTAGATAGGGACACAATATTGAGGGGCATTGTAGATAGAGGCAGAATATTGAGGGGCATTGGTGTGTGTTGATAGGTACACAATATTGAGGGGCATTGGTGTGTGTTGATAGAGGGCACAATATTGAGGGGCATTGGTGTGTGTTGATAGAGTCACAATATTGAGGGGCATTGGTGTGTGTTGATAGAGGGCACGATATTGAGGGGCATTGGTGTGTGTTGATAGAGACACAATATTGGGGGGCATTGGTGTGTGTAGATAGAGGGCACAATATTGAGGGGCATTGGTGTGTGTTGATAGAGGACACAATATTGAGGGGCATTGGTGTGTGTTGATAGAGGACACAATATTGAGGGGCATTGGTGTGTGTTGATAGAGTCACAATATTGAGGGGCATTGGTGTGTGTTGATAGAGACACAATATTGAGGGGCATTGGTGTGTGTTGATAGAGTCACAATATTGAGGGGCATTGGTGTGTGTTGATAGAGACACAATATTGAGGGGCATTGGTGTGTGTTGATAGAGGGCACAATATTGAGGGGCATTGGTGTGTGTTGATAGAGACACAATATTGAGGGGCATTGGTGTGTGTTGATAGAGGCACAATATTGAGGGGCATTGGTGTGTGTTGATAGAGACACGATATTGAGGGGCATTGGTGTGTGTTGATAGAGTCACAATATTGAGGGGCATTGGTGTGTGTAGATAGAGGGCACGATATTGAGGGGCATTGGTGTGTGTTGATAGAGACACAATATTGAGGGGCATTGGTGTGTGTTGATAGAGACAGAATATTGAGGGGCATTGGTGTGTGTTGATAGAGGCACGATATTGAGGGGCATTGGTGTGTGTTGATAGAGGGCACAATATTGAGGGGCATTGGTGTGTGTTGATAGAGTCACAATATTGAGGGGCATTGGTGTGTGTTGATAGAGGGCACAATATTGAGGGGCATTGGTGTGTGTTGATAGAGACACAATATTGAGGGGCATTGGTGTGTGTTGATAGAGACACAATATTGAGGGGCATTGGTGTGTGTTGATAGAGACACAATATTGAGGGGCATTGGTGTGTGTTGATGGAGGCACAATATTGAGGGGCATTGGTGTGTGTTGATAGAGACACAATATTGAGGGGCATTGGTGTGTGTAGATAGGGACACAATATTGAGGGGCATTGGTGTGTGTTGATAGAGACACAATATTGAGGGGCATTGGTGTGTGTTGATAGAGTCACAATATTGAGGGGCATTGGTGTGTGTTGATAGAGACACAATATTGAGGGGCATTGGTGTGTGTTGATAGAGTCACAATATTGAGGGGCATTGGTGTGTGTTGATAGAGACACAATATTGAGGGGCATTGGTGTGTGTTGATGGAGGCACAATATTGAGGGGCATTGGTGTGTGTTGATAGAGGACACAATATTGAGGGGCATTGGTGTGTGTTGATGAGACATAATATTGAGGGGCATTGGTGTGTGTAGATAGAGTCACAATATTGAGGGGCACTGGTGTGTGTTGATAGAGAGACAATATTGAGGGGCATTGGTGTGTGTTGATAGAGAGACAATATTGAGGGGCATTGGTGTGTGTTGATAGTCACGATATTGAGGGGCATTGGTGTGTGTTGATAGAGACACGATATTGAGGGGCATTGGTGTGTGTAGATAGAGGACACAATATTGAGGGGCATTGGTGTGTGTTGATGGAGACACAATATTGAGGGGCATTGGTGTGTGTTGATAGAGTCACAATATTGAGGGGCATTGGTGTGTGTTGATAGAGACACAATATTGAGGGGCATTGGTGTGTGTTGATAGAGACACAATATTGAGGGGCATTGGTGTGTGTTGATAGAGAGACAATATTGAGGGGCATTGGTGTGTGTTGATAGTCACGATATTGAGGGGCATTGGTGTGTGTTGATAGAGACACGATATTGAGGGGCATTGGTGTGTGTAGATAGAGGACACAATATTGAGGGGCATTGGTGTGTGTTGATGGAGACACAATATTGAGGGGCATTGGTGTGTGTTAATAGAGACACAATATTGAGGGGCATTGGTGTGTGTAGATAGAGTCACAATATTGAGGGGCATTGGTGTGTGTTGATAGAGACACAATATTGAGGGGCATTGGTGTGTGTTGATAGAGAGACAATATTGAGGGGCATTGGTGTGTGTAGATAGAGACACAATATTGAGGGGCATTGGTGTGTGTTGATAGAGACACGATATTGAGGGGCATTGGTGTGTGTAGATAGAGTCACAATATTGAGGGGCATTGGTGTGTGTTGATAGAGTCACAATATTGAGGGGCATTGGTGTGTGTATAGAGAGGCACAATATTGAGGGGCATTGGTGTGTGTTGATAGAGACACAATATTGAGGGGCATTGGTGTGTGTTGATAGAGGGCACAATATTGAGGGGCATTGGTGTGTGTTGATAGAGGCACAATATTGAGGGGCATTGGTGTGTGTTGATAGAGTCACAATATTGAGGGGCATTGGTGTGTGTTGATAGAGACACATTATTGAGGGGCATTGGTGTGTGTTGATAGATACACAATATTGAGGGGCATTGGTGTGTGTTGATAGAGGGCACAATATTGAGGGGCATTGGTGTGTGTTGATAGAGACACGATATTGAGGGGCATTGGTGTGTATTGATAGAGACACAATATTGAGGGGCATTGGTGTGTGTTGATAGAGACTGAGGGGCATTGGTGTGTGTTGATAGAGACACAATATTGAGGGGCATTGGTGTGTGTTGATAGAGTCACAATATTGAGGGGCATTGGTGTGTGTTGATAGAGGCAGAATATTGAGGGGCATTGGTGAGTGTAGATAGAGTCACAATATTGAGGGGCATTGGTGTGTGTTGATAGAGACACAATATTGAGGGGCATTGGTGTTTGTTGATAGAGGACACAATATTGAGGGGCATTGGTGTGTGTTGATAGAGGACACAATATTGAGGGGCATTGGTGTGTGTTGATGGAGGCACAATATTGAGGGGCATTGGTGTGTGTTGATAGAGACACAATATTGAGGGGCATTGGTGTGTGTTGATAGAGTCACAATATTGAGGGGCATTGGTGTGTGTTGATAGAGACACAATATTGAGGGGCATTGGTGTGTGTTGATAGAGTCACAATATTGAGGGGCATTGGTGTGTGTTGATAGAGGACACAATATTGAGGGGCATTGGTGTGTGTTGATGGAGACACAATATTGAGGGGCATTGGTGTGTGTAGATAGAGTCACAATATTGAGGGGCATTGGTGTGTGTAGATGGAGGCACAATATTGAGGGGCATTGGTGTGTGTAGATAGAGGGCACAATATTGAGGGGCATTGGTGTGTGTTGATAGAGTCACAATATTGAGGGGCATTGGTGTGTGTTGATAGAGACACAATATTGAGGGGCATTGGTGTGTGTAGATAGGGACACAATATTGAGGGGCATTGGTGTGTGTTGATAGAGGGCACAATATTGAGGGGCATTGGTGTGTGTTGATAGAGGCACAATATTGAGGGGCATTGGTGTGTGTTGATAGAGGGCACAATATTGAGGGGCATTGGTGTGTGTTGATAGAGGCACAATATTGAGGGGCATTGGTGTGTGTTGATAGAGTCACAATATTGAGGGGCATTGGTGTGTGTTGATAGAGTCACAATATTGAGGGGCATTGGTGTGTGTTGATAGGGACACAATATTGAGGGGCATTGGTGTGTGTAGATAGGGACACAATATTGAGGGGCATTGGTGTGTGTTGATAGAGACACGATATTGAGGGGCATTGGTGTGTGTTGATAGAGACACGATATTGAGGGGCATTGGTGTGTGTTGATAGAGGCACAATATTGAGGGGCATTGGTGTGTGTTGATAGAGACACAATATTGAGGGGCATTGGTGTGTGTTGATAGAGGGCACAATATTGAGGGGCATTGGTATGTGTTGATAGAGGGCACGATATTGAGGGGCATTGGTGTGTGTTGATAGAGGACACAATATTGAGGGGCATTGGTGTGTGTTGATAGAGTCACAATATTGAGGGGCATTGGTGTGTGTAGATAGAGGGCACAATATTGAGGGGCATTGGTGTGTGTTGATAGAGACACGATATTGAGGGGCATTGGTGCGTGTTGATAGAGATACAATATTGAGGGGCATTGGTGTGTGTTGATAGAGTCACAATATTGAGGGGCATTGGTGTGTGTTGATAGAGTCACAATATTGAGGGGCATTGGTGTGTGTTGATAGAGACACAATATTGAGGGGCATTGGTGTGTGTTGATAGAGGACACAATATTGAGGGGCATTGGTGTCTGTTGATAGAGACACAATATTGAGGGGCATTGGTGTGTGTTGATAGAGACACAATATTGAGGGGCATTGGTGTGTGTTGATAGAGACACAATATTGAGGGGCATTGGTGTGTGTAGATAGAGGACACAATATTGAGGGGCATTGGTGTGTGTTGATAGAGTCACAATATTGAGGGGCATTGGTGTGTGTAGATAGAGTCACAATATTGAGGGGCATTGGTGTGTGTTGATAGAGACACAATATTGAGGGGCATTGGTGTGTGTTGATAGAGTCACAATATTGAGGGGCATTGGTGTGTGTTGATAGAGTCACAATATTGAGGGGCATTGGTGTGTGTTGATAGAGACACAATATTGAGGGGCATTGGTGTGTGTTGATAGAGAGGCACAATATTGAGGGGCATTGGTGTGTGTTGATAGAGACACGATATTGAGGGGCATTGGTGTGTGTTGATAGAGTCACAATATTGAGGGGCATTGGTGTGTGTTGATAGAGACACAATATTGAGGGGCATTGGTGTGTGTTGATAGAGAGGCACAATATTGAGGGGCATTGGTGTGTGTTGATAGAGACAATATTGAGGGGCATTGGTGTGTGTTGATAGAGGCAGAATATTGAGGGGCATTGGTGTGTGTTGATAGAGACACAATATTGAGGGGCATTGGTGTGTGTTGATAGAGAAACAATATTGAGGGGCATTGGTGTGTGTTGATAGAGGACACAATATTGAGGGGCATTGGTGTGTGTTGATAGGGACACAATATTGAGGGGCATTGGTGTGTGTTGATAGAGGACACAATATTGAGGGGCATTGGTGTGTGTTGATAGAGTCACAATATTGAGGGGCATTGGTGTGTGTTGATGGAGAGACAATATTGAGGGGCATTGGTGTGTGTTGATAGAGGACACAATATTGAGGGGCATTGGTGTGTGTTGATAGAGGGCACAATATTGAGGGGCATTGGTGTGTGTTGATAGAGTCACAATATTGAGGGGCATTGGTGTGTGTTGATGGAGAGACAATATTGAGGGGCATTGGTGTGTGTTGATAGAGGACACAATATTGAGGGGCATTGGTGTGTGTTGATAGAGTCACAATATTGAGGGGCATTGGTGTGTGTTGATAGGGACAATATTGAGGGGCATTGGTGTGTGTTGATAGAGACACAATATTGAGGGGCATTGGTGTGTGTTGATAGAGTCACAATATTGAGGGGCATTGGTGTGTGTTGATAGAGTCACAATATTGAGGGGCATTGGTGTGTGTTGATAGAGTCACAATATTGAGGGGCATTGGTGTGTGTTGATAGAGACACAATATTGAGGGGCATTGGTGTGTGTTGATAGAGTCACAATATTGAGGGGCATTGGTGTGTGTTGATGGAGACACAATATTGAGGGGCATTGGTGTGTGTTGATAGAGGACACAATATTGAGGGGCATTGGTGTGTGTTGATAGAGACACAATATTGAGGGGCATTGGTGTGTGTTGATAGAGAACACAATATTGAGGGCATTGGTGTGTGTTGATAGAGTCACAATATTGAGGGGCATTGGTGTGTGTTGATAGAGACACAATATTGAGGGGCATTGGTGTGTGTTGATAGAGGACACAATATTGAGGGGCATTGGTGTGTGTTGATAGAGACACAATATTGAGGGGCATTGGTGTGTGTTGATAGAGGACACAATATTGAGGGGCATTGGTGTGTGTTGATAGAGTCACGATATTGAGGGGCATTGGTGTGTGTATATAGAGACACAATATTGAGGGGCATTGGTGTGTGTTGATAGAGACACAATATTGAGGGGCATTGGTGTGTGTTGATAGAGACACAATATTGAGGGGCATTGGTGGGTGTAGATAGAGTCACAATATTGAGGGGCATTGGTGTGTGTTGATAGAGACACAATATTGAGGGGCATTGGTGTGTGTTGATAGAGGACACAATATTGAGGGGCATTGGTGAGTGTTGATAGAGACACAATATTGAGGGGCATTGGTGTGTGTTGATAGAGGACACAATATTGAGGGGCATTGGTGTGTGTTGATAGAGTCACAATATTGAGGGGCATTGGTGTGTGTTGATAGAGACACAATATTGAGGGGCATTGGTGTGTGTTGATAGAGGACACAATATTGAGGGGCATTGGTGTGTGTTGATAGAGGCTCAATATTGAGGGGCATTGATGTGTGTTGATAGAGTCACAATATTGAGGGGCATTGGTGTGTGTTGATAGAGTCACAATATTGAGGGGCATTGGTGTGTGTTGATAGAGACACGATATTGAGGGGCATTGGTGTGTGTTGATAGGGACACAATATTGAGGGGCATTGGTGTGTGTTGATAGAGACACAATATTGAGGGGCATTGGTGTGTGTAGATAGAGTCACAATATTGAGGGGCATTGGTGTGTGTAGATAGAGTCACAATATTGAGGGGCATTGGTGTGTGTTGATAGAGTCACAATATTGAGGGGCATTGGTGTGTGTTGATAGAGTCACAATATTGAGGGGCATTGGTGTGTGTTGATGGAGGCACAATATTGAGGGGCATTGGTGTGTGTTGATAGAGACACAATATTGAGGGGCATTGGTGTGTGTAGATAGAGACACAATATTGAGGGGCATTGGTGTGTGTTGATAGAGGACACAATATTGAGGGGCATTGGTGTGTGTTGATAGAGACACAATATTGAGGGGCATTGGTGTGTGTTGATAGAG
Source organism: Cladorhizidae sp. MBARI D1340-BT2 (assembly GCA_028752905.1). NCBI lineage: Eukaryota > Metazoa > Porifera > Demospongiae > Poecilosclerida > Cladorhizidae > Cladorhizidae sp. MBARI D1340-BT2. Next base: position 1,423,351 of record JAQNBH010000007.1, read on the forward strand.
GGCACAATATTGAGGGGCATTGGTGTGTGTAGATAGAGGGCACAATATTGAGGGGCATTGGTGTGTGTTGATGGACACAATATTGAGGGGCATTGGTGTGTGTTGATAGAGACACAATATTGAGGGGCATTGGTGTGTGTTGATAGAGTAGAGTCACAATATTGAGGGGCATTGGTGTGTTTAGATGGAGACACAATATTGAGGGGCATTGGTGTGTGTTGATAGAGGACACAATATTGAGGGGCATTGGTGTGTGTTGATAGAGGCAGAATATTGAGGGGCATTGGTGTGTGTAGATAGGGACACAATATTGAGGGGCATTGGTGTGTGTTGATAGAGTCACAATATTGAGGGGCATTGGTGTGTGTTGATAGAGTCACAATATTGAGGGGCATTGGTGTGTGTTGATAGACACAATATTGAGGGGCATTGGTGTGTGTAGATAGAGACACAATATTGAGGGGCATTGGTGTGTGTTGATAGAGTCACAATATTGAGGGGCATTGGTGTGTGTTGATAGAGTCACAATATTGAGGGGCATTGGTGTGTGTTGATAGAGACAGAATATTGAGGGGCATTGGTGTGTGTTGATAGAGGCACAATATTGAGGGGCATTGGTGTGTGTTGATAGAGACACAATATTGAAGGGCATTCTGTAAGAACAAAACTATTCGTCGAAAGAGAAAAGGAAACAAGACTAGTGTACTCATGTACCCACACAACAAGTTTGATGACCCTTTACCATTTAAAAGACCCTTTACCAAATAAAATCAGCTCTTGTATGCTTTTGCTTAATTTAAAATGTTGTTGTGTTGTTATCCACCCCACATCCTGTCATGTGCATCACATGTGACAGGGTGTGGTCTCATGTGGTGGATAGCTAATGATATATTGAATTGAGGCATTCCATGATGAAGGCTTGTCATCCTTCATCAAGACCTATTATCCTTCGTCATTCTTGATTATCAAGGAAGTTATTTAATTAGCTGTGTCAGCTGAGAGTTTGTCAAGAGCTTCTTAGTATCCCATAGATGATTTCGGCCAAGACTTCAATCATTCCTTGATCCTTCATGAGGATAGTAAACCACTCCCCCAAACACTCCCCCAAACTAATATCTTGAAGTTCTTTAAATTCATCGTCCACATCTTGTGTGTCCATCTGCTTTAAATAGGTCCACTCTTACTATCAAAAGACTCCAAATTGGCCAATGCATCATTCTTGATTCGGTAAAACACCCACAAATAGGTAAAATAAACACACTTGTGTGGAGCAGCTGCATTGTTTTCATACTGAGAAATGATCATCCTCAAAAGCTTAATCTTCTGACAATAATTAACATCACAGATCTTACAAAACCAGGCCCACTTATGAGCACTTGAATACATAGGTGTATATAACTGGCTGGTAATTATTGCTGCGAGTTGAGCCTTCACTAACGCAATCCTACAGACTTGTCTCCTCAAGTGTTTGGAAGTTTTGTCTGGCCGCTCTAGCCTTCATCAGGAGTAGTGAAGGGGCTAGTGAGTGAATGTTAGGTTGTCATCGAGGAAGTGTGTGTACAGTATCTATAGTAACTATGTCATGTCAACTGACAACTCGTTGAAAACACAGTGCTGATTCATTCACCTGCTAATAATTCTTTTAAACGACCTTTAACCTTGGCATGAAGCTTTACCATGTGGAGGTGGGTGTGGTGTGGAGCTACCGCTCGTGTTCTCTATGGGGTCGTCTACCCCCCTCCCTACTCGAGCGTATGTCCTCTTCTGTTATTTCGGCTGCTACTGCAGCTAAGAACAGATGCTAAGTGGCACAAACTATACCTTTGACCTCTGACACCGAGGGAAAGTCAAGGGAGAAGGGGTTACTAGCATGTGTGACGAAGAACTGACTGGTCAATTATTCACCTGCTAATACGATGTCTGCTTGAAAAACGTTCAATATTTTACAGGCTAAAATAATGTATTATGCAGTAATTAACACAATGAAGAATAACACTTCAGAGGAATGTTCTAGTAGCTATAAACTTGATGCGAACATTCTCACTAGCAGCTGAAATATAATCATTCTGACTAGCCAGACTATTATGTGATATTAATAATGATATCATGTGATATAATAATAACATCATGTGATATTAATAATGACACCATGTGACATTAATGACATCGTGTGATATTAATAATGACATCATGTGATAATAATAATGGTATCATGTGATAATAATGACATCATGTGATATTAATAATGACAACATGTGTTATTAACATTGTGTCTTGTCATGTGACTTGTGTAGTATATCACGCAGTGTGTTTGGAGGAGTTGACTGCTCGAGTGTTCCTGCTCAAGCTGTTGGAGAAAGTTGGCTGGCTCAGCATTGATCAGGTGAGTTCCTTCCTGCTTCTGACGGCCATTGGTCTTCTGGTGAAGGTGGACGATACTCTTGTGCTCAACATGCAAGACGAGGACAGCTTCTCCGTGCAGACAATCAAAGGTAGAGGAGACATCCACACTAAAGACGTCCAAAACTATCCTCTATTTCTGGGGCAGTCTAGGCATGTGGCCCATGGCATAGGAATGATGCTTCACAGTGAGGGTGGTGCTTCACAGTGAGGGTGGTAGTGAGGGTGGTGCTTCACAGTGAGGGCGGTGCTTCACAGTGAGGGTGGTGCTATAGTGAGGGTGGTGCTACAGTGAGGGTGGTGCTACACAGTGAGGGTGGTGCTTCACAGTGAGGGTGGTGCTTTACAGTGAGGGTGGTGCTTCACAGTGAGGGTGGTGCTTCACAGTGAGGGTGGTGCTTCACAGTGAGGGTGGAGCTATAGTGAGGGTGGTGCTTCACAGTGAGGGTGGTGCTTCACAGTGAGGGTGGTGCTTCACGGTGAGGGTGATGCTTCACGGTGAGGGTGGTGCTTCACAGTGAGGGTGGAGCTATAGTGAGGGTGGTGCTTCACAGTGAGGGTGGTGCTTCACAGTGAGGGTGGTGCTTCACGGTGAGGGTGATGCTTCACGGTGAGGGTGGTGCTTCACAGTGAGGGTGGTGCTTAACAGTGAGGGTGGTGCTTCACAGTGAGGGTGGTGCTTAACAGTGAGGGTGGTGAGGGTGGTGCTTCACGGTGAGGGTGGTGCTTCACAGTGAGGGTGGTGCTTCACAGTGAGGGTGGTGAGGGTGGTGCTTCACGGTGAGGGTGGTGCTTCATAGTGAGGGTGGTGCTTCACAGTGAGGGTGGTAGTGAGGGTGGTGCTTCACAGTGAGTGTGGTGCTTCACAGTGAGGGTGGTGCTTCACAGTGAGGGTGGTGCTATAGTGAGGGTGGTGCTATAGTGAGGGTGGTGCTTCACAGTGAGGGTGGTGCTATAGTGAGGGTGGTGCTTCACAGTGAGGGTGGTGCTTCACAGTGAGGGTGGTGCTATAGTGAGGGTGGTGCTTCACAGTGAGTGTGGTGCTTCACAGTGAGGGTGGTGTGAGGGTGGTGCTTCACAGTGAGGGTGGTGCTTCACGGTGAGGGTGGTGCTTCAGTGAGTGTGATGAGATGGCATTGCTCTGGCCTATCTCTAGCTTAGGACTTATCCAGTACTGATCTGTACAGTAATATGAAGATTATGCCATGATGTCATCATGATGATGTAATTCCATAATTATGTCATGATATCATCATGATGATGCAATGCCAGGATTATGTCATGGGGAAGCAACCTATTCCCACTATCACAATGGTTGCAGTGTAAGGTCTCATGCCAGAGAGCTTTCTGGATTAATCATCTCTTGTTACTTTGTTGTGTGCCCAGAGGAAGATGGCTCCTATCAAGTGGTTCTCCAGTACCAGATCCCAGTCTGCAATGAGGCGGCTGCTAGTGTTCTAAGACTCAGTCTGGACGGAGCCAGTCCTAGACACTAATTATTCTCTAATATTTGTATACAATAGAAATCTGGTTATCTATCCATCTCCTCCCCTGTTTGCATTATTCCTGTTCTTGATGCTCTGCAATATATATAGAGTACAATATATAGAGTACAATATATAGAGTACAGTATAGAATATAGAGTACAATATATAGAGTATAGAATATAGAGTACAATATACAGAGTACAATATATAGAGTACAATATATAGAGTATAGAATATAGAGTACAATATATAGAGTACAATATATAGAGTACAATATATAGAGTATAGAATATAGAGTACAATATACAGAGTACAATATAGAGTACAATATATAGAGTATAGAATATAGAGTACAATATATAGAGTACAATATATAGAGTATAGAATATAGAGTACAATATATAGAGTACAATATATAGAGTATAGAATATAGAGTACAATATATAGAGTACAATATATAGAGTACAATATATAGAGTATAGAATATAGAGTACAATATATAGAATATAGAGGACAATATATAGAGTATAGAATATAGAGTACAATATATAGAGTACAATATATAGAGTATAGAATATAGAGTACAATATATAGAGTATAGAATATAGAGTACAGGTGCATGGATGGCCACCTTGCTGCAGGTCATTCATGTTGTTACCTCTCCCACTTCAGCATCGACAGTCCCTGCTCAACAACCTGTGACCCCTGTACTCTAGCGACTCGTAGTCACACCTCCCAGGCTGGTGCTGCTCTATCAACACACACACCTTCAGATGCCGCCATCTCTTTGTGTGTTAGTTTTACTTGCTGCAATAGAGGACAGCTTGGTCAGTCCCTCCGCTGACTTTAGGTCAGACAGAGTTCACAGACTTCTTCCTGCGTGGTATATAGAGAGGCAGTAGCATTGCTGGCTATCTGGGTGCATCAATATTTGCACAGGGTGGCCAAGAGAATTTGCAAGGGAAATATTTGAAGATGTGCTGTCTAGTGGAAGCCACACCCTACTTAGCCACACCCTGCTTTGTTCTCCATGCCTCTTCATGCTCAAACTTTGACCTTGAATATTAATGGTTGCTGGCAAATACATGAAAAAGACAAGAAAATGGGACAAAAATAGTACCAATGGCTATCTGGGAAATGTTGATCAACCCTCCCCCCTTCCAAACAACCCCCTACTGTTTAAATGGTGGCAAGTTATTAGCTTAATAATTATAAGACTTGATGCTTCCTTGAAAGGCAGTCAAGTAGAAAGTGTAAAAACACCAATCTTGGGAGAGAAATCATTTTGAGTGAACAGGGGCACACAAGCAAATTAGCATAGCATGGGTAGAGATGGGCAATACAAAGGAGAAAACAAACATTAGCAACAGTAACTAGTGGTTAATTGTTTGATGTGACCCAGGCAGTGTTGCCATAATTTTTTTGGTAATTTCCAAATTACTCGCCTGTGTTATCAAAAAAATTTGGCAACAAAAAATCCAAACAAAATCCAAACAACAATTTCATGAGAAATAACATACTAAAGTGTGTTCATAGCATTTATATACACATGGTTCAGTGTTTGGTTTAAATTCATAGCATTTTTTGAGGAACATTGAATTGCACTGTCACTTTTAAGGTAGAAATTTATTTCTAGTCTGTTTCTGTGCTTCGTTTTGTTGAGACCAATGTGGCTGAATAAATGTTCGGTATCAGCATTGCCATGGGGTACAACTAGAATGGCTTTTGCGAGTTTTGCCAATGTGGAGTAGCAATACTCAGTTTCCAAGCAGTCTTTGATTTGGCTGATTGCATGCCAATAATTATCCACCTCTGTGATGGCTGTGACTTTAGGAGGTAATGGCGACATGCAGAAATCCATAAATTCCTCTTGAAGGCTGGGTTTGTCACCAACTTGAACTACCTGAGGAACTGCAGCAAGCACCTGACCAGCCATACTGTATTTTTGTAAGCCTGGTTGAAGCCATTTGAGTAACTTGTGACTCATAGGTAATCTTTGACAGCTCCCTTGGGCTGCAGCAATCCACCAAGCTTGGATAGTCTCCCTAAATTTTCTCACATCTTCAGATGATAATCCATCCTCTTCTTCAATGTATGATAGTGTGTTGTGACCTACAAAAACTTCGTGTAAAGGGAGATACTCTTCTGAGTTATCAATACACACTTGTGAAACATGTTCAGCAGCACACACGTATCAGAATTCATGAACCGCAACAGAAATTTTCGTATTAAGCCATCGAGCTCCTGGTATATAGAGAACATGAAGAATTGGAGATCGCTGCTGCATGTATACCTGTTGAAATTATTAACAATTGGCAATGCAGAACATAGAAAGAGCAAGTAAACTTTGGTCAGAAGTACAATTTTTACTCTTCTCACTAGTGCCTGCTTATCCTCAGTACTTCGAAAGTATGGAGTAAGGCTTCATATTGCTCGATAAGACGATTTACAAGCTTCAAGGCTGTGTTTGGTATGCTTTTAACAACTTGCATTCCACAAAACTCTGAAATTCTTCAATCTGTCGCAGCCTCCTTGGGCTCTTCTGGAAATATTACCATACATCAGTTGTCAGATCTTCCAATTCATCAGGCAAGACTTTGCAGGCCTCATTTGCTATTAGTGCTATATATGTGACAATGACAATGAAGAGCAACTAAAGCTGGCTGCTTACATCGTAACCGTGACATCACTGAATTTCATGCTCCCAACATTACATTGGCCCCATCTGTACCTAATCCGACAAGATTATCATAAAGGAGGGTAGTGGATTCTTGAAAACGCTTATCGATTGCGTTAAATAGCAGCTCTGCAGTTGCCCTCTCTATATATACTCTCTAGGGCAAAGAAGACACATCTCACCTGTCCTTGGGTGTTATCGAAGAATCGAAGCATAATAGCAGCTTGTTGTGTAACGGTAATATCAGCTGTCTCATCAGTTTGGAGGCTGAAGTATTTAGTCTGCTGCGGAAATGGTTTTCCAACAATCGGGGGCAATAACTTTCAACACAGCTGTTTCTTTAGTACGACTGCACTTAAAGTCTTTAGCAATAGAAGAATCAGGAAACATCAACTTGAATAGTTTTGGTACAATGATCTCCCAATTGAAAGGCAAGATGGTGCTCTCCAAGGAAATATGCGAAGAGTACTTCTGCACGGATTACAGACTCCTCTCTTATTGGCCCAAAGTAGGACTGTAGAGGCAGTACACCCACACTATCTTTTTCTGAGTGTTTGTGTAATTTCGTTTCCTGATGTCTCCTGAGATCTCTAGTACCACCTCTTCCAAGGTTTATATCACGAGAGCACTTCATACAGAAGGCAAAAGATCCCTTTCTCGAAGTTGTGGCCCATGGGAAAGTCTTTGCATACTGTCTATATACGATAGACACACAATCGCTTTTTTTTTGCAGACTTATGATAGATGTAGATTTGTCAATTTGTAAAACCTCATTATCAGAGTCAGAATCCATATCTGAAGAATCTTCTTCTGGTAACCTTGAAGTACTGGGTTCTGAAGATGCCATAGCTAACTCTCTCTGACACTCACCGTGAATTGATTCAACTCTTGCACAAATCAGGCTTTAAATACCCAACCAGATAGCTCATGCATGAGCATGCACATAGATCAAAGGTTCTGGCTCTGCAGGCATATTCCTGCACAGACCAATACGATAGACACACAATCGCATTTTTTTGCAGACTTATGATAGATGTAGAGATTTGTCAATTTGTAAAACCTCATTATCAGAGTCAGAATCCATATCTGAAGAATCTTCTTCTGGTAACCTTGAAGTACTGGGTTCTGAAGATGCCATAGCTAACTCTCTCTGACACTCACCGTGAATTGATTCAACTCTTGCACAAATCAGGCTTTAAATACCCAACCAGATAGCTCATGCACGAGCATGCACATAGATCAAAGGTTCTGGCTCTGCAGGCATATTCCTGCACAGACCAGGTGACCACAAAATGACCACACTCAGCTAATACCACAGAGGTGGTTTTGAAATAGGTTGCACATGGTCTGATATGCATGAAATGTCAAACAATTTTCTAATGATGAAAAATCCAAACATTTATTGATAAAATCCAAACTTTAAGGGTAAAAAATCCAAACAGTTTGGATAAAATCCAACACTATGGCAACACTACCCAGGTACTCCACTCCAACACTATGGCAACACTACCCAGGTACTCCCCTCCAACACTATGGCACCACTACCCAGGTACTCCCCTCCAACACTATGGCAACACTACCCAGGTACTCCCGTCCAACACTATGGCAACACTACCCAGGTACTCCCCTCCAACACGATGGCAACACTACCCAGGTACTCCCCTCCAACACTATGGCACCACTACCCAGGTACTCCCCTCCAACACTATGGCAACACTACCCAGGTACTCCCCTCCAACACTATGGCAACACTACCCAGGTACTCCCCTCCAACACTATGGCACCACTACCCAGGTACTCCCCTCCAACACTATGGCAACACTACCCAGGTACTCCCGTCCAACACTATGGCAACACTACCCAGGTACTCCCCTCCAACACGATGGCAACACTACCCAGGTACTCCCCTCCAACACTATGGCACCACTACCCAGGTACTCCCCTCCAACACTATGGCAACACTACCCAGGTACTCCCCTCCAACACTATGGCAACACTACCCAGGTACTCCCCTCCAACACGATGGCAACACTACCCAGGTACTCCCCTCCAACACTATGGCACCACTACCCAGGTACTCCCCTCCAACACTATGGCAACACTACCCAGGTACTCCCCTCCAACACTATGGCAACACTACCCAGGTACTCCCCTCCAACACTGGCAACACTACCCAGGTACTCCCCTCCAACACTATGGCACCACTACCCAGGTACTCCCCTCCAACACTATGGCAACACTACCCAGGTACTCCCCTCCAACACTATGGCAACACTACCCAGGTACTCCCCTCCAACACTGGCAACACTACCCAGGTACTCCCCTCAAACACTATGGCAACACTACCCAGGTACTCCCCTCCAACACTGGCAACACTACCCAGGTACTCCCCTCCAACACTATGGCACCACTACCCAGGTACTCCCCTCCAACACTATGGCAACACTACCCAGGTACTCCCCTCCAACACTATGGCAACACTACCCAGGTACTCCCCTTCAATTGGTAACTAGTAGAGCACAATAAATTTGCGTACTCCATGACTACGTAATCAAGCGTTTACTACGTAATCAAGCGTTTGTTAAGGATCAGCGTTGAACTAATTCACGCAATTTAGCTAACGCACATGCTCTATATTATAAGCAGAACGACACTCTGTTAGTGCTGACGAGTTCAAACTTCAAATTACCCTTACCAGGTCAGAGGGAGACACTGCTCCGTATCTACAAAAAATATGTTTGGTTAAGTTCTGCATACGAAGTCCTTGAAGGAGGCTGTAAAGGACCCTACATAGGTCAGTCAACAAGACGTGGCATGTGTTGAGTCACAATAAAGCTCTGGGAACTCTGACCTGGTGCAGACCTTCACAGCTCAACTAGAATATGCAATAACTTGAACCCAAAATGACTGGACCACAACCAATTAAAAATGGTGCACACCAATATTATACTCTGCCATTAAATAGTTCTAGGTGCAATGTTGGTCCACATGAATCTGAATGGTGCTCTACATTTGGTGCAGTCTTGCACCGTTTCTTTTTAACTTGAGTGGGTCAGTTCAATATAAACCTGTTTGTTATCGATATAAACCTGTTTGTTCCGTGATGTAAATTATCATTAATTTGAACAAGAAGGGTTAATTTGGCTAAGTTAATTATTATAATTAAGATGGAGATAAAAGCAGACTACGTGGTCTGAAAAACACAATTCTCTAATGAATATTATTATACAGAAATAGATTATTGCTGAATCAGTTCATCTGCTGAGTTGGTTTATTCCGTGTCTTTGGTGAGGACAGAGAAGCAACGCTCACATACACGTACAGGGTCCGAGTAGCCTCTGTCCAGCAGGGGGAACCTCTTGGTGGTGCAGTTGCCACAGTAGAGCCCACCACACTTACGACAATGATGCTAGGGGCAAACAAGAACGTAAAAAGATCTCTCATTTTATCATGAACAAATAAACTTGAATATATATAACCTTGAGCATTATTAAATAGCATTCCCCCTCCTAACACCCCACTCATAACTCCACCCCCTTCCTTCCTAACACACAACAGAAATTCTATGCAAGTAATGCATTACTAGGCATGTACAAGCATCAGTGTTGAGCGAAGCCACGCCTTAGTTTATTGCTCCATGTGATGAACGTATGTATGCAAGCACGCCCGAGGTCAAAGGTGTGTCATCTAGTTCCCCTCAGTTCCTTCAGCATACTTGGCTCTTTGTCGCTCATTTCTTGCTCGCATTGTCACCTTGGTTCCACTGCTACAGTGAAGCATCTCTTAGCAGTGCAGTTATGCACATAAGCAGAATTGATGTTGCAGTTCATAAACGCACTGTTGATGGCTCTCTGTGACGAGTCCACGCAAGCCGAGGCAAAAAGGGTTTTCATGAATAGTAGCTCGGTGATAAAATGGGTGTGGCAAAAATAATGTTTCAGGGGAACAGTCCTCCCTACTGGCTGGTCCTGCACAGCTTCATACAGGAAGTAGGCAGGAAATGTTTCAGGACAGCTTCATACAGGAAGTAGGCAGGAAATGTTTCAGGACAGCTTCATACAGGAAGTAGGCAGGAAATGTTTCAGGACAGCTTCATACAGGAAGTAGGCAGGAAATGTTTCAGGACAGCTTCATACAGGAAGTAGGCAGGAAATGTTTCAGGACAGCTTCATACAGGAAGTAGGCAGGAAATGTTTCAGGACAGCTTCATACAGGAAGTAGGCAGGAAATGTTTCAGGACAGCTTCATACAGGAAGTAGGCAGGAAATGTTTCAGGACAGCTTCATACAGGAAGTAGACAGGAAATGTTTCCCTTTAATTACTTCCCTACCCACTTATAAGCATCTATATGAGGGGGAGGGGTAAGGGAGAGTCCTTTCTCTGCTAATCCAGTAACTGTATGACATGTGGTGATGATGTAATACTATATAGGATTATGTCATGTCATGCAGAAGCAGAAAAATTGTCTTGTAGTTTGTGTGCATGTGTGTGTGCATGGGTGTGTGCATGTGTGTGTGCATGTGTGTGTGTGTGTGTGCATGTGCATGTGTGTGTGCATGTGTGCATGCGCATGTGTGTATGTGCATGTGTGCATGCATGTGTGTGTGTGCGTTCATGTGTGTGTGCATGGGTGTGTGCATGTGTGTGTGCATGTGTGTGTGTATGTGTGTGTGCGTGCATGTCTGTGTGCACGTGTGTGTGCACGTGTGTATGTGTGTGTGTGCACGTCTGTGTGCACGTGTGTGTGCACGTGTGTATGTGTGTGTGTGCACGTGTGTGTGCATGTGTGCACGTGTGTATGTGTGTGTGTGCACGTGTGTGTGCATGTGTGCACGTGTGTATGTGTGTGTGTGCACGTGTGTGTGCATGTGTGCACGTGTGTATGTGTGTGTGTGCACGTGTGTGTGCATGTGTGCACGTGTGTCTTCTTGTGCCAGCATGGTCATCATGTTGCCTGGGATGGGTCACCATGTCACCTGGCCTGGGTCATGTTGCCTGGCTGGGTCACCATGTCGCCTGTGATTGATCATCATGTTGCCTTGCCTAGGCTACACTTACAATCATAATGCTTCTACATGCATATATACCTACATGTACATGCATATATACCTACATGTACATGCATATATACCTACATGTACATGCATATATACCTACATGTACATGCATATATACCTACATGTACATGCATATATACCTACATGTACATGCATATATACCTACATGTACATGCATATATACCTACATGTACATGCATATATACCTACATGTACATGCATATATACCTACATGTACATGCATATATACCTACATGTACATGCATATATACCTACATGTACATGCATATATACCTACATGTACATGCATATATACCTACATGTACATGCATATATACCTACATGTACATGCATATATACCTACATGTACATGCATATATACCTACATGTACATGCATATATACCTACATGTACATGCATATATACCTACATGTACATGCATATATACCTACATGTACATGCATATATACCTACATGTACATGCATATATACCTACATGTACATGCATATATACCTACATGTACATGCATATATACCTACATGTACATGTATATATACTATTATTATGTGTCTAGCAAGCATTAGTAGTAGTAGTAATAATATGCACACCTCCTACTCCTGGTGATGACCTATGACCTCTAAACCTTCTATATATTTGCACACACCCTCCTCCTGGTGCTGACCTATGACCTCTAGACCTGCATGCACGTACCCTCCTCCTGATGGTGGTGAAAGTCTTCTGGCAGGCCATGCAGGCCTTGGCCTCTTCGTCGGGCACCCAACTGTGCACCACGGTGCAGGACATGTGCTCCGCTCCACAGGAAATGGTGCGCACCTGCTTGTCCATCAGTGCTTCAACCTCCAGGGGTTGGGGTCTGCGTGTGGGGGAGGGGGGGGAGGAAAGGGGGTGAAGTAGCGGAGGGAGAGAGAGATGGAAGAAAGTCTGATATCATCAATTGACCTCTGGCGTACTTGTGTATCACAGAAGTATTGACCTCTGACCTACTTGTGTATCCCAGTAGTATTGACCTCTGACCTATTTTTTGTATACCCAGTAAGTATCGACCTTTGACCTGCTTGTATATTTTAGTAAGTATTGACCTCTGAACTTGTGTATCCCAGTAAGTGATATACAATCTGAAAACATGGCCAGGTCATAAAAATCCTAGCATATATAGTCAGTCTGACCCTTTACCACCTCATGGGGAGAAAATGGGTCTGGGAGGACTAGCATCGTCAAGTTGTCATCACTGGTGGCGGCAATTAATCAGTCCCTAGCTTGTGATCTGTGCATGTGTGTGTGTGCATGTGTGTGTGTGCATGTGTGTGTGTGCATGTGTGTGTGCATGTGTGTGTGTGCAGGTGTGTGTGTGCATGTGTGTGGCCTTCATGAGGTGTTCCGCATCACTTCATTTTACGTGGAGTAGCAAGAACAAGGTTACCTTCTCCTTGGGATGGAGGAGAGGTCAGAGTGCACAACCCTAGCAGAACATGCAGAAAGCGTCTTCTCTCATTTTAAAAAGATGGCAGTTAAGTGGCCCCGCCCACATTGACATCGATTCCTTCTGCTGATGGCAACGCCAGTTAATTATATAGTGTTACATTCCACCAGAACAAATTTAGTGTGCTAGTGCTCCAGACCCTCTGCAGGAGGTAGAGTTGGCAGCGCAGGGTTAGAGTTGATTGCCAAAGCCATTACCTTAATTGGTCCTAACCCTAATTACTGCCCTGGTCCTAACCCTAATTACTGCCCTTGTCCTAACCCTAATTAACCCTAATTATTGCCCTGGTCCTAACCTTAATTACTGCCCTGGTCCTAACCTTAATTACTGCCCTGGTCCTAACCCTAATTACTGCCCTGGTCCTAACCCTAATTACTGCCCTTGTCCTAACCCTAATTAACCCTAATTACTGCCCTGGTCCTAACACTAATTACTGCCCTTGTCCTAACCCTAATTAACCTTAATTACTGCCCTGGTCCTAACCCTAATTACTGCCCTGGTCCTAACCTTAATTACTGCCCTGGTCCTAACACTAATTACTGCCCTGGTCCTAACACTAATTACTGCCCTTGTCCTAACCCTAATTAACCTTAATTACTGCCCTGGTCCTAACCCTAATTACTGCCCTGGTCCTAACCTTAATTACTGCCCTGGTCCTAACCCTAATTAACCCTAATTACTGCCCTGGTACTAAGCCTAGCCCTTATTACTTTGCTGTCCATAACCCTAGCTACTGACCTGGACCTAGCCCTAGCTACTGACCTGTCCCTAGCCCTAGCTACTGACCTGGACCTAACCCTAACTCTGGCCTAGCCTAAGAGTCTCTAGTTGCCCTAGCCTAATCCTAGCTAAAGCACTAGATCTATACAATGTCACCATGATGATGTCACCATGATCATGTAAGTTATGTACGTTATGCTAGTAGGATTATGTTGCAGGGCAGTGGCCTCTAGTGATAAGCTAGGAGTGCTGCTCCTACCAGAGACTATGTGGCAGGACAGTGGCCTCTAGTGATAAGCTAGGAGTGCTGCTCCTGCCAGAGACTATGTGATAGGGCAGTGGCCTCTAGTGATAAGCTAGGAGTGCTGCTCCTACCAGAGACTATGTGGCAGGGCAGTGGCCTCTAGTGATAAGCTAGGAGTGCTGCTCCTACCAGAGACTATGTGGCAGGGCAGTGGCCTCTAGTGATAAGCTAGGAGTGCTGCTCCTGCCAGAGACTGTGTGGTAGGGCAGTGGCCTCTAGTGATAAGCTACTCCTGCCAGAGACTGTGTGGCAGGGCAGTGGCCTCTAGTGATAAGCTACTCCTGCCAGAGACTGTGTGGCAGGGTAGTGGCCTCAGTGATAAGCTAGGAGTGCTGCTCCTACCAGAGACTATGTGCCCTCTAGTGATAAGCTAGGAGTGCTGCTCCTACCTGGTAGGGCAGTGGCCTCTAGTGATAAGCTAGGAGTGCTGCTCCTACCAGAGACTGTGTGGCAGGGCAGTGGCCTCTAGTGATAAGCTAGGAGTGCTGCTCCTACCAGAGACTGTGTGGCAGGGCAGTGGCCTCTAGTGATAAGCTAGGAGTTCTGCTCCTACCAGAGACTATGTGGGGCAGTGGCCTCTAGTGATAAGCTAGGAGTGCTGCTCCTACCAGAGACTGTGTGGTAGGGCAGTGGCCTCTAGTGATAAGCTAGGAGTGCTGCCAGAGACTATGTGGCAGGGCAGTGGCCTCTAGTGATAAGCTAGGAGTGCTGCTCCTACCAGAGACTGTGTGGCAGGGCAGTGGCCTCTAGTGATAAGCTAGGAGTGCTGCTCCTACCAGAGACTGTGTGGCAGGGCAGTGGCCTCTAGTGATAAGCTAGGAGTGCTGCTCCTGCCAGAGACTGTGGCAGGGCAGTGGCCTCTAGTGATAAGCTAGGAGTGCTGCTCCTACCAGAGACTATGTAGGGCAGTGGCCTCTAGTGATAAGCTAGGAGTGCAGCTCCTACCAGAGACTGTGTGGCAGGGGGCAGTGGCCTCTAGTGATAAGCTAGGAGTGCAGAGATTATGTGGCAGGGCAGTGGCCTCTAGTGATAAGCTAGGAGTGTTGCTCCTGCCAGAGATTATGTGGCAGGGCAGTGGCCTCTAGTGATAAGCTAGGAGTGCTGCTCCTACCAGAGACTATATGGCAGGGCAGTGGCCTCTAGTGATAAGCTAGGAGTGCTGCTCCTACCAGTGACTGTGTGGCAGGGCAGTGGCCTCTAGTGATAAGCTAGGAGTGCTGCTCCTACCAGTGACTATGTGGCAGGGCAGTGGCCTCTAGTGATAAGCTAGGAGTGTTGCTCCTGCCAGAGACTGTGTGGTAGGGCAGTGGCCTCTAGTGATAAGCTAGGAGTGCTGCTCCTGCCAGAGACTGTGTGGCAGGGCAGTGGCCTCTAGTGATAAGCTGCTCCTACCAGAGACTGTGTGGCAGGGCAGTGGCCTCTAGTGATAAGCTAGGAGTGCTGCTCCTGCCAGAGACTGTGTGGCAGGGCAGTGGCCTCTAGTGATAAGCTAGGAGTGCTGCTCCTACCAGAGACTATGTGGCAGGGCAGTGGCCTCTAGTGATAAGCTAGGAGTGCTGCTCCTACCAGAGACTATGTGGCAGGGCAGTGGCCTCTAGTGATAAGCTAGGAGTGCAGCTCCTACCAGAGACTGTGTGGTAGGGCAGTGGCCTCTAGTGATAAGCTAGGAGTGCTGCTCCTGCCAGAGACTGTGTGGCATGGCAGTGGCCTCTAGTGATAAGCTAGGAGTGCTGCTCCTGTCAGAGACTATGTGGCAGGGCAGTGGCCTCTAGTGATAAGCTAGGAGTGCTGCTCCTACCAGAGACTATGTGGGGCAGGGCAGTGGCCTCTAGTGATAAGCTAGGAGTTCTGCTCCTGCCAGAGACTACAGTATGTGGCAGGGCAGTGGCCTCTAGTGATAAGCTAGGAGTGCTGCTCCTACCAGAGACTGTGTGGCAGGGCAGTGGCCTCTAGTGATAAGCTAGGAGTGCTGCTCCTACCAGAGACTATGTGGCAGGGCAGTGGCCTCTAGTGATAAGCTAGGAGTGCTGCTCCTGCCAGAGACTGTGTGGCAGGGCAGTGGCCTCTAGTGATAAGCTAGGAGTGCTGCTCCTGCCAGAGACTATGTGGCAGGGCAGTGGCCTCTAGTGATAAGCTAGGAGTGCTGCTCCTACCAGAGACTGTGTGGCAGGGCAGTGGCCTCTAGTGATAAGCTAGGAGTGCTGCTCCTACCAGAGACTATGTGGCAGGGCAGTGGCCTCTAGTGATAAGCTAGGAGTGCTGCTCCAACCAGAGACTGTGTGGCAGGGCAGTGGCCTCTAGTGATAAGCTAGGAGTGTTGCTCCTACCAGAGACTGTGTGGCAGGGCAGTGGCCTCTAGTGATAAGCTAGGAGTGCTGCTCCTGCCAGAGACTGTGTGGCAGGGCAGTGGCCTCTAGTGATAAGCTAGGAGTGCTGCTCCTACCAGAGACTATGTGGGGCAGTGGCCTCTAGTGATAAGCTAGGAGTGCTGCTCCTACCAGAGACTGTGTGGCAGGGCAGTGGCCTCTAGTGATAAGCTAGGAGTGCTGCTCCTGCCAGAGACTATGTGGTAGGGCAGTGGCCTCTAGTGATAAGCTAGGAGTGCTGCTCCTACCAGTGATTATGTGGCAGGGCAGTGGCCTCTAGTGATAAGCTAGGAGTGCTGCTCCTACCAGAGACTGTGTGGCAGGGCAGTGGCCTCTAGTGATAAGCTAGGAGTGCTGCTCCTACCAGAGATTATGTGGCAGGGCAGTGGCCTCTAGTGATAAGCTAGGAGGTCTGCTCCTACCAGAGACTATGTGGCAGGGCAGTGGCCTCTAGTGATAAGCTAGGAGTGCTGCTCCTGCCAGAGACTATGTGGCAGGGCAGTGGCCTCTAGTGATAAGCTAGGAGTGCTGCTCCTACCAGAGACTGTGTGGCAGGGCAGTGGCCTCTAGTGATAAGCTAGGAGTGCTGCTCCTACCAGAGACTACTGTATGTGGCAGGGCAGTGGCCTCTAGTGATAAGCTAGGAGTGCTGCTCCTACCAGAGACTGTGTGGTAGGGCATTGGCCTCTAGTGATAAGCTAGGAGTGCTGCTCCGACCAGAGACTATGTAGGGCAATGGCCACTAGTGATAAGCTAGGAGTGCTGCTCCTGCCAGAGACTATGGCAGGGCAGTGGCCTCTAGTGATAAGCTAGGAATGCTGCTCCTACCAGAGACTGTGTGGCAGGGCAGTGGCCTCTAGTGATAAGCTAGGAGTGCTGCTCCTACCAGAGACTGAGTGGTAGGGCAGTGGCCTCTAGTGATAAGCTAGGAGTGCTGCTCCTGCCAGAGACTATGTGGGGCAGTGACCTCTAGTGATAAGCTAGGAGTGCTGCTCCTACCAGAGACTATGTAGGGCAGTGGCCTCTAGTGATAAGCTAGGAGTGCTGCTCCTACCAGAGACTATGTGGGGCAGTGACCTCTAGTGATAAGCTAGGAGTGCTGCTCCTACCAGAGACTATGTGGGGCAGTGGCCTCTAGTGATAAGCTGCTCCTGCCAGAGACTGTGTGGCAGGGCAGTGGCCTCTAGTGATAAGCTGCTCCTACCAGTGACTGTGGCAGGGCAGTGGCCTCTAGTGATAAGCTAGGAGTGCTGCTCATACCAGAGACTGTGTGGCAGGACAGTGGCCTCTAGTGATAAGCTAGGAGTGCTGCTCCTGCCAGAGACTATGTGGCAGGGCAGTGGCCTCTAGTGATAAGCTAGGAGTGCTGCTCCTACCAGAGACTATGTGGCAGGGGGCAGTGGCCTCTAGTGATAAGCTAGGAGTGCTGCTCCTACCAGAGACTATCAAATGTTCACACACGGACGCTGGTTGTTCACTCACCTTCCCTTGAGCTCATTGTTGGCTAGTTGTCCATTAGCCCCGTAACCCCAAGTGAACACTTTACCCACACCTGCAATATATGTAGTCACATGACATCAAACACTGTATCACATGTAAACATTTTACCCACACCTGCAATATATGTAGTCACATGACATCAAACACTGTATCACATGATCATATGTAAACACTTTACCCACACCTGCAATATACATGTATGCAGTCACATGACATCAAATTTTACATCACATGTCACTTCCATCACCATGACATTGCAAATCCTTGACAATAGATAATAATGTATATATTTACTATTCTGACACCTCGTCACATGATCAGTCACATGATAGAACTGAAGCACATGACCCATCAGGCCTGCTTAGCCACTCACTAGAGAGTGCAGCAGAGAAATTAGCACCGCATGCCACTTGTGCAATATTGTTGCTGGTGTGGATGGTGATCTGATGAGGCTTGCTGATCTCCGTGTAGGAGTGGTTGATGCCGAGCTGCCCTCCGCTGTTGTCTCCCCAGCTGTAGACCATACCCGATGTCACCAGCGCTAAATTGTGGGCGTCGCCACAGCAGATATCTGTTACTGGAGTATCACTGCATGTGTGTGTGTATGTATGTATAGGTGTGTGTGTAAGGTGTGTGTGTATGTGTGTGCTTGTGTATGTATAGGTGTGTGTGTAAGGTGTGTGTGTATGTGTGTGCTTGTGTATGTAAGGTGTGTGTATGTATGTATAGGTGTGTGTGTAAGGTGTGTGTAAGGTGTGTGTGTAAGGTGTGTGTAAGAGGTGTGTGTGTAAGGTGTGAGGAGAGAAAAGGAGATGTGGGATTGTGAGAGGCAACACAGTACGGAAGAGTAGGGAGAGGAGGGAGAGAGGAGGGAGAGAGGAGGGAGAGAGGAGGGAGAGAGGAGGGAGAGAGGAGGGAGAGAGGAGGGAGAGAGGAGGGAGAGAGGAGGGAGAGAGGAGGGAGAGAGGAGGGAGAGAGGAGGGAGAGAGTAGGGAGATAGTAGGGAGGAGGGAGAGAGGAGGGAGGAGGGAGAGAGGAGGGAGAGAGGAGGGAGAGAGGAGGGAGAGAGGAGGGAGAGAGGAGGGAGAGAGGAGGGAGAGAGGAGGGAGAGAGGAGGGAGAGAGGAGGGAGAGAGGAGGGAGAGAGGAGGGAGAGAGGAGGGAGAGAGGAGGGAGAGAGGAGGGAGGAGGGAGGGAGAGAAGAGGGAGAGAGGAGGGAGAGGAGGGAGGGATAGCAAACACAAGGCAAGAAGGAGGATGGATGACACCTGCTGTGCTGAGAGGTGATCAAGTAGAGCAAGTGGACTTGCAAGACACTCGCGTACTCACTTGAAGCCTTCTACTAATGTGGGGTAGCCAAGATCTAGAAGATTGGCTTGTCCCAGCTGGCCCCTGGCTCCCCACCCCCACATCCACAGCTTCCCATCCCCTAATAGCACCACACACACACACACACCACACACACTAGCCATCACAGTGCCAGTCAGATGTCATGCCCACTCACCATCAACGGCAGCCGAGTGATGCCGGCCACAAGCCACTTTGACCACGCCAACCATCGGGTCTACATGGGTGGGTGTGGTCAAGTTAGCAGGGGTGGGGTGCATTAGACCTAGCTGTCCGTACTTGTTGGAGCCAAAAGCATATATTCTGCCATTTTCAGAGCACACTGCAGGGAAGAAGAATATGCTCGAGTCATCCAGGAAACATGTGCCACACACACTCACACACATGTCTACATGTGTGCACATGTGTGTGTGTACATTGTGTGTACATGTATGTGTGTACATGTGTGTGTGTACATGTGTTAGTTTGTACATGTGTGTGTGTACATGTGTGTGTACATTGTGTGTACATGTATGTGTGTACATGTGTGTGTGTACATGTGTGTGTGTACATTGTGTGTACATGTATGTGTGTACATGTGTGTGTGTACATGTGTGTGTGTACATGTGTGTGTACATGTGTGTGGTTTATATTGTGTGTGTAAGTCATGTGTGTGTGTACATGTGTGTACATTGTGTGTACATGTGTGTGTACATGTATGTGTGTACATGTGTGTGTACATGTGTGTGTGTACATGTGTGTGTACATGTGTGTGGTTTATATTGTGTGTACATGTGTGTGTACATGTGTGTGTGTGTAAGTCATGTGTGTGTACATTGTGTGTACATGTGTGTGTACATGTATGTGTGTACATGTGTGTGTACATGTGTGTGTACATGTGTGTGGTTTATATTGTGTGTGTAAGTCATGTGTGTGTGTACATGTGTGTACATTGTGTGTACATGTGTGTGTACATGTATGTGTGTACATGTGTGTGTACATGTGTGTGTGTACATGTGTGTGTACATGTGTGTGGTTTATATTGTGTGTACATGTGTGTGTACATGTGTGTGTGTGTAAGTCATGTGTGTGTACATTGTGTGTACATGTGTGTGTACATGTATGTGTGTACATGTGTGTGTACATGTGTGTGTACATGTGTGTGGTTTATATTGTGTGTACATGTGTGTACATGTGTGTGTACATGTGTGTGGTTTATATTGTGTGTACATGTGTGTGTACATGTGTGTGTGTACATGTGTGTGTACATGTTGTGTACATGTGTGTGTAAGTCATGTGTGTGTGTACATGTGTGTACATTGTGTGTACATGTGTGTACATGTATGTGTGTACATGTGTGTACATGTGTATGGTTTATATTGTGTGTACATGTGTGTACATGTGTGTGTAAGTCATGTGTGTGTACATGTGTGTGTACATGTGTGTGTGTACATGTGTGTGTACATGTGTGTGGTTTATATTGTGTGTACATGTGTGTACATGTGTGTACATGTATGTACATGTATGTGTGTACATGTGTGTGTACATGTGTGTGTACATGTGTGTGTGTACATGTGTGTGTAAATGTGTGTGGTTTATATTGTGTGTGTACATGTGTGTGTACATGTGTGTGTGTACATGTGTGTGTGTACATGTGTGTGTACATGTGTGTGTAAATGTGTGTGTGGTTTATATTGTGTGTGTGTATGTGTGCCGCTCTTTCTTGCTTCAATTATCTCAGGCATCTAATAGCTAATCCTTGCACCTGCTCTGGGTGGGCAGGGAGGTGGTTGCTGGGAGGTGGTTGCTGCTATCTTGTTGGTCCTCCCTGGAAGAGCTCCTAGTGGTGCTGACATCACCCCCCCCACTACCTGTACATTCCTATCATTAGCAGGTCCCAATTAACCTCATCAGATTATATTTCACATCTCTCAGAGATCCTCTCCCCAAAGACCACACTCACTGCATGCACACACATACATACATACACTTACCAAGGGTGTGGCTGACTCCACATGAGACCATCTTCACCTTCACACTGCGGCAGTCTACTTTACGTGGAGAGGTCTGCTTGGCAGCCTTGATGTTGTAACCCAGGTGGGAGCCCGCCTTGCCCCAGGTGTAGAGTTCACCATCATCTGTGCGGGTAGACAGCAGAGACAGACGTGCAATAATAGTTACAGCCACACCCACCCCACCTATAGTCAAAGCCACACCCACCCCAACAACAGAGCCATTTAATAGCCACACCCACCTAACAGCAGCGTAGTCAAAGCCACACCCACCCTAACAACAGGTCCATTATAAGTCAGTCACACCCACCCCAAGGTGTGGATGCATGTGTGGATGCAGGTGTGGGTGCAGGTGTGGGTGTGGGTGCAGGTGTGGATGCAGGTGTGGGTGTAGGTGTGGATGCAGGTGTGGGTGCAGGTGTGGATGCAGGTGTGGGTGCAGGTGTGGATGCAGGTGTGGGTGCAGGTGTGGGTGTGGGTGCAGGTGTGGATGCAGGTGTGGGTGCAGGTGTGGATGCAGGTGTGGGTGCAGGTGTGGGTGCAGGTGTGGGTGCAGGTGTGGATGCAGGTGTGGATGCAGGTGTGGATGCAGGTGTGGATGCAGGTGTGGGTGCAGGTGTGGATGCAGGTGTGGATGCAGGTGTGGGTGCAGGTGTGGATGCAGGTGTGGGTGCAGGTGTGGGTGTGGGTGCAGGTGCAGGTGTGGATGCAGGTGTGGATGCAGGTGTGGATGCAGGTGTGGGTGCATGTGTGGATGCAGGTGTGGATGCAGGTGTGGATGCAGGTGTGGATGCAGGTGTGGGTGCAGGTGTGGGTGCAGGTGTGGGTGCAGGTGTGGGTGCAGGTGTGGATGCAGGTGTGGGTGCAGGTGTGGATGCAGGTGTGGATGCAGGTGTGGGTGCAGGTGTGGGTGCAGGTGTGGGTGCAGGTGTGATGCAGGTGTGGATGCATGTGTGGATGCAGGTGTGGATGCAGGTGTGGGTGCAGGTGTGGATGCAGGTGTGGATGCAGGTGTGGATGCAGGTGTGGATGTAGGTGTGGATGCAGGTGTGGATGCAGGTGTGGATGCAGGTGTGGATGCAGGTGTGGATGCAGGTGTGGATGCAGGTGTGGATGCAGGTGTGGATGTGGATTAAGGTGTGGGTGCAGGTGTAGATGCAGGTGTGGATGCAGGTGTGGATGCAGGTGTGGATGTGGATTAAGGTGTAGATGCAGGTGTGGATGCAGGTGTGGATGTGGATTAAGGTGTAGATGCAGGTGTGGATGCTGGTGTGGATGCAGGTGTGGATGCAGGTGTGGATGCAGGTGTGGGTGCAGGTGTGGATGCAGGTGTGGATGCAGGTGTGGATGCAGGTGTGGGTGCAGGTGTGGATGCAGGTGTGGATGCAGGTGTGGATGCAGGTGTGGGTGCAGGTGTGGATGCAGGTGTGGATGCAGGTGTGGATGCATGTGTGAATGCAGGTGTGGATGCAGGTGTGGGTGCAGGTGTGGATGCAGGTGTGGATGCAGGTGTGGATGCAGGTATGGGTGCAGGTGTGGGTGCAGGTGTGGATGCAGGTGTGGATGCAGGTGTGGATGCAGGTGTGGATGCAGGTGTGGATGCAGGTGTGGATGCAGGTGTGGATGCAGGTGTGGATGCAGGTGTGGATGCAGGTGTGGGTGCAGGTGTGGGTGCAGGTGTGGATGCAGGTGTGGATGTGGGTGTGGTCTTTCCACCTCAAGCTATGGATGGTCCTGATTTATATAGCAAAATGTAGCAATACTTCTTCTGGTATTCTCTTTTGACATATTTTTGTTTTGGAGTATTGCATGAGGTGAAGTCAATCCCCCCCCACCCCACCAACAAAAACTCATTAAGTGTGCCACAGTCCAGCATAAGTGTTGACTGGCTGGAAGTGCTAGAGTCCAGCATAAGTCTAGAGTGGCTATAACTACTGTGAGTGTTAGAGTCCAGCATACTGTAAGTCTTGAGTGGCTATAACTACTGTGAGTGCTAGAGTCCAGCATCAAGTCTTGAGTGGCTATAACTACTGTGAGTGCTAGAGTCCAGCATCAAGTCTTGAGTGGCTATAACTACTGTGAGTGCTAGAGTCCAGCATCAAGTCTTGATACTGTGAGTGCTAGAGTCCAGCATCAAGTCTTGAGTGGCTATAACTACTGTGAGTGCTAGAGTCCAGCATCAAGTCTTGAGTGGCTATAGCTACTGTGAGTGCTAGAGTCCAGCATCAAGTCTTGAGTGGCTATGACTACTGTGAGTGCTAGAGTCCAGCATCAAGTCTTGAGTGGATATAACTACTGTGAGTGCTAGAGTCCAGCATCAAGTCTTGAGTGGCTATAACTACTGTGAGTGCTAGAGTCCAGCATCAAGTCTATAGCTACTGTAAGTGCTAGAGTCCAGCATCAAGTCTTGAGTGGCTATAACTACTGTGAGTGCTAGAGTCCAGCATCAAGTCTTGAGTGGCTATAACTACTGTGAGTGCTAGAGTCCAGCATCAAGTCTTGAGTGACTATAACTACTGTGAGTGCTAGAGTCCAGCATCAAGTCTTGAGTGGCTATAACTACTGTGAGTGCTGGAGTCCAGCATCAAGCCTTGAGGCTATAACTACTGTGATTGCTAGAGTCCAGCATCAAGTCTTGAGTGGCTATAACTACTGTGAGTGCTAGAGTCCAGCATCAAGTCTTGAGTGGCTATAACTACTGTGAGTGCTAGTGTCCAGCATCAAGTCTTGAGTGGCTATAACTACTGTGAGTGCTAGAGTCCAGCATCAAGTCTTGAGTGGCTATAACTACTGTGATTACTAGAGTCCAGCATCAAGTCTTGAGTGGCTATAACTACTGTGAGTGCTAGAGTCCAGCATCAAGTCTTGAGTGGCTATAACTACTGTGAGTGCTAGAGTCCAGCATCAAGTCTTGAGTGGCTATAACTACTGTGAGTGCTAGAGTCCAGCATCAAGTCTTGAGTGGCTATAACTACTGTGAGTGCTAGAGTCCAGCATCAAGTCTTGAGTGGCTATAACTACTGTGATTACTAGAGTCCAGCATCAAGTCTTGAGTGGCTATAACTACTGTGAGTGCTAGAGTCCAGCATCAAGTCTTGAGTGGCTATAACTACTGTGAGTGCTAGAGTCCAGCATCAAGTCTTGAGTGGCTATAACTACTGTGATTACTAGAGTCCAGCATCAAGTCTTGAGTGGCTATAACTACTGTGAGTGCTAGAGTCCAGCATCAAGTCTTGAGTGGCTATAACTACTGTGAGTGCTAGAGTCCAGCATCAAGTCTTGAGTGGCTATAACTACTGTGAGTGCTAGAGTCCAGCATCAAGTCTTGAGTGGCTATAACTACTGTGAGTGCTAGAGTCCAGCATCAAGCCTTGAGGCTATAACTACTGTGATTGCTAGAGTCCAGCATCAAGTCTTGAGTGGCTATAACTACTGTGAGTGCTAGAGTCCAGCATCAAGTCTTGAGTGGCTATAACTACTGTGAGTGCTAGAGTCCAGCATCAAGTCTTGAGTGGCTATAACTACTGTGAGTGCTAGAGTCCAGCATCAAGTCTTGAGTGACTATAACTACTGTGAGTGCTAGAGTCCAGCATCAAGTCTTGAGTGGCTATAACTACTGTGAGTGCTGGAGTCCAGCATCAAGCCTTGAGGCTATAACTACTGTGATTGCTAGAGTCCAGCATCAAGTCTTGAGTGGCTATAACTACTGTGAGTGCTAGAGTCCAGCATCAAGTCTTGAGTGGCTATAACTACTGTGAGTGCTAGTGTCCAGCATCAAGTCTTGAGTGGCTATAACTACTGTGAGTGCTAGAGTCCAGCATCAAGTCTTGAGTGGCTATAACTACTGTGATTACTAGAGTCCAGCATCAAGTCTTGAGTGGCTATAACTACTGTGAGTGCTAGAGTCCAGCATCAAGTCTTGAGTGGCTATAACTACTGTGAGTGCTAGAGTCCAGCATCAAGTCTTGAGTGGCTATAACTACTGTGAGTGCTAGAGTCCAGCATCAAGTCTTGAGTGGCTATAACTACTGTGAGTGCTAGAGTCCAGCATCAAGTCTTGAGTGGCTATAACTACTGTGAGTGCTAGAGTCCAGCATCAAGTCTTGAGTGGCTATAACTACTGTGAGTGCTAGAGTCCAGCATCAAGTCTTGAGTGGCTATAACTACTGTGAGTGCTAGAGTCCAGCATCAAGTCTTGAGTGGCTATAGCTACTGTGAGTGCTAGAGTCTAGCATCAAGTCTTGAGTGGCTATAACTACTGTGAGTGCTAGAGTCCAGCATCAAGTCTTGAGGGGCTATAACTACTGTGAGTGCTAGAGTCCAGCATACATGTAAGTCTTGAGTGGCTATAACTACTGTGAGTGCTAGAGTCCAGCATCAAGTCTTGAGTGGCTATAACTACTGTGAGTGATAGAGTCCAGCATCAAGTCTTGAGTGGCTATAACTACTGTGAGTGCTAGAGTCCAGCATCAAGTCTTGAGTGGCTATAACTACTGTGAGTGCTAGAGTCCAGCATCAAGTCTTGAGTGGCTATAGCTACTGTGAGTGCTAGAGTCCAGCATCAAGTCTTGAGTGGCTATGACTACTGTGAGCTAGAGTCCAGCATCAAGTCTTGAGTGGCTATAACTACTGTGAGTGCTAGAGTCCAGCATCAAGTCTTGAGTGGCTATAACTACTGTGAGTGCTAGAGTCCAGCATCAAGTCTTGAGTGGCTATAGCTACTGTGAGTGCTAGAGTCCAGCATCAAGTCTTGAGTGGCTATAACTACTGTGAAGATTCTGCACACTTCACTCTATGAACTAGATATGTAGCTCAAATGATGATATCTCTGTGTGTTCTCTTTTGATACTCAAAACTGTTATCTAGGTATAACCAGGAGTCTAAGTCTAAGATGGGATTCGCAAAACCTGCGTGCTCAAATTCTCTGCAGTTTTACTCCTAATTGGAAAGTTCTAGACAGTTGAATTGGCACGTACAAGTGGCTAGATGAAACCATACTCTATACAAGTTTTCATGGGTTGGTTGAAAATAAATTTCCAAATCAATTTTCAACCAACCCATGACCACTACTCATGGCTCATTGTATAGAGTATGGCTTCCTCTAGCAGCATTTTACAATTAGGAGCAGACAATTTGAGCATGCAGGTTTTGAGGCCCCAGGTTTGACTGCATGTATCTTGGGTATGGTTGTACCTATGCAACAGTTTTTAGTATCAAAAGAGAGCACACTGAGAGATCTATCTTTTGAGCGGTCATAGAGTGAAGTGTACAGAATCTATGGAACTATAGTGCTTGCCACATTAACTTTCCAATTTGACTTCTCTTGCAGCGAACATTGATTACTGCAGTTCTGCTTTACAGATTTACTTAAAATTTGGTATGTATGTCCTTATAGGTGTCCTCTAACAGCAGGGGGGGAAATTGGTTACCATAGCAACCTAACTAATTAAAAATGGCCGCCTTTGTCAACATCTGTGTAATAACCATCAAAAAAATCTATTATAATTCAGTAGTAGTACTGATGACCATTTCAATAGGATAAATATGATCACCTAATAGTGTCAATGAAATCTGTACGACACTTTTTTAATTTTAATTTTCCCTACACCAAATTTTTACAATTTTTAATATATATATTTTTCAAATACCTATTACAGATTATGACATAAAAGGGAAAAAATCACTAAAATCACTAATAAATAGAGACAAACAATTGACTAAGACAAAATTTTGAGGAAAAAAGTATACAGTAGTTATTACATAAACTGTTCACAGGTATTATATACATGTAGTGAACTTCATGTATTGTCTTCAAAAAAAATCCTGCGGTGTGATTTATATATTTTTACTGCTATTTTTACTGCCAGTTCAAGCATTTTCCCAGCAGTGTGTCCTTCCCTATAAGCCGTCTCATAATCACGAGACTTACGAAAGTATTTTCGTATGTTCTCCACAGTCACAGAGTCGAGAGCTGCTGGAATGATGTTCCTAAGCCCTGTTAAGGTGAAGTTCGTGTACATCCGCGTGTAACGTTTGGCTTGGCCCCAAACTCGCTCAATGGGATTCATCTCACAATGGAATTTGGGAATAAAGTGAACATGATGACCTCGACCAACGAGAAAGTTCTCAATAATAGTCTTCTCCGTCTTGAAGTCTTCGTGGTTCGACAAAATTATCCTCATGTCGGGACCTAACATCGGGACCTAACAATGTTTGAGTATTGATCCCACATTCCTCCAAGATCTGTTTCATCTCTTTAGGAATTCCGTTGGCATTGACTTCTGAATATCGCCAGCCCACACAGTATCCCTCATAACAGCTTGAGCCCCACCTGGTTTAACATTCATATTGTTGACATTAAGAGCATCTGGTGCTAAGGCTTTGTGGCAACTGCAAAGAGCCACACAATTGTGTACATTGCAGGAGGATATTTATGCTCAGCTATTTTTGCAGCTCTGTTAATCTGTGACATAAACTTTTCAGCAGTCCAATATCCAGCCCTGGCTGCACCATACTCGAAAAGTTCTCTTGCCTCCTCCGGAAAAAACTGATCACATGTTCTCTCAGCTGTGAGTTCTTCAGGTGAGAGACGCAGGTAACTGTTGTGCTCATCAATAAAATCACTAACCATTATGCCACTGCCTTTCGTTTTAGGGAGCATTGCTGGCTTATCGGCAGAACCCCACATCCACATCTGTGCTTCATTCACATTGAAGATGGACTCGTCATGATATAAATCATGACGAGTTTCTTGTCATCCTTCTCTGATGGCGCTGATAGAGCTGGAGGATCTTCATCACTACAGAGTGGTCTGGGCTGGTGGTTACTCCTGTATTCTTCTAGTTCTTTCAAATACTCCCCACGGTACTTCACCACATCTTCACGCTCATGACCATCAATGTAGATCCCCTTCTTATGTGACATAGGCTTAAAGCCCAAACGATGCAACCAGCGTACAGCAGTACGAAGTGAGATGGAGCGAGGGAAATGTGGTGGCAAGTGATGGCCAGGAAGAGGGGTCGAATTGATGTGCTCACAGAAGTCTAGTGCAGTCATGTTTAGTTGTCCCTTCTTGAACGCATTCTCCCGGACCCACTCAGTTGCACTCTTTCTCAAGTCTTCATCATTCAATACCAGAAGACGCTCTTGCTTCCCTTGCCGACTCTCCTTCATCTTGAAATTGTTATCGAAGAATTCCTTCCGATAACTTCTGACACTCCTGTCACTAAACCCTAAAATATCACATCAAAACATGAATTAAAAAGGAGGCAGCTATCTCCCAACACTACACTAAGCAAAGCAATACAATATAATTTAAATTATAACCAGAGTGACAAACTGACCTGTAATACTTGCCGACTCTAGGGCTAGGGCATCAATCTTGCTCATCTTCTGTCGGGTCCTGAAGCTTTCATAGAGCAATACAGACAACATTTTACGCTGCTCTCGAGTTAGAGGCAGCATAAAATCATCTAAAGCATCTTGAGGATCAGAGTATTCATCATCTTGTTTATCTCCATCAGGATCCTCCTCCAGGTCTATCTCTTCATGCTCTTCATCAACCTCCTGTACTCCCACAACTTGGTTGAAGCTTCTGCTGGACTTACAGGCGTAGACACTTCAGGATCTACCGTTGAAGACTCTGTAAGTTGCTCCGTTAGGACGTTGCTGTAGCCATTGTCGTCATCTAGCTGTTCCTGTTGTTTCGTGCGCTTGGCTTTTCTCATTACTTCAGCTTTAGACAAGTCTTTCCCCTTCTTCTCCCACCTATCACTAGGTGTAGGACGGTCGCTCATCGTAGCTACGACGCTAAAACTCAGCTACGACGCTAAAACTCAGCTAGACGAACGGTTTCCAAAGAAATTGCGTTATAGGCTTCTTTTGTGGGCTTCTTTTACGCAAACTAAAATATAATGTCGCGGTGGTCACGTGTGCCGTAGAAGCATAATATAAAAACATCGCATCATATTTTTTTCATTTTGCCATAAAGAGCACGTGAAATCACGTTGTTTGACATTAAAAAAATTGAAAATTGACTGGATATTGACTGGATAATAAGATAGTTACGATTTTTTTAAAAATTGGCAAGTTAAAGGTATCATGGCAGGCACTATATAAAGTTGGAAGAAGTTTTTATAACATTAAAAAAAAAATGGTATCATCCCTCCTTGTCCCTCCTGATGCTGGACTGTGTAGCATTCCTAATGAGTTATTGTGGGGGGGGGGGGGCTGACTGCTGACTTCACAATATTCAAACAAACAAACAAACAAAAAATCCCATGTTATCAGGACCCTATGAATGTGTGCAAAGATGTGATAATTATAACAAAACCACATGAGGTCACACATCCCCCCAGCAACTGTAGGCAAGACTTGTAGTTCTGCATGGTGTGTGTGAGTGAGTGAGTGTGTATGTGTGTGTGTGTGTGTGTGTGTGTGAGAGAGAGTGCATGTGATTGAGTGAGTATGTATGTGTGTGAGTGTGAGTGTGTGAGTGAGTGTGAGTGATGAGTGTGTGTATGTGTGTGAGAGTGATGAGTGTGTGTATGAGTGAGTGATGTGTGTATGTGTGAGTGAGAGTGATGAGTGTATGTGTGTGAGTGAGTGTGTGAGTGAGAGTGATGAGTGTGTGTATGAGTGAGTGATGTGTGTATGTGTGAGTGAGAGAGTGAGTGATGAGTGTGTGTGTGTGAGTGATGAGTGATGAGTGTGTGTGTGAGTGTGTGAGTGTGTGTGTGTTGAGTGAGAGTCATGTGTGTACCTGTTACAGCTGCAGAGTAGTAATCATGACAGGCCACTTGTGTGATGGCAACACCCCTCAGGGGGACTCCGATCATTAACGGAGAGAAGCGATCACGCAGATTCCCATGTCCCAGCTGCCCAAATATACCAGAGCCCCAAGAGTACACCTCCCCCGTAGCTGCAGCACAACAGCAAAGGAAAGGGAAGGGAAGAGGAGAGGAGGAAGAAAAGGGAAGAGGAGGAAGGTAAGGAGGAGGAGAAGAGAGACAGGAGCAGCGGGAGAAGGGGAGACAGATGGGGATGCGAGTAAGATGGTTGACACTGAGCATTGTGTGTGCATGTGTTAGTAGGGGAGACAGATGGGGATGTGAGTAAGATGGTTGACACCGAGCATTGTGTGTGAGCATGTGTTAGTAGGGGAGACAGATGGGGATGCGAGTAAGATGGTTGACACTGAGCATTGTGTGTGCATGTGTTAGTAGGGGAGACAGATGGGGATGTGAGTAAAGATGGTTGACACTGAGCATTGTGTGTGTGCATGTGTTAGTAGGGGAGACAGATGGGGATGCGAGTAAGATGGTTGACACTGAGCATTGTGTGAGCATGTGTTAGTAGGGGAGACAGATTGGGATGCGAGTAAGATGGTTGACACTGTGCATTGTGTGAGCATGTGTTAATGACTATTCATATAATCTATTTCAAACTACATTCTGACATAGATTATTGTGTGTGGAGTTTTGTGCCTCGTATAGAAGGGCAACGTGGCAAGGGAACTATACATCATACCTGTGGCATGCATGTGGCCTGCATGTACCATGCATGTGACCTATATGTCCAGTGGATGGGAGAGTTGGTCAGCCATGCTAACTCTGCCAACCAAGGCAACTAATCTCTCACTTACTTAACCAAGAGCAGCCAGGACATTTTGGAGGGGAATTCTTCCAAGGTTCATGAGGGAAGAATTAATGATTTATTCAGAAGTGAATTCCATTCTTGGCAGCTATCAATCACCAAACTTGAAGCTATCAACAGCTGCCTAAAGTTTAATGGAAGCAACAGGGAGAGGTTTGATTCTATTTGGCACCCACCATAGTGAGAAGGTTACTAGAAGGATGAAAGCTACTCAAAGATGAACAGCATAATAATGTGATTGAAAGCACACACAACATGGCCACAGAGCACTGCTGTCCTTCAGCGACAGTCAATTTCTAACTCGTACAATCTTCCTTCTGGGAAGCTAAACGGTGTTTGTTGCACACAGCCAGTCTCTAATAGGCTCGGACTAGCATGCATGATGGATGACACACTCAGAGAGTGGACATACAGTGCTATCCCATGCCTGCCTAGCTACCTAGCTAGAGTAACATAGCACTATCCCATGCCTGCCCTAGAGTAACATAGCACTATCCCATGCCTGCCTAGCTACTTAGCTAGAGTAACATAGCACTATCTCATACCTACCTAGCTACTTAGCTAGAGTAACATAGCACTATCTCATACCTGCCTACTGTAGCTACTTAGAGTAACATAGCACTATCTCATACCTACCTAGCTACTTAGCTAGAGTAACATAGCACTATCTCATGCCTGCCTAGCTACTTAGCTAGAGTAACATAGCACTATCTCATACCTACCTAGCTACTTAGCTAGAGTAACATAGCACTATCTCATACCTGCCTAGCTACTTAGCTAGAGTAACATAGCACTATCTCATACCTGCCTAGCTACCTAGCTAGAGTAACATAGAACTATCTCATGCCTGCCTAGCTAGAGTAACATAGCACTATGCCTAGCTACCTAGCTAGTAACATAGCACTATCTCATACCTGCCTAGCTACTTAGCTAGAGCACTATCTCATACCTGCCTAGCTACTTAGCTAGAGTAACATAGCACTATCCCATGCCTGCCTAGCTACTTAGCTAGAGTAACATAGCACTATCTCATACCTGCCTAGCTAGAGTAACATAGCACTATCTCATGCCTGCCTAGCTACTTAGCTAGAGTAACATAGCACTATCTCATACCTGCCTAGCTACTTAGCTAGAGTAACATAGCACTATCTCATACCTGCCTAGCTACCTAGCTAGAGTAACATAGCACTATCTCATACCTGCCTAGCTACTTAGCTAGAGTAACATAGCACTATCTCATACCTGCCTACTGCAGCTACTTAGCTAGAGTAACATAGCACTATCTCATACCTGCCTAGCTACTTAGCTAGAGTAACATAGCACTATCTCATACCTGCCTACTGTAGCTACTTAGAGTAACATAGCACTATCTCATACCTACCTAGCTACTTAGCTAGAGTAACATAGCACTATCTCATACCTGCCTAGCTACTTAGCTAGAGTAACATAGCACTATCCCATGCCTGCCTAGCTACTTAGCTAGTAACATAGCACTATCCCATGCCTGCCTAGCTACTTAGCTAGAGTAACAAGTAACATAGCACTATCTCATACCTGCCTAGCTAGAGTAACATAGCACTATCTCATGCCTGCCTACTACTTAGCTAGAGTAACATATGTGCACTATCTCATACCTGCCTAGCTACCTAGCTAGAGTAACATCATACCTACCTAGCTACTTAGCTAGAGTAACATAGCACTATCTCATACCTGCCTAGCTACTTAGCTAGAGTAACATAGCACTATCTCATACCTGCCTAGCTACTTAGTTAGAGTAACATAGCACTCTCTCATGCCTGCCTAGCTACTTAGCTAGAGTAACATAGCACTATCTCATACCTGCCTAGCTACTTAGCTAGAGTAACATAGCACTCTCTCATGCCTGCCTAGCTACTTAGCTAGAGTAACATAGCACTATCTCATACCTACCTAGCTACCTACGTAGCTAGACTAACATAGCACTATCTCATGCCTGCCTAGCTACTTAGCTAGAGTAACATAGACACTATCTCATACCTGCCTAGCTTATAGCTAGAGTAACATAGCACTATCTCATGCCTGCCTAGCTACTTAGCATAGCACTATATCATACCTGCCTAGCTACCTAGCTAGAGTAACATAGCACTATATCATACCTGCCTAGCTACCTAGCTAGAGTAACAGCACTATATCATATACTTGACTAGATACCTACACAGCTGTGGATAGCTATGATGTGAATAGAGAAAGTTAGCTCTGTGGGGTAAGAAATGCTAGCCACCCAGGCTGGTGTTATTAGGAAGTAGCACCAAGTTAGCCATTATTTGAGGATCGACTCAATTATTGCACACTTGCTGAGCACACAAGTCAACAGGAGAATTGAAGTCATTTCTTTCCCATGGTGGATGCAAGTGGCAACCTTGACGATGTGTAAATTATTATCACCAACACACAAGTGATATTAAATAATACAATAATAAAGGTGCCACCTAGAGAGCAAGCATGGAGCTACTGCAGGGGCCACCTAGAGAGCAAGCATGGAGCTACTGCAGGGGCCACCTAGAGAGCAAGCATGGAACTACTGCAGGGGCCACCTAGAGAGCAAGCATGGAGCTACTGCAGGGGCCACCTAGAGAGTAAGCATGGAGCTACTGCAGGGGCCACCTAGAGAGCAAGCATCGAGCTACTGCAGGGGCCACCTAGAGAGCAAGCATGGAGCTACTGCAGGGGCCACCTAGAGAGCAAGCATGGAGCTACTGCAGGGGCCACCTAGAGAGTAAGCATGGAGCTACTGCAGGGGCCACCTAGAGAGCAAGCATGGAGCTACTGCAGGGGCCACCTAGAGAGCAAGCATGGAGCTACTGCAGGGGCCACCTAGAGAGCAAGCATGGAGCTACTGCAGGGGCCACCTAGAGAGCAAGCATGGAGCAACTGCAGGGGCCACCTAGAGAGCAAGCATGGAGCAACTGCAGGGGCCACCTAGAGAGCAAGCATGAAGCTACTGAAGGTGCCACCTAGAGAGCAAGCATGGAGCTACTGCAGGGGCCACCTAGAGAGTAAGCATGGAGCTACTGCAGGGGCCACCTAGAGAGCAAGCATGGAGCTACTGCAGGGGCCACCTAGAGAGCAAGCATGGAGCTACTGCAGGGGCCACCTAGAGAGCAAGCATGGAGCTACTGCAGGGGCCACCTAGAGAGCAAGCATGGAGCTACTGCAGGTGCCACCTAGAGAGCAAGCATGGAGCTACTGCAGGTGCCACCTAGAGAGCAAGCATGGAGCTACTGCAGGGGCCACCTAGAGAGCAAGCATGGAGCTACTGCAGGGGCCACCTAGAGAGCAAGCATGGAGCTACTGCAGAGGCCACCTAGAGAGCAAGCACGGAGCTACTGCAGGGGCCACCTAGAGAGCAATGGAGCTACTGCAGGTGCCACCTAGAGAGCAAGCATGGAGCTACTGCAGGGGCCACCTAGAGAGCAAGCATGGAGCTACTGCACCACCTAGAGAGCAAGCACGGAGCTACTGCAGGGGCCACATAGAGAGCAAGCATGGAGCTACTGCAGTGGCCACCTAGAGAGCAAGCATGGAACTACTGCAGGGGCCACCTAGAGAGCAAGCATGGAGCTACTGCAGGGGCCACCTAGAGAGCAAGCATGGAGCTACTGCACCACCTAGAGAGCAAGCATGGAGCTACTGCACCACCTAGAGAGCAAGCATGGAGCTACTGCAGGGGCCACCTAGAGAGCAAGCATGGAGCTACTGCAGGGGCCACCTAGAGAGCAAGCATGGAGCTACTGCAGGTGTCACCTAGAGAGCAAGCATGGAGCTACTGCAGGGGCCACCTAGAGAGCAAGCATGGAGCTACTGCAGGTGTCACCTAGAGAGGAAGCATAGAGCTACTGCAGGGGCCACCTAGAGAGCAAGCATGGAGCTACTGCAGGTGCCACCTAGAGAGCAAGCATGGAGCTACTGCAGGGGCCACCTAGAGAGCAAGCATGGAGCTACTGCAGGGGCCACCTAGAGAGCAAGCATGGAGCTACTGCAGGGGCCACCTAGAGAGCAAGCATGGAGTTACTGCAGGTGCCACCTAGAGAGCAAGCATGGAGCTACTGCAGGGGCCACCTAGAGAGCAAGCATGGAGCTACTGCAGGGGCCACCTAGAGAGCAAGCATGGAGCTACTGCAGGGGCCACCTAGAGAGCAGGCATGGAGCTACTGCACCACCTAGAGAAGAGCAAGCATGGAGCTACTGCAGGTGCCACCTAGAGAGCAAGCATGGAGCTACTGCAGGGGACACCTAGAGAGCAAGCATGGAGCTACTGCAGGGGCCACCTAGAGAGCAAGCATGGAGCTACTGCAGGGGCCACCTAGTGAGCAAGCATGGAGCTACTGCACCACCTAGAGAGCAAGCATGGAGCTACTGCAGCGGCCACCTAGAGAGCAAGCATGGAGCTACTGCAGGGGACACCTAGAGAGCAAGCATGGAGCTACTGCAGGGGCCACCTAGAGAGCAAGCATGGAGCTACTGCAGGGGCCACCTAGAGAGCAAGCATGGAGCTACTGCAGGGGCCACCTAGAGAGCAAGCATGGAGCTACTGCAGGGGCCACCTAGAGAGCAAGCATGGAGCTACTGCAGGGGCCACCTAGAGAGCAAGCATGGAGCTACTGCAGGTGCCACCTAGAGAGCAAGCATGGAGCTACTGCAGGGGCCACCTAGAGAGCAAGCATGGAGAGGGTTTGGCATCTAGAAGCAGTACATCTATTGACCATAAAATTAGAGTACAGACTCCTGTAGGTACAAGCTAGAGCTCAGACTCCTGTAGGAACAAGCTAGAGCTCAGAGTGCAGACTCCGATAGGAACATGTTTTAAAACTTACACCTCAAGTATTCTCTACATGTACATAACTAACCCCACCCCCTTCCCACACACCCTCCCCATCTTTGCTGGAGCAAATTTCTAAGAAGCTCTGATGTGATGTCATGTGACTCACCACTGAGTGCCAGGGTGTGTGAAGAGCTGCATGCTGTCATGGTGATGTCATGTGACTTACCACTGAGAGCCAGGGTGTGTGAAGAGCTGCATGCTGTCATGGTGATGTCATGTGACTCACCACTGAGAGCCAGGGTGTGTGAAGAGCTGCATGCTGTCATGGTGATGTCATGTGACTTACCACTGAGTGCCAGGGTGTGTGAAGAGCTGCATGCTGTCATGGTGATGTCATGTGACTCACCACTGAGAGCCAGGGTGTGTGAAGAGCTGCATGCTGTCATGGTGATGTCATGTGACTCACCACTGAGAGCCAGGGTGTGTGAAGAGCTGCATGCTGTCATGGTGATGTCATGTGACTTACCACTGAGAGCCAGGGTGTGTGAAGAGCTGCATGCTGTCATGGTGATGTCATGTGACTTACCACTGAGTGCCAGGGTATGTGAAGAGCTGCATGCTGTCATGGTGATGTCATGTGACTTACCACTGAGAGCCAGGGTATGTGAAGAGCTGCATGCTGTCATGGTGATGTCATGTGACTTACCACTGAGTGCCAGGGTGTGTGAAGAGCTGCATGCTGTCATGGTGATGTCATGTGACTTACCACTGAGAGCCAGGGTATGTGAAGAGCTGCATGCTGTCATGGTGATGTCTCTGCCTAACAGACTCTCTACCACGCGAGGCAACTTCTCCCGGTCCTCTTCCTTGTGACCCAGCATCCCTCTTGTCCCGCTACCCCAGGTGTAGAGGTCACATGCACCTATGTAACACCAGGACATGCACATGTGTAGAGGTCAGCACCTAATACTGTGCATGTGCATGTGTGTGCATGTAACTGCAAGCCATGTTCCATGCTCTATCATTCATGACCATTTCCAAAAAGCATTTCATCCCCTCCCATCTGCTTGCCATCCCTACCTCCTGCCGCCTCCCCCGTCCCCCAGCCATCTGCCCCCGTCCATCTGCCATCTGCCCCCGTCCATCTGCCCCTACCTCTCATTGACCACCTCATCTCTTCCACAGTAGACTGCCGCACCTTGTACTCCAACACTCTACATGCAATTATCTTTCTGCTTCCAACCTGTTTATCTTCATCCTCCACATTCTCCCCTGCCACATCACACTCACTCTCATTCACACCATGTACATGTATGTATCCTCCCCATCACTCTCACCTCACCTCCCTCTCCAACTCTCCCATAGCACGCTCTCTCTCCCCTCACCCTTCACACTCGCTCTCCTCCATACTTCTCCCTCACCTATCACACACTTACTCTCCTCTATACCCCCCTCACCCATCACACTCACTCACCTTCATGCCTCCCCCCCACCCATCACACTCACTCTCCTCCATGCCTCCCCCTCACCCATCACACTCACTCACCTTCATGCCTCCCCCTCACCCATCACACTCACTCACCTCTATACCCCCCCTCCCCCCCCCCCCCCCCCCCCTCACACTCACTCTCCTCCACCATCACTTTGGTGGTTCTGAGTGTGCCCAGGGCCACTTTGATCTTCTCATCTCCAAGAGTCCGATACTGTTTCTTCTCCAGCAACTCTTCCACTGCCTCCTTGTCCAGGAACCCTCTTATCAATGCCTACACACACACACACATCACACCACACACACCACACCACACACACACACACCACACATGCACACACACACACACACCACACACCTCAGCATAACAATAATAATCTCAGACACGACCACACTATTTAATATTCCGACATTTCTCAATCTCTGGATTTTTGATGATTTGATGAACATCGTACAGGAAGTTTGTTGCATTGGGTGCAATTACTTGTGAGGTTCATGATCGGACGTCTCCCCCCCAATCACTATGAATCTAATTACTTGTGAGGTTCATGATCGGACGTCTCTCTCCCCATCACTATGAATCTAATTACTTGTGAGGTTCATGATCGGACGTCTCCCCCCCCATCACTATGAATATAATTACTTGTGAGGTTCATGATCGGACGTCTCTCCCCCCATCACTATGAATCTAATTATTTGTGAGGTTCATGATCGGATGTCTCTCTCTCCATCACTATGAATCTAATTACTTGTGAGGTTCATGATCGGACGTCTCTCTCCATCACTATGAATCTAATTACTTGTGAGGTTCATGATCGGACGTCTCTCTCCCCATCACTATGAATCTAATTACTTGTGAGGTTCATGATCGGACGTCCCTCCCTCCATCACTATGAATCTAATTACTTGTGAGGTTCATGATCGGACGTCTCTCCCCATCACTATGAATCTAATTATTTGTGAGGTTCATGATCGGACGTCTCTCTCCATCACTATGAATCTAATTATTTGTGAGGTTCATGATCGGACGTCTCTCTCCATTACTATGAATCTAATTACTTGTGAGGTTCATGATCGGACGTCTCTCTCCCCATCACTATGAATCTAATTACTTGTGAGGTTCATGATCGGACGTCTCTCTCCATCACTATGAATCTAATTACTTGTGAGGTTCATGATCGGACGTCTCCCCCCATCACTATGAATCTAATTATTTGTGAGGTTCATGATCGGCCATCACTATGAATCTAATTATTTGTGAAGTTCATGATCGGACGTCTCTCTCATCACTATGAATCTAATTACTTGTGAGGTTCATGATCGGCCATCACTATGAATCTAATTATTTGTGAGGTTCATGATCGGCCGTCTCTCTCCATCACTATGAATCTAATTACTTGTGAGGTTCATGATCGGACGTCTCCCCCCCCATCACTATGAATCTAATTACTTGTGAGGTTCATGATCGGCCATCACTATGAATCTAATTATTTGTGAGGTTCATGATCGGACGTCTCTCTCCATCACTATGAATCTAATTACTTGTGAGGTTCATGATCGGCCATCACTATGAATCTAATTACTTGTGAGGTTCATGATCAGCCCCATCACTATGAATCTAATTATTTGTGAGGTTCATGATCGGATGTCTCTCTCCCCATCACTATGAATCTAATTACTTGTGAGGTTCATGATCGGACGTCTATCTCCATCACTATGAATCTAATTACTTGTGAGGTTCATGATCGGACGTCTCCTATGAATCTAATTACTTGTGAGGTTCATGATCGGACGTCTCCCCCCCCCATCACTATGAATCTAATCACTTGTGTGGTTCATGATCGGACGTCTCTCTCCCCATCACTACGAATCTAATTACTTGTGAGGTTCATGATCGGCCATCACTATGAATCTAATTACTTGTGAGGTTCATGATCAGCCCCATCACTATGAATCTAATTATTTGTGAGGTTCATGATCGGACGTCTCTCTCCATCACTATGAATCTAATTACTTGTGAGGTTCATGATCGGCCATCACTATGAATCTAATTACTTGTGAGGTTCATGATCAGCCCCATCACTATGAATCTAATTATTTGTGAGGTTCATGATCGAACGTCTCTCTCCATCACTATGAATCTAATTACTTGTGAGGTTCATGATCGGACGTCTCCCCCCATCACTATGAATCTAATTACTTATGAGGCTTATGATCGGACGTCTCTCTCACCATGACTATGAATCTAATTATTTGTGAGGTTCATGATCGGACGTCTCTCTCCCCATCACTATGAATCTAATTATTTGTGAGGTTCATGATCAGACGTCTCCCTCTCTCCATCACTCTTCACCCCAAACACCATCAAGCAATGTTGTTCTATGAATCGTACCTGGAGTCCCGTTGTCCAGACTTCAAACTCCTTCTTGTCTTTGCAGATCATGTCAAGAGAACGGTCGGAATAGAGCAAGGAGAACGAACGTGACTAA
Organism: Cladorhizidae sp. MBARI D1340-BT2; assembly: GCA_028752905.1. Lineage (NCBI taxonomy): Eukaryota > Metazoa > Porifera > Demospongiae > Poecilosclerida > Cladorhizidae > Cladorhizidae sp. MBARI D1340-BT2. The sequence continues at coordinate 1,463,134 of JAQNBH010000007.1, forward strand.
TTGAGTTGTGATAAACAACAACAACAATTATATATATAGTCAATACAAGCAGTATTGAAGGAAGGTTGGGAGGAGAGGGCAGGAGTGGAGAGAGGAGAGGAATGGAGAGGAGTAGAGAAGAGTGGAGGATGAGGGAGGAGTAGAGGATGAGGGAGGAGTGGAGGATGAGGGAGGAGTGGAGGATGAGGGAGGAGTGGAGGATGAGGGAGGAGTGGAGGATGAGGAGTGGAGGACGAGGGAGGAGTGGAGAATGAGGGAGGAGTGGAGGATGAGGAGTGGAGGGTGAGGAGTGGAGGATGAGGGAGGAGTGGAGGATGAGGAGGAGTGGAGGATGAGGAGTGGAGGATGAGGAGGAGTGGAGGATGAGGAGGAGTGGAGGATGAGGAGGAGTGGAGGATGAGGAGTGAGTGGAGGATGAGAGAGGAGTGGAGGATGAGGAGTGGAGGATGAGGAGGAGTGGAGGATGAGGAGGAGTGGAGGATGAGGAGTGGAGGATGAGGGAGGAGTGGAGGAGGATGAGGAGTGGAGGGTGAGGAGTGGAGGATGAGGGAGGAGTGGAGGATGAGGAGGAGTGGAGGATGAGGGAGGAGTGGAGGATGAGGGAGGAGTGGAGGATGAGGGAGGAGTGGAGGATGAGGAGTGGAGGATGAGGGAGGAGTGGAGGATGAGGGAGGAGTGGAGGATGAGGAGTGGAGGGTGAGGAGTGGAGGATGAGGGAGGAGTGGAGGATGAGGGAGGAGTGGAGGATGAGGGAGGAGTGGAGGATGAGGAGTGGAGGATGAGGAGGAGTGGAGGATGAGGAGTGGAGGATGAGGAGGAGTGGAGGATGAGGGAGGAGTGGAGGATGAGGAGTGGAGTGATGAGGAGGAGTGGAGGATGAGGAGGAGTGGAGGATGAGGAGTGAGTGGAGGATGAGGAGTGAGTGGAGGATGAGGGAGGAGTGGAGGATGAGGAGGAGTGGAGGATGAGGAGTGAGTGGAGGATGAGGGAGGAGTGGAGGATGAGGAGTGGAGTGATGAGGAGGAGTGGAGGATGAGGAGGAGTGGAGGATGAGGAGTGGAGGATGAGGGAGGAGTGGAGGATGAGGGAGGATGAGGGAGGAGTGGAGGAGGATGAGGAGTGGAGGGTGAGGAGTGGAGGATGAGGGAGGAGTGGAGGATGAGGGAGGAGTGGAGGATGAGGAGTGGAGGATGAGGAGGAGTGGAGGATGAGGAGGAGTGGAGGATGAGGAGTGGAGGATGAGGGAGGAGTGGAGGATGAGGGAGGAGTGGAGGATGAGGAGTGGAGGATGAGGAGGAGTGGAGGATGAGGAGGAGTGGAGGATGAGGAGTGGAGGATGAGGGAGGAGTGGAGGATGAGGAGTGGAGGATGAGGAGTGGAGGATGAGGGAGGAGTGGAGGAGGAGGAGTGGAGGATGAGGAGGAGTGAAGGATGAGGGAGGAGTGGAGGAGGAGGAGTGGAGGATGAGGAGGAGCTGAAGAGAGAGGAAGGAAATTGAAGAGGAAAAAGGAGACTGTCTTACTTCGAATTCTGGTAAAGGGTTTCTCTTGAAGGTGGGTGTGTTCTGGCCGAGCTTGAGCTCAGTGATCTGTGAGATGAGGACAGCTGCATCTGACCGCTTGCTGGACTCCCACGTCAACCTCGTCAGGTCAGGGGTCAGGCAGAACCTACGGAAATGGTTCTTTCCCTGGAACAGCAACAACAGCAGATGTCTCCTCATACTCCCACCCTCGCTCCATACCCTTGGCATCATGAATATTCATACTCCCACCCTCGCTCCATACCCTTCCAGCATCATGAATATTCATACTCCCACCCTCACTCCATACCCTTAGCAACATGAATATTCATACTCCCACCCTCGCTCCATACCCTTAGCATCATGAATATTCATACTCCCACCCTCGTTCCATACCCTTAGCATCATGAATATTCATACTCCCACCCTCGCTCCATACCCTTGGCATCATGAATATTCATACTCCCACCCTCGCTCCATACCCTTAACATCATGAATATTCATACTCCCACCCTCGCTCCATACCCTAGACATCATGAATATTCATACTCCCACCCTCGCTCCATACCCTTGGCATCATGAATATTCATACTCCCACCCTCGCTCCATACCCTTGGCATCACGAATATTCATACACCCATCCTCGCTCCATACCCTTGGCATCATGAATATTCATACTCCCACCCTCGCTCCATACCCTTAGCATCATGAATATTCATACTCCCACCCTCGCTCCATACCCTTGGCATCATGAATATTCATACTCCCACCCTCGCTCCATACCCTTGGCATCATGAATATTCATACTCCCACCCTCGCTCCATACCCTTGGCATCATGAATATTCATACTCCCACCATCGCTCCATACCTTTAGCATGAATATTCATACTCCCACCCTCGCTCCATACCCTTAGCGACATGAATATTCATACTCCCACCCTCGCTCCATACCCTTGGCAACATGAATATTCATACTCCCACCCTCGCTCCATACCCTTAGCATCATGAATATTCATACACCCACCCTCGCTCCATACCCTTGGCATCAAGACTCCCACCCTCGCTCCATACCTTGGCATCATGAATATTCATACTCCCACCATCGCTCCATACCTTTAGCATGAATATTCATACTCCCACCCTCACTCCATACCTTTAGCATGAATATTCATACTCCCACCCTCGCTCCATACCCTTCCAGCATCATGAATATTCATACTCCCACCCTCGCTCCATACCCTTAGCAACATGAATATTCATACTCCCACCCTCGCTCCATACCCTTGGCATCATGAATATTCATACTCCCACCCTCGCTCCATACCCTTGGCATCATGAATATTCATACTCCCACCCTCGCTCCATACCCTTAGCATCATGAATATTCATACTCCCACCCTCGCTCCATACCCTTGGCATCATGAATATTCATACTCCCACCCTCACTCGATACCCTTCCAGCATCACGAACATCCAAAAGAGTTAGAGTAGATCGATATTAGTTATGCGCCATAAACTATGGATAGGAAGGAAGAGACAATCTCAGCCTGCTCATCCTTCAATGCACCAAACCCTACATACAGCTCTACAACTCCATTACCAGCAGCTGTCATCAGCTCCTATTGCAGGGCTAGTAGGACTGTCTACCCGTTCCCTTCCACCTCTCCTCTGCTTCTTCCCTCATCCTCTCTTCTCCTCCTCATCTAGCCTCCAATCCTCCCTTCTGCACCACTTCTCTCCTCTACTCTTCCCTCGCTCTCCACTACTGCCCTCCCCTCCAATCCTCCCTCCCCTCCCCTCTCCTAGCCCCAGCCCTACACTAGTAGGGCCAGAAATAGCACTAGACAAGGGACTAGACAAATGACTGAAACAAGTCTACATGTAGATATACCTAGCCTCGCATGGCAGCCATTAGCTGGGGGAAGGTGAGGAGACTGAGGTGAGCCAGGAGAGCATGGCAGCCATTAGCTAGGGGAAGGTGAGGAGACTGAGGTGGGTCAGGAGAGCATGTCAGACATTAGCTAGGGGAAGGTGAGGAGACTGAGGTGGGCCAGGAGAGCATGTCAGACATTAGCTGGGGGAAGGTGAGGAGACTGAGGTGGGCCAGGAGAGCATGTCAGACATTAGCTAGGGGAAGGTGAGGAGACTGAGGTGGGCCAGGAGAGCATGTCAGACATTAGCTAGGGGAAGGTGAGGAGACTGAGGTGGGCCAGGAGAGCATGTCAGACATTAGCTGGGGGAAGGTGAGGAGACTGAGGTGGGTCAGGAGAGCATGTCAGACATTAGCTGGGGGAAGGTGAGGAGACTGAGGTGGGCCAGGAGAGCATGGCAGACATTAGCTGGGGGAAGGTGAGGAGACTGAGGTGAGCCAGGAGAGCATGTCAGCCATTAGCTGTGGGAAGGTGAGGAGACTGAGGTGGGTCAGGAGAGCATGGCAGCCATTAGCTAGGGGAAGGTGAGGAGACTGAGGTGGGCCAGGAGAGCATGTCAGACATTAGCTAGGGGAAGGTGAGGAGAGTGAGGTGAGCCAGGAGAGCATGTCAGACATTAGCTGGGGGAAGGTGAGGAGACTGAGGTGGGTCAGGAGAGCATGTCAGACATTAGCTAGGGGAAGGTGAGGAGACTGAGGTGGGTCAGGAGAGCATGGCAGACATTAGCTAGGGGAAGGTGAGGAGACTGAGGTGGGCCAGGAGAGCATGTCAGACATTAGCTAGGGGAAGGTGAGGAGACTGAGGTGGGCCAGGAGAGCATGGCAGACATTAGCTAGGGGAAGGTGAGGAGACTGAGGTGGGCCAGGAGAGCATGTCAGACATTAGCTAGGGGAAGGTGAGGAGACTGAGGTGGGCCAGGAGAGCATGTCAGACATTAGCTAGGGGAAGGTGAGGAGACTGAGGTGGGTCAGGAGAGCATGTCAGACATTAGCTAGGGGAAGGTGAGGAGAGACTGAGGTGGGTCGGTCAGGAGAGCATGGCAGACATTAGCTAGGGGAAGGTGAGGAGACTGAGGTGGGCCAGGAGAGCATGTCAGACATTAGCTAGGGGAAGGTGAGGAGACTGAGGTGGGTCAGGAGAGCATGTCAGACATTAGCTGGGGGAAGGTGAGGAGACTGAGGTGGGTCAGGAGAGCATGTCAGACATTAGCTGGGGGAAGGTGAGGAGACTCAGGTGGGTCAGGAGAGCATGTCAGACATTAGCTGGGGAAAGGTGAGGAGACTGAGGTGGGCCAGGAGAGCATGTCAGACATTAGCTAGGGGAAGGTGAGGAGATTGAGGTGGGTCAGGAGAGCATGTCAGACATTAGCTAGGGGAAGGTGAGGAGACTGAGGTGAGTCAGGAGAGCATGTCAGACATTAGCTAGGGGAAGGTGAGGAGACTGAGGTGGGTCAGGAGAGCATGGCAGACATTAGCTGGGGGAAGGTGAGGAGACTGAGGTCGGCCAGGAGAAGTAGTCACAAGCCACAAATGGCTAACTGATGTAGTATATTCATGAGCAAACCAATCAGCAATTAAAAAAAAAAATATTTGAAACTGGTAACCTCCCCAGATGTCTCCACAACACCTGGTCCTCCTGAGACTAAAGCAAAAAGTAGCAGTTGCTCCAGGCCAGAAACAGGCCTAGAGATAAGACTACTAGAAATACATACTGTAGGGCTGAAATAGGTGCATTGCCAGGGGTGAAGTTATTTAGTGACCAGTCTTGGACCAGAAATACTACCAAGGATAGAGACTACTGGTAGAAATGACCACAAGAAATAAGGAGAAATAGGATCAAGATTGGAGACTGAACCTGCAGATAAGTTGCAGGACTTCATTATAGAAGCTATCTGAAACTTGTAGCAATATGGCACAAGTTGGACCCAAATATATCTAGAGCTAGAGTACGGAAAAGAAATAGGACTCTAGTTAGAAGTAGCGTGTCGGTTTAGGGAAATGCCTAGAGGTATGGCAGGTCTGCGACATCACTCTCTCATATTTAGATAGCTATGTAGCTAGATAGTGGCTTACGCTTCTGCCAGCTTTGAGCAACGTCCCTCCAGATAAGAGCTCGGATAGGCACTGTAAGGTGTACTCCCGGCTCACCTCCCCGCTACCGCTATCAATGCTCATCTTCTCACTTTTCGCCTATCCTCTGGTCAGTGATTTATTTTATTTTGATTTTTTTCCGCAGCAAAAATGCAATTCGTGTATTTAGAGCAGGAGGAATGGTTGAAAACTGGCCTATTGATGTTCACTATAATAAACTACTAGGTGAGTGTTGTGTTCCATTTCCCCTCTAGCCCTCCTCCTCCCCCCACCATCTCCTCTCTCTATCCCTCTTGGAACAGATTGGTTGATAGACAGAAGACACTGTGACTCAAAATGGCACACTCAGTCCAAGGTCATCCGAAATCAAGTCACCACTGCAATATCAGCATTGCCGAGTGACAATCCTGAGCTGGCCAAAATTTTACAAAGTGAAGGTGATAAACGCTGCCATGTGAATGTCACAGGGCAGACATGTCTTGTCATGTGATGATCATGTGAATGTCACAGGGCAGACAGGTCTTGTCATGTGATGATCATGTGAATGTCACATGGTAGGCATGTCTTGTCATGTGATGATCATGTGATTCTTAGGCCTAAGTGTGCATACATGTATGTGCCCTATCATGTGTTGGTCATTTGATATCGTGTTCCTATGAATATGTTAACGAATTTAGTTTATGTCGTGTCACTTTCTTTTGCATCTGTAGACGTAAACTACTTTGCCTGCAAGGAGATTCTTGAAATATTGAAAAGTCTGGACGGAGATAGCACTTCCTTATTTGGGAAATACTCTGCGCCTAGAGTCAAGGTAACCACTGGAAGAGGGGATATTCTGAGGACGTAGTTTAATATTAATTTTTCTCGAGGTTAAAATCTAATCTGCTATTTGGTGCACAGAAAGGGGGTGTGGCTTCCACTACACGCCACACAATGCACGAATATTTCCTTGCGAGTTCGTCATGTTGGTCACCATCTGCGAATATTTAAGCCTCGAAAATGTTCCAATTCGCAATATTTATCTACATTGGAATGTAGAGTTACTCGTATGTGACTCTGATAGAAGGCTGGTGTGTGTTGATTAACGAAATTCCATAAGGAGCTTGTAGTTTAATGGTTTCTATGAGGAACTGGGTATGCGATGTTGTCAATCTGTCTCATCACTGTCCCCGGACACAGCGTCATGTTCAGCCTGTTCGATGTTCTGTAATGTAGTGTTGGCTAATAGTGTGTGGGTCGTGCCAAACTTGAAGCCCTTTGTATGGGGAGAGTGTGATCCTGCGGCTATGCAGGAGTGAGGACGTCTGGGTTGGGGGCAGTCTTCTGTACCCTGTCTCTATAGCTAGGTGTGAGGATCACTGTGTTAGGAGCAGTCTTCTGTGCCATGTCTCTATAGCTAGGTGTGAGGATCACTGTGTTAGGAGCAGTCTTCTGAGCCCTGTCTCTATAGCTAGGTGTGTGGATCACTGTGTTAGGAGCAGTCTTCTGTGTCCTGTCTCTATAGTTAGGTGTGAGGATCACTGTGTTAGAAGGAAGTCCATTCCTGCATGTTTTAGCTGCAAGGAGGTGAACTAACAGTTGGTGCTGGGAAGCACACTCTTGTGACAATAATAGCAAGCCACCTTTAAACAAAGCCAATACCCTTGTGTGTGGTGTGTGTGCATGTGTGTTAGTGTGTGTGGGAGGGGGAGGGGGAAGGTATGCATATGGTATAGAGTAACTAACATCCATGATTATTTAGTTCTGAGTTATCCTGAGTAACTTCTTGTAGGTGGCTACACACCTTATAATAATAATAATAATAATAATAATAATAATAATAATAATAATAATAATAATAATAATAATAATAATAATAATAATAATAATAAAAGTAATATAATATAATATAATAATAACAGCAGCAACAACAACAATAATACTAGTAATAAATAATAAAAGCAAATAAAACTACAAGAAATGCCTTATCAATGTTGACCACACACATTTAACGACCGTTTACCTGTTCATCTATGTTCATAATTTTACTAGGTAAAGGGTCCTACAAATGTTTGTGGTCTGCATTGGTAAATTCTCCTTTTCAGCCGGTATCCTTTTCAGCCGATATTAATATATGCATCACATCACATATGTGAGGCCACTCCGCTTCACTCAAGGTTGACATGCTCTGGTGACTGATGATGAGTGTGTGTGTGGAAGTTGAGGGTGCTGGAAGAAGCATCAATGCAGTGCTGTGTATTTGGGTTCTAAAAACATGTCATGACATGTCTCCAGCCCCTTGCATGTCTTTACATCTGCACGTGTGATGATCCTTTACCACACACAAATACGTAGTTATCTTGTAACTCACCGCTTAACACTACGCTGCGTAAATGGACCAGCCTCACACACACACACACACACGGAGACATGTCGAGTGACCACACCCACAGATGTCTCCTTTTATGACTCCCCCCCCCCCCCCCACACACACACACCACAGGAGTGGTCGGATATTGTGAAGGCGTATGAGCAGAAGAAGATGTACATGGCAGAGTGTGGGCAGCAGATGGCCCGTCTGGTCAACTATGAGATCCCTGCCTTAAAGCAACAGCTCGGCCGGTGCCAGCAAGTCATACGAGTAAGCTCCTCCCATTAACATGACGTGGCTATTGGCCTCCATCTTGAAGCTAGTGTGTGGTGGTCATGTAAGTTAGTCTTTCATTCCATAACTTGGAAAGTGACCAATTCTACAGCAGAATAGTCAACTTTTGAGCTGCTATCAAGTCAAAGAACATGTAATTACTTATGGATGGAACTTCAACCAGCTCTTGAGTTCATCCCTAACAGAGGATGAGAAAGCCTGAAGGCACGCCCTAGCTGCAGGGTGAAGGCCACGCCCTAGCTGCAGTGTGAAGGCATGCCCTAGCTGCAGGGTGAAGCCACGCCCTAGCTGCAGGGTGAAGGCCACACCCTAGCTGCAGGGTGAAGCCACGCCCTAGCTGCAGGGTGAAGGCATGCCCTAGCTACAGGGTGAAGGCATGCCCTAGCTACAGGGTGAAGGCATGCCCTAGCTGCAGGGTGAGGCACGCCCTAGCTGCAGGGTGAAGGCCACGCCCTAGCTGCAGGGTGAAGGCATGCCCTAGCTACAGGGTGAAGGCATGCCCTAGCTGCAGGGTGAGGCACGCCCTAGCTGCAGGGTGAAGGCACGCCCTAGCTGCAGGGTGAAGGCCACGCCCTAGCTACAGGGTGAAGGCCATGCCCTAGCTGAAGGCACGCCCTAGCTGCAGGGTGAAGGCCTAGCTGCAGGGTGAAGGCACGCCCTAGCCATGCCCTAGCTGCAGGGTGAAGGCCATGCCCTAGCTGCAGCATGCCCTAACCTCAGAGTCCAAGCATTCTGATGTGATAGTATGTTTTTAGCAGTTACATACCTACCAGGTGCAATTTATCACTTCACTTCCCCAAGCCCTATTATTTACACATACAGTATATACTTCATGTTGATCTCCATGGTTACAAGTGATGTTCTGCATGCATGTGTGTGTGTGTGTGTGTGTGTGTGTGTGTGTGTGTGTGTGTGTACGTTGTCTCCCCTCACAGGATAGCATCCGTCGTGAGGGAGAGTTGAAGGTTCATGCAGCTGCCTTGCGGGCCTCTTACCAGTCAGCCTGTGCTGACATGGGCATCAAGGTGACGTCAGTCTCCTCTCTTTCTCTTTATTACTAACCAGCTAATTAAATACTAAGAGGTGTCCATGTGTGACCATTTTAAAGGAGCAATCAGCTAGTATTCCACAGGAAGTGTCTAGTAATACCACAGGAAGTGTCTAGTATACTACAGGAAGTGTTGTAATGAGATTCATGAAGTAATGATCCCACAAACAAACTTTAGACCTAATTAGCACAGCATAAACTCTGTTCCTTCCTTTTTAACACAACCTGCAAGAAAATGGGTGCTTACTAAACACTAAATAACACTCACTCCACAGAAAAAATTACTTCCCATAATTTTTAGATGGTGAACTGAGGACTTGATCTTGTGAGCTAGTCGAAGAAGGAGCTGGTTTCTCGAACCAGACTGAGGAAGACCCAGTCTCTCTGGGCAGGTTATGAAAGACCCAGTCTCTCTGGGCACGTTATGAAAGACCCAGTCTCTCTGGGCAGGTTATGAAAGACACAGTCTCTCTGGGCAGGTTATGAAAGACACAGTCTCTCTGGGCAGGTTATGAAAGACACAGTCTCTCTGGGCAGGTTATGAAAGACACATCTCTCTGGGCAGGTTATGAAAGACACAGTCTCTCTGGGCAGGTTATGAAAGACACATCTCTCTGGGCAGGTTATGAAAGACACAGTCTCTCTGGGCAGGTTATGAAAGACCCAGTCTCTCTGGGCAGGTTATGAAAGACACATCTCTCTGGGCAGGTTATGAAAGACACAGTCTCTCTGGGCAGGTTATGAAAGACACATCTCTCTGGGCAGGTTATGAAAGACACAGTCTCTCTGGGCAGGTTATGAAAGACACAGTCTCTCTGGGCAGGTTATGAAAGACACAGTCTCTCTGGGCAGGTTATGAAAGACACAGTCTCTCTGGGCAGGTTATGAAAGACCCAGTCTCTCTGGGCAGGTTATGAAAGACACAGTCTCTCTGGGCAGGTTATGAAAGACACAGTCTCTCTGGGCAGGTTATGAAAGACACAGTCTCTCTGGGCAGGTTATGAAAGACACATCTCTCTGGGCAGGTTATGAAAGACACAGTCTCTCTGGGCAGGTTATGAAAGACACAGTCTCTCTGGGCAGGTTATGAAAGACACAGTCTCTCTGGGCAGGTTATGAAAGACACAGTCTCTCTGGGCAGGTTATGAAAGACCCAGTCTCTCTGGGCAGGTTATGAAAGACACAGTCTCTCTGGGCAGGTTATGAAAGACACAGTCTCTCTGGGCAGGTTATGAAAGACACAGTCTCTCTGGGCAGGTTATGAAAGACCCAGTCTCTCAACCAGAGTTTACGAGGCTTAACAACCTGAGCTTAACAACCAGAGCTTAACAACCAGAGTTTACGAGGCTTAATAACCAGAGCTTAACAACCAGAGTTTACGGTATGTGCAAAGTTTGTAACTGGCCTCCACGGAGCGTGCTGGTGAGAAGGGAGTGATGCTCTCTATTGGTGCCGAGATGAAAGAGGGGACAAGGTGTGGTTTCATAACCTTGTGGTTACAATTTTGTAGCTCCATAGATTCTGCACACTTCACTGGATATGCTCAAATGATGAGGCTCTCTGTGTGTGCTCTCTTTTGGTATTAAAAATGTTGCCAAGTATACAAGTAATTATGCTCAAGTTCACTGGACGCATATACAGCAGAAGTGGAAGTACCTCAAAGCCCGAGTGCCTGATGGTTCTGATTGGAAAGTGCTAATTAGTTTAGTGCCTAATGAATATGCTCGCTTTGTAGAGAGGGCTTCCTCTAGGCAAGTGTGGGTGCTCGGGGGGGGGGGGAAATTTCTTGTCAAAAATTCTTTTTTTCTTCTAATAATTATTCCTGATGAAGGTTAGCCATGCTAAGCTTTCATCATAAGTATTCTTGATGAAGGCTAAATGCTTAGCCATGCTTAGCTTTCATCAGGAATAACTATTCTTGATGAAGGCTAGATGCTTAGCCTTCTTCAGGAATAATTATTTTTGCTGAAGGCGAGAGCATCTGCTGAAATGTCGAGAGACAAATTTAAAGTTGATTATGAAAGTCTATTATGTTAACTGAGAGTTTGTTGAGATGGGAGTCTACAGTATCTAATACTGCACCTCCTGGGGTGTGCTTATCTCATGTCTGTCTGTCTCTGCAGGGAGTACATGTGGTCTAATAGTCCATGCCCTCATGCATGCCTGTCTCTGCAGGGAGTACATGTGGTCTAATAGTCCATGCCCTCATGCATGCCTGTCTCTGCAGGGAGTACATGTGGTCTAATAGTCCATGCCCTCATGCACTGCAGGGAGTACATGTGGTCTAATAGTCCATGCCCTCATGCATGCCTGTCTCTGCAGGGAGTACATGTGGTCTAATAGTCCATGCCCTCATGCATGCCTGTCTCTGCAGGGAGTGCATGTGGTCTAATAGTCCATGCCCTCATGCATGCCTGTCTCTGCAGGGAGTACATGTGGTCTAATAGTCCATGCCCTCATGCATGTATGTCTCTGCAGGGAGTACATGTGGTCTAATAGTCCATGCCCTCATGCATGCCTGTCTCTGCAGGGAGTACATGTGGTCTAATAGTCCATGCCCTCATGCATGCCTGTCTCTGCAGGGAGTACATGTGGTCTAATAGTCCATGCCCTCATGCATGCCTGTCTCTGCAGGGAGTACATGTGCTGTTGGAGTTGTCACAACTGGTGGCTAATCTTCCAGATGTTTTTCATCATATCCTCGAGGACTTGCCGGCTGTGTTACCTGCCATTAGCTACTACCACGCCTTCCTCCACGCCACCATGGGAAGGTGTGTCAATCACATGATATGTCACATGGCATGATAAATGTAAACCGAGTAAAATAAGATATGGCATGCGCCCATGGTTACGTGATATACATTGTGTTACATGCCGTGGTACTCCTGATGAATTCATCACATGACAACTTTGTTTACACTTGACATAGTCACATGACATTCACATGACACATCACATCACAGGCTCCCAGACGGTGACCGGTTCCTTGCCATGCTAAACTTCATCCTCAAGTATGGGAATGTGACTGTATATCAATGGAAGCATGGAGAGCCGTGTCCAATTCCAGTTCCCAAACCAACTGTAACCGAGGACGTTGATGAGTCCTGTATAGACTGGGGAGTGGGAGGAGCAAGTGGCGTGGTTTCCCGGGATGATGATGGCATCGACTTTGGGGAAGAGGAGGACCTGGAAGGTGTGGCACTGGAGATCACCGTGGAGGAGAGTGGCGTCAATGTAGAAGGAGGAGGATTGCAGGAGGTGGGCAGGGTTGATGATGAGACGGCCAATGACTCTGTCGGTATGTCCGAGTTTAAGTGTATTCATGATATTCCTGTTTGTCCATTTCAACTTCTAGTGGGTGCATTAATTATATGCACACTTGAATATGCTTAAGTCTGGAATACTTCTAGTGTGTGCATTAATTATATGCACACTTGAATATGCTTAAGTCTGGAATACTTCTAGTGTGTGCATTAATTATATGTACACTTGAATATGCTTAAGTCTGGAATACTTCTAGTGTGTGTATTAATTATATGCACACTTGAATATGCTTAAGTCTGGAATACTTCTAGTGTGTGTATTAATTATATGCACACTTGAATATGCTTAAGTCTGGAATACTTCTAGTGTGTGTATTAATTATATGCACACTTGAATATGCTTAAGTCTGGAATACTTCTAGTGTGTGCATTAATTATATGCACACTTGAATATGCTTAAGTCTGGAATACTTCTAGTGTGTGTATTAATTATATACACACTTGAATATGCTTAAGTCTGGAATACTTCTAGTGTGTGCATTAATTATATGCACACTTGAATATGCTTAAGTCTGGAATACTTCTAGTGTGTGTATTAATTATATACACACTTGAATATGCTTAAGTCTGGAATACTTCTAGTGTGTGTATTAATTATATGCACACTTGAATATGCTTAAGTCTGGAATACTTCTAGTGTGTGTATTAATTATATGCACACTTGAATATGCTTAAGTCTGGAATACTTCTAGTGTGTGCATTAATTATATGCACACTTGAATATGCTTAAGTCTGGAATACTTCTAGTGTGTGTATTAATTATATGCACACTTGAATATGCTTAAGTCTGGAATACTTCTAGTGTGTGCATTAATTATATGCACACTTGAATATGCTTAAGTCTGGAATACTTCTAGTGTGTGTATTAATTATATGCACACTTGAATATGCTTAAGTCTGGAATACTTCTAGTGTGTGTATTAATTATATGCACACTTGAATATGCTTAAGTCTGGAATACTTCTAGTGTGTGTATTAATTATATGCACACTTGAATATGCTTAAGTCTGGAATACTTCTAGTGCATTCATTCATTATGTGTGCATATGATTAAACCTGTTATATATAATTCTAGTGTATTCATTAATTATATGAATATGCTTAAGTCTGGAATTCTCTGGTGTGTGTGTGTCAATATATTTCCATAATTATTTTTACTGATGTACTGACCATGAGAGAGAAGACACAATTTTCTTCTATAGAGAAGCAGCTTAAAAGCTGTGCATGAGATGCTAGGCCAGCCCTTGTGAGAGGCCATCATGTTTATAGAGCTGCATGGAAACTTAGAGATCACTCGGCAGTGAAAAAAAAGATGGCATTAATATTGGATATGTACGTAGGAAATTATCAAAATTGTATCCTCTGCGAATATCTTAGAGAGAGAGAGAGATTTCCAGCACTTCTAGGAGTCAGCTCTCTTCCCTGCCGCATATGGTGTGTGCACGGGCCATAGCAGCTCTCTTCCCTGCCACATGGTGTGTGTGCACGGGCCCCATAGCAGCTCTCTTCCCTGGTGTGTGTGCACGGGCCATAGCAGCTCTCTTCCCTGGTGTGTGTGCACGGGCCATAGCAGCTCTCTTCCCTGCCACATGGTGTGTGTGCACGGGCCATAGCAGCTCTCTTCCTTGACACACCTGGTGTGTGTGCACGGGCCATAGCAGCTCTCTTCCATGCCACATGGTGTGTGTGCACGGGCCATAGCAGCTCTCTTCCTTGACACACCTGGTGTGTGTGCACGGGCCATAGCAGCTCTCTTCCCTGCCACATGGTGTGTGTGCACGGGCCATAGCAGCTCTCTTCCCTGCCGCACCTGGTGTGTGTGCACGGGCCATAGCAGCTCTCTTCCCTGCCACATAGTGTGTGTGCCCCGGCCATAGCAGCTCTCTTCCCTGCCGTACCTGGTGTGTGTGCGCACGGGCCATAGCAGCTCTCTTCCCTGCCGCACCTGGTGTGTGTGCACGGGCCATAGCAGCTCTCTTCCCTGCCGCATGGTGTGTGTGCACGGGCCATAGCAGCTCTCTTCCCTGCCTCATGGTGTGTGTGCACGGGCCATAGCAGCTCTCTTCCCTGCCGCATGGTGTGTGTGCACGGGCCATAGCAGCTCTCTTCCCTGCCGCATGGTGTGTGTGCACGGGCCATAGCAGCTCTCTTCCCTGCCGCATGGTGTGTGTGCACGGGCCATAGCAGCTCTCTTCCCTGCCGCATGGTGTGTGTGCACGGGCCATAGCAGCTCTCTTCCCTACCACACCTGGTGTGTGCACGGGCCATAGCAGCTCTCTTCCCTGCCGCATGGCGTGTGTGCACGGGCCATAGCAGCTCTCTTCCCTGCCGCACCTGGTGTGTGTGTGCACGGGCCATAGCAGCTCTCTTCCCTGCCGCACCTGGTGTGTGTGTGCACGGGCCATAGCAGCTCTCTTCCCTGCCACATGGTGTGTGTGCACGGGCCATAGCATGCGCATAATCTTGCCCATTTCGTTTAATTTTTGAATGAAATTTATTAACAACGAAAAAATTCCATCCCAATTTACTGTAGATTACTATGTAGATTATTATGTAGAGCATCATTGACCAGGATTACTATATCAGATAGATAGTGGATATACATGTATATATTATATATGAACCTTGTACTGGTCATGTTAAAATTGGCTTGTTTTAGTTTTAAAATGGCGGCCTATAAGTCGCCAGTCTCTTGGGAGGGGTAAAGATTGCCCTGTTTGAGTGACTTTCCTTTCTCTGCTTAGTTAGGGGTTAATTGATAATTATTATTCCACATATGTGTTATGTCACACTTGCTGTCATGGTTACCACTCGACAGTGGGGGAGGGGGAGAGAGAATCATTGATGGAGAATCGGTTGACAAGGAACCTGTTTCTAGATGACCTCCATGAACTGAAGGAGTTTATCAGTCGCAGAAACTTTGAGTTGAACTCCGACAATACCAGTCTTTTGCAGGTACATACACACACTTATATATGTATGTACACACACTTATATATGTATGTATATACACACACTTATATAATATATTATATACACACACACTTATATATACACACTTATATATGTATGTACACACCACTTATATATGTATGTATACACAAACTTATATATACACACACGTATATAATATATTATATACACACACTTATATTATATATATTATATACACACACTTATATAATATATTATATACACACACTTTATATACACACTTATATATGTATGTCAGGGTTTCATACAGGGGGGGGGGGGGGGCGGACCTGGGATGTCCCCCCCCCCTTCAAAAATTATGATGTCATAGTGCAACATTGACATTGAACAACATATTATAATTTATATCACCAAAAGTTTTAGCAAGTTTTAGCAAGTGACTGAATGTGGCAAATGTAGGCCATACCCACAGATAATCAGTGGCTAACACTTTCCAGCTACATAGTATAGTGTGCTAAAAGTGGGCGATGCTAAGTTGGATACTTTTCTCCCCCCCCCCCCCCAACCAAAAATCCTGTATGAAACCCTGTATGTATACACACACTTATATAATATATTATATACACACACTTATATAATATATTATATACACACACTTATATAATATATTATATACACACACTTATATAATATATTATATACACACACTTATATAATATATTATATACACACACTTATATAATATATATATTATATACACACACTTATATAATATATTATATACACACACTTATATAATATATTATATACACACACTTATATAATATATATATTATATACACACACTTATATAATATATTATATACACACACTTATATAATATATATATTATATACACACACTTATATAATATATTATATACACACAATTATATAATATATATGTATATACACACACTTATATAATATATTATATACACACAATTATATAATATATTATATACACACAATTATATAATATATTATATACACACACTTATATTATATATTATATACACACAATTATATAGTATATACATACTTATATAATATATGTGTACACACTTATATAATATATATATACACACAATTATATAATATATGTGTATACGCACATATATACACGCTTTGATGATTCATAAGCCCTTGCTCATTGAAAACTTTCTTGGCTGTGGCTGTAGTGATTCTCCGTAGATCCTATGTAGAGCTACACTAGTTAGAGATTGCGATATTTAGAGGGTGTGTGGTATCTACAGGAAACAAAGGGTCTCACCAGAGGGAGTGGCTTATGACCGGGCTCTCACCAGAGGGAGGGGCCGATGACCAGGCTCTCACCAGAGGGAGGGGCCGATGACCGGGCTCTCACCAGAGGGAGGGGCTGATGACCAGGCTCTCACGGGACGATGACCGGGCTCTCACCAGAGGAAGGGGCCGATGACCGGGCTCTCACCAGAGGGAGGGGCCGATGACCGGGCTCTCACCAGAGGGAGGGGCTGATGACCAGGCTCTCACGGGACGATGACCGGGCTCTCACCAGAGGGAGGGGCCGATGACCGGGCTCTCACCAGAGGGAGGGGCTGATGACCGGGCTCTCACCAGAGGGAGGGGCCGATGACCGGGCTCTCACCAGAGGGAGGGGCTGATGACCAGGCTCTCACCAGAGGGAGGGGCCGATGACCGGGCTCTCACCCGAGGGAGGGGCCGATGACCGGGCTCTCACCAGAGGGAGGGGCTGATGACTGGGCTCTCACCAGAGGGAGGGGCTGATGACCGGGCTCTCACCAGAGGGAGGGGCTGATGGACTGGGCTCTCACCAGAGGGAGGGGGCGATGACCGGGCTCTCACCAGAGGGAGGGGCTGATGACCGGGCTCTCACCAGAGGGTGGGGCCGATGACCGAGCTCTCACCAGAGGGAGGGGCTGATGACTGGGCTCTCACCAGAGGGGGCTGATGACCGGGCTCTCACCAGAGGGAGGGGCTGATGACCGGGCTCTAACCAGAGGGAGGGGCCGATGACCGGGCTCTCACCAGAGGGAGTGGCTGATGACCGGGCTCTCACCAGAGGGAGGGGCTGATGAACAGGCTCTAACCAGAGGGAGGGGCTGATGACCGGGCTCTAACCAGAGGGAGTGGCCGATGACCGGGCTCTCACCAGAGGGAGGGGCTGCTCTAACCAGAGGGAGGGGCCGATGACCGGGCTCTCACCAGAGGGAGGGGCTGATGACCGGGCTCTCACCAGAGGGAGGGGCCGATGACCGGGCTCTCACCAGAGGGAGGGGCTGATGAACAGGCTCTAACCAGAGGGAGGGGCTGATGACCGGACTCTAACCAGAGGGAGTGGCCGATGACCGGGCTCTCACCAGAGGGAGGGGGCGATGGCTGGGCTCTCACCAGAGGGAGGGGCTGCTCTAACCAGAGGGAGTGGCCGATGACCGGGCTCTCACCAGAGGGAGGGGCCGATGGCCGGGCTCTCACCAGAGGGAGGGGCTGCTCTAACCAGAGGGAAGGGGCTGATGACCGGGTTCTATGCACCAGAAGATGAAACAATTGTGAGCAACCTTTCCTGAGAAGTCTTAGAGGCTGTGAGATCTGGTGCAAGTTGGAGATCTCATGCACTCACATATTTATAGTGAGATCTGGTGCAATGGAGTCGCCATTGAAGGAGTGAACAAAAATACTGGTTGCTCTGATCAGTGATGAAGGACGTGGCCTTCTATAGCAACACTATGCCTGATCAGTGATGAAGGAATGGCCTTCTATAGCAACACTATGCCTGATCAGTGATGAAGGACGTGGCCTTCTATAGCAACACTATGCCTGATCAGTGATGAAGGACGTGGCCTTCTATAGCAACACTATGCCTGATCAGTGATGAAGGACGTGGCCTTCTATAGCAACACTATGCCTGATCAGTGATGAAGGAATGGCCTTCTATAGCAACACTATGCCTGATCAGTGATGAAGGACGTGGCCTTCTATAGCAACACTATGCCTGATCAGTGATGAAGGACGTGGCCTTCTATAGCAACACTATGACTGATCAGTGATGAAGGACGTGGCCTTCTATAGCAACACTATGCCTGATCAGTGATGAAGGACGTGGCCTTCTATAGCAACACTATGCCTGATCAGTGATGAAGGACGTGGCCTTCTATAGCAACACTATGCCTGATCAGTGATGAAGGACATGGCCTTCTATAGCAACACTATGCCTGATCAGTGATGAAGGAATGGCCTTCTATAGCAACACTATGCCTGATCAGTGATGAAGGAATGGCCTTCTATAGCAACACTATGCCTGATCAGTGATGAAGGAATGGCCTTCTATAGCAACACTATGTCTGATCAGTGATGAAGGACATGGCCTTCTATAGCAACACTGCCTGATCAGTGATGAAGGACGTGGCCTTCTATAGCAACACTATGCCTGATCAGTGATGAAGGACGTAGCCTCCTATAGCAACACTATGCCTGATCAGTGATGAAGGACATGGCCTTCTATAGCAACACTATGCCGAAGATTGTGGGAGAATACGAGCATCACATCACCAAGCTTGTGGCAATTCTTGTGCAGGGGATCTTTGATGCTGGTGGCAGGAACATCATCTCCATTCAGTACAGCTGGTCACATGATGCAGCATACGGCCTAGCTGAAGTCTTATGTCTTAGTTTATAACTTTGTAACCGTCCATTAGAAATTTTGAAGACCAAAGCTGCTAATTGTTGTGGGTGTGGCACTTCATTTGCGGCAGGACGTTATTCAACGCTATATAGGCTTTAATGAGTGATTGTTAGCCAATAGAATTTTCTTTGGGAAGCTGGTGCAATAAATGAAACTCCCCCCACCCAACGTTAGCTCCTGTTTGCTCTGGGGAGAGATTACAGTGATGTCTGGTGTGTGTAGATGGGATGTCTGGATGAGCTGAGGGTGCAGGAGCTGGGATTGGCTGACATGCTTCATCATGTGACCAAAATCGTACATCACCTGACCAGCCAGAAGGTGCAACACTTGTTCCTCATCAAAGGCTCTCGAAGGTTCATTAATTTAATTGACTGAATTAAGCAAGCAACTGCCAGAAAGTGTGTTAGCACTCTATACTCTATGGTGTGTTCACTTGAGGTTCATAATGGCAGGGGGGAGGGCAAGCTCATAATCTCCTGTACTACCCTCGACAGCTCCCCTGGGGTCAAGATTGTGTTTCCAGTGGGATTAGCTCTGCAAAACCTCCGCTGTGCTATGAATGCTTCTCTTAAGGTAGTTCACTGACAGACATAGAAAATGAAGTATATAAATAGCTGGTTCCTGGTTCATGTAGTTTGCAGTACAGGAGTAGTACAGTGCATCTGTGGCAGGGAACAGGTACTCATCACTTCAGTTGAAAGCACCAGAAAATAAGCATCAATCAGCAGCTTTTTGTATCGTTGCTCTTCTGAAAAGGTTATGTTTAAACCAAATATCTACAGCTAATCCAAAAGTCATTGTACATAGCACTTGGTGTTATAGTGCATGTGTTACCAGACCATGTGTTACCATGTGGCTAGAGCAGATTCTATGTACGATGTTCATGGTACACTTGGCTTTTACTAGTCATGCCTCTAGCCATCTTGAGGTTGAATCTGTCATTACCTGCCTTCACCACTTTCAAGATTACTCTGACATCTTATTACCCCTCAGCCATTTTGAGGGCCTTTTTTATCGCTTTTAGCAAGGCACCACAAATATCTAGCTTGTACTGGTTAAGCATTTCTACATAAGATCTGCTCTTGACTTTCCCTTCTCCTTCACTCTTCTTCCTTTTCTTGTCCTTCCTTTTCTTGTCTGAAACTCTTCATCTTGTCCCCCTCCCTAGGTACCTCCAGCGACTAGCTGACAAGGTAACGGAAAACTTGAAGTTGTCTAACAAAGCCGTCAGCCAGGTACTAGAGGCAGAGGCTAAGAGAGAACAGGCCTCTTCTTCTCTCAGTCACTTGCAACCTCAGTACACGCTGCTCGTGGCCAGAGCTAAGCAGCTGCAGACACAGGTGGGAGCCGCTCCTGCAATAAGTTGAGGATTATATGCACGCTGGTATTTATAGTTGCTCTCGCTACATTTCTCTTGCTATTAGATGTGTGAAGAGATCTCTGCCCTTTACAACAGGCGGAGAGTCAACATTATGGGAGAGATCAACCAGATCACATGACATTCCAACCAGATCACATGACATTCTAGATAAAACTTGAAATATTCTGTATACAAAGAATCATTGCATTGTCGTGTGCTTGTTTGTCACCTTCAAAGTCTGTCAGCTCAGATGGAATAACACTTGCCTCCATAAAATTCCTTATCTGGTGGAGTACTACTGCAGTATTGGGTGTACTGTAGCATTGGGTGTAACTACTGCAGTATTTGGTGTACTCTGCAGTATTGGGTGTAACTACTGCAGTATTGGGTGTACTACTGCAGTATTGGGTGTAACTACTGCAGTATTGGGTGTAAATATTGCAGTGTTGTGTGTACTACTGCAGTATTGGGTGTAACTACTGCAAGTATTGGGTGTAACTATTGCAGTATTGGGTGTACTACTGCAGTATTGGGTGTAACTACTGCAGTATTTGGTGTAACTACTGCAGTATTGGGTGTACTACTGCAGTATTGGGTGTAACTACTGCAGTATTGGGTGTAACTACTGCAGTATTGGGTGTAACTACTGCAGTATTGGGTGTAACTACTGCAGTATTTGGTGTACTCTGCAGTATTGGGTGTAACTACTGCAGTATTGGGTGTAACTACTGCAGTATTGAGTGTGCTGTAGCATTGGGTGTAACTACTGCAGTATTGGGTGTAACTACTGCAGTATTGGGTGTAACTACTGCAGTATTGGGTGTAACTATTGCAGTATATTGGGTGTACTACTGCAGTATTGGGTGTACTACTGCAGTATTGGGTGTAACTACTGCTGTATTGGGTGTGACCACTCAGGGGCGTATTTAGGGGGGGTTTCCTGTTGCCCAGAAACCCCCCCTGAGTACAAGCCACACCCATAAGCCATTTGAAAGCTGCAGCTAGCATCAATCCTTGCTAATCCTACATATAAATTTGTACTCTTGTATAATTTATTCCCTTAGAGGCTCATAAATTTACTTCTACAAACCACAAAACTTTTAGTACAGTACTCAAGCAGCTGTTTTCTTGTAGAAAATTATTTGCTTGGAGCTGGCAAGCCTATGAATATTAGTGAGTTTGTGCTAATCTCTTATAGGATTACCTTAGCCCAGCCCCTATTCCAGGAGGGTGCACTGTATTTGAGATTGTAGTAAAGCTGTGACATGGCCAAGAGGCAAATGTCCATTCGGTCATTTGGGGTGTCAGTGTCAAGCAGTGAGTCTGACAGTAGCACTGCTACTGATCAAGAAAGTCGGAGTTCAAGATCAAAGGGAAGTTAGTCAGCCAAGTACTACTCAGTCTCTATCTCCTGATGATCTGGGAAATGCGTCAGGTCAAGGGTGTGTATCAGCTGCTAGGGTGCATGCATGTCCTCCTGGGGTTGACTTTGGAAACTATAAACTTGAGGACATCAGAATTCTTAGTAATGACCAGAAGCTTTGGCGTCTGAAGAATGCCTTTAGACCAGGGTGTGACCCTACTAAAATTGAGTAACTCAATGTCTAGATCCTTCCAGAACTCCTGGTTGAAAGAGTACTCTAGGTTGAGCTACTCTGTTTCGTGCAATGGTAGCTTCTGTGCGAGCTGTTTACTCTTCATCAAGAATCGATCTATTCTACAGCTTGTCACCGTTCCAATGACTAATTTGACTCGAGCAAAGCAAACACTCAAGGAACACAGCTTGCAGAAATCACACAGAGCAGCTATGGATTATACTGTTACATTTACTGGGAAAATGGAAGGAGGGCCAGCTTTCCATACAGCAACAGTTATTCCACTGGAGTAGCTGTTTCTAAAACCATCCTAAATGCAATACAAAATTATGCCTTAGACCCAAATAATTTACGTGGGCAGTGCTATGATCCTGCCAGAAACATGGCTGGCAAGTATCATGGGTTTGCTGCTCTAATCGAGAAACAATATCCAAAAGCAGTCTATGTTCACTGTGTGGCTCATACACTGAATCTTTGTGTTGTGGCAGCATGTAACATCCAAGCTATTCGAAATATGCAAGGAACTCTTGTGGAGCTATGCCTGATTTTCTCCCAAGAGGGAAGCAGAACTAGAAAACGGATCAGTGAACTTTCTCTAAGAACAACTAACAGACAGAAACTGGTAAGCCTTTGCAAGACCTGTTGAGTAGCTAGAATAGAAGCCTATGAAGTCTTTTCAAAGATCGTACCAGCTGTTATTAGTACCTTGTAGACAATCAGTAACTGAAGATGGGTGGAACAGAGAATCTGCTAAAACTGCATCACTTTTAACAGCTACAATTCAGTTCGAGTTTCTTATGGCATTTGAGGTGGTGTACCATGGCCTAGGCTCCATAAAAGGCTTAGCAGTGTCTCTACAGAGCCATTTTCAAGAGATTTGCTGCTTATATTGAGGTAAATTTAGTCGAGACTACTTTACATGAAGTTCGTGACAGCATTGATTCTCATCACAAGAAATGGTTTGATTCTGCAGTCACTCTAGCACAAAAAATCAATGCATCATAGCCATCTCTTCCACATCGATGTGCAAGGCAAACAAGTAGAAGCAATAATGTACCTGCCAACTCTGCTGAAGATTATTACAGAAGATCTATTTCTGTTCCATTTCTGGATGAGATGATATCACATATTCACAGTCGTTTTTCTGAAACACAAAAGAAAGCAGTATGAGCTTTGAGCATAGTTCCATCTGTATTCATGGCCAATGCAGTCACTCGGACTGAGTCTAATTTGATAAAGGAACTTTTGGATTTCTATGAAGATGATATGCCAAGTCCTTCATCTTTTGAACAGGAACTCCATTTGTGGAGATCTAAATGGACTCATCAGAATTGCCCAAAACTCCATCCCAGCACAGTCGGTGCAGGGAACCCCCCGAGAGGGGCTCCTAAGGCTACTCGCCTGCAACTCCTGGGGATATATGTCGTTGCCTTCTAGCATGGATTCTGACTTAGAGGCGCCTTGAACTGTGCAAATGAGTGCATGTTTCCGAATATTTACTCCTTACTCCAAATTGTTTGTACTCTACCCGTAACCAGCTGTGAATGTGAACGTAGAGTGTCAGTGAACTTAGAAAACTCAAAACCTACTGGCATACTACTATGGGGCAGCAAAGGTTTATCAGGCTGGCACTGATGCACATCCACTATGGCTTAAACTTTGACTTAGAGGCTATTCTTAACATTTTTGCACGTCAAAACCCTTGAAGAATGTTACTCCAGGACATTTTGAGTCATTAACGCAACAATAATTATCATTTCTGTAATTCTATGTTCTATAAACTATTGTGGGGCAGAGTCAGATAAAAGTGGTTGTGGCCAGGTGATTTTTTTTTACAAGCTTCACATGCATGAGATGGAAACCCCCCCTTTAAATTCCTAGATACGCCCCTGCCACTGTAGCATTGGGTGTAACTACTGCAGTATTTGGGATTATGCATCATATCAACATAATGAGGTATCTCTTAGAATGTTGTAATAGCTGCCCAATTCATGGGAGACAACCTCATGGGTACCTAGGCACCTACTAGCCAGCAGTGTTGTCCCTGGGCTATATAAGGAGGGAGGGAGAGAGCAAATAGACAACTTCAAAATGCAGTGTTGTTTTCTTCAACTTTCCAATAACTGCCCATGAGTGGCACTCTTGGAAGTGATGAGGATCCCAGGTTCTTAATTATGAGTGGCACTCTTGGAAGTCAGGAGGACCCCAGGTTCTTAATTATGAGTGGCACTCTTGGAAGTCAGGAGGACCCCAGGTTCTTAATTATGAGTGGCACTCTTGGAAGTGATGAGGATCCCAGGTTCTTAATTATGAGTGGCACTCTTGGAAGTCAGGAGGACCCCAGGTTCTTAATTATGAGTGGCACTCTTGGAAGTGAGGAGGACCCCAGGTTCTTAATTATGAGTGGCACTCTTGGAAGTCAGGAGGACCCCAGGTTCTTAATTATGAGTGGCACTCTTGGAAGTCAGGAAGACCCCAGGTTCTTAATTATGAGTGGCACTCTTGGAAGTCAGGCCATCTTAATTCCTTTCTCCCTCACCTCAGCTATGCAGTCTTCTTTTGCTTCCTCTGCCATCACACTTTTAGAACTCACTCCCAACCTCGTCTCCCTCTCTCATCCTTCCAATGATTGATTATAGATCATAACTTATAAATTACTAGCTGAAGTTATCCACGCTCTGTGGGGAAATAGCTTCCCTGGCCCCTGGCTCAGTGTAGTCACTTACAAATTTGACACACTTGTTGTGTCCATGCACACAGAAGATATAAAACATGACATCATAAGTTTTCTAAGAAATGAAAATGGGTAGGGGGTTTATTAGAGCACCCGCAGATGCAGAAAGGAACAAGTCTATACGAACACTTCAAGTTGAATAAAAATATTTTAAGACGAGCAATGTTTGGTATAATTATATCAAATTTTTATGGTGGTTGTTAACCTGCTTCCCTACATATAAAAACATTATGCATCTTAGCAATTGACTAACTGCCTCTGCCAGACTCATATCTATTAAATTTTTGTAGCAAATTTTTTTTAACTTCATACATTTTCTTCATACATTTTCTGGGTAATGGGAGTTTGTGGGAGTTTGTTAGTAATTTTGTTGCATCTTTTAAAAAAAAGTCATACTTTCCCCCCAAAAATTTCATAACATTCCCTAATCTCCCCTCACTAAGTTTGGTTCAAATTGGCCCAGACAATTGGCCAATAGCTATATACTCACAGACAGACAGACTTTTTCAACTTTATATTATATATTATATACATGTATAAATTATAATTATGCAAATGTCATGCTCACATGATTAGCTTTGGCTACTACTACTACTACTATAGCTGCTGCTTCTTATTGGTTTGACCTTATTTCAAAATGGTGGACAAGAAAAAACAAAGTTTATATCCGCCAAAACTAATAGGTAGTGTCATAAACTTTTTATTTTGACCCCCAAAATATTTTAAGCGCCTTCATCTTCACAATTTGTACACATCTGTAACCCCCCACACACATAACTTGCGTACATTTTTCTATTTGCCATAATTTTAAACACATTGCAATGACTTAATTTTCTATTTCCCCCTAGAATATATTCCGTTCATTATAATTTTACTATCAGAAGACTGGGGAGCCGATGGTATTTTTTAAATTTTACTTGTGGTTACAACTTTAGAGCTCCGTAGATTCTGCAAACTCCATACCTTGCTTTTGAATCTTAATTAATTACATCAATCCAAAAGTCACACCTATAAAACAATTCAATCCTGTCCATCCACCACGGGGAGGGAGGCGGCTGATCCACATCGTGGCATTTCCCCTCCACAAGCACAAAAGATGAATAACACCAGATTGCTAAGTGCAAAAAAATTTAACGCCTGAAAAAGGCTCTAGGGCTTTGTTTCCCAAAGTCTGGCCCGGGGGGATCCGGCCCCCGGAGGCCCTGATTCCGGCCCTCGGACGATTATCAGAAAAGACGCTTTTTTTTTTTACAAATTAAATTACACATAAATATTTAATCTGTATTTGTGGAGACACACCCTCCTTCCCGAACTGAACAGTGCCAGTCATCTTGTCTCGACACATGCAATGATTAACACACCACATTACTGTGCATACATACACATGCACAAACTTCTCATGTCTAACACTTATAACATGACCACATTGGTGTAATTGGTCTCAGCCAAAAACCTATTTTAAAGGAGCTGGCCTCAAGTCCCTGCCGAGATTCAATCCAATTTGCAACATTCACATCCCGTGTTTGGACTTCTCCACCTTGGATGCTGCCTCCTCCAGCAGTGTCGGGTCAGGATAGCACTGCCAAAGAAGCGGAAGGTGGATGCGGAAAATCGAGCCTTCAATGAAGAATGGACCAAGGAATTCTTCTTCATCTAAGACAGGAGCAAGTCTCTCTGCCTCATCTGTCAAGAAAGCCTCGCTGTTACAAAGCTATTTAACATCCGGCGACACTACCAGTCAAAGCATTCAGACAGGTAAGTTTATCTTTCAGGGCAAAAACAATGCGCTAGGCTGCCTGCTTTCTGTATTACCGGTATGATGGACTGGTAGGAGAACAACGAGTTGCCAAGGCTCAAGTCCAAGCTGTCCAGACAGCAGAATGTAGTCACCAGACCAGTCAACGAAGGCAAGGTTGCCACGAAGGCCAGCTTCATGGTGTCACAGATCATTGCCAAGCAAATGAAGCCCTTCAGAGATGGCGAGTACATCAAGCTGCAGGCAGTCGTTGAAGTGATGTGCCCTGAGAAAGCCTCCTCCATTGCTGTCAGCTTGAGCAACACGACGGTCACCAGGCGGGTGGAAGATCTGTCCAAGAACCTGAAGGAGCAGCTAGCCTGGCCTTGGAGTTCACAGCCTTCTCTCTTGCCCTTGATGAGAGCACAGACATCACTGACACTGCACAGCTGGCCATCTTCATTAGGGGAGTTGATGCAGAGTGCAACATCACAGAGGAGCTCCTCTCTTTCTGCCTCATGAAGAACACATGCACTGGAGAGAATGTCTTCCTTGAGCTCAACATAGCCATGCAGGAGCAAAAGCTAGACTTCAAGAGGCTGGTAAGCATTGCCACAGATGGCGCACCTTCCATGCTGAGGACCAGACGAGGACTGGAAGGCCAAGTCATGGCTATGCTGGACAGGAGGGGTCTGCCATGTGACCTGATCTGGTGCCACTGCATCATCCACCAGGAAGCACTCTGTGCAAAGACTATTGGCTTCCAGGAAGTGATGAGCAAGGTCATCTCGCATGTCAACTTTATCAGAATGCATGCCCTCAGCCACAGACAGCTGAAGGAACTGTTGGAAGAGCTCGAGGCCAACTATGAAGATGTGCTCTATCTACTTCCCTTCTGTCTGTTAGCTCAGCAGGGGACGCATTCTGAAACATTTTTGGGAACTCAGAGAAGAGCTGGAGATGTTCCTTGGCATGAACCAGCCAGTCCAAGAGCTCTCCGATCCCCAGTGGCTGTGCGACTTGGCCTTTCTGGTGGACATTACAAAGAAGCTGAACTTGCTCAATGTCTCCATGCAGGGCAAGGAGAAGCTCGTCCACAACCTGTTCGGGAGTGTGCAAGCATTTCAGGTGAAGCTGCAGCTCTGGCAGACTCAGTTGGAGGCTGTACCTCGACCACTTCCCTGCCATGAAGAGTCTGCACTGAGAGAACAGAGCTGATGATTTTGATGGGCAGAGATATGCTGCAGAAGTTAGAAACCTGAAAACAGAGTTTGAGCACCACTTTGAGGATTTCAGGTCGAGAAGCATGGACTTTGAAATCTTCTCTATGCCATTCACAACTGACCCAAGCAAAGCTCCAATTGAGCTTCAGCTGGAGCTGATTGAGCTGCAGAGCAACATGGACATCAAGTCCCAGTTTCTGGAGAAAGAGCTGAAGGAATTCTACAAGGCCCTGCCATGCAACACGTTCCCGAACCTGGCTGCCAATGGCCAGAGGTTCCTTGCCATGTTTGGCAGTACATACATCTGTGAGCAGTTTTTCTCCAGGATCAAGTACGCCAAGTCCAAGTACCGGAATTTGATCTCTGATACGCACTTGGAAGACACTGTGAGAGTGGCTTCTTCCCATCTCAAACCTGATATCGATGTCATCATGGAACAGCAAAAGCAATTCCATGTGTCACACTGATTGTGCTTACTTTGTGTAACTGTCATGTGTTTTCTTCTTGCTTCACATGTATATACCAGAAATACAGAAGCACCCCCCCCCCCCCTCAATGGCCTCCGGCCCTCGACACACTCAGGGTAGACCTCACTGGTCCCTGGGCTAAAAAGTTTAGAAAACACTGCTCTAGGGCTTCCTCTAGCCACTCGTACCAATTCAATTGCACTTAAAATCTGGAGTGAGGTTTTTGGGATGCAGGTTTTTGAGGTCCCTCCACTTTATGGTCTAGTAACTTTCCTATAGTTTTACCGATGAAAACTATTTTAGTATTAAAAGAGAGCACACAGAGAGACCTATCTTTTGAGCTATATATCAAGTCCATACCATGAAGTTTGCAGAATCTACGGAGCTCTAAAGTTGTAACCATAAGTTAAAAAATTAATTAAAAAATGCAATCGTCCCTCCAATGCATAAAAAAACCCAGACTTGCCTTTAATTAAATCCATCCTCTACTTAACCAAACACTCAAAACACACACTGTTGCACACAATATCCAGTCTAGCCGAGCTGAAACAGCAAATAGATGCAATTTTTCGTCCATGAAGTGATCAGTTGGTTTCTCATATGAATAGTTAACAGCTCAGATCTGAGGATGAGTCACCAACAGCTGCAGCTGCATGTTTTCAATTGATTCCTCAGAACTTTACTCCTGTGACAAGTTAACAGAGCAGCAGCTATTGTGTAAAGTACTCAGTAATAACACCAGCCATGGATGTCATCATTTATTCCCTCAATGAACTGTCAGTTGACATAATGAAATTGCAACTACCTATGCAACACTTTTAGTATCAAGAGAGATCACACAGAGAGACCTATCTTTTGAGCTATATATGAAGTCCATACAGTGAAGCGTGCAGAATCTATGCCTATGCAACATTTTTATTATCAAGAGAGAGCACACAGAGAGACCTATCTTTTGAGCTATATATGAAGTCCATACAGTGAAGTGTGCAGAATCTATGCCTATGCAACATTTTTATTATCAAGAGAGAGCACACAGAGAGACCTATCTTTTGAGCTATATATGAAGTCCATACAGTGAAGTGTGCAGAATCTATGCCTATGCAACATTTTTATTATCAAGAGAGAGCACACATTTACTCTCTAGCCTAGTCGTGATAAAGGACTACGCCTGTTAACGACCTAAATGTGTTTATGAGGTTGACGATCTTTGACGATTTTGTGTGCTTGGTACCGAATCGTTGGTCATGGGAATCTAGTTTGGGGTCAGATACAGCTGGGAACATTGCAGCTGTGCTGGAGTCAGTCTGCTAGTGATGCCTTATGTGACACAGCGCGGGCACACTGCAGATCTCCTTTTTCTCTACAATTATATAACTTAAACTCTGTATATATATATATATATATCATTTTTGTATTTGTATAAACTATATTTAATTTTGTTGGTATATTTGTATAAACTATAATTATATATATGTATATGTTAATTTTGTTTATAAACTATATACATGTATATATATATATAGTGAGTATATGTATATATATATATAGTGAGTATATATATAAAATAAATAACAATAAATAACTTTGCACACCAAAAAATGACAGGAATCACCCCCAACTGATCAAAGAACAGAGAAGGTTCCCTCTATGTATGGCCAGAGAGACATACATCTTTGTATTGAAGCTTCCACTCAGTATACATATATTATATATATAATATATATAACACAAGAACTAACCAACGCTATTATTGTTAATTACAAAAGTACACATGCATGCCTATTATATGTACGTGTTCATATTCTACACTAGGGAGCATGCACTATAAGACAGCTGTTGCAATAGTACAATATTCAGGGGAAATCACTAACAGTTGCTTGCCGACTCTCTGGGTCAGATATATGTTCACAAGCATGTTTATGATATTAATGACCCTTTACCATTTCGATGTTTGCAACGGGTTTCCCCCCGATAGTTTAATGGAATTATGTATGGCAAAAAATTAGAAAGCTAATAATATAGATAGTCCCCAATGCAGCCCGCTCCACACCACTAAAAATGTTCATGAACTCATCAATAAATCTTAAGATCCTCATTCCCCTTACAGCTTGAATCTTAAGATCCTCATTCCCATTACAGCTACTAGAGAATGAATCTTAAGATCCTCATTCCCATTACAGAATGAATCTTAAGACCCTCATTCCCATTACAGCTACTAGAGAATGAATCTTAAGATCCTCATTCCCATTACAGCTACTAGAGAATGAATCTTAAGATCCTCATTCCCATTACAGCTACTAGAGAATGAATCTTAAGATCCTCATTCCCATTACAGCTACTAGAGAATGAATCTTAAGATCCTCATTCCCATTACAGCTACTAGAGAATGAATCTTAAGATCCTCATTCCCATTACAGCTACTAGAGAATGAATCTTAAGATCCTCATTCCCATTACAGCTACTAGAGAATGAATCTTAAGATCCTCATTCCCCTACTAGAGAATGCAGAGGAAAGACTGCAGCTGATGGGGGGCGGAGGCTTGGGCTACAGTGCCAGCTGCATGCAGAGTTAGCTCCACTTGTATACAGCTCTCTGTGGTTCATATAGCCAACCAGGTGAAGCAGTGAGGTGGCAGGTTTTAGGTTGATTTGCAAGATTGTCAGGTCCTAGCCCTGACTGGCTGAAGACAGCCCTGAGAAACTGGGAACATCAAACAATAAGAAGCCCTAATGGCTAATATTAA
Organism: Cladorhizidae sp. MBARI D1340-BT2; assembly: GCA_028752905.1. Taxonomy (NCBI): domain Eukaryota; kingdom Metazoa; phylum Porifera; class Demospongiae; order Poecilosclerida; family Cladorhizidae; species Cladorhizidae sp. MBARI D1340-BT2. Next base: position 1,494,202 of record JAQNBH010000007.1, read on the forward strand.
TAAACATGCTACAATGACTTGTTCATCACATCACAATAGACCATATCTTCTAATCACATCACAATAAACTCATCAACACCTATTCATCTTCTAATCACTTCACAATTGTCTATACATTCATCACCTTTCTTGTAAGGGCGGGATTGCAAGGTTATTTAAACCTCTCTGCAATCCCAACTCAAGAGTTCCCTTCTGCTACTGCATTTCAGTCTACTTGTGTTTAGTTTGACTTGATTAAAGTTAACTTACGGCCTAAGAACCTTACTGTTTAGCTTGTGTAGGATTGAGAGGGAACTCTGGTGGCAGCAGCATTACCGGAGAACAATACCTGCTGGAGAGTATAGTGGGTATACTGTTCTCATTGTTGTGCCTCGGTGGCTGGGGCATTAACGAAGATGCATTACTATAGAAATGCAGTCACCCCTCAAAAGCTTGTGGCTTGATGATGTCACAGCTGCAGTGTTGAAGTGCACTGCTAACAGTATTGCACCAGCCAGTTACTAAGACTATCTTCAGGCCACTTTCCTAGTGAGTGGATAATTGCCCAGAATATCCCCCCCCCCCCCCGTAGCCCAGTCCTCCAGGACTTGTAGTCCCACTAGTGTCATCTTATTTCTCTCTCCATTCCAAGTAATGCTTGAGAAACACGTTAAAAAAATGTGCTTGTCGAATTTAAAGCCATCATTCCATGATTTTGGGTTATCAGTGTGACTGTGCAGTCTTCCTTGATCTGAGGCAAGTCTTTGACAAAGTACCTCACACTGTTGCTGGACAAACAGAGGGAATTGGTGGGTTGGGCCTTTCCTTCTCCACTGGCTTAGTGTTTGCTAGATCCCAGTTTGTAAAATGGTCTGTGGTAAATCCTCTGCAGGTTCTCTCAGGTGTTCCTCGGGGTTCAGTTTTAGGAGCTCTCCTGTTCTTAATCCAGGGTGATATAGGATGGAGTTTGGTTAGCGATTTCATTATAATTCGACACATTGATGGAAGTTACCACTGAATCTGTGTGGTGGTGTAGTCCTTGAGAGGGCGTCTGTTTTTAATGGTCTGGAGATCGGAAAATCTCACTTGGAAATTTCATATTGAACAGATCACAAACAGACTCTAGGTTCAGCTTTAAGTAAGAAAACATGAAGTGCAAGAATCCTAACAATGACTCATCAAGTTGAGGGTGAGCAAACAAATTATTAATAACCAACTGCTATGAGTATAATTATATACATGCATATTGTGACATCATAATTTTAGGATAGGGTGCGGCTATGCTAAAGGCAAAAAAGAAGAAAAAAACACACTTCTAATTTTTATTTGAAATCTTGTATGATGTGTACCTATACACAGACCTACCTTCTGGTGCTGTGCCAACTAACCAGCTATATACAACTGATCCAGACTTATATTAGTGAACATTTAAGATTTCACGAGGACGGTCATATTTGAAGACAAGTTTACTTTGGGATTTCACAACTTACCACAGGGGAAATTACAAAGTATGAAACACAATATCACATTGAGTTTTTAAAAAAATTGTGTGATCATGGATTTTAAAAACGATTGCAATTTCTTGGTAGCTAGCATTTTCATTGTTTTTTTTGTACATCATACATCATACTTGCTTAAAATAAAAAACAGAATGTCATCTTGTAGCTCTCATTGAGAGGAAACAGAATCTATATAATTTTGTCTGATTACTCCAAATATGAAGCAGGGAGAACCGTCCTTGGACAAAAAAACCAACTTTTTGGGGACAGGCACTAGTATAGTATTTCAATGGTTGAACTGACCATACCATAAAAAACACACCAAAAGTGGTATACATAATATATGTACCAGAAAAATCAAGATAAGGGAGGGGAAGTTTGGTCTGTCCTAGGCCGCTTCCTAGGGGGATGACCAGAATCACTGGTTTGCTTCCCTTGTCGGTCTCTGCAGCCATTGAAACTCACTAGCAACTTTTCCAGTTTATATATATGTACCAAGAGACAAACAATATTTTATTTTAAAATGGATCAACTAGTCAGTAAAACAAGAATTTACTGATGTAGACCACAATTATGGCAGGTTTTAAAAAGCAATATAATTTATAATGACTATATAGATACTCTAGTCTTCATCAGGAATTATGATACGTGAAGCGTCTTCTTCGCGTTTCTTTCTCATGAATTCAAATCTTTGAACGGAGAAGGGAGTACTAAAGTTAGTATAAGTCCAGAATGGAGCATCCAAATCTTCTCCAATTTGGAAGGCAGCATCTTGCATGTACTGTCATATTTTGAAGGAAAAAAACACCCAAAAATTCTTTTTTGGGGGGTAGCCCTAGCCCTAGAGTGGACCCCCTTAATCATGCATTTAGTTCCTACCACAGGGAGGGGTGGAGCCCATAGCCAGGGAAAGTCTATTACATGTACTCTTTAGGGTGTGGCTTGATGTAGGGGGAGGTGCCAGTCAGAGAGGGTGCCACCCACGACCTGCTCAGGAGGAAGACAACTCTTTCCCCCCCACTATTGACAAAATTGGCGAAAACCTTTTATTCTCCACTTACTATAACTACTCTAACTCTAATCTTTCCATTTACTCAAACTATAACCTTACTCTAACTTGAACCATTTACCTAACTCTAACCATTTACTCTTAACTCGAACATTTACTCTAACTCTAACCATTTACTCTAACTCGAACATTTACTCTAACTTGAACCATTTTACTAACTCTAACCATTTACTCTAACTGTAAACATTTACTCTAACTCTAACCATTTACTCTAACCATTTACTCTAACTTAACCCTTTACTCTTAAGTCTGTGAAAAGTGGAATATTCCAGTTGGGGTTCATACCTGGGAATCACACCTATGACCCCATGCACTCCAGACAGCTGCTCTTCCAACTGAGCCACTGTTAACCCTGTAGAGCAGAGGTCACAGAGACTATCCAAGGTCAATTCCACCCAGTCACATCAGAACCAGTTGGATGACTTTGGGAGACCCTCATGATTACTACGCCAGGCCAAGGGTCAAGGTGTACTAGGGGAGTATGCTTCTGTGCTGGGACTAGGGCTGGTAAATAAATGGCCACTGCTGGCTAGGGATGGAGCAATTCATGACAGAATAACAAAGTATTTCTATTTGGGAATAAAAAACCCCTAAAATTCCAACGACTAGAATTGAAGAAAGTGCCAGGGTACGAAATAGACAGTGCCAGGGTTACGAAATAGACGGTGCCAGGGTTAAGAAATAGACAGTGCCAGGGTTACAAAATAGACAGTGCCAGGGTTACAAAATAGACGGTGCCAGGGTTACAAAATAGAAAGTACCAGGGTTATGAAATAGACAGTGCCAGGGTGACAGTGCCAGGGTTACAAAATAGACGGTGCCAGGGTTATGAAATAGACAGTGCCAGGGTTGCGAAATAGACAGTGCCAGGGTTACGAAATAGACAGTGCCAGGGTTATGAAATAGAATGTGCCAGGGTTACAAAATAGACAGTGTCAGGGTTACGAAATAGACAGTGCCAGGGTTACAAAATAGACAGTGCCAGGGTTACAAAATAGACAGTGCCAGGGTTACGAAATAGAAAGTGCCAGGGTTACGAAATAGACAGTGCCAGGGTTACAAAATAGACAGTGCCAGGGTTACGAAATAGACAGTGCCAGGGTTATGAAATAGAGAGTGCCAGGGTTACGAAATAGAGAGTGCCAGGGTTATGAAATAGAAAGTGCCAGGGTTACAAAATAGACAGTGTCAGGGTTACGAAATAGACAGTGCCAGGGTTACAAAATAGACAGTGCCAGGGTTACAAAATAGACAGTGCCAGGGTTACGAAATAGAAAGTGCCAGGGTTACGAAATAGACAGTGCCAGGGTTACAAAATAGACAGTGCCAGGGTTACGAAATAGACAGTGCCAGGGTTATGAAATAGAGAGTGCCAGGGTTACGAAATAGAGAGTGCCAGGCTTATGAAATAGATAGTGCCAGGGTTACGAAATAGATAGTGCCAGGGTTACGAAATAGACAGTGCCAGGGTTGCGAAATAGACAGTGCCAGGGTTATGAAATAGACAGTACCAGGGTTACAAAATAGACAGTGCCAGGGTTACGAAATAGACAGTGCCAGGGTTATGAAATAGAAAGTGCCAGGGTTACAAAATAGACAGTGCCAGGGTTACGAAATAGAGAGTGCCAGGGTTGCGAAATAGACAGTGTCAGGGTTACAAAATAGACAGTGCCATGGTTACGAAATAGAAAGTGCCAGGGTTACGAAATAGACAGTGCCAGGGTTACGAAATAGACAGTGCCAGGGTTACGAAATAGAGAGTGCCAGGGTTACGAAATAGACAGTGCCAGGGTTACGAAATAGACAGTGCCAGGGTTATGATATGCATGACAGAATTTCAAAGGCCAATAGCTACGACAGACAGGAATGTCTTGTTTGAAAGACCTGCGAATTAAGGCCAAAATGAAAACACTCGTTATGGTGGCAGAGACCCACTGATAGTCATGACTATATAGCACTTTACAATCTGGAGCCTGAACTGCCAGCAGGTTTTGAGGCCCCCAACTTTGACTGCATGTTGTATGTAACTTGGCATGTTTTTTTTTAAGCATCAAGAGAGCACAGAGAGAGCTATCTTTTGAGCTCTATAACAAGTTCAGAGTGAAGTGTGCAGAATTTATGGCTCCAGTCGTACCACAAGTTTTTGTATATTCCCAAAAGAGCCGTCAAAGGATTTTGGTGGGCCATCCCTTTAACGCTATTTTTGGCTTTGATCTTGTCATACAGTTCTGATTCCAAATCTTTAAAACTCTTATGATAATATCGTCTTAAATTCCATACCTGTTGCAGTTCAGGCCCCATCATGCAAACTGCTGCATTGCAGAGAGAAACTAGAACCATCCAGCAGCCCCTAATGCACAATCAAACCAACTCAATTCTTAGGAGAGATTGAGAAATGTTACAAAGTTGACAGAGGAAGACAAGTCTGGAGGGTTGCAAAAAGAGTAATCTAGTGCTTGAAGTGGTCATGACAGAAGCATCACTTGCAAGTCAATACTGGTCACTTCCCTGTACAGGGACCGCAGGGTAGGCCTACCCCTAGAGACCACATGCAAGTCAATACTGGCCATTTCCCTGTACAGGGACCGCAGGGTAGGCCTACCCCTAGAGACCATCACATGCAAGTCAATACTGCCCACTTCCCTGTACAGGGACCGCAGGGTAGGCCTACCCCTAGAGACCACAGATGTGCTGCAATGGGTCATGGTTTCATTGAGGAGCTTGTTTCTGTCTTGCTTCAAGATTGCATCAATTTCTCAGTTAGGCCTAGCCAGTCTAGTCTAGTTAGTCTTCAGGAAATAAAACCAATTAGCGACAATATAAGCTGACTGGGGGAAAATACGGCAACGAGATCAGTGACGACATTTTTTGAAGAAATTTCTTGTCCAAATCCTTCGTACTAGATGGCCGGTAAAGGACTAGACAAATTCAGAATTCTTGTCCCCATCTCTGCCTGGAAGGATTCAAGTTTTGATTCAAGGGAATTGGTGAGGAATCATTTTCATGAAGAATGTATGAAACAGTCTTCAAAGATAACCACTGCCAGATAGAGGGTTTAAGCTTGCCTGGAAGCTCGCATACTAAATGAAAAGCTTCCATCTCTACGGCTTTGTCAATTGTAGTATCTATTGGCTGACCAGTCCCAGAACCACCAGTGACTCAACACCTTGCAGACCTGATGGAACTGTGGAGTGCCCTGCAACTGAGCAAATTAGAAGGGACAGGGCCTTTGTCAACCACTCGCATCACATTCCTCACCACCTCACACCATCAACTTGAAAGGCATTGCATTCCTATAGCATATCACTCTCTGATTTGTTGGAGAGCATTCCATGCTCGCAGCAGATATCAGTAGGTCACTTGAATATACCCCCCCCCCCCCCACCCAATTAAGTCCAAAGAGAGCTAATGTCCAATAAGTTCTTGTAGGAGTGATGAGTCCATGGCCAGCAACAAGCATGAGGGAGGGAGGTGAATAAACACTACCCTGGAAGATTCGGCGATCCTGAAAAAAATGTAGCCACACCTTTTAGCGAGTTTTATCAAAAGCACATTTGAGTATGACTGGATCAAACCTACGAGCAAACGTGTGCAGTATCAGCCTGGAGGGCCAACTGAAATAGGACTTAGTGCCAGTGTAGTTTCCCCCTCACATTTGTTTCTAATATGCCGACTAATATGCTGAATCAGCAGCTGGTATGGCGAACGGCCAGCCTCTGCTGTCAACCTCACAGCTAGGATTGGTATAAAGATGGTGCATGCACTCCACACAGCAAGGACAGTGTGATGATCATTAACACACCCACAACCACCACAAGAAACGATGAAGTTTGGGGTATAATGGACCATGGTGTAGAGCTACACAGGACTCTTCCATTTTATAAAGGTCAACACAGCAAATTTTTGTTATGAAACGTCCTATGGTAGAATATTAGATCTGCCGCTGGGTCCTAGTCATCCAGCGTGGGAACACTGCAGCTGTGCTGGGTCCTAGTCATCCAGCGTGGGAACACTGCAGCTGTGCTGGGTCCTAGTCATCCAGCGTGGGAACACTGCAGCTGTGCTGGGTTCTAGCCATCCAGCGTGGGAACACTGCAGCTGTGCTGGGTCCTGGTCCTCCAGCATGGGAACACTGCAGCTGTGCTGGGTCATAGTCATCCAGCGTGGGAACACTGCAGCTGTGCTGGGTTCTAGTAATCCAGCGTGGGAACACTGTAGCTATGCTGGGTCCTAGTCATCCAGCATGGGAACACTGCAGCTGTGCTGGGTCCTAGTCATCCAGCGTGGGAACACTGGCGTGGGTCCTCGTCATCCAGCGTGGGGACACTGCAGCTGTGCCGGGTTCTAGTCATCCAGCGTGGGAACACTGCCGCTGTGCTGGGTCCTAGTCATCCAGCGTGGGAACACTGCAGCTGTGCTGGTTCTAGTCATCCAGCGTGGGAACACTGCAGCTGTGCTGGGTCCTAGTCATCCAGCGTGGGAACACTGCAGCTGGTGCTGGGTCCTAGTCATCCAGCGTGGATCTTAGTCATCCAGCGTGGGAACACTACAGCTGTGCTGGGTCCTAGTCATCCAGCGTGGGAACACTGCAGCTGTGCTGGGTCCTAGTCATCCAGCGTGGGAACACTGCAGCTGTGCTGGGTCCTGTGTGGGAACACTGCAGCTGTGCTGGGTCCTAGTCATCCAGCGTGGGAACACTGCGGCTGTGCTGGGTCCTAGTCATCCAGCGTGGGAACACTGGCGTGGGTCCTAGTCATCCAGCGCGGGAACACTGCAGCTGTGCTGGGTCCTAGTCATCCAGCGTGGGAACACTGCGGCTGTGCTGGGTCCTAGTCATCCAGCGTGGGAACACTGCGGCTGTGCTGGGTCCTAGTCATCCAGCGTGGGAACACTGGCGTGGGTCCTAGTCATCCAGCGCGGGAACACTGCAGCTGTGCTGGGTCCTGCGTGGGAACACTGCAGCTGTGCTGGGTCCTGCGTGGGAACACTGCAGCTGTGCTGGGTCCTGCGTGGGAACACTGCAGCTGTGCTGGGTCCTAGTCATCCAGCGTGGGAACACTGCAGCTGTGCTGGGTCCTAGTCATCCAGCGTGGGAACACTGCAGCTGTGCTGGGTCCTAGTCATCCAGCGTGGGAACACTGCAGCTGTGCTGGGTCCTAGTCATCCAGCGTGGGAACACTGCGGCTGTGCTGGGTCCTAGTCATCCAGCGTGGGAACACTGCAGCTGTGCTGGGTCATAGTCATCCAGCGTGGGAACACTGCAGCTGTGCTGGGTCCTGCGTGGGAACACTGCAGCTGTGCTGGGTCCTAGTCATCCAGCGTGGGAACACTGCAGCTGTGCTGGGTCCTAGTCATCCAGCGTGGGGACACTGCGGCTGTGCTGGGTCCTAGTCATCCAGCGTGGGGACACTGCGGCTGTGCTGGGTCCTAGTCATCCAGCGTGGGGACACTGCAGCTATTGGAGAATACAATTTCAAGTTGATTATTGAGGTTATTGTAATGTTACTATGCCAACTGTGAGTTCATCAAGTGATTATTTCATATTTATTAATTTCTCCCTTAGCAGAGACGACTGCCAGTTCATAAAACATGTAGTCTCAGACATTAGAGAACAGAAGAATCAGAGCAGCCATGCCCACACATACACAATCTCTTGCACTAGACAAATATCTGAAGGAAGAGAAGAAGAAACAGAAAAAAACACCTAACAAGTCATCAACTTCAGCCCACAAGGTTAGGAAGAAGACTAGAGCCACTTATAACTACTCAGGCAGGGGCAGCGTGAAGAGGAGAAACCTAGCGCTGGTCCATCCCTGGCATGGGATACTTGCTGGCGAAGTCCCTCACCCGATCTCTCAGTTCCGTTACCTTGTGCCCCGCATCTGCGTCACTGGCCACAAATGCCTTGAACGTCTGCAGCAACAAAAACAGGGAGTGGCAAGGTCATAGTTAATGATGAGTACGTGTAATCCATCAAGTCCCAACAAAAACATGCTCTGTATAATAATACACACTCACACACATACAAGCACACACACACACACAACACACACACATAGCCAAGACCTACTGTAACTGACAGAGTGTACCACGTGCATGCCTTGAACGAGGGTCTCTTCCCTCCCTCAGTACGTGCATACCTTGAACGAGGGTCTCTTCCCTCCCTCAGTACATGCATACCTTGAACGAGGGTCTCTTCCCTCCCTCAGTACGTGCCTACCTTGAACGAGGGCCTCTTCACTCCCTCAGTACGTGCCTACCTTGAACGAGGGTCTCTTCCCTCCCTCAGTACGTGCATACCTTGAACGAGGGCCTCTTCCCTCCCTCAGTACATGCATACCTTGAACGAGGGCCTCCCTCAGTACGTGCCTACCTTGAACGAGGGTCTCTTCCCTCCCTCAGTACGTGCATACCTTGAACGAGGGTCTCTTCCCTCCCTCAGTACATGCATACCTTGAACGAGGGCCTCCCTCAGTACGTGCCTACCTTGAACGAGGGTCTCTTCCCTCCCTCAGTACGTGCATACCTTGAACGAGGGTCTCTTCCCTCCCTCAGTACATGCATGCCTTGAACGAGGGTCTCTTCCCTCCCTCAGTACATGCATACCTTGAACGAGGGTCTCTTCCCTCCCGCAGTACATGCATACCTTGAACGAGGGCCTCCCTCAGTACGTGCCTACCTTGAACGAGGGTCTCTTCCCTCCCTCAGTACATGCATACCTTGAACGAGGGTCTCTTCCCTCCCTCACTATGTGCCTACCTTGAACGAGGGTCCCTTCCCTCCCTCAGTACGTGCCTACCTTGAACGAGGGTCTCTTCCCTCCCTCAGTACGTGCATACCTTGAACGAGGGTCTCTTCCCTCCCTCAGTATGTGCCTACCTTGAACGAGGGTCTCTGCCTACCTTGAACGAGGGTCTCTTCCCTCCCTCAGTATGTGCCTACCTTGAACGAGTCCCTCCCTCATTACGTGCATACCTTGAACGAGGGTCTCTTCCCTCCCTCAGTACATGCATACCTTGAACGAGGGTCTCTGTACGTGCCTACCTTGAACGAGGGTCTCTTCCCTCCCTCAGTACGTGCATGCCTTGAACGAGGGTCCCTTCCCTCCCTCAGTACGTGCCTACCTTGACCGAGGGTATCTTCCCTCCCTCAGTACGTGCCTACCTTGAACGAGGGCTTCTTCCCTCCCTCAGTAGTAGTGAGTGTGGCTACGATGGAAGCAGCCAGTTCTATACCTTCATTAATGAAGTTAGAGACTGTCTTCATCTCTTCCTCCTTCATCTGACGAGAGGTAAGAGCTGGAGTGCCTGCAGCATAACATCACCTCATGCCATTAGTGCATTAGATGCATGAACAGTCAGTGCTCTATACAGTAGGCAGGTATTGAATAGGCAGTGGCCTGAGGTGCTATAATAACCTGAGAAGGCCAAGAGGCTGGAAAATAAAAGTATTTACATATTTTGGGAAGTTGCTACACGTCTTCTATTTTGTTCACAGGAATAGTCCATTCAGAGGAGAAGCACAAGCTTGTGCAGACTAATGAAAGCACCTTTAGTAACCTCCCATTCATGAGCCAGTCATTGACCTGCTCTAGTGCAACATCATCTCATGCCCGCCCACTCACCACTAGCGAGGCTAAATGCTGGCCCACAATGTGCCACTCCCACTTATACACTAGTGTGCAGGCTAAATGCTGGTCCACAATGTGCCACTCCCACTTATACACTAGTGTGCAGGCTAAATGCTGGTCCACAATGTGCCACTCCCACTTATACACTAGTGTGCAGGCTAAATGCTGGCCCACAATGTGCCACTCCCACTTATACACTAGTGTGCAGGCTAAATGCTGGTCCACAATGTGCCACTCCCACTTATACACTAGTGTGCAGGCTAAATGCTGGTCCACAATGTGCCACTCCCACTTATACACTAGTGTGCAGGCTAAATACTGGTCCACAATGTGCCACTCCCACTTATACACTAGTGTGCAGGCTAAATGCTGGCCCACAATGTGCCACTCCCACTTATACACTAGTGTGCAGGCTAAATGCTGGTCCACAATGTGCCACTCCCACTTATACACTAGTGTGCAGGCTAAATGCTGGTCCACAATGTGCCACTCCCACCTATACACTAGTGTGCAGGCTGGTCCACAATGTGCCACTCCCACTTATACACTAGTGTGCAGGCTAAATGCTGGCCCACAATGTGCCACTCCCACTTATACACTAGTGTGCAGGCTAAATGCTGGTCCACAATGTGCCACTCCCACTTATACACTAGTGTGCAGGCTAAATGCTGGTCCACAATGTGCCACTCCCACTTATACACTAGTGTGCAGGCTAAATACTGGCCCACAATGTGCCACTCCCACTTATACACTAGTGTGCAGGCTAAATGCTGGTCCACAATGTGCCACTCCCACTTATACACTAGTGTGCAGGCTAAATACTGGTCCACAATGTGCCACTCCCACTTATACACTAGTGTGCAGGCTAAATGCTGGTCCACAATGTGCCACTCCCACTTATACACTAGTGTGCAGGCTAAATGCTGGTCCACAATGTGCCACTCCCACTTATACACTAGTGTGCAGGCTAAATACTGGTCCACAATGTGCCACTCCCACTCATACACTAGTGTGCAGGCTAAATGCTGGCCCACAATGTGCCACTCCCACTTATACACTAGTGTGCAGGCTAAATGCTGGCCCACAATGTGCCACTCCCACTTATACACTAGTGTGCAGGCTAAATGCTGGTCCACAATGTGCCACTCCCACTTATACACTAGTGTGCAGGCTAAATGCTGGTCCACAATGTGCCACTCCCACTTATACACTAGTGTGCAGGCTAAATGCTGGTCCACAATGTGCCACTCCCACTTATACACTAGTGTGCAGGCTAAATGCTGGTCCACAATGTGCCACTCCCACTTATACACTAGTGTGCAGGCTAAATACTGGTCCACAATGTGCCACTCCCACTTATACACTAGTGTGCAGGCTAAATGCTGGCCCACAATGTGCCACTCCCACTCATACACTAGTGTGCAGGCTAAATGCTGGTCCACAATGTGCCACTCCCACTTATACACTAGTGTGCAGGCTAAATGCTGGTCCACAATGTGCCACTCCCACTTATACACTAGTGTGCAGGCTAAATGCTGGCCCACAATGTGCCACTCCCACTCATACACTAGTGTGCAGGCTAAATGCTGGCCCACAATGTGCCACTCCCACTTATACACTAGTGTGCAGGCTAAATACTGGTCCACAATGTGCCACTCCCACTTATACACTAGTGTGCAGGCTAAATGCTGGCCCACAATGTGCCACTCCCACTTATACACTAGTGTGCAGGCTAAATGCTGGCCCACAATGTGCCACTCCCACTTATACACTAGTGTGCAGGCTAAATGCTGGTCCACAATGTGCCACTCCCACTTATACACTAGTGTGCAGGCTAAATGCTGGTCCACAATGTGCCACTCCCACTTATACACTAGTGTGCAGGCTAAATGCTGGTCCACAATGTGCCACTCCCACTTATACACTAGTGTGCAGGCTAAATGCTGGTCCACAATGTGCCACTCCCACTTATACACTAGTGTGCAGGCTAAATGCTGGCCCACAATGTGCCACTCCCACTCATACACTAGTGTGTAGGCTAAATGCTGGCCCACAATGTGCCACTCCCACTTATACACTAGTGTGCAGGCTAAATACTGGTCCACAATGTGCCACTCCCACTTATACACTAGTGTGCAGGCTAAATACTGGTCCACAATGTGCCACTCCCACTTATACACTAGTGTGCAGGCTAAATACTGGCCCACAATGTGCCACTCCCACTTATACACTAGTGTGCAGGCTAAATGCTGGTCCACAATGTGCCACTCCCACTTATACACTAGTGTGCAGGCTAAATACTGGTCCACAATGTGCCACTCCCACTTATACACTAGTGTGCGGGCTAAATACTGGTCCACAATGTGCCACTCCCACTTATATCGTGAACTGGCCTTAAGACAACATGCATACAGATAGTGCAATAGATGAGCACCATTTATAACTAGCCCTCAGAACTGTGTACTTGCCTATCCTGACTCCACTAGGGTTGAGAGCTTCATATTCTCCAGGGACAGTGTTCTTGTTGACTGAGATGGAGACCAGCTCTAGAAGGTGTTCTGCCGCTGCCCCACTCACATGCTGCACAATACAAGCATGGAAGATATGAATATTTGTTTGCGCTCAACTCCACAGAACAAACGAAACAGCAGCAGAGGGGGCGTGGCATGCAGTGCCATCTTAGACAGGCAGACTAAAATATATGCAAGACAATCTGCAAGGGGCAAGGTTTGTGAAATTATGCTGCTCGTGGGAGAACAGATGTGACGATCACATTCTCTTAACATTCCCAAGGTGGACCCCTCCTATCCTACCAGGGGTGGGGGAAATGCCCTCCCCCCTCCCCCCCCCCCCCCCCTTGCCAGCTCCCCCTACATAGTATAATAAAGACATAGCGGGTACCTTGGATTGAAGGTCGATGACAAACAGATGAGTGTCTGAGCCTCCGGAGACGATATTGAAACCTTTATCAGATAGATCAGTCACCAAGCACTGACAGTTCTTTAACACTAGCTCCTGGTAAACCTTGAACCCTGGCGTCAGAGCCTGAGGTGGACAATGGTGACACATAAAGTGACAGTGCATATTAACCGACTTTGTGAAAACCGACCATATAGGGATATTTTAAACTACACAGATCCAAATTTGTACACAATTTAAAAAAACAACTCCCCCCTTCATCCCTCCAGCAATTGTCAGAAGAACCTGTCCTTCAACAACTGTGCAGTTTATAAGCACAGGGGAAGGCAAGGGGTAGCGGCCAAGGGGTAGCGGCCAAGGGGTAGCAGCCAAGAGCCAAGGGGTAGCATCCAAGGGGTAGCGGCCCAGGGGTAGCAGCCAAGAGCCAAGGGGTAGCGGCCAAGGGGTAGCAGCCAAGGGGAATTAAGCCCCACCAATGAGGCTAGCCACACTCTACTTACCAGATTCACGGACCGTTGCCAGGAGATGCTCGCTGATTGAAGGACCCAGGATTGTTTTACCAGCTGTTCTTGTACAGAAGGTGCAGCTGTTGTTGTTTTGCTAGACTTCTTTGTCTACAAATAGAGAACACCAGATATCAGCGCTCACTTAACTAAAGGCATTGAGAGATCCAAGAAGAGCCCCTCCTCCACTTAACCCAAACAAATCATTAGAATACTGAGCCTGGAGAGTTTATGGAGATGGAATATTTATTCCTTAGCAATGCAAGATTTCTCGTGATGACGCTGGTGTGTGAAGCAAACAGTGATATCTTCAAGGCAGTCGGTCTATGAAGATGAAGTGGTTAAAACCTGGGTCAAGGAAAATCGCTACTCTTGTTATCATACCGTAAATGAGCTTCTTTCAGAACTTGCAGCAATAATAATTCAGACGTCATGGTTACCTAGTACACTATGACCCGAGTCTTTCCTTTCAAAACTTCCTACATGGTCGGTTTTCTCAAATCATGCCACACGTATTCCATCTAGTCCGATGATTGACTTGTACTCACCGTCTTGAAGGCTGCGGCCATAGCAGCGATGACGTTGTTGTGAGGCCCTCCTTGTAACCCGGGAAACACAGCACTGTTGATTTTCTTCTCATAATCGTACTTCACCTCCTTCCCTCTCACAGTTCCCATTACCCCCCGTCTGAAAAATATGACCCCAGATCTGGGCCCCCGGAGGGTCTTGTGGGTGGTGGTCGTGACCACGTCGGCATGAGTGAATGGACTCGGATGCAGCTGCATAGAGATATAGAGATTAGTGATGGATGTGGTTATATAATCTAAAGAGTTCTAGCAACAGATAAATCACGAGAGAGAGAGAGAGTGAGGATGGAGAACACAAATGCTTGGTCACCACTGGTCTTGCAGAATCACAGACACTATAACACACACACACACAAGACACTCGGGGCAAGTGCACTGAAACGGAGTTCAAGCAAGGGGGAAGTATTGCAATTGCTACTTCCAGAACATCCTCTAACTGCTACCCCCAGAACATCCTCTAACTGCTACCCCCAGAACATCCTCTAACTGCTACCCCCAGAACATCCTCTAACTGCTACCCCCAGAACATCCTCTAACTGCTACCCCCAGAACATCCTCTAACTGCTACCCCCAGAACATCCTCTAACTGCTACCCCCAGAACATCTTCTTACTGCTACCCCCAGAACATCCTCTAACTGCTACCCCCAGAACATCCTCTAACTGCTACCCCCAGAACATCCTCTAACTGCTACCCCCAGAACATCTTCTTACTGCTACCCCCAGAACATCCTCTAACTGCTACCCCCAGAACATCCTCTAACTGCTACCCCCAGAACATCCTCTAACTGCTACCCCCAGAACATCCTCTAACTGCTACCCCCAGAACATCCTCTAACTGCTACCCCCAGAACATCCTCTAACTGCCACCTCCAGAACATACTCTAACTGCCACCTCCAGAACATCCTCTAACTGCCACCTCCAGAACATCCTCTAACTGCCACCTCCAGAACATCCTCTAACTGCCACCTCCAGCAGTGCACTCCCTTACAGCTACCCGCAGAACATCAACTGTTACTTGATAATGAAAGTGACTGAGACTTACCCCAGTGGCTATTAGTCCACTGATGTGTGCCATGTCCACCATCAACATGGCTCCTACCTCATCACAGATCTGTGTGGGGATGAGGGGGTAGAGAAGAATTCACCAGCAGAAGTAAGGAGTGCGAGAAACACGAGGAGAGGGAGAACGAGAGGGAGTAGGAGGAGGAGAGCAAGAGTGGGAGGAGGTATAGGGAGGAAATGGTACGAGAGAAGGGAGGGAGGGAGGAAGCGGCATTAGAGCATGGCACTAGGTAGGACAGGAGGGGATATTAGGCTTGTTAAATGTGAGGAAGAAAAACAAGTTGAAGACCCCTTACCTTCCTGAACGTGGCGTAGTCAAGTTGTCTGGAGTAGGCACTGGTGCCAGCAATAATGAGCTTTGGTCTGAAGGCCTTGGCTAGAGTACGTAGACCGGCAAAATCAATAATTCCAGTCTCAGGCTGAGGGGGCAGGGAGTGGGGGTAAATTACGCGTAACACAATGAAGGTTCAACAACAACAACAACAACAACAACAAAGGATTATGTAAGACCACACCCTACTTGATCTAAGCATCATTTCCACTAGCACCTCTACTGAACAACTCCCAGGAGAACTCTACCAGCAGCATCCTCCCACGGTGACTTCATGTGCCCAGAGAGAGAGAAGAGAAAGGGGTTATTGCTTGCCTGCCTCAATGGAGATAACCCTTTACCAACCTGTAGCTTCCTTTTAACAAAGTGGTAGAGGCAACAGTCCCCAGTACTAAAGCTCATATCCTCAAATCTGCAGTTTCTTAGTTCGGGCCGACATGAGCTCCTAAGACTTCCCAAGTTCCCTGAATCTTCCACAAGAAACTGGCAGACCAAAAAACTTGGAAAGTTAATTCTTCTTTGAGATTCACCTTCAAGAACTGTTTCTAAGTACCACAAGATCTGTTTCTATGTACCACAAGACCTGTTTCTATGTACCACAAGACCTGTTTCTATGTACCACAAGACCTGTTTCTATGTACCACAAGACCTGTTTCTATGACCACAAGACCTGTTTCTATGAGCTCCTAAGACTTCCCAAGTTCCCTGAATCTTCCACAAGAAACTGGCAGACCAAAAAACTTGGAAAGTTAATTCTTCTTTGAGATTCACCTTCAAGAACTGTTTCTATGTACCACAAGACCTGTTTCTATGTACCACAAGACCTGTTTCTATGTACCACAAGACCTGTTTCTATGTACCACAAGACCTGTTTCTATGTACCACAAGACCTGTTTCTATGTACAACAAGACCTGTTCTATGTACCACAAGACCTGTTTCTATGTACCACAAGACCTGTTTCTATGTATCACAAGACCTGTTTCTATATATCACAATACCTGTTTCTATATATCACAAGACCTGTTTCTATGTATCACAAGACCTGTTTCTATATATCACAAGACCTGTTTCTATATATCACAAGACCTGTTTCTATGTACCACAAGACCTGTTTCTATGTACCACAAGACCTGTTTCTATATATCACAAGACCTGTTTCTATGTATCACAAGACCTGTTTCTATATATCACAAGACCTGTTTCTATATATCACAAGACCTGTTTCTAAGTACCACAAGACCGGTTTCTATGTACCACAAGACCTGTTTCTATGTACAACAAGACCTGTTTCTATGTACAACAAGACCTGTTTCTATGTACCACAAGACCTGTTTCTATGTACAACAAGACCGGTTTCTATGTATCACAAGACCTGTTTCTATATATCACAATACCTGTTTCTATATATCACAAGACCTGTTTCTATGTATCACAAGACCTGTTTCTATATATCACAAGACCTGTTTCTATTTCTATGTATCACAAGACCTGTTTCTATGTACCACAAGACCTGTTTCTATGTACCACAAGACCTGTTTCTATGTATCACAAGATCTGTTTCTATGTATCACAAGATCTGTTTCTATGTATCACAAGACCTGTTTCTATATATCACAAGACCTGTTTCTATATATCACAAGACCTGTTTCTATGTACCACAAGACCTGTTTCTATGTACCACAAGACCTGTTTCTATGTATCACAAGATCTGTTTCTATGTATCACAAGATCTGTTTCTATGTATCACAAGATCTGTTTCTATGTATCACAAGATCTGTTTCTATATATCACAAGATTTTCTATGTATCACAAGATCTGTTTCTATGTATCACAAGATCTGTTTCTATGTATCACAAGATCTGTTTCTATGTATCACAAGATCTGTTTCTATATATCACAAGACCTGTTTCTATATATCACAAGACCTGTTTCTATGTACCACAAGATCTGTTTCTATGTATCACAAGACCTGTTTCTATGTACCACAAGACCTGTTTCTATGTACCACAAGACCTGTTTCTATGTATCACAAGATCTGTTTCTATGTATCACAAGATCTGTTTCTATGTATCACAAGATCTGTTTCTATGTATCACAAGACCTGTTTCTATGTACCACAAGACCTGTTTCTATGTACCACAAGACCTGTTTCTATGTATCACAAGATCTGTTTCTATGTATCACAAGATCTGTTTCTATGTATCACAAGATCTGTTTCTATGTATCACAAGATCTGTTTCTATGTATCACAAGACCTGTTTCTATATATCACAAGACCTGTTTCTATGTACCACAAGATCTGTTTCTATGTATCACAAGACCTGTTTCTATGTACCACAAGACCTGTTTCTATGTACCACAAGACCTGTTTCTATGTATCACAAGATCTGTTTCTATGTATCACAAGATCTGTTTCTATGTATCACAAGATCTGTTTCTATGTATCACAAGATCTGTTTCTATGTATCACAAGATTTTCTATGTATCACAAGATCTGTTTCTATGTATCACAAGATCTGTTTCTATGTATCACAAGATCTGTTTCTATGTATCACAAGATCTGTTTCTATATATCACAAGACCTGTTTCTATATATCACAAGACCTGTTTCTATGTACCACAAGATCTGTTTCTATGTATCACAAGACCTGTTTCTATGTACCACAAGACCTGTTTCTATGTACCACAAGACCTGTTTCTATGTATCACAAGATCTGTTTCTATGTATCACAAGATCTGTTTCTATGTATCACAAGATCTGTTTCTATGTATCACAAGACCTGTTTCTATGTACCACAAGACCTGTTTCTATGTACCACAAGACCTGTTTCTATGTATCACAAGATCTGTTTCTATATATCACAAGACCTGTTTCTATATATCACAAGACCTGTTTCTATGTACCACAAGATCTGTTTCTATGTACCACAAGAT
The DNA here is from genome assembly GCA_028752905.1 of Cladorhizidae sp. MBARI D1340-BT2. NCBI lineage: Eukaryota > Metazoa > Porifera > Demospongiae > Poecilosclerida > Cladorhizidae > Cladorhizidae sp. MBARI D1340-BT2. Next base: position 1,512,718 of record JAQNBH010000007.1, read on the forward strand.
CTGTTTCTATGTATCACAAGACCTGTTTCTATGTACCACAAGATCTGTTTCTATGTATCACAAGACCTGTTTCTATGTACCACAAGACCTGTTTCTATGTACCACAAGACCTGTTTCTATGTATCACAAGATCTGTTTCTATATATCACAAGACCTGTTTCTATATATCACAAGACCTGTTTCTATGTACCACAAGATCTGTTTCTATGTATCACAAGATCTGTTTCTATGTATCACAAGATCTGTTTCTATATATCACAAGACCTGTTTCTATATATCACAAGACCTGTTTCTATGTACCACAAGATCTGTTTCTATGTACCACAAGACCTGTTTCTATGTATCACAAGACCTGTTTCTATGTATCACAAGACCTGTTTCTATGTACCACAAGATCTGTTTCTATGTACCACAAGATCTGTTTCTATGTATCACAAGACCTGTTTCTATGTATCACAAGACCTGTTTCTATGTATCACAAGATCTGTTTCTATGTATCACAAGACCTGTTTCTATGTATCACAAGATCTGTTTCTATGTATCACAAGACCTGTTTCTATGTACAACAAGACCTGTTTCTATGTATCACAAGACCTGTTTCTATATATCACAAGATCTGTTTCTATATATCACAAGACCTGTTTCTATGTACCACAAGATCTGTTTCTATGTATCACAAGATCTGTTTCTATGTATCACAAGATCTGTTTCTATATATCACAATACCTGTTTCTATATATCACAAGACCTGTTTCTATATATCACAAGATCTGTTTCTATATATCACAAGACCTGTTTCTATGTACCACAAGATCTGTTTCTATGTACCACAAGACCTGTTTCTATGTATCACAAGACCTGTTTCTATGTATCACAAGACCTGTTTCTATGTACCACAAGATCTGTTTCTATGTATCACAAGACCTGTTTCTATATATCACAATACCTGTTTCTATATATCACAAGACCTGTTTCTATGTATCACAAGACCTGTTTCCATATATCACAAGACCTGTTTCTATGTATCACAAGACCTGTTTCTATGTATCACAAGACCTGTTTCTATATATCACAAGACCTGTTTCTATGTATCACAAGACCTGTTTCTATATATCACAAGACCTGTTTCTATGTATCACAATACCTGTTTCTATGTACCACAAGACCTGTTTCTATATATCACAAGACCTGTTTCTATGTATCACAATACCTGTTTCTATGTATCACAAGACCTGTTTCTATATATCACAAGACCTGTTTCTATATATCACAAGACCTGTTTCTATGTATCACAAGACCTGTTTCTATGTATCACAAGACCTGTTTCTATATATCACAAGACCTGTTTCTATGTATCACAAGACCTGTTTCTATGTATCACAAGACCTGTTTCTATGTATCACAAGACCTGTTTCTATGTATCACAAGATCTGTCAGTGTTTTCTCACTCGGACAATAGATTCAGCCATAAAAAGTTTAGAAAACAGAAGACTTCATACGTTCCAGCGCACATCCATGCTATCCATGCATACGTTCCAATGCACATCCATGCCCACGATCCAGTGCACATCCATGCCCACGTTCCAGTGCACATCCATGCCCACGTTCCAGTGCACATCCATGCATACTCTCCACTGCGGCAAAAAGTTGTGGGTAGTGGTTGTTGTTGATGATGCAATCAAGCTACTAGCTCACATGCTGTTTTATAATCAGAATCAGATGGAGATGTTCTCCACGGCTACAAACCCTCACTTAAGCTTGGTTTAAAGCTTCTCTATCCTAGACCACTACTTCAGAACTTGTACATTGTACAGCACTAAGTCCCCAGACTTGCAGCCATTAGCTACACTCTAGCACTGGTCCATGCGGACCTGCAGCCATTAGCTACACTCTAGCACTGGTCCATGCAGACTTGAGCTATTAGCTACACTCTAGCACTAGTCCGTGCACCTGCAAGTCTTTGCAACTGCTTCTTAGATCAAGACCTTGTCTTAGCTTCACTCTGAGTGCATCTTACACTTCCCTCTGTGTGCATCTTACACTTCCCTCTGTGTGCATCTTACACTTCCCTCTGTGTGCATCTTACACTTCCCTCTGTGTGCATCTTACACTTCCCTCTGTGTGCATCTTACACTTCCCTCTGTGTGCATCTTACACTTCCCTCTGTGTGCATCTTACACTTCCCTCTGTGTGCATCTTACACTTCCCTCTGTGTGCATCTTACACTTCCCTCTGTGTGCATCTTACACTTCCCTCTGTGTGCATCTTACACTTCCCTCTGTGTGCATCTTACACTTCCCTCTGTGTGCATCTTACACTTCCCTCTGTGTGCATCTTACACTTCCCTCTGTGTGCATCTTACACTTCCCTCTGTGTGCATCTTACACTTCCCTCTGTGTGCATCTTACACTTCCCTCTGTGTGCATCTTACACTTCCCTCTGTGTGCATCTTACACTTCCCTCTGTGTGCATCTTACACTTCCCTCTGTGTGCATCTTACACTTCCCTCTGTGTGCATCTTACACTTCCCTCTGTGTGCATCTTACACTTCCCTCTGTGTGCATCTTACACTTCCCTCTGTGTGCATCTTACACTTCCCTCTGTGTGCATCTTACACTTCCCTCTGTGTGCGTCTTACACTTCCCTCTGTGTGCATCTTACACTTTAGCTGTTAGGAAACAAGCAAACTTAAAACAGCTGCCCCTACACAATTCTTGACCACACCCATGTTTAATTCCACATGCATCAGACATACAGAAATTTCACTTATCCAAACAGAAGGGGGCTACTGTACTACTACTACTACTATACTACTGTACTTACTACTATACTACTACTACTGTACCACTATTATACTACTACACTACTATACTACTACTACTGTACCACTATTATACTACTACACTACTGTACTACTACTAACTACTACTTCTATTACTAGTGTATAGTAGTAATAGTAGTCAAGTTGTTGCCACATAATACTGGCTAAAGGTCAACTCTGAGGAGAAGTCTACGAGGACTGCCTCCCTCCGTCCCCATGCACACCAGGTAAGTACTTCCTCACATTGACGTGGTAGGGCATGGACTCAAAGTAGATGGAAGTGGCCGAAATCCTCTTCTTGTCCGTCATAAAGCCATGCGTCAAGCTGCAACGAGAGTGGGAATTGTTAGAATAACACTTGTGGATATGTTGTCATAGCAACATATGCCTGGAGAAACCATGAATACCAATTAGCATGCAGAGACAACTGTCACTCGTGGCCTAGGAAGTAACACAGATAACTTGATAGAGCATCAGAGTGAGTACAAGTCTACAACTAACTTCACTGGCTCTGTAAAACCGGTATTGATTGGTGTAGGTGATTATAAATGGTAAAGGGTCATCTAACTGTGGTCTAGGTGGAACTTGAATCAGAGTGTAAATCCATCAAGGGGGGACGAAACCATTTTTGTAGTGAAGTGTTAAAATAACTTCTATTTTGCCGCATAAATATCTCCAGATTGCTAAGTGGTAGAGAGTTGAAATTAGCACCAGTGGCTAGAGGAAGCCCCACTCGAAACGACCTTTTTCATTAGGCGCTAAAACGTAAGTACACGGTCAAGCGCGTGGTTGGAAAAAGAATTTATGGAATTTTAACGAAATTCATTTTCCAACCAGGGTGCTTGACCATGTACTTACAGGGTTTCATTTATGGAACCTTTTTGCCCCCCCTGGAAATATTATTATTAAAATTCATTAGAAACTTTGTCACATCTTTAACCATCATGCCCCCCCTTGATTCCTCCAGTTGCCCCCCCCCTTGGACAATTTTCTAAATGAAACCCTGACTTACGTTTTAGCGCCTAATGAAAAAGGTCGTTGCACCAAGTGGGGCTTCCTCTAGCCACTGGTGCTAATTCCAACTCTCTAGCACTTGTCAATCTGGAGATATTTATGTGGCAAAATCAGTCATTCAGGTTTTGAGGTGCTCCAATAACTTGGCTATAGCTATACATATGAAAAATGTTTTAGTATCAAAAGAGAGCACACAGAGAGACATATCTTTTGAGCAAGTATCAAGTCCATACCATGAAGTTTGCAGAATCTATGGTGCTATAAAGTGGTAACCACAAGTCTTTTTTAAAAACTAAAAAATGGTTTCGTTCCCCCACAAAAGCGATGGAGGCCTAAAGCTAGAGGAGGCTAAGCATTAGTAGATGTAGATACAAAAACACATGATTTGCAATTTCTATCAGATTGAGAGACATGTGAGATAAAGTGGGTGTGTCTGTAGCTGCATGTACTCACTGTCCACCGTCAGGCAGGTCCAGGCCCATGATTCTGTCGTGAGGATTCAGGAGGGCAGTGTAGGTCTCAAAGTTGGCAGGAGAACCTGCAGCAACAATACAGCCAATCTCTGTTCAACTTTCTGTCAACAAAACAGAAATAATGGTGATGAAGATGTGGAAAACAGGAGGAGTAATTTAAATAATATACCCCCCCCCCCCCCGATGATGCTACTGCAGTCCACTGAGAAGTAATGTAGTAGTCCTCCACATGACAGCATCTAAGGAGATTGGAGATTGGAGCGGTAGACATTGAAACAGCTACCGAAAGATTGATCAATTGGACCAGTTCTCAACATCGGCAGAGAATGAATGTTCAGTTATCGCTTTCATTGACCATTCAGTTGAACCAGCTCCTGGAAATGCTACAGATTGAAAACAGCTCGCCTGAGTAGCTTCATTAACACCTCAGCTCACTGGCTACTTGACTGCAGCAGCTCTCTACATCAGCACAGCTCACTGGCCACTGACTGCAGTAGCTCTCTACATCAGCACAGCTCACTGGCCACTGACTGCAGTAGCTCTCTACATCAGCACAGCTCACTGGCCACTTGACTGCAGCAGCTCTCTACATCAGCACAGCTCACTGGCCACTCACTTGACTGCAGCAGCTCTCTACATCAGCACAGCTCACTGGCTACTTGACTGCAGTAGCTCTCTACATCAGCATAGCTCACTGGCCACTTGACTGCAGTAGCTCTCTACATCACCTCAGCTCACTGGCCACTTGACTGCAGTAGCTCTCTACATCATCACAGCTCACTGGATACTTGACTGCAGTAGCTCTCTACATCACCTCAGCTCACTGGCCACTGACTGCAGTAGCTCTCTACATCAGCACAGCTCACTGGCTACTTGACTGCAGTAGCTCTCTACATCACCTCAGCTCACTGGCTACTTGACTGCAGTAGCTCTCTACATCAGCACAGCTCACTGGCCACTTGACTGCAGTAGCTCTCTACATCAGCACAGCTCACTGGCTACTTGACTGCAGTAGCTCTCTACATCACCACAGCTCACTGGCTACTTGACTGCAGTAGCTCTCTACATCAGCACAGCTCACTGGCCACTTGACTGCAGTAGCTCTCTACATCAGCACAGCTCACTGGCCACTTGACTGCAGTAGCTCTCTACATCAGCACAGCTCACTGGCCACTCACTTGACTGCAGTAGCTCTCTACATCAGCACAGCTCACTGGCCACTTACTTGACTGCAGTAGCTCTCTACATCAGCACAGCTCACTGGCTACTTGACTGCAGTAGCTCTCTACATCAGCACAGCTCACTGGCTACTTGACTGCAGTAGCTCTCCATCAGCACAGCTCACTGGCCACTCACTTGACTGCAGTAGCTCTCTACATCAGCACAGCTCACTGGCCACTCACTTGACTGCAGTAGCTCTCTACATCAGCACAGCCCACTGGCCACTCACTTGACTGCAGTAGCTCTCTACATCAGCACAGCTCACTGGCCACTCACTTGACTGCAGTAGCTCTCTACATCATCACAGCTCACTGGCTGCTTGACTGCAGTAGCTCTCTACATCAGCACAGCTCACTGGCTACTTGACTGCAGTAGCTCTCTACATCAGCACAGCTCACTGGCCACTCACTTGACTGCAGTAGCTCTCTACATCAGCACAGCTCACTGGCCACTCACTTGACTGCAGTAGCTCTCTACATCATCACAGCTCACTGGCTGCTTGACTGCAGTAGCTCTCTACATCAGCACAGCCCACTGGCCACTCACTTGACTGCAGCAGCTCTCTACATCAGCACAGCTGACCTGCAGCTCAAATGCTATGGCTCTGGACAGGACATAGTGATGAGGCCCCATGGCAGAAAATTATACATATATATATATATTATCCGTTAGAATGTTTGTTAAAAATGAACTTCACAGAGTGCATTCGGTGGATTCTGCACGGGACTCCAATGCATCGGAAATGTCAAGTATATTGACCGCTACACACGGTTTACTGTTGGGTTCAGTTGGGGGCAAAGTTTACACGGGTCAGGCATGCTCAGTTTCTTAGTCTTTATATTGTCGATGGCATCAAATATAGCATTAATTAGTGGAGTCCCTGTCTAGTTACTTCCAAGACAAGTAGTAGTTGGTTATGTCCTGCCAGTTTCCATGGTAATGTCCTGTCCATATACTTGGCTGAAAAGCAGTTGCTATAAATAAGAGACCTCTTCCTGACCCTGCCACTCCATGCTTGTGGTTGCAGCTGCTGTTTGTTACCACTACCTCCACAACCACACTTGCACTCCACTCACACCAGCTCCACTCTCACCAGCATGCTCTAGTGGTCTCGAGTATTTGTGGGGTACAAGGGGAGTTGATGGCATTTAAATTTTTTTTATATTTTATTTTTTAGTTGTGATTACAACTTTAGAGCTCCGTAGATTCTGCAAACTTCATGGTATGGACTTGATATATAGCTCAAAAGATAGGTCTCTCTGTGTGCTCTCTTTTAATACTAAAATATGTTTCATAGGTATAACTATAGGCAAGTTACTAGACCCTAAAGTGGAGGGACCTCAAAAACCTGAATCCCTGCAACCTCCGCCAAAATAACTCCAGATTGCTAAGTGCAAAAAAATTGATGGTACGAGTGGCTAGAGGAAGCTCTAGCGCATGCAATGACCGTTTTGATTAGGCATTAAAAATTAATTACCTTGTCAAGCGCGCGGGTGGAAAATTGAGGGCGTTGAAAATTCCCTCCACTTTAGGGTCTAGTAACTTGCCTATAGTTATACCTATATGAAACATATTTTAGTATTAAAAGAGAGCACACAGAGAGACCTATCTTTTGAGCTATATATCAAGTCCATACCATGAAGTTTGCAGAATCTACGGAGCTCTAAAGTTGTAACCACAAGTTAAAAAATATATTTAAGTACAAAATACCAAACGGCAAACGGCCCCCTTTTAATTAATTTAGAGCGTTCTTAAGAAAAGTTGAGCAGGAAGGGGAGAATCAAGAAACTCTTAGCTGAAGATTGTTTGTGTCAGAGTTTCTACGTAAGCAAGGCTTGCCTTCCAGGGGCATGGTGAGGACAGGGTGGCTCCTCAACCTTCAGGGGCATGGTGAGGGCAGGGTGGCCCCTCAACCTTCCAGGGGTATAGTGAGGACAGGGTGGCTCCTCCAGGGGCATAGTGAGGATAGGGTGGCTCCTCAACCTTCAGGGGGACAGGGTGGCCCCTCAACCTTCCAGGGGTATAGTGAGGACAGGGTGGCTCCTCAACCTTCCAGGGGTATAGTGAGGACAGGGTGGCCCCTCAACCTTCCAGGGGTATAGTGATGACAGGGTGGCCCCTCAACCTTCAGGGGCATAGTGAGGACAGGGTGGCCCCTCAACCTTCCAGGGGTATAGTGAGGACAGGGTGGCCCCTCAACCTTCCAGGGGTATAGTGAGGACAGGGTGCCCCCTCAACCTTCCAGGGGCATGGTGAGGACAGGGTGGCCCCTCAACCTTCCAGGGGTATAGTGAGGACAGGGTGGCCCCTCAACCTTCCAGGGGCATAGTGAGGACAGGGTGGCCCCTCAACCTTCCAGGGGCATGGTGAGGACAGGGTGCCCCCTCAACCTTCCAGGGGCATGGTGAGGACAGGGTGCCCCCTCAACCTTCCAGGGGTATAGTGAGGACAGGGTGGCTCCTCAACCTTCCAGGGGTATAGTGAGGACAGGGTGGCCCCACAACCTTCCAGGGGCATGGTGAGGACAGGGTGCCCCCTCAACCTTCCAGGGGCATGGTGAGGACAGGGTGCCCCCTCAACCTTCCAGGGGTATAGTGAGGACAGGGTGGCCCCTCAACCTTCCAGGGGCATAGTGAGGACAGGGTGGCTCCTCAACCTTCCAGGGGCATAGTGAGGACAGGGTGGCTCCTCAACCTTCCAGGGGTATAGTGAGGACAGGGTGCCCCCTCAACCTTCCAGGGGTATAGTGAGGACAGGGTGGCCCCTCAACCTTCCAGGGGTATAGTGAGGACAGGGTGCCCCCTCAACCTTCCAGGGGCATAGTGAGGACAGTGTGGCCCCTCAACCTTCCAGGGGTATATAGTGAGGACAGGGTGGCCCCTCAACCTTCCAGGGGCATAGTGAGGACAGGGTGCCCCCTCAACCTTCCTGGGGCATAGTGAGGACAACCTTCTTCTATTCACAAGTCAACAATGCTCCCTGACTAGTTACTCATATATGTACACCTGCAATGTAAGGGAGAGCTTAGCTAAGAAACTAATACTGGAGGGAAGCCATTCCTATTGCAGCTGATAAGGTTACTGATCCTCCTGCAAACAAGAGCCTTCCAGTTTGCTTACAGTACAGCTGGACACAATTTCACTGCATACCACCCAAATAAGAAAATGTCCTATTAACTCTTAGAGTAACCTAGGTAACTACCCCCCCCCCAAACACAGGCTGTTGTCAAGAAATGAAAACACATTTTTTTTTGGGTAAAATGCTTTTTCCAGCCCTGAAAGTAGCTCATTCTGTGTTGCTTGCTGCCATTAGTTATCAATCCAAGGAGAGTCGGAGTAGAGCTCCCCAGGTAAGTGTGTTAGGGATAATACAAGCTTATATATAACCTAATTACCACTAAAGTCTTCTAGTATTAGCATCCCTTTATCTAGTCGACTCTTTAGTAAAACAAAAGCAGTTAACTTTGATGATTGTTTTCATAATCTGGTAACCATGGCACTGCTTTGCTTTAGGGCAGATGATAGTCGAAGCTCTTCAAAGTCTAGTCCAAGCTTCAGGCCTCCCCCCCCCCCCCCCCCCCATACTGAACGAGACAGTCACTTGAAAACAACTCCGCCCACTCACTGCATTACATTATAATAGAATTCAATAATGATACAGTTAATCGGTTAAAGGATCTCCCTGCCCGCTCCCCTGCATACACGTACCAGAGTAAGGCTGCACATTGACTCCCCACTGTGAGGCATCCAGACTAAACACCTGTAATGCTCTATCCTGACAGAGCAACTCAATTTCATCTATCACCTCAGTGCCACCATAGTAACGGCTGCCAGGGTATCCTTCAGAGTACTTGTTAGTGAGGCAGGATCCAAGACACTCCTGAACAGACCGACTGCAGAAGTTCTGGAGGAAAGGAAGTGGATATGTCTGACATGAACACCTTTTATGCTTCGTACCTCTGAAGCAATGAGCTCCAGCCCAAGTGTCTGTCTCATCTTCTCTTTTTTAATTAACTCGCTTAGCTCAGGGTCTGACTCCTCCAAAGAGTGACATCCAGTCCAGGTTTGGGAGCTATCCATATGTGTACCAGGAGACCCATGGAAGGAAGAACTCTCACAGGTGCTGGAGAGACAGAGCAAGAGAGAGTTGACACAACACTGCTATTCTGGGAACAAGGAAGTTGGGAGGAATGTTGGCATGCGGCACTCTGATAGATATGATAGTAATGGCTGATAGAGCAAAGATTGTGGCGATTGAGACACGCCCTTCAGGACAGGACAACACTACAAGGCTAGTAGGGAACTCTTCCCACAGAACTGAAAACTACAGAAAACTACGAGAACTAGCAGCTAACCTGTAGATACTCATTGTGGCATTAGATAACAATAAGTTACGGACAATCAGCTGCTAATAAAATGGAGCCTTACCATTCTAGCTAATGACTTCCTGCACTAAACTGGACTGCATTTAGGAACTAGGGGTGGGGTGGTTGGGTTTGGCCCCCTTAGAAACCAGCTGGTACGATTGGAATTCTGGTTATTATTATGTCTTGGTTGCTTGTGTCTTGGTTGCTTGCTAACCCCACCTAGAGCCATGAGTTAGAGTGTAACTAGCCAAAGTAGTAGTAAGAGTGAGTATATGCTATACATGGCTTTGCCCTCATTCAAACACAAACACATGGCTACTCACTTTGGAAGCTTCTTAGTATCCTAAACTGCTTTAAAGGACCCACAAACCACATCTTTCTGTTGACATTTTCACACAACTTTTAATTTTTTTTGATTTTATTTATGTTCTGCAATTTATGGTTCTGCAGGTAATTTTGGTGTCAAAAAATGGCTTAATTTACACCTTTAATGATGCTAAACATTATCTCTAAATATATACTGGCATGCCGTCCTAAAAACTGGTATTAAGGCTGATTTAAGCCACAAAACATTTTAAGTGTGCCTTGAATCATTCAAGGTAGTCAACCACGAACCAACCTCCCACCCTCCTCCCCATCTATATATCATCTACTCCACCCCCACACACAACTTGCAGTTATAATAGGTCCATTCATAAGAAATTTTACTACCCAAAGACCCCAAATTGTCCAATATTGTAGCGACTATAAACAGTTTCTTGGTTCATTAAAATACCAGAAAATGAGTAAAAGATTGCCATACAATATACAGACTTGTGCGCGCAATATCAAGTCTAAAGATTGCCACACAATATATACACACACTTGTGTGGGTGCAAATATAAAGATTGCCATACAAACATACGGTGGCTGAGAAATGGGGTGGGGGGGGGGGGGGGCTTTTGAGCCTCCCTAATTTAAGAAGTGGGGGGTTGAGCCCACCTAATTCTTAAAAATTTGTTTCAAAATTAACTTCAAGAAAAGAAGTGCAAAAATAAATGCAAAAGGTGCAGAATAATCTTCCTCGACCTGCTGGGCACCTTCCTCTGCTGATACACAGCTAACAGGTGACTTCTCTTAGCCTTGGAGGGGCTGAGCCTGGGCCACCCCTTTCATGAGCATACTGCTAGGCTGAATGCCCTGCCCCACTAGTGTGCTAGTCTGAATGCTATGCCTCACTAGTGTGCTAGTCTGAATGCTATGCCTCACTAGTGTGCTAGTCTGAATGCTATGCCCCACTAGTGTGCTAGTCTGAATGTTCAGCCTCACTAGACTTGTAAAATGTAATACCACACCTGAAGACAACTACACAACTCTACTCACTAGTTATTCTCTAGATTTACAACTGCTTAGTGAAGTCAGAAGCTCCCTCTAGTAAAGTTACTCATTCCTCCTTTCAATTATGCTCTTAAATAAATATTTTTGTTTTGTTATCAAGTATTCTAGTAATAAGTGAGTATACACACTGTATACTAGTGACTGAGTATTCTAGTAATAAGTGAGTATACTAGTAATGATAGTAATAAATGAGTACACTAGTGACCGAGTATACTGAGTATTCTAGTAATGATAGTAATAAAGTATACTAGTGACTGAGTATTCTAGTAATAAGTGGGTATATATATCAGTAGTGAGTGAGTATACTAGTAATGAATGAGTATATTAGTGAGTGAGTATACTAGTAATGATAGTCTTCTAGTAATGAATGAGTATATTAGTGAGTGTCTTCTAGTGATAAGTGAGTCTACTAGTGAGTGTAATGAAAGTTATACCAGTGATGATAGTGATAAGTGACTACACTAGAGTATTCTAGTGTAACAAGTGAGTATACTATATATAGTAATGATAGAGTATTCTAATAATAAGTGAGTATAGTAGTGACTGCCGGTATATATACCAGTAGTGAGTGAGTATACTAGTAATGAATGAGTATATTAGTGAGTGAGTATACTAGTAATGATAGTCTTCTAGTGATAAGTGAGTCTACTAGTGAGTGAGTATACTAGTAATGAATGAGTATATTAGTGAGTGAGTATACTAGTAATGATAGTCTTCTAGTGATAAGTGATTCTACTAGTGAGTGAGTATACTAGTAATGATAGTCTTCTAGTGATAAGTGAGTCTACTAGTGAGTGAGTATACTAGTAATGAAAGTGAGTATACCAGTGATGATAGCGTATTCTAGTGATAAGTGACTACACTAGAGTATTCTAGTAACAAGTGAGTAGACTGATCGATTATTCTAATAATAAGTGAGTATAATAGTGAGTATACTAGTAATGAGAACAAGCCATGCCACTAGTCTAGGCACGGCCATCTTGTTTAGGAATATAGATGTGCATATGCCCCTCTGGTTGCCAACAACAGCTCATAGTACACACAACATGCCCTAGCCCTAGCCCTAGGTAGGGCGACATCACAAACAAACTACACTAGCTATGTCACTGCTTGCAGAGGCAGAGGTCGTTTAAAGGTTACGATGCAGTGACCTGACCGTTGCCAGTTTTTTAATATTAATTTCCTGCCATTTCTATTTTCCCGCTTCTTTTGTTTACTTTCTTCTTTTGTTTACTTTCTCCAACAAAGAGACCGGGAGGGCCTCTTTTTTTCTAGTACTAGTATTGAGAGTGAGTATACTAGTTATGAGTGAGTATACTAGTTATGTAAGTGAGTATACTAGTAATGAGAGTGAGTATACTAGTTATGTGAGTGAGTATACTAGTTATGAGAGCGAGTATACTATTTATGAGTGATGATTCCAGTCATGAGAAGTAAGCACACCAGTGATAAGACTAGTATACCAAGAGCTGTAACAGCAAGGAGAAACAGTCGGATGATGGAGCTGATAGGGTGTGACAGTATGTTAGTGAAGGTACTCATTTCCACAGCGAATGATGTGTGCACTCAAAAAAAGCTCGCGATTGTCTTGGTAAGATGAGACGCCATTGATAACATGTACACTGGATGAGCTGTGAAAGATATAATCTCATGAGGCTATGTGAACATTTTCACAGGATATGATCTCATGAGCAGATCTTTGGGATGGAAGCTGGGAAGGGGGGGGGGGAGAAAGGTTTCATGATGAGCGGGGGGAAATCTATTGAAAGGCTCACCTCAAGTAAACCTTGACCAGAACTTGGCTAGACATTTAGCCACATCTATTTAGATACTGATTGCTGTGATGTTCTTTGACAACATTACAGCACCATGCCAACACACACAGCAAGTTGCAGTGAGAGATATCTGAGAAAACCTTGAAGTCCTGAAGGCAGAGTTGAACCACAAGCCATGGCCACAAGATTAAGAGATGTAGAGTTAACCACAGGCTATGGGAGTTATGCCACTAAGATTAATTAAGAGATGTAGAGTCGAACCACAAACTATGGGGATTGGCCACTAAGATTAAGATGCTAGGCATTGAGCACGGGACGAATACACCAAATAGCCACACTTTACAAAGTCCTAACAGATTCGATCAACTCCCCCTCCAACTCACGAGAAATCTTTCTACTAAAGATCTATTCCATCTTGGGTAATAAAACATCTTGGGTAATAAAATTCTGCACTCTACATGCAAGATAATTGAATAGAATAAAATAATTCACAGGCAGCTCAGTCCTGAGAGATCCTGAATTATAATAGCCTAGCACACAGTATTGAGAGATCCTGAATTATAATAGCCTAGCACATGGTGAGTCACCACGCAAGCAGTTCTAACCAGGGTCATCCTTTCCTTCACAATTGATGAGCACTGTAAATAAAAACTACAAGAAAGTTAATTTTCAACATTTAGACAAATGCACTTCTTCAATATCACCAATACATGTATATACATTTCTTGGGGTACCGACCGTCAGAATCTGGCATTTTTCACCAGACTCTCACTCCCTCTCAGATATTACCTAGGCTAAGGGTACCCTAAATTACTACTTCACAAGCTAGGATAAAAAAGCACGTATAGCTGTTCTAGTTGCATTGTAACGACTGCCTCACCTTAAATGTCTTACACCAAGTGAAACTCCATTGTTCCACTTCGCGAGTACTCCAGCCGCTCTGTGCAAGCCTCTAAGCGAGTTCACGAGTGGTCCCAGCATGTCGTAATAAACGGCCTTCTATTTAACAACTTTGCACTAGTAAGAGTAAAATATGACAGCGGTCGCGGCTCAGGAGTGATCATAGAGGTCCGGCTCAGGGTGATCATAGAGGTCGGCTCAGCAGCGGACACGGACACATGCTTAGCTTGGGGAGAAGACGCATTTCGCGCTTGCGCGAAATAAAATCAGCTTGCTCCAAAGCAAAAGCTATAGCAATTGATAACAAACAGACCGCAACAACAACAACAACAACAACAACAAACAGGACCATCAAACTTTTACCTCCAAAGGAAATGGGGCCGTTTGAAAACAACAATTGTCAATGGTCAACATCAAATTATATGACTTAAAATAATCTGAAGGGAGAAAATTAGTAAATGTCAAAAATTGAGAGAGAGTGGAAAAAGCTACTAAAAATTATGCCCTTACAATAAGATTCCTATTCCCATTACATGCAAGTAACCATGCAAGTAACCATAGCAGCAAACAGCGCTAAAAGAAATGGAGCATCATTACACAGTAAAACTTCATATTGCAACAAGAAAAAAGATGGCATTCGTGAGTGAGTGTTTAGAACTCCATGGCCTTGACGTCCATGAAGACAGCTGAGGAGGAGAGTGCAGTGTCCCAGTTGTGAGGATTTGAAAACACTTCCACCTCAAGCCAGTCCTCATATTTCTTCTTCCACATCTCATTTAGTTGCACCTGGAGAGGGAGAGAGAGCGTAACATGTCATTTGGATAGATGCCTACTACTCCTACTCTATAAACTCTTTTATGGAAATGGTTCACTCCAAAAGGGGTAAGTGTTTGGACATGCAAATGTTGTGGGTAGTGCTGGTAGACCACTAGATATGTGGCCAATAGCAAGTAAGTACATTATGATAGTGCCAAGGTTCCCAACCTCTAGGTAAGCGACCCAAGCTGGGGTCAGGAAGCACTTTTTGTGGGGTCGTGGACTAGTCTGGAAACAACAACAACAAAAAATGCTGTTTTGTGAAGGGAGATAGCCGGTGCCTCGCGCGAACGACCTTACCATGACAAATTCATTGAGCTATGTAAGTTTCTATTACAGTATGTAACAGATCATGGAGTCCAGAAACCTCAGTGCATTCGAGTGAATCCATGAAATAGAACAAATTACAATGGGATCTACCATCAAAACATGCAGCGTACCAAGATAGATTGCTCATTTTTCAAATGGAAGTTAACCATCCATAGCTTGGATAAACAAGGTAAAGGTCATCAGACCAATGAATGTGCTCTTGAAGCTTCCTAAATCTTGAAGCTAAAAAGCCACATACCATCAGCGAGGAACTGACAATGCCATGTGCCAAGCAAAGCAAATGGTCTATCATGATCGGAGAAGACATGGTTAGTAAACTCTCGATCATACCGCTCTCAAATAATACTGTTCATTGTAGAATTTGTGAGTGTGAGGACATCACCGCACAGAATGTTATGGCTATCAAGCAGACACCTTGGCATGCCATGCAATCAACGGACATTGCATCATGCACGCAATTGATGGTTTGGGTACAATCAACGGACATTGCATCATGTGCGCAATTGATGGTTAGGGTCAGGTTTATCAAAGATGGTGATTTTGTCGACGAGCCTTTGATGTGCAAGTCATTGGAAATGAATACTAAAGGAGAGGACATTTTCACAAAAATCGAAGCCTTTTACAATCAAGAAGGTCTGGACTTCCATAAAATTGATTGGATCAACAACAGATGGAGCTCCTCCAATGCTTGGGAGGCATCTCTGGCTTTAAAGATAAATTACAGCGAGTGGCCCCTCATGCATTTATGATATATTGCATGGTCCACTGGGAAGTGCTGGCTGCTCGCACAATGCCTGAAAGTCTGATGACCGTATTGTCGCAGGCGGTCGAAATCATGAATCACATCATCGAGTGCTCTAAACACGAGGTTATTCCGTCAGGAAATGGATGCGGATCACATGAACTTACTGTTCTACACTCTGGTACGATGGCTGTCATGAGGAAACGTTCTTCTGCGTGTTCACAAGTTACGTGAAGAGTTAAAAGTGTTCTTACGTTCACAAAACATGCATGACTGGGTGACAATGCTGGAGTCCAGTAACTGGCTTGCTAAATTGTGTGCTATTTGAGCGAAAGTTTTGAATGTATCTGCTGAATTGCATGCTTCAAGGCAAAGACACGAACCTGATGCTCTTCCATGGCAAAATAAAGGGGTTTCTTGCCACACTGGCTTAGTTGAAGGATAAAGTGAGTCAGCACCATTTCGTATTATTCCAGTGCCTCTCTGCCCACCTGGAAGAATCCGAAGAGATTGAAGTCGAGCATCAGTCTGACAAAATCACTGAACATCTTCAGTCTCACTGATCGATCAGTTCTACTTCCCTGAGATCGACGTCCAGTCATTCACCATGGCCCGAGACACAGCCAGCCATGGAGAGTGTGTATCCAGAAAAGACAGCCATGGAGAGTGTGTATCCAGGAAAGACAGCCATGGAGAGTGTGTATCCAGGAAAGGCAGCCATGGAGAGTGTGTATCCAGGAAAGACAGCCATGGAGAGTGTGTATCCAGGAAAGACAGCCATGGAGAGTGTGTATCCAGGAAAGATAGCCATGGAGAGTGTGTATCCAGGAAAGACAGTCATGGAGAGTGGACCACTTACAAAGGGAACTAAATTTTTCTTAAACAAACTCATGCCTTTATGGGATGCCTCATGCCATTCCCAGTCGTACTGAATCCATGGCAGTGCAATGGGCAGCTCAGCAATCCTACTGGAGAGTAACCCTTTACTGGCACATTGAGTAACAAAATGTGAGATTAACCCTTTACTGGCTACATGATACTAGCCCTTTATCGACTTAGGTGACGTCGACACAAGTGGAGACTCCACCACCTCATTGGACTGTGTCATGGATGGGACATAGAAACTGAAAGGTTTGTGTTGTGTGTGCAACTTGTATGTAGTCATCCATTAGTTAACTGTTTGTCCTTTTTTTAGTAGTCTTGGCAACTTTGTGTATTCTCATGATAGTGTGTATTAATATTGAGCGTGTATTAATATTGAGCTGTGATAGCGAGTATTAATATTGAGCTGTGATTGTGTGTATTAATATTGAGCTGTGATTGTGTGTATTCAGGGGTGTAGCCTTGAAAATTGAAGTGGTACGGTTGTGGGGGGTTCATGCCACACCCACTTTTAATTAGATCAATACACTACACATTCATTCAATACACATTCATTCACATATAATTTAGAATTTGGCAAAAACAGATTGACGTGAGTCCTTTGCTAAAATGAAGTCATTTCCCAAGTTTTTCCCAAGTTTTAGGTCAAGGGCATCAGTAAGTTCTTGATCACAATAAGGTGATTTAAGCGGGCTTGTGTCATAGTGCTCCTGAGATAAGTTTTAATTCTTTTCAATGCACTAAATGACCCCTCGGAAGTACTGTTTGTGGCTGGCATCAACATGAGAAGTTGAAATACTCTACAAACAGTGCCGATCAAGGTTCGCTGAGCTGGGCTTAAAGATTGGAGGATTTGGATATTGATGGTTTTTCTCCTGTTTCTGTCTTTTCTATGAAGAGGATTTTGAGCACTTTTAATTCTGCCTCTAGATCATCTTTACTGAAGTCCTCTTCATAAAAATCACAAAAAGAGCTGAGTTCATCCATGTAATCCTTGCCAGAGCAGACTTTAAAAAGTAACTGTTCGACATTCGAATAGATCTTGAATCCTGGCTGATCAAACCCGTCAGCAATACTAGTAACTGCGAGGTCAAAGACTTCAAAATAGATCTGCCGATAATGATCTTTAGCTGTAGGAGGGTGTTCTGGTTCACTCTGCCTGGTTCCTAGCGTCTTGGCACCTTGCGTCTCCTAGGAAGTGAAGGTTCTTCAACATCTAAATCAACTCTCTTAATCTCAACTGATTCCCAAAACAAGTTAAAATTTTCTTCAGATCTCATGCTTTGTAGAGTTTTGATGGTGAGTGAAGCAATTTCTTGTCCTTCCACACTTGACAATGCAGGATTTTGTAGCGTCATGCTAAGCTTATCAGTATGTCTTAAAATAATTTGTGACAGTAAAAGCCCAAATAGAAAACAAAAATTGTTCATTTGACTTGCAATTGCAATCCCTCTAATTCTAGCTTTCATCTCTGTGTCAGATGTGGATACCAGTGCTCTCTCCCATAAAACTTGAATTTCCTTATAATTAGCCAGAATACTGGTGATTGCATCTGCTCGGACTGTCCACCTGGTTGAACAGAAGGTTCGAATGCTAGGAGAAATACTTCCAATTTATTCCTTCACAAGGTGTAACATGGCCTCACGCTTTGGAGAAAACTTAATTGTTCAAAGCTGGTATCGAGACAGTCTCTCATGATGCAAGCTCTCTTAACAGTGTCACCCACACCTAAATTCAAAGCATGCCCATAGCAATGAGTAAACACTGCCTTGGGCTCAATTGCTTGGATTTTTGCTGCTACACCACCTCTAGCCCCTGCCATAGTGCTACACCCATCATAACACTGCCCACGCATTTTCATGAAAGGTATTTGAAAACGTAAAAGGATGTCTTTTATTGCAGCCACAATACTCTCTGCAGTAGTGGATTGAAGATGATACATGCCTAAAAAATCCTCGCTTGCTTCAAACTGTTCATCTATCCATCTTATCACTACTGTCAACTGTACTTTGTTTGAAACATCGGTTGTTTCATCCACCATTAATGTAAAGTAAGGAGACTTATTGACAAAGGAAAGGATCTTCCTGATAACATGATTGGCCATGATCTCTAGAATTTCATTTTGATTTTCTGGAGATACATATTTTCTTTGACTTTTATTTAGCCATGTGTCAATTGCTTCATTGTCTTCAGCTCTTAGTTTGAGCAATTGAATCAAGTTGGATTCAACTGCATTAGCTTTCCGAAAAGCTATACCTTGCCTAGCAAGATACCTTAAACTTGACAGAATGGTCTTGAGGATTTCACGTGCATTTTCTTTATCTCGCTTATGAGCTTGACTCAATAACTCACTTACATCAGAAGTTGCTTTTGGCAAAGTTATAATAGCTTCAACAGACTCAGCATGCGTCTTAGACTCCTGGTGTTTTTTGAAAGCCCTTGTTGCATCTTTCCAATTGTGAAAACCTGTACTGACCTGTAAGTATATATGTGAGAGACTCTTCATAGCAGCTATTATAATTAGTACACTTACATAGGTTGTTGATGCATTAAGGCTAGTTTTAATCCGGTTCAAGCTGAATGCTTTAACACACGTATGACAATACACTGCATCTTCAGCCTCGTTATAATGTAAAAAATTCCAAGGGGAGAACCATTGACTCTTGAAAACTGCAGTACACCACTTTCTTCTGTCCATAAGCCCTTTTTGGAAAACTTGTAGGAAAGAGGTTGATGTGGTTCTCGTGGCAACTCTGGTAGTATCATAGCATGACAAGGATTCCTAACCATGTGGCAGCTACCTTGAGTCATGTGAGCAGATTATACCACAAGAAACATTTTTTGTGGTCCATAGTAATTATGTGTCTATGCATGAGAGTGCAATTTATACTTACAAGTTATTAAGTATTAAAACCACAAATATTTACTGGACTTGAAAATTAATAAATGTGGTAGGAATTTTTGTGAGAATGAAAAGTGGTACGGTTGAAACCGTACCAACCATACTGGTGGATACACCACTGGTATTAATATTGAGCTGTGATAGTGTGTATTAATATTGAGGTGTGATTGTGTGTATTAATATTGAGCTGTGATTGTGTGTATTAATATTGAGCAGTGATTGTGCAGGAGTAATGTGCATGCTCGCCACATGTTGCTAAGTAATGGAACTAGGAACAAAGAGCGAAGAATGCATAAAAACTATTGGGAAAAGTGCATGTGTACGCATCAGAGACCAGGGAAGAGAAGAAAGAAAGATGGAGGATAAAGGATAGAGCTAGGAAGAGTGCAAAAAAAAGTGCAGTTGAACGCGCGAGTGCCCCCTCGCTGCAGCAAAGACCAGCATGGCTGAGACACAAATTAATTCTCTCCCCACACTTTCGCTCGTGCCACAATGCACTACATATTCGTAGCTGCTAGTCAGTAGAGACTTCGTTGGCATCTAAGACATGATGAGCTAGTCACATGACGAGCTAGTCACATGATGAGCTAGTCACATGATGAGCTAGTCAAGCGTAGGCACTGCCGATGAAAGAAAATCAATTTTCAGTGCACACAACTTTGACCAACTACTCACACTTTAGCACCTAATGATCCCTTACCCAGAGCTTCCTCTAGTCATAGGCACCAATTTCAGCTGGTTAGCACTTTCCAATTGGGAGTCAAACTTGCAGTAAATTCACTTTGAAGTACCCCACTTCAGCCCTGCAGGCAACTTTGGCTCGTAACCACAAGATTTTATTACTGTTTGTTTGCCCCCCACCCACACACCCACGCCCCTCCTGATCTTGACATGTTGCACTCCCAAATTCATAACTCAAGAATGCCACACTCTATAAAATAGATTTTACTACTAAAATGCAGCTTTTGAAATAATAATAATGTGCATTCATTTCACCACATGGTGCAGATGACAGGCAGCCCCTCCCACACACACCACATGTGCAGATGACAGGCAGCCCCTCCCACACACACCACATGTGCAGATGACAGGCAGCCCCTCCCACACACACCACATGTGCAGATGACAGGCAGCCCCTCCCACACACACCACATGTGCAGATGACAGGCAGCCCCTCCCACACATGGTGCAGATGACAGGCAGCCCCTCCCACACACACCACATGGTGCAGATGACAGGCAGCCCCTCCCACACATGGTGCAGATGACAGGCAGCCCCTCCCACACACACATGGTGCAGATGGCAGGCAGCCCCTCCCACACACACTCACATGGTGCAGATGGCAGGCAGCCCCTCCCACACATGGTGCAGATGGCAGGCAGACCCTCCCACACACACCACATGTGCAGCTGACAGGCAGCCCCTCCCACACACACCACATGTGCAGATGATAGGTAGCCCCTCCCACAAACCACACGGTGCGGGTAGCCCCTCCCACACATACACCACATGGTGCAGATGACCCCCACCCCCCCCACACACCACATGGTGCAGGTAGCCCATTCCACACACACCACATGGTGCAGGCCCCTCCCACACACACCACATGGTGAGGATGGCAAATATAGTCATTCTTTATGTAGTCAAGGTTTCCAGCGTGGCTGGCAACCTTCCCTCCCTCCCTCACCTCCTTGCCCAGGACACTGAGATAGTTGAGGTCAAGAGGTCGAAGGTCTTCCTCTTCACTTCCTGTGGCGCCAGACATATTAGTGTCTGATGAAGCCACACCTATTACTCCACCCATGAGTCCACTGGTGGAGGAGATGGAGGGTTGTACCAGCTGGGACTCGGGCTGATAGTAGCGACAATTGAACTTCTCTATACAGCTCTTCAAGGCAAACTCCTGTACACATGTCACATGCATATCACATGTATGTCACATGCATATATACTAAGGTCACATGAAAGTCACACACACACACACCTGTATGGACATCAAATGCAAGGCACATGTACACAATTGAAAGGAAAATTATGAACATAGAAAAAACTCGTCAGTGAGTGAGGCACCTCAAAAATTGTGAGATGAAAAAATTAACGATGAAAATTATCAAAAAATCAATAGAAGCACATGACATCATTATATTATTACTGGGCGGTGATAGAAGCACATGACATCATTATATTATTACTAGTGATAGGAGCACATGACATCATTATATTATTACTGGGCGGTGATAGAAGCACATGACATCATTATATTATTACTGGGCGGTGATAGAAGCACATGACATCATTATATTATTACTGGTGGTGATAGAAGCACATGACATCATTATATTATTACTGGGCAGTGATAGAAGCACATGACATCATTATATTATTACTGGGCGGTGATAGAAGCACATGACATCATTATATTATTACTGGTGGTGATAGGAGCACATGACATCATTATATTATTACTGGTGGTGATAGAAGCACATGACATCATTATATTATTACTGGTGGTGATAGGAGCACATGACATCATTATATTATTACTGGTGGTGATAGAAGCACATGACATCATTATATTATTACTGGTGGTGATAGAAGCACATGACATCATTATATTATTACTGGTGGTGATAGGAGCACATGACATCATTATATTATTACTGGTGGTGATAGGAGCACATGACATCATTATATTATTACTGGTGGTGATAGAAGCACATGACATCATTATATTATTACTGGGCGGTGATAGAAGCACATGACATCATTATATTATTACTAGTGATAGGAGCACATGACATCATTATATTATTACTGGGCGGTGATAGAAGCACATGACATCATTATATTATTACTGGGCGGTGATAGAAGCACATGACATCATTATATTATTACTGGTGGTGATAGAAGCACATGACATCATTATATTATTACTGGGCAGTGATAGAAGCACATGACATCATTATATTATTACTGGGCGGTGATAGAAGCACATGACATCATTATATTATTACTGGTGGTGATAGGAGCACATGACATCATTATATTATTACTGGTGGTGATAGAAGCACATGACATCATTATATTATTACTGGTGGTGATAGGAGCACATGACATCATTATATTATTACTGGTGGTGATAGAAGCACATGACATCATTATATTATTACTGGTGGTGATAGAAGCACATGACATCATTATATTATTACTGGTGGTGATAGGAGCACATGACATCATTATATTATTACTGGTGGTGATAGGAGCACATGACATCATTATATTATTACTGGTGGTGATAGAAGCACATGACATCATTATATTATTACTGGTGGTGATAGGAGCACATGACATCATTATATTATTACTGGTGGTGATAGAAGAACATGACATCATTATATTATTACTGGTGGTGATAGAAGCACATGACATCATTATATTATTACTGGAGGTGATAGAAGCACATGACATCATTATATTATTACTGGTGGTGATAGAAGCACATGACATCATTATATTATTACTGGGCGGTGATAGAAGCACATGACATCATTATATTATTACTGGGCGGTGATAGAAGCACATGACATCATTATATTATTACTGGTGGTGATAGAAGCACATGACATCATTATATTATTACTGGGCAGTGATAGAAGCACATGACATCATTATATTATTACTGGGCGGTGATAGAAGCACATGACATCATTATATTATTACTGGGCGGTGATAGAAAGCACATGACATCATTATATTATTACTGGTGGTGATAGAAGCACATGACATCATTATATTATTACTGGGCGGTGATAGAAGCACATGACATCATTATATTATTACTGGTGGTGATAGGAGCACATGACATCATTATATTATTACTGGTGGTGATAGAAGCACATGACATCATTATATTATTACTGGCGGTGATAGAAGCACATGACATCATTATATTATTACTGGTGGTGATAGAAGCACATGACATCATTATATTATTACTGGTGGTGATAGAAGCACATGACATCATTATATTATTACTGGCGGTGATAGGAGCACATGACATCATTATATTATTACTGGTGGTGATAGAAGCACATGACATCATTATATTATTACTGGTGGTGATAGAAGCACATGACATCATTATATTATTACTGGTGGTGATAGAAGCACATGACATCATTATATTATTACTGGTGGTGATAGGAGCACATGACATCATTATATTATTACTGGGCGGTGATAGAAGCACATGACATCATTATATTATTACTGGTGGTGATAGAAGCACATGACATCATTATATTATTACTGGTGGTGATAGAAGCACATGACATCATTATATTATTACTGGTGGTGATAGGAGCACATGACATCATTATATTATTACTGGTGGTGATAGAAGCACATGACATCATTATATTATTACTGGTAGTGATAGAAGCACATGACATCATTATATTATTACTGGTGGTGATAGAAGCACATGACATCATTATATTATTACTGGGCGGTGATAGAAGCACATGACATCATTATATTATTACTGGTGGTGATAGAAGCACATGACATCATTATATTATTACTGGTGGTGATAGGAGCACATGACATCATTATATTATTACTGGGCGGTGATAGAAGCACATGACATCATTATATTATTACTGGTGGTGATAGAAGCACATGGCATCATTATATTATTACTGGTGGTGATAGGAGCACATGACATCATTATATTATTACTGGTGGTGATAGAAGCACATGACATCATTATATTATTACTGGGCGGTGATAGAAGCACATGACATCATTATATTATTACTGGTGGTGATAGAAGCACATGACATCATTATATTATTACTGGTGGTGATAGAAGCACATGACATCATTATATTATTACTGGTGGTGATAGAAGCACATGACATCATTATATTATTACTGGGCGGTGATAGAAGCACATGACATCATTATATTATTACTGGCGGTGATGGAAGCACATGGCATCATTATATTATTACTGGTGGTGATAGAAGCACATGACATCATTATATTATTACTGGGCGGTGATAGAAGCACATGACATCATTATATTATTACTGGTGGTGATAGGAGCACATGACATCATTATATTATTACTGGTGGTGATAGGAGCACATGACATCATTATATTATTACTGGCGGTGATAGAAGCACATGACATCATTATATTATTACTGGGCGGTGATAGAAGTACATGACATCATTATATTATTACTGGTGGTGATAGAAGTACATGACATCATTATATTATTACTGGGCGGTGATAGGAGCACATGACATCATTATATTATTACTGGGCGGTGATAGAAGCACATGACATCATTATATTATTACTGGGCGGTAATAGAAGCACATGACATCATTATATTATTACTGGCAGTGATAGGAGCACATGACATCATTATATTATTACTGGGCGGTGATAGAAGCACATGACATCATTATATTATTACTGGGCGGTGATAGAAGCACATGACATCATTATATTATTACTGGCGGTGATAGAAGCACATGACATCATTATATTATTACTGGTGGTGATAGAAGCACATGACATCATTATATTATTACTGGCGGTGATAGAAGCACATGACATCATTATATTATTACTGGTGGTGATAGAAGCACATGACATCATTATATTATTACTGGGCGGTGATAGAAGCACATGACATCATTATATTATTACTGGTGGTGATAGAAGCACATGACATCATTATATTATTACTGGGCGGTGATAGAAGCACATGACATCATTATATTATTACTGGGCGGTGATAGAAGCACATGACATCATTATATTATTACTGGCGGTGATAGAAGCACATGACATCATTATATTATTACTGGGCGGTGATAGAAGCACATGACATCATTATATTATTACTGGTGGTGATAGGAGCACATGACATCATTATATTATTACTGGTGGTGATAGAAGCACATGACATCATTATATTATTACTGGTGGTGATAGAAGCACATGACATCATTATATTATTACTGGTGGTGATAGAAGCACATGACATCATTATATTATTACTGGGCGGTGATAGAAGCACATGACATCATTATATTATTACTGGTGGTGATAGAAGCACATGACATCATTATATTATTACTGGGCAGTGATAGAAGCACATGACATCATTATATTATTACTGGGCGGTGATAGAAGCACATGACATCATTATATTATTACTGGTAGTGATAGAAGCACATGACATCATTATATTATTACTGGTGGTGATAGAAGCACATGACATCATTATATTATTACTGGTGGTGATAGGAGCACATGGCATCATTATATTATTACTGGTGGTGATAGAAGCACATGACATCATTATATTATTACTGGTGGTGATAGAAGCACATGACATCATTATATTATTACTGGCGGTGATAGAAGCACATGACATCATTATATTATTACTGGTGGTGATAGAAGCACATGACATCATTATATTATTACTGGCGGTGATAGAAGCACATGACATCATTATATTATTACTGGTGGTGATAGAAGCACATGACATCATTATATTATTACTGGTGGTGATAGAAGCACATGACATCATTATATTATTACTGGTGGTGATAGAAGCACATGACATCATTATATTATTACTGGGCGGTGATAGAAGCACATGACATCATTATATTATTACTGGGCGGTGATAGAAGCACATGACATCATTATATTATTACTGGTGGTGATAGGAGCACATGACATCATTATATTATTACTGGTGGTGATAGAAGCACATGACATCATTATATTATTACTGGGCGGTGATAGAAGCACATGACATCATTATATTATTACTGGTGGTGATAGGAGCACATGACATCATTATATTATTACTGGCGGTGATAGAAGCACATGACATCATTATATTATTACTGGTGGTGATAGAAGCACATGACATCATTATATTATTACTGGTGGTGATAGGAGCACATGACATCATTATATTATTACTGGTGGTGATAGAAGCACATGACATCATTATATTATTACTGGGCGGTGATAGAAGCACATGACATCATTATATTATTACTGGGCGGTGATAGAAGCACATGACATCATTATATTATTACTGGTGGTGATAGAAGCACATGACATCATATTATTACTGACAGACTATGGTTTGAGTTCTTAGGTACCTGGTAATTGTGTTTCACTTTAAAAAAAGGCATGGACTATATTATAGGCCACCTAGTCAAGAGAGACACGTCTGCCGCTACTGCTCAAGTAGTGCTGGAGAAGTTGAGAAGTGGCAGGGAGACAGCGAGAGTCCTGTGACTCCAAGGTGAATGCGAAAAATCCCAAACAATTGTCATTAGCTCTGAAGCTGAAGGTACCCAGTTCGAAGATCTAGGACTGATGGAACACACAACTCAGCAATCGGCTGTTATTATTCATTGCTACATTTGTCAGATCCTAACAGAGTGTATGCTAGGAGCTAGTTACCTTGAGGTTTCTTGGACACATTTCTTCTAATTTGACTCACTTCCTATCACTTTCTAGGCTTATGAATTTCACTGGCTCCAGCTGTGCCTTGGAATGGCTGGAATTACAAGTCCCCTTCAAAGTAGATTTGCTGAAAGTCGGCTGCTTCTAGTTCCTGTAGAGGATACGCTTCCTCCTCGCTTTAAGAAAAGCATGCCACACCCTGGTTGCCTTGCCAGCGAAGTGTCTACTGTTCACCTAACCACATGCCTGTGTATCCACTCCCATCCCACACGCCTCTAGCTCCAACAACAGCCAGCTCTACATCATGCTAATACGGCAGCCTGGAGGAAAGCAAGGTCTCTCACACACCTTTAGCTTCAAGCTTGAGAACTTCTGCACAGAGGCTCTTCAACAACCTTAAACTAGTCTATATTAGCATCTTTGAACAGATTGACTTGAGTACAGACTATTACATAGGACAAATACAACACAGAAAACCCCAAGCTCTGATGTATATGTGACAAATACAACACAGAAACCCCCAAGCTCTGATGCATATGTGACAAATACAATACAGAAAACCCCAAGCTCTGATGTATGTGACAAATACAATACAGAAAACCCCAAGCTCTGATGTGTATGTGACAAATACAACACAGAAACCCCCAAGCTTTGATGTGTATGTGACAAATACAATACAGAAAACCCCAAGCTCTGATGTGTATGTGACAAATACAACACAGAAAACCCCAAGCTCTGATGTATATGTGACAAATACAATACAGAAAACCCCAAGCTCTGATGTGTATGTGACAAATACAACACAGAAAACCCCAAGCTCTGATGTATATGTGACAAATACAATACAGAAAACCCCAAGCTCTGATGTGTATGTGACAAATACAATACAGAAAACCCCAAGCTCTGATGTATATGTGACAAATACAATACAGAAAACCCCAAGCTCTGATGTGTATGTGACAAATACAATACAGAAAACCCCAAGCTCTGATGTATGTGACAAATACAATACAGAAACCCCCAAGCTCTGATGTATACATGACAAATACAATACAGAAACCCCCAAGCTCTGATGTGTATGTAACAAATACAATACAGAAAACCCCAAGCTCTGATGTGTATGTGACAAATACAATACAGAAACCCCCAAGCTCTGATGTATATGTGACAAATACAATACAGAAACCCCCAAGCTCTGATGTGTATGTGACAAATACAATACAGAAAACCCCAAGCTCTGATGTGTATGTAACAAATACAATACAGAAAACCCCAAGCTCTGATGTGTATGTGACAAATACAATACAGAAACCCCCAAGCTCTGATGTATATGTGACAAATACAATACAGAAACCCCCAAGCTCTGATGTGTATGTGACAAATACAATACAGAAAACCCCAAGCTCTGATGTGTATGTGACAAATACAATACAGAAAACCCCAAGCTCTGATGTGTATGTGACAAATACAATACAGAAAACCCCAAGCTCTGATGTATATGTGACAAAAATTATTATATGATGAAAAATATCTTCGTGTGTGATGAAAATTATTTATTTTGAAAACCAACAAAAACCAACAACAACAATAGCAACAACAACAACAGCAACAACAACAACAACAGCAACAACAATGATGTGTACCTGCTGCTGGAAATCCCATGGTCTGGCATCCAGGTCGTTACCGTAGGCCCAGTCGTCATGGAGATGATGTCGGACACTGCGGTAAATGGCAGAGATGGTCTTCATATTTGTCCTCCTCCAGTTACGGCCAAGATACCGTGTCTGTACCTGATCACATGACAGGAAGTAAGTCACATGACAGACAAGATGTACATCACATGACTGACTATTTCAGTTCCTTTGTTTGTGTAACAATGGAAGCTTTAACTTCCTCTAATGCGAACTAAATCAAGTTCTAAACTTATTGCCCCCCCCCCCCCCCCCCCACCCCAACCCCCTTGACTTAACTTGTGGTCAATATCAGAGGGTACGCTAGTACTCTCTACTTTGGTTAGTTGGTTGGGCCAACATTTTTAAAATGGTGGATGGCTACAAACCAAACCTCACATCTCAGTTAAAACTCGCATTGGCAACTTCTTAGCTGTCTAACCAGTGGGTAGGTGGGTTCGGCCACATTAGTTCATAAAAATTTAATACTCCCATGTACCTCGAAGATACATAGCAAACTGGCAGACCCCCCAGAAACTGTGAAGAAACCCCTCAAAATTCACCTCAAGGATCTATCTGTAAGTGCAGCAGCATCCCTATATTGGTTTGGCACTATTTCAAAATGGCTGACACAAAAAACAACAACCCACACACAGACGGTGTACACAAAAGTTCACTCAACTACAAACCTCTCTTTGGAGGCCTCTTACTATCTTATTAAGTTCATGCCCCAGCTACAAGCCTCTCTTTGGCAGCCTCTTACTATCTTATTAAGTTCATGCCCCAGCTACAAGCCTCTCTTTGGCAGCCTCTTACTATCTTAAGTTCATGCCCCAGCTACAAGCCTCTCTTTGGCAGCCTCTTACTATCTTATTAAGTTCATGCCCCAGCTACAAGCCTCTCTTTGGCAGCCTCTTACTATCTTAAGTTCATGCCCCAGCTACAAACCTCTCTTTGGCAGCCTCTTACTATCTTAAGTTCATGCCCCAGCTACAAGCCTCTCTTTGGCAGCCTCTTACTATCTTAAGTTCATGCCCCAGCTACAAGCCTCTCTTTGGCAGCCTCTTACTATCTTAAGTTCATGCCCTAGCTACAAGCCTCTCTTTGGCAGCCTCTTACTATCTTATTAAGTTCATGCCCCAGCTACAAGCCTCTCTTTGGCAGCCTCTTACTATCTTAAGTTCATGCCCCAGCTACAAGCCTCTCTTTGGTAGCCTCTTACTATCTTAAGTTCATGCCCCAGCTACAAGCCTCTCTTTGGCAGCCTCTTACTATCTAAGTTCATGCCCCAGCTACAAGCCTCTCTTTGGCAGCCTCTTACTATTAAGTTCATGCCCCAGCTACAAGCCTCTCTTTGGCAGCCTCTTACTATCTTTTAAGTTCATGCCCAAGCTACAAGCCTCTCTTTGGCAGCATCTTACTATCTTAAGTTCATGCCCCAGCTACAAGCCTCTCTTTGGCAGCATCTTACTATCTTAAGTTCATGCCCCAGCTACAAGCCTCTCTTTGGCAGCCTCTTACTATCTTAAGTTCATGCCCCAGCTACAAACCTCTCTTTGGCAGCCTCTTACTAGCAGTCTCAGCCTGCTATATAACACACACTCCACATGCTTAGAATTCCTCACAAAAGTAAACGGTCATAAGAACTGTTAAAAATCATGTCATTAGTCTTCAATCTACTTCTTCTCCACACATAACTTGCCTACAATAGGTCCACTGCTAATAATCGTACTTCCACAATACACAGTGTCCAATGCATTGTAGAGACTAAGTTGTTTCTCGATTCAGTAAAACACCACAACTGGTAAAGGATCATCAACACAAAGGGGTTTTGCATTTGCAACACCGAGAGAATGATTCTGCAAATTCTCAAGGCAAGCAAGTGTCAGGCTTGCTTGGATGACCCCTGGATGACCCCTGGATGTGTGCAGGGGGAGTAAGGTTGCCATTAGGCGGGTAGCAACAAGTGTCAGTTGGTATGCCAAGAAGCTTACTCCTGTGACAATAGCTAAAGCCAGACCTTCAACAAAGTCAGGTAACTGCTGCTGCCCATGGAATATACTGCACATGCCCGTATGTTCCCGCAGAATACACATGCATGTGCAAAGAAAGGGGGGGAAAGAGAAGCGAGAATCTACGAATGTAAACTACAAACATTTATAAGACCCTTTACCTACCAATCTGCATTATTAGGTAAAGGGTCATATAAATTGTGTGGTCTACATCGGCAAACGCTTCCCTTATTTTAATTTTTTTACTCCTTTTTTTTTGCCTTCTTTTTGCCTTGAGTATTGAGTATCTAATTACCCACCTCTGTCTGCTCCCACACACAACATGCATAGAATAGATACATACATTAATATGGTACCAGTCACACCATGACTCAATCAATAATGGTCACTTGGTGCAGTATAAAAGGTGTGGGTAGAGGAGGTTGTTCAAGATGCAGTGTCACAATTCATGGAGAGCAAAGAAACACAGCAAAGATGAATGCACTTGCAAAATTACGAGGCAGACATTCCCTCCCACTCCTCTGCTGTTCTATTGGGTGTCCCCCACACACCCCACTGGGTTTACCCCACACCCCACTTGGTGTACCCCACACACCCCACTGCATATACCACACCCCCACTGTGTGCACCACACACACCTTTTAATAATTACATTTTATAGTAATTTTGTGCTTAATATATAACTTATTGTAGACATAACTTGTCTAGTTAACTTCCACAAGCTTTGAGCTGTAGTTTGCAAAGGTAATAGTGAATAGTTGCAGTACCACCTACAACAACACCAAGTTGCAAATACTGATGAGGGGGGAATATTAATATAACAATATAAAAACAAATAGTACTAGTGGCTATTGCTACACTAGTGCTAGATGAACTACTACAGCTATAGCTATTGCTACACTAGTACTAGTGCTAGATGAACTACTACAGCTATAGCTATTGCTACACTAGTACTAGTGCTAGATGAACTACTACAGCTATAGCTATTGCTACACTAGTACTAGTGGCTAGATGAACTACTACAGCTATAGCTATTGCTATACTAGTACTAGTGCTAGATGAACTACTACAGCTATAGCTATTGCTACACTAGTACTAGTGCTAGATGAACTACTACAGCTATAGCTATTGCTATACTAGTACTAGTGCTAGATGAACTACTACAGCTATAGCTATTGCTACACTAGTACTAGTGCTAGATGAACTACTACAGCTATAGCTATTGCTACACTAGTACTAGTGCTAGATGAACTACTACAGCTATAGCTATTACTACACTAGTACTAGTGCTAGATGAACTACTACAGCTATAGCTATTGCTACACTAGTACTAGTGCTAGATGAACTACTACAGCTATAGCTATTGCTACACTAGTACTAGTGGCTAGATGAACTACTACAGCTATAGCTATTGCTACACTAGTACTAGTGCTAGATGAACTACTACAACTATAGCTATTGCTACACTAGTACTAGTGCTAGATGAACTACTACAGCTATAGCTATTACTACACTAGTACTAGTGCTAGATGAACTACTACACAGCTATAGCTATTGCTACACTAGTACTAGTGCTAGATGAACTACTGCAGCTATAGCTATTGCTACACTAGTACTAGTGCTAGATGAACTACTACAGCTATAGCTATTGCTACACTAGTACTAGTGCTAGATGAACTACTACAGCTGTAGCTATTGCTACACTAGTACTAGTGCTAGATGAACTACTACAGCTATAGCTATTGCTACACTAGTACTAGTGCTAGATGAACTACTACAGCTATAGCTATTGCTATACTAGTACTAGTGCTAGATGAACTACTACAACTATAGCTATTGCTACACTAGTACTAGTGCTAGATGAACTACTACAGCTATAGCTATTGCTACACTAGTACTAGTGCTAGATGAACTACTACAGCTATAGCTATTGCTACACTAGTACTAGTGCTAGATGAACTACTACAGCTATAGCTATTGCTACACTAGTACTAGTGCTAGATGAACTACTACAGCTATAGCTATTGCTACACTAGTACTAGTGCTAGATGAACTACTACAGCTATAGCTATTGCTACACTAGTACTAGTGCTAGATGAACTACTACAGCTATAGCTATTGCTACACTAGTACTAGTGCTAGATGAACTACTACAGCTATAGCTATTGCTACACTAGTACTAGTGCTAGATGAACTACTACAGCTATAGCTATTGCTACACTAGTACTAGTGCTAGATGAACTACTACAGCTATAGCTATTGCTATACTAGTACTAGTGCTAGATGAACTACTACAGCTATAGCTATTGCTACACTAGTACTAGTGCTAGATGAACTACTACAGCTATAGCTATTGCTACACTAGTACTAGTGCTAGATGAACTACTACAGCTATAGCTATTGCTACACTAGTACTAGTGCTAGATGAACTACTACAGCTATAGCTATTGCTACACTAGTACTAGTGCTAGATGAACTACTACAACTATAGCTATTGCTACACTAGTACTAGTGGCTAGATGAACTACTACAGCTATAGCTATTACTACACTAGTACTAGTGCTAGATGAACTACTACACAGCTATAGCTATTGCTACACTAGTACTAGTGCTAGATGAACTACTACAGCTATAGCTATTGCTACACTAGTACTAGTGCTAGATGAACTACTACAGCTATAGCTATTACTACACTAGTACTAGTGCTAGATGAACTACTACACAGCTATAGCTATTGCTACACTAGTACTAGTGCTAGATGAACTACTACAGCTATAGCTATTGCTACACTAGTACTAGTGCTAGATGAACTACGACAGCTATAGCTAGTGCTACACTAGTACTAGTGCTAGATGAACTACTACAGCTATAGCTATTGCTACACTAGTACTAGTGCTAGATGAACTACTACAGCTATAGCTATTGCTACACTAGTACTAGTGGCTAGATGAACTACTACAGCTATAGCTATTGCTACACTAGTACTAGTGCTAGATGAACTACTACAGCTATAGCTATTGCTACACTAGTACTAGTGCTAGATGAACTACTACAGCTATAGCTATTGCTACACTAGTACTAGTACTAGATGAACTACTACAGCTATAGCTATTGCTACACTAGTGCTAGTGCTAGATGAACTACTACAGCTATAGCTATTGCTACACTAGTACTAGTGCTAGATGAACTACTACAGCTATAGCTATTACTACACTAGTACTAGTGCTAGATGAACTACTACAGCTATAGCTATTGCTACACTAGTACTAGTGCTAGATGAACTACTACAGCTATAGCTATTGCTACACTAGTACTAGTGCTAGATGAACTACTACAGCTATAGCTATTGCTACACTAGTGCTAGTGCTAGATGAACTACTACAGCTATAGCTATTGCTACACTAGTACTAGTGCTAGATGAACTACTACAGCTATAGCTAGTGCTACACTAGTACTAGTGCTAGATGAACTGCTACAGCTATAGCTATTGCTACACTAGTACTAGTGCTAGATGAACTACTACAGCTATAGCTATTGCTACACTAGTACTAGTGCTAGATGAACTACTACAGCTATAGCTATTGCTACACTAGTACTAGTACTAGATGAACTACTATAGCTATAGCTATTGCTACACTAGTACTAGTGCTAGATGAACTACTACAGCTATAGCTATTGCTACACTAGTACTAGTGCTAGATGAACTACTACAGCTATAGCTATTGCTACACTAGTACTAGTGCTAGATGAACTACTACAGCTATAGCTATTGCTACACTAGTACTAGTACTAGATGAACTACTACAGCTATAGCTATTGCTACACTAGTACTAGTGCTAGATGAACTACTACAGCTATAGCTATTGCTACACTAGTACTAGTGCTAGATGAACTACTACAGCTATAGCTATTGCTACACTAGTACTAGTGCTAGATGAACTACTACAGCTATAGCTATTGCTACTAGTACTAGTGCTAGATGAACTACTACAGCTATAGCTATTGCTACACTAGTACTAGTGCTAGATGAACTACTACAGCTATAGCTATTGCTACTAGTACTAGTGCTAGATGAACTACTACAGCTATAGCTATTGCTACACTAGTACTAGTGCTAGATGAACTACTACAGCTATAGCTATTGCTACACTAGTACTAGTGCTAGATGAACTACTACAGCTATAGCTATTGCTACACTAGTACTAGTGCTAGATGAACTACTACAGCTATAGCTATTGCTACACTAGTACTAGTGCTATGAACTACTACAGCTATAGCTATTGCTATATAGTTATAAAACATTGCGCTTACTGATTCCTTGGTCCAGAGAGGAGCGAGGTGTACTCAGCAGGCGTAACATAAAGCCGAAAACAGAAATCTTACAACTCTGTTGTCTTCCTCTCGCTATTCCTGTCTGTCAAGTTTCGTTATCACTCTCAAGTTCCTTGAGTTAATCTAGCTATGCTTCCTAATCACTAGCAGAGACGAGAGCCCCCAGCACAGGAGTTGGCGATCTCAGTCATTGCTAGGAACGGATGATGCCATCTTAATCCAGTTGCAAGAGGCTGGGGTTCTAGAGAGTGTCGCTAGTGGACCACACCAGTGATAAGCTTGAAACAAATTTCAGCATTTAATATCCAACCATGACATCATTAGTCATCGAGGGAACCAAAGGAGTTTTTGGTTTAAAATTACTTCTAATTGGCATCTACGCAGCAATTTGACCCATCGGCATAATCAACGAGTTAAGCTAGCGCTCAAGTGCTGTTTTTAATCGGTAAAGCTCATTTCAAAGCGTGTGCTCTTAGAGATCTATTTTCAAGCTACACTATATACACTATGCAGCTGAATCTGAACTGAGGGTAGTCGATGACCTGATGAATGAACTTCAAGCATAAAGTGAAGCAAAAGCCAACGCCTCCTCAACACTAGATGCCTGCGTACCCAGCAAGGAACATGGCAGAGAATAACACCTGCTATGCCTGGTGAGTTCTGGATTTCTACTGAGCATCTCTTGCCAAGTTCTTGAAGGAAGCTGATCCCCGGCTGACTCTATAACAAGCTATGGTGTGTGTTGAAGGAGGCTGATTGGCTGACTCTATAACAAGGTATGGTGTGTGTTGAAGGAGGCTGATCCCTGGCTGACTCTATAACAAGGTATGGTGTGTGTTGAAGGAGACTGGTTCCTGGCTGACTCTATAACAAGGTATGGTGTGTGTTGAAGGAGGCTGATTGGCTGACTCTATAACAAGGTATGGTGTGTGTTGAAGGAGGCTGATCCCTGGCTGACTCTATAACAAGGTATGGTGTGTGTTGAAGGAGGCAGATTGGCTGACTCTATAACAAGGTATGGTGTGTTGAAGGAGGCTGATTGGCTGACTCTATAATAAGGTATGGTGTGTTTTGAAGGAGGCTGATTGGCTGACTCTAACAACAAGGTGCAGCAATGGCTGACTCTATAACAAGGTGTGGTATATGTGCTGACTCTATAACAAGGTGCAGTAATGGCGGACTCTATAACAAGGTGCAGTAATGGCTGACTCTATAACAAGGTGCAGTAATGGCTGACTCTATAACAAGGTGCAGTAATGGCTGACTCTATAACAAGGTGCAGTAATGGCTGACTCTATAACAAGGTGCAGTAATGGCTGACTCTATAACAAGGTGCAGTAATGTCTGACTCTATAACAAGGTGCAGTAATGGCTGACTCTATAACAAGGTGCAGTTAATGGCTGACTCTATAACAAGGTGCAGTACATGTGCTGACTTGTGCAATGCAGAACAATTAAAAATAAGTTCGAGTGTTTAGTAGGAGTGGTCCAGCTCTGTTTGTGGGCTGGCTGCAGTCTTGTGCGTAATCATGTTCAGCTGGTAGACAATAACAACACACACACATAACTATAACTAAGACAAAATGTTTTATTAAAAAAACTAGCAACCACACAAGCAACCATGTTTGATCGACAGGTCAAAGAAGAAAGGAACAAGAGCGTGCAGACTGCAGCCAATTAGATGACCTTTTACCATTTGAAATCATCTACACCAAAATTCACGGCATTTTAGGCGATTCTGAATGGTAAAGGGTCGTCTAACTTAAATTTTTTTGCCTCACCCATTTGTTTTTAAATAAGTCATTTTTGTAATAACCTTGAAGCTAATACCCCCCTCTACCCCCCTCCTTTTCCTTGAAGCTAATATCCTCCACCTCCTTTTCCTTGAAGCTAATGCCGCCCAACTTCCTTTTCCTTGAAGCTAATGCCCCCCACCTACTTTTCCTTGAAGCTAATGCCCCCCACCTCCTTTTCCTTGAAGCTAATACCCCCAACCTACTTTTCCTTGAAGCTAATACCCCCCAGCTCCTTTTCCTTGAAGCTAATACCCCCCATCTCCTTTCCCTTGAAGCTAATGCCCCCCAGCTCCTTTTCCTTGAACCCCACTACTTTCCCTTGAAGCTAATACCCCCAGCTCCTTTTCCTTGAAGCTAATGCCCCCCACCCCCATTTCCTTGAAGCTAATACCCCCCAGCAGGCAGCTCCTTTTCCTTGAAGCTAATACCCCCCAGCTCCTTTTCCTTGAAGCTAATACCCCCCATCTCCTTTCCCTTGAAGTTAATGCCCCCCAGCTCCTTTTCCTTGAACCCCACCTACTTTCCCTTGAAGCTAATACCCCCCAGCTCCTTTTCCTTGAAGTTAATGCCCCCCAGCTCCTTTTCCTTGAACCCCACCTACTTTTCCTTGAAGCTAATACCCCCCAGCTCCTTTTCCTTGAAGCTAATGCCCCCCACCTACTTTTCCTTGAAGCTAATGCCCCCCACCTACTTTTCCTTGAAGCTAATACCCCCCACCTACTTTTAAAACTTGGTTCATATCATTAGAACACAAGCTGAAGTTTGGTATAAGAATATAAGAATTGGCAGCATTCAGGCAAGCAGCTCTTCGTGGCTTCCTTGCTCTATGTCTACAAAACCGAACAGCAAGTAATCCTCCCAGGATCACCTCCTGCTCAAGAACAAAGGGACGCAGAGATGTTCCCCATCACACAGCTGCAGGCATCTGTGCTGCCTTCCTCAGCAGTAAAGGAACGATCCATGACAGCTGTCAGCCATTGTTTCATTTGCTCATCCTGCAAAACCAGAAGTGTAGTTTCCTGAGTCTGTGTAATGATTCAGCAGTCAACTGCACACTGAAGGCAATTTAAAACGAACAGGTCTTCAGCAGTATCCCCTTTTAGCATTATACACTACTACTTTAAATGGGAGTGGTCTGGTTCTTTTGAGGTCACCTGGCCACCTCCTAATGCTGTACCAACCAGACTAAGTCAGTCACATGACAGCTTCAGTCAGTCACATGACAATTTTAGCCAGTCGCATATTAGTCACATGAAGGTGTACTCAGTTGGCACAGAGGTCAATACGCATTTATATACGCTGTACTTACGTAGATTGCAGGACAACTAAATTCACCAGCTGGGTCCACATGGAGCAGGGTCCAGTGGGCCAAGGAAGAGAGCATAGGCACCCAAACCACCAGCTGTGCTCCACATGAAGCTAGAACCTAGCCACACACACACACACACACGCACCTTGAGCAGCTTTAGGATGTAGAGTTGAGTCAGTGGATGGTGAACCTTCAGAGCTCGCTTCAGGATGGGGGCGGACCTGAACATCACCAGCATCACTGTCCTGAAGTGCTTCCACTTTGTGAGCTTCTGCAAGATGCAGAGAAGGTTGATGGACGAGAACAAGTTGCGCCAGCAGAAGCCATTGTTGGTCGTACAGCTGTCTCCTGAAATGCAGAGGTTAGTTATGACTTGCACACTCCCTACATTGTGGCAAGTGTGATGACTAATGTATGGTAAAGGGTCACTCACAAGAGAAACACTATTATACAAGGTAAATGTTCACTGAATATTAGTTTCTGTCTATCTACCTCTTTGGTTACAATTAAAAGGACAATATTCCACACGTTCCAACAAATACGACAATTATTTTTGGGAGGGGGGAAATAAAAATCGTAACTGCCCATCACAACTTTATCTTTGAGGAACTACTTTTCTGGCTGAGCGCTGTTTCTTGAAGATTTACTCGCTGAAACCAGCTGCAGAGAGAGACCCTATGCCCCCAGGGAAACACCCTGAGGGCATAGGGTCTCAGGGAAACACCCTGAATCCTCTTGCCTTTGAGAAAGGAGGTGCTTCTGGATGGACTTCTTGAGTCTCATGCAACAGATATTGCTAGCTTGCCATCAGTGTAGCCAATGATGCAGATATTCCTTGCTTGCTTCAGTGTAGCCATTGATGCAGATATTGCTTGCTTGCTTCAGTGCAGCCAATGATGCAGATATTCCTTGCTTGCTTCAGTGCAGCCATTGATGCAGATATTGCTTGCTTACTTCATCAGTAGCCATTGATGCAGATATTGCTTGCTTGCTTCAGTGCAGCCATTGATGCAGATATTGCTTGCTTGCTTCAGTGCAGCCAATGATGCAGATATTGCTACTTGCTTCAGTGTAGTCATTGATGCAGATATTGCTAGCTTGCTTCAGTGTAGCCATTGATGCAGATATTGCTTTCTTGCTTCAGTGCAGCCAATGATGCAGATATTCCTTGCTTGCTTCAGTGCAGCCATTGATGCAGATATTGCTAGCTTGCTTCCATGCAGCCATTGATGCAGATATTGCTTGCTTCAGTGCAGCCATTGATGCAGATATTGCTTGCTTGCTTCAGTGCAGCCAATGATGCAGATATTCCTTGCTTGCTTCAGTGCATCCATTGATGCAGATATTGCTAGCTTGCTTCAGTGCAGCCATTGATGCAGATATTGCTTGCTTGCTTCAGTGCAGCCATTGATGCAGATATTCCTTGCTTGCTTCAGTGCAGCCAATGATGCAGATATTGCTTGCTTGCTTCAGTGTAGCCATTGATGCAGATATTGCTTGCTTGCTTCAGTGCAGCCATTGATGCAGATATTGCTAGCTTGCTTCAGTGCAAGCCAATGATGCAGATATTCCTTGCTTGCTTCAGTGCAGCCAATGATGCAGATATTGCTTGCTTGCTCAGTGTAGCCAATGATGCAGATATTGCTAGCTTGCTTCAGTGCAGCCATTGATGCAGATATTGCTTGCTTGCTTCAGTGCAGCCAATGATGCAGATATTCCTTGCTTATTTCAGTGCAGCCATTGATGCAGATATTCCTTGCTTGCTTCAGTGCAGCCAATGATGCAGATATTCCTTGCTTGCTTCAGTGCAGCCATTGATGCAGATATTCCTTGCTTGCTTCAGTGCAGCCAATGATGCATACTTCAGTGCAGCCAATGATGCAGATATTCCTTGCTTATTTCAGTGCAGCCATTGATGCAGATATTGCTAGCTTGCTTCAGTGCAGCCAATGATGCAGATATTCCTTGCTTGCTTCAGTGCAGCCATTGATGCAGATATTGCTAGCTTGCTTCAGTGCAGCCAATGATGCAGATATTGCTTGCTTGCTTCAGTGCAGCCATTGATGCAGATATTGCTAGCTTGCTTCAGTGCAGCCAATGATGCAGATATTGCTTGCTTGCTTC
Source organism: Cladorhizidae sp. MBARI D1340-BT2 (assembly GCA_028752905.1). Lineage (NCBI taxonomy): Eukaryota > Metazoa > Porifera > Demospongiae > Poecilosclerida > Cladorhizidae > Cladorhizidae sp. MBARI D1340-BT2. The sequence goes on from JAQNBH010000007.1 coordinate 1,553,096, forward strand.
AGTGTAGCCAATGATGCAGATATTCCTTGCTTGCTTCAGTGCAGCCATTGATGCAGATATTGCTTGCTTGCTTCAGTGCAGCCATTGATGCAGATATTCCTTGCTTGCTTCAGTGCAGCCAATGATGCAGATATTGCTTGCTTGCTTCAGTGCAGCCATTGATGCAGATATTGCTAGCTTATTTCAGTGCAGCCAATGATGCAGATATTGCTTGCTTGCTTCAGTGCAGCCATTGATGCAGATATTGCTAGCTTATTTCAGTGCAGCCAATGATGCAGATATTGCTTGCTTGCTTCAGTGTAGCCATTGATGCAGATATTCCTTGCTTGCTTCAGTGCAGCCAATGATGCAGATATTGCTAGCTTGCTTCAGTGCAGCCATTGATGCAGATATTGCTTGCTTGCTTCAGTGTAGCCACTGATGCAGATATTGCTTGCTTGCTTCAGTGCAGCCATTGATGCAGATATTGCTTGCTTGCTTCAGTGCAGCCAATGATGCAGATATTCCTTGCTTGCTTCAGTGCAGCCATTGATGCAGATATTGCTAGCTTGCTTCAGTGCAGCCAATGATGCAGATATTGCTTGCTTGCTTCAGTGCAGCCATTGATGCAGATATTGCTAGCTTGCTTCAGTGCAGCCATTGATGCAGATATTGCTTGCTTGCTTCAGTGTAGCCAATGATGCAGATATTCCTTGCTTGCTTCAGTGCAGCCATTGATGCAGATATTGCTTGCTTGCTTCAGTGCAGCCAATGATGCAGATATTCCTTGCTTACTTCAGTGCAGCCAATGATGCAGATATTGCTTGCTTGCTTCAGTGTAGCCATTGATGCAGATATTCCTTGCTTGCTTCAGTGCAGCCAATGATGCAGATATTGCTAGCTTGCTTCAGTGCAGCCATTGATGCAGATATTCCTTGCTTGCTTCAGTGCAGCCAATGATGCAGATATTGCTTGCTTGCTTCAGTGTAGCCATTGATGCAGATATTCCTTGCTTGCTTCAGTGTAGCCAATGATGCAGATATTGCTTGCTTGCTTCAGTGCAGCCATTGATGCAGATATTGCTTGCTTGCTTCAGTGTAGCCAATGATGCAGATGTTGCTTGCTTGCTCAGTGCAGCCATTGATGCAGATATTGCTAGCTTGCTTCAGTGTAGTCAGATATTGCTAGCTTGCTTCCATGCAGCCAATGATGCAGATATTGCTTGCTCCTCAGTGCAGCCAATGGCAGAGATATTATCGTCATTCAAGTTTACAGGGCGAGGGAAGTTAACCAGTCGACTACATTGCCACTAATAAAAACATGGTGTGCTAGCTGCTGTAGCATCCTCTGATTTGTTGACTGTTAGTTGCCACCCACGCTTGCTAGGTTCTAGACAACTTGACCAACGGGATCTGCGTTATTTAGAAACCCTAAGGTCCTTAGTAGTGCCCTCACTGTGCACGGGTCGACATAGCCCATAGCCTTAGTGTTTCTAAATCCCGTAGATCCCTTGCCATAGATTATGCACACTTCACTCTATGAACTTGATATAGAGCTCAAATGATAGATCTCTCTGTGTGCTCTCTTTTGGTAGTAATAAAGTTGCATAGTGACAACTATGCTAAAGTTGCATGCAGCCGAAGTGGGGGTACCTCAAAACCCGAGTGCCTCAACTGTTTGTAGCAGATAGACAGATAACTACCCAGCACTTCCCAATCCTGATTGGATAGTGCTGGGTAGGCTAGGGGAAGCCCTACTCTACAAAACAAGGTGCTAATGAGGCAAGCAGGAGTGTGAATTTGATATCCCCCCCCCCCCCCCCGGGATTTATTTCTCCAGCATGGCCTACTTCTCTATGTTTTAGTGATTTAGGAAATTGGGAAGTGGCAGAGTAGGGCCTCCTCTAGCCACCAGATAGCATGCAACTCTAGCATAGTTATAACTAGGCAACGTCTTTAATATCAAAAGAGAGCACACAGAGAGATCTTTCATCTGAGCTATATATCAAGTACATACAGTGAAGTGTGCAGAATCAGGAGCTCCAAAGTTGTAACCACAAGGTTAGGAAACCACACCTTGTCCCATAATTTAGAGAAGCATCTAGCATACCGTACACACCTATATTGGCCACACCTATATTGTACACACCTATATTATTGTACACACCTACATTGTACACACCTATATTGTACACACTATATGGGCCACACCTATATTGGCCACACCTATATTGGCCACACCTATATTGTACACACCTATATTATTGTACACACCTACATTGTACACACCTATATTGTACACACTATATGGGCCACACCTATATTGTCCACACCTATATTGGCCACACCTATATTGTCCACACCTATATTGCACACACCTATATTGTACACACCTATATCATTGTACACACCTATATTGGCCACACCTATATTATACACACCTATAAGGCCACACCTACATTGTACACACCTATATTGGACACACCTATAAGGCCACACCTACATTGTACACACCTATATTATACACACCTATAAGGCCACACCTATATTGTACACACATATATGGGCCACACCTATATGGGCCACACCTATATGGGCCACACCTATATTGTACACACCTATATTGTACACACCTATATGGACCACACCTATATTGTACACACCTATATTGTACACACCTATATTGGCATTCTCGGCATCGATGGGAAAGAACACGCAACCTGGGAAATTGAGAGTGGGCAGGTTGTTCCTGGCTGACACGTACTGGTTCACGTTCTGGTTGAAGAACTTGAGCACGAGAGGGATGCAGTTGGCGAACACCAAATGCTGCCCCAGGTACTCAAACTGGTAGATGTGGTTCACTTTGAAGTGCTTGAGGAGCAGCAGCAGCGTGCCAGAGATAGCCTTCACGATCACCTCCTTATGACGGTTCACGTCCAGCGTGACCTGATTGGTCTCGTGCAGGTTTGATGGGGACTCGGGTGGGAGGACGTCGACGAGGATATTGAGAGAATCCGTGTTCCTGGACCGCGAAGTGGGCGCAGCTGCCAGCAGGACCTTGAGCAGAGCTATCATGTACTGTGGCAGGTTAGGGAGGAGGGTTCGGTATAGACGTTCTGTGGGGTTGTCCCTCTCTGGTAAGGAGATGCGACGACCAAACGAGAGTGCTCTGGAAGGAAGAGGATAGGGTTGTGAGTCATATCGAGGCCATGTGATAATCATGTGAGAGCTTGTTACAATCACATGATTGTATCGACTATAATGTACAGTAAAGCAGTTGTTATGCCTGGCATCTCGTACAGATGGTGATGGGTGTGTGTGTGTGTGTATGTGTGTACATCTGCCCTGATGAAGACCGAAGTATTTGGGTTGAAATGTTTGGCAAAATAGTCTATTCAGACCTACTTGACAGTTGTTCTAGCCTCATTTGTTAGACTCGGTCTCCTCCTGCTTAAAAGTCAGTGTTTCTTCCACTGCTAGCGAGTCTACAAATTTGTAGGTGTCATGTCCGCACATGACACTCCTAGCTCTGCCTTGCAACAGTTCAAGCATTGCTACCCATTCAAACTAGCCTGTATAGTACAGACCATATCTGTGCCTGTGATAGTCAGACTAGATCTGTGTCTGTGATAGTCAGACTAGATCTGTGCCTGTGATAGTCAGACTAGATCTGTGCCTGTGATAGTCAGACTAGATCTGTGCCTGTGATAGTCAGACTAGATCTGTGCCTGTGATAGTCAGACTAGATCTGTGCCTGTGATAGTCAGACTAGATCTGTGCCTGTGATAGTCAGACTAGATCTGTGCCTGTGATAGTCAGACTAGATCTGTGCCTGTGATAGTCAGACTGGATTTGTGCCTGTGATAGTCAGACTAGATCTGTGCCTGTGATAGTCAGACTAGATCTGTGCCTGGACTAGATTTGTGCCTGTGATAGTCAGACTAGATCTGTGCCTGTGATAGTCAGACTGGATCTGTGTCTGTGATAGTCAGACTAGATCTGTGCCTGTGATAGTCAGACTAGATCTGTGTCTGTGATAGTCAGACAAGATCTGATACCCGTAATAGTCGGACAAGATCTCCAGTGATTATAGGATATTGATGACAACAGTGGATCAGCATAACTTAGGGTAACATAAAGTAAAAGGTGTTAAAAACTTGCGGTTAAGGCTTGAGAGCTGCATAGATTCTGCACATTTCGGACTTGATATATAGCTCAAATGTCTGCATGCTCATTTGATACTAAAAGATTTTTCATTTGGATAACCATGCCACAGCAGCTAAAGTGGGGGCACCTCAAAACCTGAGTGCCTGATTTTGCAACATGTCAAACTCCAGATTGTCGAGTGCAAGACAGTTGAAATTAGTTCCTGTGGCTGGAGGAAGCCCTACTGCATACGAGTCTTTACATTAGGCACTAAAACGTGAGTAGTGGTTTTGCGTGTGGTGGAAAATCAATTTCCTAAAATAAACTTTCCTCTCGCGCACACGGAGACATATCTTTTGAGCTATATATATATCATGTCTATACAATGACAAGTGCAGAATCTCTGCAGCCGTCAAGTGGTAACCACAAGTTTATTTAGCACCTTCTATTTAGTCACCCCTGAACTGAACTCTTTCACCGGAGATGCTTACGACTACAGCTGTGATGGTAGTTGTATCTCATTATATACTACTGTAGGTTTAGGAACCACACAACTACCTAGCAACCATATATTTTCAGAATGTATAATGAAAATGGAACATGATCTCTGAAAATGGTTGCTTAGCAACAAACTACATTAGCAACAAACCACAAAATGGTTACAGGGATATGAATACCATTGTCAATACCAGATGAAGAAATGCTCAATGAGGATGCAATGAAATGGTTCCGCACCGAGAGATTTGCTTGGCTGGAGTACCAGACATACCAGAGAAATGACTTATTAGTCCTCTCACTGGCTAACCTGCAAAACACACAACTTCCAGTTACCCAGCCAAGAATGATGTTTTGCTCATTGCTCTCTTCTGCTAAATTCCAGACATAGATTTTATTCATTGCTAGAGAGTTTAGGCATACTACGAACAGTCTTTTATCGATTTCTTCATTCTCTCCTTCCTTCTCTATCTCTGTGCTAAAGCTGGCAATGTCGAGAAAATCATCACTCACACTGATTCTATTTCTCTGCTCAGTATCTTGACCAGCCCACAAGCAAGCAGAGACTTGTTCTCATTTTTCATCACTCAGTTCACCGTCCAAGAGCCCAAAATCACCATTAAAAGTATCATCAAAGCTTCCCTATCATTAGTAGCATATACCTAGACGCCATCACTTTAGCTGCGATGCTAGGCTCATTTTACCATAGTAACCTAATGATTATGGACTAGGTATTTCCCCAGCTTCTAGAGCTATGATCTGGGCTCGCGCTGATCTATTAAGGTAGCACAAGTTAAAAAATGGCCCGAGTTACAGAGAAGTTTCTTGATAGCGTCTTCACACCATATGGTGGTTACACCGGTGAACAGGTAGGCAGTACCCGACAGTCGGATTTTACGGTATATAGATACACCAGCTAGCGACCTCTAGGACAGTCACATACGTGCAGTCTACATGTCATGCAATTAACATACACTGATGATCATGTGATGATCAGGTGACATCATCAAGCAGTTCACTGCAAAGTGATATATGCATTAGGATCATGTGACAATCACATGAGAGCTCAAACTCCACATGGAGCAAGGTTAAAGAAGGGGAATGAACACTCACTGTTTCTTCTCCAGCTCCTCCTCCTGTCGGACATGGTAATCAGAGAGAGGCTCGTAGATGTGCTCCTGCAGCACTTTGATGCTCTCCTGGATAGGCATGGGGAGATCTGGGGGCGTGGTCACATGATCACCACAATGTATTGTCACATGATCACCACAAGGTATTGTCACATGATCACCACAAGGTATGGCCACCAATCCTATATTACAATGCATCTAGGGGGCGTGGTCACACATGATCGATCACCACAAGGTATGGCCACCAATTCTATTACAATCATGTATCTAGGGGCGTGTATCTAGGGGCGTGGTCACAATGATCACCACAAGGTATGGCCACCAATTCTATTACAATCATGTATCTAGGGGCGTGTATCTAGGGGTGTGGTCACACATGATCGTCACAAGGTATGGCCACCAATTCTATTACAATCATGTATCTAGGGGCGCGGTCACACATGATCACCACAAGGTATGGTCACCAATTCTATTACAATCATGTATCTAGGGGCGTGTATCTAGGGGGCGTGGTCACACATGATCGTCACAAGGTATGGCCACCAATTCTATTACAATCATGTATCTAGGGGCGTGTATCTAGGGGCGTGGTCACACACGATCACCACAAGGTATGGCCACCAATTCTATTACAATCATGTATCTAGGGGCGTGTATCTAGGGGGCGTGGTCACACATGATCGTCACAAGGTATGGCCACCAATTCTATTACGATTCTACCCATGGCCTTATTATTATTAATGGAAAGTCAGTGGAAGAAGAAACACTTCCAGGCACTCAACCCATTCTTCCTCCCATAATGTGTCTAGAGAAGAAGGTTTGCTATGAAGGAGAGCAGTTCAAAGGACAACAGGCACACATCATGCCATCAGGGGAGTGTCTCACTCAGAGGCACTTCAAACAAGAACAGCCTCTAGTAGCAGCCTGGAAGCCTGGAAGCAGCCTGGAAGCCTGGTAGCGGCCTGGAAGCCTGGTAGCAGCCTGGAAGCCTAGAAGCAGCCTGGAAGCCTGGTAGCAGCCTGGAAGCCTAGTAGCAGCCTGGAAGCCTGGTAGCGGCCTGGAAGCCTGGTAGCGGCCTAGTAGCCTGGTAGCAGCCTGGAAGCCTGGTAGCAGCCTGGCCTGGTAGCGGCCTGGAAGCCTGGAAGCCTGGTAGCAGCCTGAAGCCTGGTAGCAGCCTGGAAGCCTGGTAGCAGCCTGGAAGCCTGGTAGCGGCCTGGAAGCCTGGTAGCGGCCTGGTAGCCTGGTAGAAGCCTGGAAGCCTGGTAGCAGCCTGGCCTGGTAGCGGCCTGGAAGCCTGGAAGCCTGGTAGCAGCCTGAAGCCTGGTAGCAGCCTGGAAGCCTGGTAGCAGCCTGGAAGAGCCGATGCATACTGAGAATTGTGATGACACAGCCTTTGCTTAAACAAACAAATATAATGAAAGGAACATGAGGCCTGCCTCTCAGTGCTCCCAGTTTCTGTTTCCTTACAACAAGTGTGTGTTTACAAGCATATGGAACGCAGAATGTCAGGGCCCTGCTCCACACAATCAATTCCAAATTTCCCCCTGCATTAATGCAGTTGCTCTGGTATCCGCCACAGCTGCAATAAGCACCTGTTGACTGCCATAGAACTATATACCAATTGGTGAGCAGCTGGTGTGAAATGTTACATCACAGCTTAGCTTGACACCCATTATATGTCCATCTGCACCAACACCACACTGGGACACACACTAGACCAACATCACACTGGGTGGAGGCAGGTTGAAATAGGTTGACAATAGCTCTATGGGGGCACACACTGGACCAACATCACACTGGGTGGAGACAGGTTGAAGTAGGTTGACAATAGCTCTATGGGGACACATACACATACTGGACCAACATCACACTGGTGGAGGCAGGTTGAAGTAGGTTGACAATAGCTCTATTGGGACACATACTGGACCAACATCACACTGGTGGAGGCAGGTTGAAGTAGGTTGACAATAGCTCTATTGGGACACACACTGGACCAACATCATACTGGGTTGAGGCAGGTTGAAGTAGGTTGACAATAGCTCTATGGGGACACATACTGGACCAACATCACACTGGTGGAGGCAGGTTGAAGTAGGTTGACAATAGTTCTATTGGGACACACACTGGACCAACATGACACTGGGTTCAGGGAGGTTGAAGTAGGTTGACAATAGCTCTATTGGGACACACACTGGACCAACATCACACTGATGGAGGCAGGTTGACAATAGCTCTATGGGAACACACACTGCACCAACACCACACTGGGTTGAGGCAGGTTGAAGTAGGTTGACAATAGCTCTGGGAACACATACTGGACCAACACCACACTGGGTTGAGGCAGGTTGAAGTAGGTTGACAATAGCTCTGTGGGGACACACACTGGACCAACATCACACTGGGTTGAGGCAGGTTGAGGTAGGTTGACAATAGCTCTATGGAGACACACTCTGGGTTGACAATAGCCCTATGGAGACACCCTTGTTGCCGCAGGTTGAGGTATGTAGGTTAAATTAGCTCCATGGAGACACACTCTTGGTTGAGGCAGGTTAAGGTAGGTTGACAACAGCTCTATGGGCACCATCATCGTATAACAACAACCATAACTCACCCACAAGCTCCTCTGCTGATCCATATTTGGTGCGGCAACTTTCTATGTAGGTGTCCACGTCCTGCCTGCGAGCCTTGGGCCGGAGACAGTAAGTCTTCATCTTTTTGTAGACTTCACCCATGCCATCATGGTCGATGACGGACAACGGTCGTCCCAGGATGCTGGGTGGGGCATATGACAGCTCACCCCTGCAAGAAATAAAGTTGAATAAAATATTTGGTGGAAGTAAACTGGCGGAAAGCTTAGAACACTAGCCTGCTTACACCGGCCTGCTTACACCGGCCTGCTTACACCGGCCTGCTTACACCGGCCTGCTTACACCGGCCCGCTTACACCGGCCCGCTTACACCGGCCTGCTTACACCGGCCTGCTTACACCGGCCCGCTTACACCGGCCCGCTTACACCGGCCTGCTTACACCGGCCTGCTTACACCGGCCTGCTTACACTGGCCTGCTTACACCGGCCTGCTTACACCAGCCTGCTTAGAAGCACCAGTCAGTTTAGAGTACCAGTCAACCAGTTAGCTCAGAGCACCAGCATGATTAGAGGACCAGCCTGATTAGAGCACCAGTTAAGCTTAAAGCACCAGTCAGCTCATAGCAAGTCAGCTTTGAGCCAGTCAGTCAGCTTTGAGCTGTCAGTCAGTCAGCTTTGAGTCAGTCAGTCAGTCAGCTTTGAGTCAGTCAGTCAGTCAGCTTTGAGTCAGTCAGTCAGTCAGCCTTGAGTCAGTCAGTCAGTCAGCTTTGAGCCAGTCAGTCAGTCAGCTTTGAGTCAGTCAGTCAGTCAGCTTTGAGCCAGTCAGTCAGTCAGCTTTGAGCCAGTCAGTCAGTCAGCTTTGAGTCAGTCAGTCAGTCAGCTTTGAGCCAGTCAGTCAGTCAGCTTTGAGTCAGTCAGTCAGTCAGCTTTGAGTCAGTCAGTCAGTCAGCTTTGAGTCAGTCAGTCAGTCAGCTTTGAGTCAGTCAGTCAGTCAGCTTTGAGCCAGTCAGTCAGTCAGCTTTGAGTCAGTCAGTCAGTCAGCTTTGAGCCAGTCAGTCAGTCAGCTTTGAGTCAGTCAGTCAGTTAGCTTTGAGTCAGTCAGTCAGTCAGCTTTGAGCCAGTCAGTCAGTCAGCTTTGAGCCAGTCAGTCAGTCAGCTTTGAGTCAGTCAGTCAGTCAGCTTTGAGCCAGTCAGTCAGTCAGCTTTGAGTCAGTCAGTCAGTCAGCTTTGAGCCTGTCAGTCAGTCAGCTTTGAGCCAGTCAGTCAGTCAGCTTTGAGTCAGTCAGTCAGCTTTGAGCCAGTCAGTCAGTCAGCTTTGAGTCAGTCAGTCAGCTTTGAGCCAGTCAGTCAGCTTAGAGCCAGTCAGCAAGAACACAGTTGCTTAATAAGCCACTTACTGTAACAAGCAATGCCCAAGTACAGATATTCATATAAAGGGCCAATTAGGGGTAGAAAATGTTTTAACTGTTGCAGGAGAATTCGTTATCGGAGCAAGGCCTTATAGTTCGTAGAGCAGTAGCAATAGTTCCAGTTCCAGTAACCTCAAGCATTCTTCCTTGGTGTTTAGGCCAGTAATCTTATTAAACAGGTATCTCACCAAGTGCTTCTCATGAGTCAGCAATTTCACACAGTAATCTTAAACGCTTGTTACATGCCTGTTGGAATAAATGCAAATACTCTTGTTGAAGTACTGACATTGTCAGTATTGAATCATATTCTGAATAGGCAACATACGTCAAAATAAATTGAAATTGGTTGTTAAGATAGCTGACATGAGGAAGATGGTAGCCATAGCTCCAGCTGCTAATGTTGCAGCTAGACACTCAATTATAAGTCAGTGTGAACATGATTATCATATGCTTAGAGCACTTATTGCAATAGGGTGTGCTATTGTAGTCCCTGAATATAACCCCCTGGACAACATTCTGTAGTAGGGGAGCCAGATTCATCAAATCAGTGTGGTATCGGTCCAGTGTGTGTCCCCATAGAGCTATTGTCAACCTACTTCAACCTGCCTCCACTCAGTGTGGTGTTGGCCCAGTGTGTGTCCCCATAGAGCTATTGTCAATCTACACGTACTTCAACCTGCCTCAACCCAGTGTGGTGTTGGTCCAGTGTGTGTCCCCATAGAGCTATTGCCAACCTACTTCAACCTGCCTCCACTCAGTGTGGTGTTGGTCCAGTGTGTGTCCCCATAGAGCTATTGTCAACCTACTTCAACCTGCCTCAACCCAGTGTGGTGTTGGTCCAGTGTGTGTCCCCATAGAGCTATTGCCAACCTACTTCAACCTGCCTCCACTCAGTGTGGTGTTGGTCCAGTGTGTGTCCCCATAGAGCTATTGTCAACCTACTTCAACCTGCCTCCACTCAGTGTGGTGTTGGTCCAGTGTGTGTCCCCATAGTTCTATTGTCAACCTACTTCAACCTGCCTCCACTCAGTGTGGTGTTGGTCCAGTGTGTGTCCCCATAGAGCTATTGTCAACCTACTTCAACCTGCCTCAACCCAGTGTGGTGTTGGTCCAGTGTGTCCCCCCATAGAGCTATTGTCAACCTACTTCAACCTGCCTCAACCTAGTGTGGTGTTGGTCCAGTGTGCGCCCCCATAGAGCTATTGTCAGCCTACTTCAACCTGCCTCACCCAGTGTGGTGTTGGTCCAGTAGGTGTCCCCTTAGAGCTATTGTCAAGCTATTGTCAACCTACTTTAACCTGCCTCAACCCAGTGTGGTGTTGGTCCAGTGTGCGTACCCATAGAGCTATTGTCAACCTACTTCAACCTGCCTCACCCATGTGGTTGGTGCAGTGTGTCAGTTCAGAACGTAACAATCAACTTCTTATGCCCAAACAAGCCACACCCAAACCACTCCCACCAACCTGGGGTCATAATTAGGCATAGGGAGGACAATGGGTTTGGTGGGCATGTCCTCAGGGAAATCTGGAGGCAAGCCAGCCTGGACTCGATTTGTCTTCTTGATCTCGTTGAGTTCACCCAGTCCACCCATGAGAGTGACCACACACTTCCAGATGAGCAGAAGCACCTTCTTTATGGGGTAATGAGGCATGCTGCCATTGCAGAAGAAGAGGAGCATGTTGAAGAGAGTGGAAGCAAGGGTGTCCTCTCCTCCATGACAAGGCAGTTCCAATTCTGTAAGGAAGGAGGCTCTAAGCTGCTCCCAGTGCTCAGGTTCATCCTTCACATCCTGATCTCTGCTGACAGTCTCCATGATGACATACAGCAGACTCAGTACCACTGCAAGAAAGGAAGTGGGAAGTGGAGAGGAGTGAAGAGGACGAGAGGAGGAGAGGGAGAGGAGGAGGAGAGGAGGAGAGGAAGAGGAGAGGAGAGGAGGAGGAGAGGAGGAGAGGAGGAGAGGAGGAGAGGAGGAGAGGAGGAGGAGAGGAGGAGGAGAGGAGGAGGAGAGGAGGAGGAGAGGAGGAGGAGAGGAGGAGAGGAGGAGAGGAGGAGGAGAGGAGGAGAGGAGGAGGAGAGGAGGAGGAGAGGAGGAGGAGAGGAGGAGGAGAGGAGGAGGAGAGGAGGAGAGGAGGAGGAGAGGAGGAGGAGAGGAGGAGGAGAGGAGGAGGAGAGGAGGAGGAGAGGAGGAGGAGAGGAGAGGAGGAGGAGAGGAGAGGAGGAGGAGAGGAGGAGAGGAGGAGGAGAGGAGGAGGAGAGGAGGAGGAGAGGAGGAGGAGAGGAGGAGAGGAGGAGGAGAGGAGGAGGAGAGGAGGAGGAGAGGAGGAGGAGAGGAGGAGGAGAGGAGGAGGAGAGGAGGAGGAGAGGAGGAGGAGAGGAGGAGGAGAGGAGGAGGAGAGGAGGAGGAGAGGAGGAGAGGAGGAGAGGAGGAGGAGAGGAGGAGAGGAGGAGGAGAGGAGGAGAGGAGGAGAGGAGGAGAGGAGGAGAGGAGGAGAGGAGGAGAGGAGGAGAGGAGGAGGAGAGGAGGAGGAGAGGAGGAGAGGAAGAGGAGAGGAGAGGAGAGGAGGAGGAGAGGAGGAGAGGAGTGAAGAGGACGAGAGGAGGAGAGGGAGAGGAGGAGGAGAGGAGGAGAGGAGGAGGAGAGGAGGAGGAGAGGAGGAGGAGAGGAGGAGAGGAGGAGGAGAGGAGGAGAGGAGGAGGAGAGGAGGAGAGGAGGAGAGGAGGAGAGGAGGAGAGGAGGAGAGGAGGAGAGGAGGAGGAGAGGAGGAGAGGAGGAGGAGAGGAGGAGGAGAGGAGGAGGAGAGGAGGAGGAGAGGAGGAGGAGAGGAGGAGGAGAGGAGGAGGAGAGGAGGAGAGGGAGAGGAGGAGAGGAAGAGGAGAGGAGAGGAAGAGGAGAGGAGGAGGAGAGGAGGAGGAGGAGAGGAGTGAAGAGGACGAGAGGAGGAGAGGGAGAGGAGGAGAGGAGGAGGAGAGGAGGAGGAGAGGAGGAGGAGAGGAGGAGGAGAGGAGGAGGAGAGGAGGAGGAGAGGAGGAGAGGAGGAGGAGAGGAGGAGGAGAGGAGGAGGAGAGGAGGAGGAGAGGAGGAGGAGGAGGAGAGGAGGAGAGGAGGAGGAGAGGAGGAGAGGAGGAGGAGAGGAGGAGGAGAGGAGGAGAGGAGGAGGAGAGGAGGAGGAGAGGAGGAGGAGAGGAGGAGGAGAGGAGGAGGAGAGGAGGAGGAGAGGAGGAGGAGAGGAGGAGGAGAGGAGGAGGAGAGGAGGAGAGGAGGAGGAGAGGAGGAGGAGAGGAGGAGGAGAGGAGGAGGAGAGGAGGAGGAGAGGAGGAGAGGAGGAGAGGAGGAGTGGAGGAGGAGAGGAGGAGGAGAGGAGGAGAGGAGGAGGAGAGGAGGAGGAGAGGAGGAGGAGAGGAGGAGGAGAGGAGAGGAGGAGGAGAGGAGGAGAGGAGGAGGAGAGGAGGAGGAGAGGAGTAGAGGAGGAGTAGAGGAGGAGTAGAGGAGGAGTAGAGGAGGAGGAGAGGAGGAGGAGAGGAGGAGGAGAGGAGGAGGAGAGGAGGAGGAGAGGAGGAGGAGAGGAGGAGAGGAGGAGGAGGAGAGGAGGAGAGGAGGAGGAGAGGAGGAGGAGAGGAGGAGAGGAGGAGGAGAGGAGGAGAGGAGTAGAGGAGGAGAGGAGGAGGAGAGGAGGAGGAAGAGCGGGAGAAAGAAAGAGGAAGTCAGGGGAGCAGAGATTGCTTTCAGTCATCTCATACTGTGCACACTGTACCCCTGAGGTTGAGGTTGTCGGCTATGGTGATGTTGGCTCTGGTTCCCTCATAGACACCACGCCCCTGTTCCAACTCCAGCCCCAACAGCTCAATCACACCCCCAACCACACCCATCTCTAGCAAGAGGAACACATTTTCCCTCATTTGAGCCTCCAGCTGCTCTTCCGACATCCCAGGACGATAGAGACCATGTGCGATGTAGAGTAGACTTCGTACGGCAGATATGCGATCCTGGGCCCTGGCAACCTGTGGTTGCACAAAGAAGGCCACTAGGGCTAAAAGCCTGGCCACAGTCACCACACCACATCGGAGTCGACTCAAGTCACTCCAAAAATGTTTCCGCATGTCCACATAAAAAAAAAATGAACTTGAACTTGGACTGACTAAGGGTCATTTCTCTTGTTAAAAAACAAACATTTTAATACTTCAAATATTTTGGTCTCAGAAGGAAGCCTATTGTGCGTGCTCTCCAACGATGTTACAATATTTAGTGGTGTTGCAATAAACTAGGGCTGGAATATGGCCAAAACCACCCAAGGTCATTAAAAATTATATGAGCTCTTACTCCCCAAACATTGGTCTTCAACACTTGTCATTTATGGTGATATCAGAGTAGCTACATGAAAAGTGTTTTATAAAACAATTTTATTTCCCCCATTAATCCCAATTTCATTTTTGCTGTCGGGTGACCGACTATATCTCATCAGAAAATGACTGGATTGGATCCATTCAAAATACAGAGCAATGCAAGAGCTTTCAGATTATATAAAAATTATTTACTAACGAAAACTTTTGACTGAGTTTAGACTGCTTTATATGATATATATATCAATGAAATTACCCTTTCCTGATAAATCAATTCGAAAAGTACTACACTTACGCTCTCTCTTATTTTTTTACAAAATGTTAACACTTTGGAGCTCCATAAATTCTGCAGTGACCTTGATATATGGCTAAAAGATAGATCTCTCTGTGGGTAAAAGACATCTCTCTGTGTGCTCTCTTTCTAAAAACTGTTACAACCATACCCAAGTTACATGCAGTCAAAACTGGGGGCCTCAAAACCAGCCTGCATTTTCTAACTCCTAATTGGAGAGTTGAAATTAGCACCAATGGCTAGAGGAAGCCCTACTCTATACAACGAGTGTTACCATTAGGCGCTAAAACATAAAATGATTACAATCATTGTGTTGTTATATAGAATGTTATATTCAGACACGGATGAGCAAGAGTGCTTGATTGTTCATGAGTTGGCTGACATTGGACTAAAGCAGACATGGAACCTATGCAGAATATAAGGTATAGAGCTAGACACCCATAGGTAAAGCCTGTGCATATGTAGCTATGGGTGTAGCTAGAGGTATTAGACACCCATAGGTAAAGCCTGTGTATATGTAGCTATGGGTGTAGCTAGAGGTACAGAGCAGACACCCATAGGTAAAGCTGTGCATATGTTGCTATGGGTGTAGCTAGAGGTATAGAGTTAGACACCCATAGGTAAAGCCTGTGTATATGTAGCTATGGGTGTAGCTAGAGGTACAGAGCAGACACCCATAGGTAAAGCTGTGCATATGTAGCTATGGGTGTAGCTAGCTAGCTGCAGCTTTGCCTCACAAGCTAAAATTAAGCAGAGATGGCAGCAATGCAGAAAAAAGGCATGGAAGCCGACTAACATTAAGCATTCATATGTTGTTGGTGCTCTCCCTGTCTTCTAGGACAAGATCCATGAGATAAAAATAGCACAACAGCTCCGAGAATTTGTTACTGATAGCGATTCAAATTGATATCTGAGAACATCATGTTTGTGGGCAAGCCTTGGCAATCTGTTTTGCAGCATGTGTAGGCAGAGAAACTAAGTCACATCGAAACGAAAAGAACTCAAGAAACAAATATTATCATTTTTGTGCAGTGTGGACAAGCCTAAAAACAACTTTTCCCATCAACATTACTTACACACTGGAGCAAGGCAGCTGCAAGTAGGTTGACCATAGCTCTATACGCTCGCTCACAATATGACACCTGGCCATCGTATAATAGCGTCATATTGTGAACCAAGAACATGACGATGTGACGATACAATACGATTAGATCTCATTCTAATCCATCGCAGAGCATCTGACCAATCAGACTAGAATTTAGCATGTGATTGATGAATCTGCTGTTTAATTAAATAACCATTATGATTGATGAATCTGCTGTTTAGTTAAATAACCATTATGGCATTTTGTACATGAACAAGCTCATTGGAGCCCCATGAAGACCTCGTCCTGCCCCCATGAAGACCTCGTCCTGCCCCCATAAAGACCTCGTCCCGCTTGTGGCAAGTATGTATCCACTAAAACATACAAGGCGAAGGACAATGCCCAGAACCAGTCGTAAGTGAAGCTGAAATAGCCAGCTAGTGGTTTTGCAACCTGATCTAAGTGTAGCACTTGGATAGCTGGTAGTTGGATAAGTTCTGATACTGCTTGTAGCACTGTAGCTAGCTATGTAGCTAGTTATTAGTTATTGGTAGCGTAACTTGTTAAGAAGCGCTAAGCCTGCTAGCTGGTGCAGCTGCATATTAGCAATGTCACATCTATAGCTAGAAAAATAACTTCTCATCCTCGACCTCCATAGTGTACACTCTAGCTGGATCTGGAGCCGCTGATGTCTGTTGACGGTGTGGTCGAGGTTAGGTTCAAGTTGCTCTGTATCATTATAACATTATATTGTGAACCACGCACAATATGACGATACGATCATATTGTGAACCAGCCTTATGGGGGCACACACTGGACCAACACCACACTGGGTTGAGGCAGGTTGAAGTAGGTTGACAATAGCTCTATGGGGACACACACTGGACCAACACCACACTGGGTTGAGGCAGGTTGAAGTAGGTTGACAATAGCTCTATGGGACACACACTGCACCTGGGTCGAGGCAGCTGAAGTAGGTTGACAATAGCTCTATGGGGACACACTCTGGACCAACACCACACTGGATTGAAGCAGTTGAAGTAAGTTGATATAGCTCTATGGGGACACATACTCGACCAAAATCACACTTTTTTGTTGAAATTAACAAACATACTAGGTAAGGTGTCATAATCGACGTCATTACCTCAAATCTGTCCAACATGACCATGATGAAGTCTCGCTTCTGACTGAACTGGACCTTGTTCCAATCATGTGTTCCATAAACTGATTCCAGGGAGGAATGAAACAGGTCCATTGTTGTTTGGAATTCAGGCACCTCGGAGTAAGAGTAGAGCTCAGAGAGCTCGGTGAAGTACTTGTCTCTATCTTCATAAGTGAACTCTATTGCAGGGGACTCTGGCTCCGTATCAGGCCGCTGTCTGTGAGGTCATGTTATAAAGTACCATCCATTGTCTCCCCCTCCCCCTCCTCTGTCACTCCAATTCTCCCTTCCCCCTCTTCCTTCTCCTCCACCCTCTCTCTCAAATCCTAAACCTCACTTTTTCCTTCCCCACCGCAACCCCTCCCCCCTATGTACCTTTGAATCCCTCCATCTGAAATGGAAGTTAATGCTAGAAGGAAGAAATGAATGCATATTGTTGTGTGGCAAACAGGACAGGCTTACTCAGGGCTGTGGCAGGACCAGGGCTGCAGCTGCACTGCTAGATAATAGACCACTCAGGGCTGTGGCAGGACTGCTAGAGAATAGACCACTCAGGGCTGTGGCAGCACTGCTAGATAATAGACCACTCAGGGCTGCAGCTGCACTGCTAGATAATAGACCACTCAGGGCTGTAGGACTGCTAGATAATAGACCACTCAGGGCTGTAGGACTGCTAGATAATAGACCACTCAGGGCTGTGGCAGGACTGCTAGATAATAGACCACTCAGGGCTGTGGCAGGACTGCTAGATAATAGACCACTCAGGGCTGTAGGACTGCTAGATAATAGACCACTCAGGGCTGTGGCAGGACTGCTAGATAATAGACCACTCAGGGCTGTAGGACTGCTAGATAATAGACCACTCAGGGCTGTGGCAGGACTGCTAGATAATAGACCACTCAGGGCTGTAGGACTGCTAGATAATAGACCACTCAGGGCTGTAGCAGGACTGCTAGATAATAGACCACTCAGGGCTGTGGCAGGACTGCTAGATAATAGACCACTCAGGGCTGTAGGACTGCTAGATAATAGACCACTCAGGGCTGTGGCAGCACTGCTAGATAATAGACCACTCAGGGCTGTGGCAGGACTGCTAGATAATAGACCACTCAGGGCTGTGGCAGGACTGCTAGATAATATACCACTCAGGGCTGTAGGACTGCTAGATAATAGACCACTCAGGGCTGTAGGACTGCTAGATAATAGACCACTCAGGGCTGTGGCAGGACTGCTAGATAATAGACCACTCAGGGCTGTGGCAGGACTGCTAGATAATACACCACTCAGGGCTGTGGCAGGACTGCTAGATAATAGACCACTCAGGGCTGTAGGACTGCTAGATAATAGACCACTCAGGGCTGTGGCAGGACTGCTAGATAATAGACCACTCAGGGCTGTGGCAGCACTGCTAGATAATAGACCACTCAGGGCTGTAGGACTGCTAGATAATAGACCACTCAGGGGTGTGGCAGCACTGCTAGATAATAGACCACTCAGGGCTGTGGCACGACTGCTAGATAATAGACCACTCAGGGCTGTGGCAGGACTGCTAGATAATAGACCACTCAGGGCTGTGGCAGGACTGCTAGATAATAGACCACTCAGGGCTGTAGGACTGCTAGATAATAGACCACTCAGGGCTGTGGCAGCACTGCTAGATAATAGACCACTCAGGGCTGTGGCAGGACTGCTAGATAATAGACCACTCAGGGCTGTGGCAGCACTGCTAGATAATAGACCACTCAGGGCTGTAGGACTGCTAGATAATAGACCACTCAGGGCTGTGGCAGGACTGCTAGATAATAGACCACTCAGGGCCGTAGGACTGCTAGATAATAGACCACTCAGGACTGTGGCAGCACTGCTAGATAATAGACCACTCAGGGCTGTGGCAGGACTGCTAGATAATAGACCACTCAGGGCTGTGGCAGGACTGCTAGATAATAGACCACTCAGGGCTGTGGCAGGACTGCTAGATAATAGACCACTCAGGGCTGTAGGACTGCTAGATAATAGACCACTCAGGGCTGTGGCAGGACTGCTAGATAATAGACCACTCAGGGCTGTGGCAGCACTGCTAGATAATAGACCACTCAGGGCTGTGGCAGGACTGCTAGATAATAGACCACTCAGGGCTGTGGCAGGACTGCTAGATAATAGACCACTCAGGGCTGTAGGACTGCTAGATAATAGACCACTCAGGGCTGTGGCAGGACTGCTAGATAATAGACCACTCAGGGCTGTGGCAGGACTGCTAGATAATAGACCACTCAGGGCTGTGGCAGGACTGCTAGATAATAGACCACTCAGGGCTGTGGCAGGACTGCTAGATAATAGACCACTCAGGGCTGTGGCAGCACTGCTAGATAATAGACCACTCAGGGCTGTGGCAGGACTGCTAGATAATAGACCACTCAGGGCTGTGGCAGGACTGCTAGATAATAGACCACTCAGGGCTGTGGCAGGACTGCTAGATAATAGACCACTCAGGGCTGTAGGACTGCTAGATAATAGACCACTCAGGGCTGTGGCAGGACTGCTAGATAATAGACCACTCAGGGCTGTAGGACTGCTAGATAATAGACCACTCAGGGCTGTGGCAGGACTGCTAGATAATAGACCACTCTGGGATGTGGCAGGACTGCTAGATAATAGACCACTCAGGGCTGTGGCAGGACTGCTAGATAATAGACCACTCAGGGCTGCGGCAGGACTGCTAGATAATAGACCACTCAGGGCTGTGGCAGGACTGCTAGATAATAGACCACTCAGGGCTGTAGGACTGCTAGATAATAGACCACTCAGGGCTGTGGCAGGACTGCTAGATAATAGACCACTCAGGGCTGTGGCAGCACTGCTAGATAATAGATCACTCAGGGCTGTAGGACTGCTAGATAATAGACCACTCAGGGCTGTGGCAGGACTGCTAGATAATAGACCACTCAGGGCTGTGGCAGGACTGCTAGATAATAGACCACTCAGGGCTGTGGCAGGACTGCTAGATAATAGACCACTCAGGGCTGTGGCAGCACTGCTAGATAATAGACCACTCAGGGCTGTGGCAGGACTGCTAGATAATAGACCACTCAGGGCTGTAGGACTGCTAGATAATAGACCACTCAGGGCTGTGGCAGGACTGCTAGATAATAGACCACTCAGGGCTGTAGGACTGCTAGATAATAGACCCTCAGGGCTGTAGGACTGCTAGATAATAGACCACTCAGGGCTGTGGCAGGACTGCTAGATAATAGACCACTCAGGGCTGTAGGACTGCTAGATAATAGACCACTCAGGGCTGTGGCAGGACTGCTAGATAATAGACCACTCAGGGCTGTGGCAGCACTGCTAGATAATATACCACTCAGGGCTGTGGCAGGACTGCTAGATAATAGACCACTCAGGGCTGCGGCAGGACTGCTAGATAATAGACCACTCAGGGCTGTGGCAGGACTGCTAGATAATAGACCACTCAGGGCTGTGGCAGGACTGCTAGATAATAGACCACTCAGGGCTGTGGCAGGACTGCTAGATAATAGACCACTCAGGGCTGTAGCAGGACTGCTAGATAATAGACCACTCAGGGCTGTGGCAGCACTGCTAGATAATAGACCACTCAGGGCTGTGGCAGGACTGCTAGATAATAGACCACTCAGGGCTGTGGCAGCACTGCTAGATAATAGACCACTCAGGGCTGTAGGACTGCTAGATAATAGACCACTCAGGGCTGTGGCAGGACTGCTAGATAATAGACCACTCAGGGCTGTGGCAGCACTGCTAGATAATAGATCACTCAGGGCTGTGGCAGCACTGCTAGATAATAGACCACTCAGGGCTGTGGCAGGACTGCTAGATAATAGACCACTCAGGGCTGTGGCAGGACTGCTAGATAATAGACCACTCAGGGCTGTGGCACTGCTAGATAATAGACCACTCAGGGCTGTGGCAGGACTGCTAGATAATAGACCACTCAGGGCTGTGGCAGGACTGCTAGATAATAGACCACTCAGGGCTGTGGCAGGACTGCTAGATAATAGACCACTCAGGGCTGTGGCAGGACTGCTAGATAATAGACCACTCAGGGCTGTGGCAGGACTGCTAGATAATAGACCACTCAGGGCTGTGGCAGGACTGCTAGATAATAGACCACTCAAGGCTGTGGCAGGACTGCTAGATAATAGACCACTCAAGGCTGTGGCAGGACTGCTAGATAATAGACCACTCAGGGCTGTGGCAGGACTGCTAGATAATAGACCACTCAGAGCTGTGGCAGGACTGCTAGTAATAGACCACTCAGGGCTGTGGCAGGACTGCTAGATAATAGACCCCTCAGGGCTGTGGCAGCACTGCTAGATAATAGACCCCTCAGGGCTGTGGCAGGACTGCTAGATAATAGACCACTCAGGGCTGTGGCAGGACTGCTAGATAATACACCACTCAGGGCTGTGGCTGCACTGCTAGATAATAGACCACTCAGGGCTGTGGCAGGACTGCTAGATAATAGACCACTCAGGGCTGTAGGACTGCTAGATAATAGACCACTCAGGGCTGTGGCAGGACTGCTAGATAATAGACCACTCAGGGCTGTGGCAGGACTACTAGATAATAGACCACTCAGGGCTGTGGCAGGACTGCTAGATAATAGACCACTCAGGGCTGTGGCAGGACTGCTAGATAATAGACCACTCAGGGCTGTAGGACTGCTAGATAATAGACCACTCAGGGCTGTAGGACTGCTAGATAATAGACCACTCAGGGCTGTGGCAGGACTGCTAGATAATAGACCACTCAGGGCTGTGGCAGCACTGCTAGATAATAGACCACTCAGGGCTGTGGCAGCACTGCTAGATAATAGACCACTCAGGGCTGTGGCAGGACTGCTAGATAATAGACCACTCAGGGCTGTAGGACTGCTAGATAATAGACCACTCAGGGCTGTGGCAGGACTGCTAGATAATAGACCACTCAGGGCTGTGGCAGGACTGCTAGATAATAGACCACTCAGGGCTGTGGCAGGACTGCTAGATAATAGACCACTCAGGGCTGTAGGACTGCTAGATAATAGACCACTCAGGGCTGTGGCAGGACTGCTAGATAATAGACCACTCAGGGCTGTGGCAGCACTGCTAGATAATAGACCACTCAGGGCTGTGGCAGCACTGCTAGATAATAGACCACTCAGGGCTGTGGCAGGACTGCTAGATAATAGACCACTCAGGGCTGTGGCAGGACTGCTAGATAATAGACCACTCAGGGCTGTAGCAGGACTGCTAGATAATAGACCACTCAGGGCTGTAGGACTGCTAGATAATAGACCACTCAGGGCTGTGGCAGGACTGCTAGATAATAGACCACTCAGGGCTGTGGCAGGACTGCTAGATAATATACCACTCAGGGCTGTGGCAGCACTGCTAGATAATAGACCACTCAGGGCTGTGGCAGCACTGCTAGATAATAGACCACTCAGGGCTGTGGCAGGACTGCTAGATAATAGACCACTCAGGGCTGTGGCAGGACTGCTAGATAGTAGACCACTCAGGGCTGTGGCAGCACTGCTAGATAGTAGACCACTCAGGGCTGTGGCAGGACTGCTAGATAATAGACCACTCAGGGCTGTGGCAGCACTGCTAGATAATAGACCACTCAGGGCTGTGGCAGGACTGCTAGATAATAGACCACTCAGGGCTGTAGGACTGCTAGATAATAGACCACTCAGGGCTGCAGCAGCACTGCTAGATAATAGGCCACTCAGGGCTGTAGGACTGCTAGATAATAGACCACTCAGGGCTGTAGGACTGCTAGATAATAGACCACTCAGGGCTGTGGCAGGACTGCTAGATAATAGACCACTCAGGGCTGTGGCAGGACTGCTAGATAATAGACCACTCAGGGCTGTAGGACTGCTAGATAATAGACCACTCAGGGCTGTGGCAGGACTGCTAGATAATAGACCACTCAGGGCTGTAGGACTGCTAGATAATAGACCACTCAGGGCTGTAGCAGGACTGCTAGATAATAGACCACTCAGGGCTGTGGCAGGACTGCTAGATAATAGACCACTCAGGGCTGTAGGACTGCTAGATAATAGACCACTCAGGGCTGTGGCAGGACTGCTAGATAATAGACCACTCAGGGCTGTGGCAGCACTGCTAGATAATAGACCACTCAGGGCTGTGGCAGGACTGCTAGATAATAGACCACTCAGGGCTGTAGGACTGCTAGATAATAGACCACTCAGGGCTGCAGCAGCACTGCTAGATAATAGGCCACTCAGGGCTGTAGGACTGCTAGATAATAGACCACTCAGGGCTGTAGGACTGCTAGATAATAGACCACTCAGGGCTGTGGCAGGACTGCTAGATAATAGACCACTCAGGGCTGTGGCAGGACTGCTAGATAATAGACCACTCAGGGCTGTAGGACTGCTAGATAATAGACCACTCAGGGCTGTGGCAGGACTGCTAGATAATAGACCACTCAGGGCTGTAGGACTGCTAGATAATAGACCACTCAGGGCTGTAGCAGGACTGCTAGATAATAGACCACTCAGGGCTGTGGCAGGACTGCTAGATAATAGACCACTCAGGGCTGTAGGACTGCTAGATAATAGACCACTCAGGGCTGTGGCAGGACTGCTAGATAATAGACCACTCAGGGCTGTAGGACTGCTAGATAATAGACCACTCAGGGCTGTAGGACTGCTAGATAATAGACCACTCAGGGCTGTGGCAGGACTGCTAGATAATAGACCACTCAGGGCTGTGGCAGGACTGCTAGATAATAGACCACTCAGGGCTGTGGCAGGACTGCTAGATAATAGACCACTCAGGGCTGTGGCAGGACTGCTAGATAATAGACCACTCAGGGCTGTGGCAGGACTGTTAGATAATAGACCACTCAGGGCTGTGGCAGGACTGCTAGATAATAGACCACTCAGGGCTGTGGCAGGACTGCTAGATAATAGACCACTCAGGGCTGTAGGACTGCTAGATAATAGACCACTCAGGGCTGTGGCAGGACTGCTAGATAATAGACCACTCAGGGCTGTGGCAGGACTGCTAGATAATAGACCACTCAGGGCTGTAGGACTGCTAGATAATAGACCACTCAGGGCTGTAGGACTGCTAGATAATAGACCACTCAGGGCTGTGGCAGCACTGCTAGATAATAGACCACTCAGGGCTGTGGCAGGACTGCTAGATAATAGACCACTCAGGGCTATGGCAGCACTGCTAGATAATAGACCACTCAGGGCTGTAGGACTGCTAGATAATAGACCACTCAGGGCTGTGGCAGGACTGCAATATACCACACAGGGCTGAGATAAAGAGACCACTCAGCTGCAAGAAGAATTGCTAGATAATAGATCACAATATCGGAAAAGCTCCATTAATGTATTATGGGGGAAATAAATCTTATATCTGTTTAGATAATTAGAACATTGTGCTCTACTAAGTCCATCACACAGCAACAGAAAGTGATGCATACTTAGAATACAAGTTCTTTCTTCACAGCACATTGTCAGGTAAATCTATGAGTCTCTGAAGAGGCTGCACTGTTCAAAAGAGCCCTGTAGTATAAAGTTGAAATAGCTAAGTAGGCAACACTCTGCCTGTTAGAGTGCTGCATTGTAACCAGTTAGGACCAGTTATGTCTACTTCAAATGAGAAGAAAGTTCCAGTAGCAACAACTGCTGATCACAGAAGCTAGAACAGAAAGGGTCACTCGTCACATGCTAATGCAGAATTAGAAATTATAGAAAATCAACCGGTAAATTGAGTATGTAGCAAATGAGAATGATTGTCAAATGGAGATTTTACATGTATACAAACACTCTCCCATCCACAGGTCTACCACACCAGTGCTTTGCTTGCCAATTATCCATTTAAAAACATACCAAATTGCACCTAGCAACCTTTGGTTAATATTTGTCATGAAGTTAGCTATTTTGTCAAGAAATTTTCCTTAGGTAAAGCTAAAACTCAAGTAAAACAGCCTACCTCCTCATCACTTCCCGTAGGCGAGGAAGGCTTCCTCCACCTCCTCCACCGCCTACATCCATCGTCCTACTCTACCTCTCCTTCTGTTCACAGGGCAGTACAGTAGGTAGTTTCAACTAGGGTACAAACTGCGGGGGCGCCGGGTCGAAACTTAGTCACGTGCACCTTAATGATAAGACTGATTTGCGAACGCTGTGAACATTCTCGCGTCGACTGCTGCAGACTGCCAAGTAAAAGAGTCTATTTGCTTCTACTGGTCAGGACCGAGGTGTTACTTATCCTGCTACCTGAGTCGTCTATGGGAGATGGCGGAGCGCGGTACTGGAGGGAAAATACTTAGTTTAGCGACGAAGAGGGCTCGTAGAGTGCAAGAGAAGGTTAGTATAAGGTGTTTTATCTCTTCGTGAAGCACTACACAGCTGAGCTGCTGTGATATGGTACCAAAATAGTATTTGAAAATAGTATTTGAATGTTTCACTTTCGTGGTGGTTTGCGTTCAAAAAGATTTTGGAATAGCAACCTGGTACCTAGCAACAATGAGGGTGTAAGAATAAACCCAGTGAAAATCATTCATTGTGCAATGGAGACAATCTTAGCAATATCGCTTCCTATTTTAATTGTGTAATGTTGACGAGGGACTGCACACACCTCCATTATATTGTCGTGGTTGGTAGAGTGGTTCAACCCCTCTCTATTTTGTTTATTTTTCACACTTGTACACACACACACTCTCTCTCTCACACACACACTCTCTCTCTCTCACACACACACACACAGATTTTGTTTGTGTGTGGTGGAAGTGAGAGAGATGATGTGAAACTAGGGTGTATGCAATGGCTGTAAATTGTCTCTTACTCAATAAATCATTCACTCACTCTCTCTTGATGCTAGGGGAGGGAGGGGGTGGTGCATATGTGCCTAAGAGCCTAGTGAAAATCCATCCTCAACGCAGCCATGATGTAATTGTTTGTCCTTCCTCCCAAGTATGAAGTAGCTAGTGCCAGCATGCTGTGAGTTAGTTACATCATCATGTTCTGTGGTTAGATCCTCATGAAGTAGGCCGCTCAAGCTGGTATGGTTATGAATGGTTAGATCCTCAATGAAGTAGGAAGCAAGAGCTGGTGCCATGCTGTGAGTTAGTTACATCATCATGTTCTGTGGTTAGATCCTCGTTGATATTGCTGTTGGATATGGAAAGGAATGATGGTGGCCAGTTCATCTGCATCCTTTCCTGGATATCTCAGGACTTCCTCAACCACCGCGATCTCCCTAGCCCTGGAATAGCCCCAGAATAGCCTTAGGCCTAACCAATCCCTGGCCGTAGAATGTTTGGCCCTCGAGCAAACTTAGTCCTAGAATATTCCTGACATGTTAGCTGATTCTAGGATTCATGCTATACAGACAAGTCACCCTCACTAAGGACATCTTGGTTGCAAGAATCTGGGATTTCCTAGAAAAAGATTGTATCAGTGCAGGACATGTCATGACATGGATGTGCAGATGGAGTTAGCAGAGAAAGTGAAAATGTGAATGCACACATTTAGGTGCCAGAAAACTAGATGTCGAATATCACTCTTATGTTTCTTCAATTTCATTGCGGGAGTGGTTTGGAATGCCTGAGCACTGTGTGAGTCCTATGCTCGTGTGTGTGTGTGCCCTGGATGAGGCTAGCTCAGGTGAGTCCTATGCTCGTGTGCCCTGGATGAGGCTAGCTCAGGTGTGTCCTCTCCTCGTGTGTGTGTCTGCCCTGGATGAGGCTAGCTCAGGTGTGTCCTCTGCTTGTGTGTGTGTGTGCCCTGGATGAGGCTAGCTCAGGTGTGTCCTCTCCTCGTGTGTGTGTCTGCCCTGGATGAGGCTAGCTCAGGTGTGTCCTCTCCTTGTGTGTGTGTGTGCCCTGGATGAGGCTAGCTCAGGTGTGTCCTCTCCTCGTGTGTGTGTCTGCCCTGGATGAGGCTAGCTCAGGTGTGTCCTCTCCTCGTGTGTGTGTCTGCCCTGGATGAGGCTAGCTCAGTTGTGTCCTCTCCTCGTGTGTGTGTGTGTGCCCTGGATGAGGCTAGCTCAGGTGTGTCCTCTCCTTGTGTGTGTGTGTGCCCTGGATGAGGCTAGCTCAGGTGTGTCCTCTGCTTGTGTGTGTGTGTGTGTGTGTGTGCCCTGGATGAGGCTAGCTCAGGTGTGTCCTCTGCTTGTGTGTGTGTCTGCCCTGGATGAGGCTAGCTCAGGTGTGTCCTCTCCTCGTGTGTGTGTGTGTGCCCTGGATGAGGCTAGCTCAGATGTGTCCTCTGCTTGTGTGTGTGTCTGCCCTGGATGAGGCTAGCTCAGGTGTGTCCTCTCCTCGTGTGTGTGTCTGCCCTGGATGAGGCTAGCTCAGGTGTGTCCTCTGCTTGTGTGTGTGTGTGCCCTGGATGAGGCTAGCTCAGATGTGTCCTCTGCTTGTGTGTGTGTCTGCCCTGGATGAGGCTAGCTCAGGTGTGTCCTCTGCTTGTGTGTGTGTCTGCCCTGGATGAGGCTAGCTCAGGTGTGTCCTCTCCTCGTGTGTGTGTCTGCCCTGGATGAGGCTAGCTCAGGTGTGTCCTCTGCTTGTGTGTGTGTGTGCCCTGGATGAGGCTAGCTCAGGTGTGTCCTCTCCTCGTGTGTGTGTCTGCCCTGGATGAGGCTAGCTCAGGTGTGTCCTCTCCTCGTGTGTGTGTCTGCCCTGGATGAGGCTAGCTCAGGTGTGTCCTCTGCTTGTGTGTGTGTGTGCCCTGGATGAGGCTAGCTCAGATGTGTCCTCTGCTTGTGTGTGTGTCTGCCCTGGATGAGGCTAGCTCAGATGTGTCCTCTCCTCGTGTGTGTGTCTGCCCTGGATGAGGCTAGCTCAGGTGTGTCCTCTGCTTGTGTGTGTGTGTGCCCTGGATGAGGCTAGCTCAGATGTGTCCTCTGCTTGTGTGTGTGTCTGCCCTGGATGAGGCTAGCTCAGGTGTGTCCTCTGCTTGTGTGTGTCTGCCGGCTAGCTCAGGTGTGTCCTCTCCTCTCCTCGTGTATGTGTGTGCCCTGGATGAGGCTAGCTCAGGTGTGTCCTCTGCTTGTGTGTGTGTCTGCCCTGGATGAGGCTAGCTCAGGTGTGTCCTCTGCTTGTGTGTGTGTGTGTGCCCTGGATGAGGCTAGCTCAGGTGTGTCCTCTGCTTGTGTGTGTGTCTGCCCTGGATGAGGCTAGCTCAGGTGTGTCCTCTCCTCGTGTATGTGTCTGCCCTGGATGAGGCTAGCTCAGGTGTGTCCTCTCCTCGTGTGTGTGTCTGCCCTGGATGAGGCTAGCTCAGGTGTGTCCTCTGCTCGTGTGTGTGTCTGCCTAGTCTGAGGCATGCTTGATGTGAGAAAGAGAATGTCACCATCGTGGACTATGACTTCCGAGAGTAAATGATTGATCACCGACTTGTGGTTTCAAATTCAAGAAGAAACTTTTCGTCATATCGTTAAAATTGCAAATACAGTAACTGCAGATTGGTATAAGAATCAGCTCCATTGAGGTACCAAACAAATATAAGCTACGCAGCTCTACGTAGAAACCAGCAAAGATATCATCCAGGAGCGACTTCTTACTCAAGAGCAAAGGGAGTCTGAGCAATTCCAGGTAAGAATATGCAGATGCCTGTGAACTGAAGAAGTGCATCCAACAACAGCAGCCAAGGCAGGAAAAAAAGAGGGGGGCTGAAATCTGGAAAAATATTCTGGGCACCACCAGGGATTGAACCCTTGATTTCTGCTTTCTGGGTGCCGTTCTTCACAACTGCAATCAATAGTAACCGCCCATCTAATTGTAACTGCCCTTCTAATTGTAACGGCCCTTCTAATTGTAACTGCCCTTCTAATTGTAACTGCCCTTCTAATTGTAACTGCCCTTCTAATTGTAACTGCCCTTCTAATTGTAACTGCCCTTCTAATTGTAACTGCCCTTCCTATAGTAATTGCAGGTAGATTAGCCGGAAATAAATACGCAGTGACCATGGTTCCTATTAGAGAGTATGCAGTGTGCAGAAAGCCATCTTGTCACATCTCTGTTGCTGACCTCAGGCACCCTGACCCACGTTGATGTGAGTGCTTTATATTGATGTCAGCTCTTCCATTTAGAGCAGCCGGTAAAAACATTCCGGCAGAACATAGTTGGTATACTGTACTAGTGTTCGAAGGGATAAAATCGCAGTACCAAACTATGATGACCATCTTCATCCACCTTGTTACTTCAAGACAGGCGGAGTGGATGGTCACAGGCTAAGGATGCAGCCATGATGACCATCTTCATCCACCTTGTTACTTCAAGACAGGCGGAGTGGATGGTCACAGGCTAAGGATGCAGCCATGATGACCATCTTCATCCACCTTGTTACTTCAAGACAGGCAGAGTGGAAGGTCACAGTCTAATGATGCAGCCATGATGACCAGCTTCATCCACCATGTTACTTCAAGATAGGCGGAGTGGAAGGTCACAGGCTAATGATGCAGCCATGATGACCATCTTCATCCACCATGTTACTTCAAGACAGGCGGAGTGGAAGGTCACAGGCTACTGATGCAGCCATGAAGACCATCTTCATCCACCATGTTACTTCAAGACAGGCAGAGTGGATGGTCACAGGCTATGATGCAGCCATGATGACCATCTTCATCCTCCTCTATGTTACTTCAAGACAGGCGGAGTGGATGTTCACATTTGATGCAGCCATGATGACCATCTTCATCCTCCTCTATGTTACTTCAAGACGGGTGGAGTGGATGGTCACAGGCTATTGATGCAGCCATGATGACCATCTTCATCCACCATGTTACTTCAAGACAGGCGGAGTGGGCTATTGAAGCAGCCATGATGACCATCTTCATCCTCCTCTATGTTACTTCAAGACAGGCATAGTGGAAGGTCACAGGCTACTGATGCAGCCATGATGACCAGCTTCATTCAGCATTCGAGTTCAATTATCCAACAGCTATGTCCTATGTAGAACACACCCCACCTGGATAGCCTGATTGCATGAGCTATGCTTACTACCCACTACTACTGGTTTAATTAGCAACTTAATTAGCTGAGTGATGCACATGCTCATCAATATGTCATTATGAATTGCATAGCATATTGGATTAGGATTGCATAGCATATTGGATTAGGATGGGGGTCCAAAATTACCTGCAGAACAGAACTTAATCAGTTTGTGAATCCTAATGTTATGAAAGTGAATCCTAATGTTATGAAAGCCTAATAGCTCAACAGAACTTAATCTGCTTGTGAAGCATAATGTTATGAAAGCCTAATAGCTCAACAGAACTTAATCAGCTTGTGAATCCTAATAGCTAATTGGAAGTCTATTTTTGAAAAACTTGTTTTCTGCACAATTCTTTTCCAGATTCTATCACTTATGTTCAGTAGGGATGTGGACGTGGAGCGACTTTTTGGCTTGCTAAGTAACTGCCTATGCATGGCCAGAGCGCTGGTTGCCAATCAGTTCAGGCTAGGGCAAGAGCTAGGGGTGGGGCTATGACTAAGGCTAGATAACTAGGGCACCTAAGGGCAGGATTAACAGTAGAGCTAGGACTAAGGATAGCGCTAGGGTTAGGGCTAATTTAGGCTATGGCTATGACTAGGGCAGCTAGGACTAGGGATGGGGCTAAGGTTAGGCTATGGCTATGACTAGGGCAGCTACATGTAGGACTCAGTAGGGATGGGGCTAAGGTTAGGCTATGGCTATGACTAGGGCAGCTAGGACTAGGGATGGGCTAAGGTTAGGCTATGGCTATGAATAGGGTGACTAGGACTAAGGGTAGAGAGCTAGGGGTAAGAACTTAGGCTATTTCTAGGACTAAGGTTAGAGCTATATAGGGCGAGGGATGGGTCTAAGTTAGGCTATGGCTAGGACTAAGGTTAGAGCTAGGATGGGGCTAAGGCTGGACTTCTAGAGCAGCTAGGACTAAGGTTAGAGCTAGAGCTAGGTGTAGTACACAGTACAGGATATGAAGACCTAGTCTGTGGGAGTACCGTAGGTAGCTAGCAAGTCAGTTACCGTATATCTGGAATTGTTTTGTTGTTGATACATTTTTGTAGTCCTAATCAACGAAAATTAAAATGGGAAATTAATAAAATAGGCATTAGTTATTGCTCGTGCAGACCAACCAGGCGGGGCAGAGAAGAGAGCTCTTCTAGAAGTGCTGGAAATATCTCTCCCCCTAAGTTCAGAGCAGTGGATACAATTTTGAGAATTTCCTAGCTATAATACATGTCCAATATTAATGGCCGTCAGTTTTTACTGCTAGCTACTTTGTAACGATCTCTTCGTTTTAATGGATCTCCTTCACAACCCCTCAACTGCTGGTGTCCACAGCTCTATAAACATGATAGCATCTCTCAAGGCTGGCCTAGCATCTCATGCACAGCTTTTCAGCTGTGGCTTCTGAAGTCAATTGTGTATTGTTTCATGATCAGTCATTGTCGAGTACAAGTTCTATGAAAATATATTGACAAGAATACGGATTATTTTATGGTATTCTACGGTATAGGGATCAACAATAGATATCCAAAGTTATACTGGCTAGGGCTAGGATTAGGTGCTCGAGACCTTCTTGGTGCATGAGACCTGATCTTGGAACACTTTGTCCAAGATCCAGGGAATATTTATTTAAAACGAAAAATATCAAAGGTCTTGTGGGTATTTCTAGGTCATCCCTTGTGATGGGGCTCTTGTAATTATCAGAGACTAATAGTCATTCTGCAAAATCAGCTTAATTTAGTGAATTGTTGTGCGTGGCGTATCTCTCTAGGTATGTAGCTATCTCTGTATCAGTGCATTTACCATACATTCACCCATAAAGATAATATGATATCTCTCTAGGTATGTAGCTATCTCTGTATCAGTGCATTTACCATACATTCACCCATAAAGATAATATGATATCTCTCTAGGTATGTAGCTATCTCTGTATCTGTGCATTTACCATACATTCACCCATAAAGATAATATGAACAAGCCTCCTGCCTTAAATAAGAGGCATATATAAACTGGGAATGGTCGCCATGGTGGAGAAAATGACCAAGAAAACTGCAGCAGATTTGAAGCTAGAGGAAAGGAAGCTGTCCGCACAGGCAAGTGAGAATGGACTGCATGGTTAATAGCTGACAGGAAAGGATGATGGAGTTTCACTCTGACATAGTACTCAATTCATCATAATGCTTAGCTATGGAGACAGGGGTACACTAGTTTTATGATGACATGTAGAAATTATTATCAACCTTTGATAGGTCAACACACATAGTGCCACTTTCTATGGACAGAGAGAACTGGCTACATAGTTGTAAGGATAACTGATGCATATAGTCAATACAGCAGAGAGATATGCTAGTGATGGAGAGCACACTAAATACACTAAACAATGTCAAGAGTACAAACTACTAGCTCTCTTGTCAGCTTCTGCATGGCCTCCTTTTAGTACTCGGAGAATTGGTGCAGAAAGCATTGCCTGATGACTTCACTCTTAGTGACTGTCTTCAAGGGAACCTGCTCCAGGTAATCTCAACAAAACTCCTTAGCCATAATATTTCCACAAGCACATTTCCACTTCAGAATTTAGAATTTACCATCCCATAATGTTGCAGGCATCAGGTATTCAACCTTGCACCAGTTTGAAATCTGTACGAGTTTGATATCTGTAAGGAATATATAAATACATACAATTCTTGGCCACTTCCCATGTCACAACCCAAGTCACAACCCAAGCATTACAACTTGTTGACATCAATAACAGCACCGTATTGGGCCTCCAGCTATGTCAAGGCTGGGACAGTGGCTATAGCAATGCAACCCAGCAATGCTAGGATTTCAAATTAATATAATGTTCAGATCAGCACTGTATTGGGCCTCCAGCTATGTCAAGGCTGGGACAGTGGCCAGAGCAATGCAACCCAGCAATGCTAGGATTTCAATTTAATATAATGTTCAGATCAGCACTGTATTGGGCCTCCAGCTATGCCAAGGCTGGGACAGTGGTTATAGCAATGCAACCCAACAATGCTAGGATTTCAAATTAAAATAATGTTCAGATCAGCACTATATTGGGCCTCCAGCTATGCCAAGGCTGGGACAGTGGCTATAGCAATGCAACCCAACAATGCTAGGATTTCAAATTAAAATAATGTTCAGATCAGCACTGTATTGGGCCTCCAGCTATGTCAAGGCTGGGACAGTGGCCAGAGCAATGCAACCCAGCAATGCAACCCAGCAATGCTAGGATTTCAAATTAAAATAATGTTCAGATCAGCACTGTATTGGGCCTCCAGCTATGTCAAGGCTGGGACAGTGGCCAGAGCAATGCAACTCAACAATGCTAGGATTTCAAAGATGTTTTTTTTGTTCCTTTCTCTTGCTCACGAAGCACTAAATGCCTTGCGTTCGTACTAGTGCAAATATGTCTAGTGTACATGTTTATAAAAGGGTGTGGTTCAAGTGTCTAGTTTATCATCAAAGTCATTCGATGGGGAAATGTCAAAGGTCAAGTGCACTTGTTGGGGAAAACAAAGTGCTATAAACTGTCTTAAATAATTTTCTTGCATACATGTATATAACAATAACGTTTCTGATTCATTTGTAAAGGATTATATGTGCTTAAATGGTTGACTGAGGGCATCTTGGCTAGCGACCATCATCCCTAACAACAGTGTTTTATTTCATCACAAGACATTGCTGAAGGGCCCCTCCCCCTCGAATAAAGAAACATACTTCAGTTAAATGTCACACATTTGCCAATTTAGTTACTGGGGTCATGATAGGTCAAGGTTACAGGTGATTTAGACGACTGCAGTCTAGTAAGTTAGTCAGAGCATGGCAGGTTGAGCTCTCTAGTAGTAATTAGTCGGAGCAAGCAAGGCAGGTGGAGCTCTCTACTAGCATTAGTAGTCATTAGTCAGAGCATGGCAGGTGGAGCTCTCTACTAGCATTAGTAGTACATTAGTCAGAGCAAGGAAGGTGGAGCTTTCTACTAGCATTAGTAGTCATTAGTCAGAGCATGGCAGGTGGAGCTCTCTACTAGCATTAGTAGTACATTAGTCAGAGCAAGGAAGGTGGAGCTCTTACTAGCATTAGTAGTCATTAGTCAGAGCATGGCAGGTGGAGCTCTCTACTAGCATTAGTAGTACATTAGTCAGAGCAAGGAAGGTGGAGTTCTCTACTAGCATTAGTAGTCATTAATCAGAGCAAGGCAGGTGGAGCTTTCTACTAGCATTAGTAGTCATTAGTCAGAGCAAGGAAGGTGGAGCTTTCTACTAGTCATTAGTCAGAGCATGGCAGGTGGAGCTCTCTACTAGCATTAGTAGTACATTAGTCAGAGCAAGGAAGGTGGAGTTCTCTACTAGCATTAGTAGTCATTAATCAGAGCAAGGCAGGTGGAGCTTTCTACTAGCATTAGTAGTCATTAGTCAGAGCAAGGAAGGTGGAGCTTTCTACTAGTCATTAGTCAGAGCATGGCAGGTGGAGCTCTCTACTAGCATTAGTAGTCATTAGTCAGAGCATGGCAGGTGGAGCTCATTAGTAGTCATTAGTCAGAGCATGGCAGGTGGAGCTCTCTACTAGCATTAGTAGTCATTGGTCAGAGCATGGCAGGTGGAGCTCTCTACTAGCATTAGTAGTCATTAGTCAGAGCATGGCAGGTGGAGCTCATTAGTAGTCATTAGTCAGAGCATGGCAGGTGGAGCTCTCTACTAGCATTAGTAGTCATTGGTCAGAGCATGGCAGGTGGAGCTCTCTACTAGCATTAGTAGTCATTAGTCAGAGCATGGAAGGTGGAGCTCTCTACTAGCATTAGTAGTCATTAGTCAGAGCATGGAAGGTGGAGCGCATTAGTAGTCATTAGTCAGAGCAAGGAAGGTGGAGCTCTCTACTAGCATTAGTAGTCATTAGTCAGAGCATGGCAGGTGGAGCTCTCTACTAGCATTAGTAGTCATTAGTCAGAGCATGGCAGGTGGAGCTCTCTACTAGCATTAGTAGTACATTAGTCAAAGCAAGGAAGGTGGAGCTCTCTACTAGCATTAGTCAGAGCATGGCAGGTGGAGCTCTCTACTAGCATTAGTAGTACATTAGTCAAAGCTGGAGCTCTCTACTAGCATTAGTAGTACATTAGTCAGAGCATGGAAGGTGGAGCTCTCTACTAGCATTAGTAGTCATTAGTCAGAGCATGGCAGGTGGAGCGCATTAGTAGTCATTAGTCAAAGCAAGGAAGGTGGAGCTCTCTACTAGCATTAGTATATATATAGGACATGCACCCTGGTATATATACAGGACATGCACCCTGGTATATATATACATGTAGGACATGCACCCTGGTATATACAGGACATGCACCCTGGTATATATAGGACATGTACCCTGGTATATATATAGGACATGTGCCCTGG
Source organism: Cladorhizidae sp. MBARI D1340-BT2 (assembly GCA_028752905.1). Classification (NCBI taxonomy): domain Eukaryota; kingdom Metazoa; phylum Porifera; class Demospongiae; order Poecilosclerida; family Cladorhizidae; species Cladorhizidae sp. MBARI D1340-BT2. The sequence goes on from JAQNBH010000007.1 coordinate 1,588,117, forward strand.
TATATATATACATGTAGGACATGCACCCTGGTATATACAGGACATGCACCCTGGTATATATATAGGACATGCACCCTGGTATATATATAGGACATGCACCCTGGTATATATATAAGACATGCACCCTGGTATATATAGGACATGCACCCTGTATATATAGGACGTGCACCCTGGTATATATATAGGACATGCACCCTGGTATATATATAGGACATGCACCCTGGTATATATATAAGACATGCACCCTGGTATATATAGGACATGCACCCTGTATATATAGGACGTGCACCCTGGTATATATATAGGACATGCACCCTGGTATATATATAGGACATGCACCCTGGTATATATATAGGACATGCACCCTGGTATATATAGGACGTGCATCCTGATACGTACAGGACATGCATCCCAGGACTTGCTGCATCTGTTAGATAATAGATGAGTTGTACTTAATCCACCTGTTGCCATGGTTATAATGGGGGTGATTGAGGGTACAGTTTACACATAAATGGATAGGGTAAGACTGGCTTGATAACCCTAGATAGGATTCAGCTATTCCCTGATGGAGCTCTGCTTTGCCATAATAGATGGTGTGTGGACCGTGTTTGAATGTGTGCCTGTTTCTGAAGGAGTAGTCCATTCCCAGTCCCAAAGCTCCAGAAAGGGAGTATCCGCTGTTATCATCTTATTAATTACTGTAATTACGGGAGTTCTGCAGCTGCCTGCAGGATAGCTAGAGTTAAACAAATTGTGTGTTATAGCACTCCATGTACGTAGCCTAGAGGTACACTAGAGTAGAGTCAACTTCTTGAATACATGTACATGTACATGTATGTAGCCTGTAAAAAGCTGCCAGATCATCTAGCCCTCGCAATCCTGCAGGCCAGGTCTGTAAAAAGAAGTCGCACTGATCACAAGCAGTTGTAATTCCAACATTTCACATACATAGGTCAGGAAAGTTGGCAGGGGGCATGTGTTCTTGTGGATGTGTTCTTACATTGGTAGCCAACGTCAGAACTCTAGAGACAACCTTATAGCATATTCTCAAAGGGCAAACAATCTTCTCCCTCTAACAGTAGAACACAGATTTCTCATGCATAAGTCATCCTCACAGAGTTGCTTTGCGCTATAAATAAATCCTCGACTTGTGTTGTTCTGGAGGCCAACAGTCTATGCATATCTGAGTGTAGCAGGGTGTGTGGTGCCGGATCACATGTTCATCATCTAATGCCCCCCTTCTTGAGAAAATCTCTTATGCACTGACATGAAAATTTGAAAGCAAATATTCAAGCACCACCAGTTTATCCAGACAAACAACCTGTGCTAATGAGCCTCTTTAAAGGAATGGGGGGGGGGGGGGGGGGGAGGTTGTCAGGTAGTGGGGGACTCCTAATCACTTATGCAGTGTATTTAGACAATACCACAATCATCCACGCATGTCATAGCCCCTGCCCACGCTACGGGTGGGCCTAGTAGGGCTATGACAGGGCTTAGTGGGCTATGACTGGGCCTGGCTATGACGGGGCCTAGTAGTGCTACGGCTGCGAGGGCTATGGCTAGTATGGCTATGGCTGGGCCCAGTAGGGATATGAAGAGGCGTAGTAGGGCTGTTGGCTAAGGCTGGGCCCAGGAGGGCTATGAATGGGCCTAATAGGGCTAAGGCTGGGCCAAGTAGGATTATGGCAGGGCCTAGTTAAGTATTGCACATCAGCTATTGGAACACACTTAATTTTGACAAGCACTTCCACATATGTGAGTTAGGACACAGTGGGTAGAAATGTCACCCTCCCATCCTTCTCCCACCACTAGGTATCAGCTGATAAATATGTAGTGTAGACCACACATGCTCAAGGATAGAGCATGGTCGGAGAGGAGAGGACAGTGGAAGAGAACTGGATGTATACTCAGTAGAGGAGAGAGAACTGGCTGCATAGTCAGTATAGGAGAGAGAACTGGCTGCATAGTCAGTAGAGGAGAGAGAACTGGCTGCATAGTCAGTAGAGGAGAGAGAACTGGCTGCATAGTCAGTAGAGGAGAGAGAACTAGCTGCATAGTCAGTAGAGGAGAGAGAACTGGCTGCATAGTCAGTAGAGGAGAGAGAACTGGCTGCATAGTCAGTAGAGGAGAGAGAACTGGCTGCATAGTCAGTAGAGGATAGAGAACTGGCTGCATAGTCAGTAGAGGAGAGAGAACTGGCTGCATAGTCAGTAGAGGGTCTCGGACTGCCAGTAGAAAAGAGAACTAACTGGATAGCAAGTGGAGGCATGAGGACAGAGAGGAGGAAACTTATGAATAGAGAGAAGATCCGTGCAGACTGCAGGTAATTGTGGAGACGTCGTTTTCCCGGGAGGATTCAAGGAGTTGAACTCTACTCTAGTGTGCCTCTAGGCTACGTACATGGATTCAAGAAGTTGAACTCTACTCTAGTGTGCCTCTAGACCTGGCCTGCAAGAGCTAGGTGACCTGGCAGCTTTTTACAGACCTGGCCTGCAGGATTGCGTGGGCTTGATGACCTGACCTGCAGGATTGCGAGGGCTGAACCTTGACAACCCCGCTTCACACACAGGTCAGGGTGGTAGGTTCAGCTAGACAGAAGCTCTGAAGCTGACTGAGAGGTGCACTTCTGTAATAAGCACAAGATGTGCATTCACTTGAAAAACCTCAACGACACTAGAGGTGGTTAACACATCCCTGTATGCATGGCTATGGCCTCTGTTAACCCTATCACTGCTGCAGGTGCTGGCTTTCTTTTTTTTTAGGAAAAAAGGTGATTTTGAAATCAATGCCAAAAAAAGACTAAGAGGTTATTTTGAAATTCTTTTTGTGTGTTTGGGTGGGCAAGAGGTTGGCCTATGGGGGAAAAATTGAAATTTGGTATTTTGAATAATTAGGTGGTCATGTGACCTAATGGCGGCCATATTGGATTTCCCTTTTATCATCAAATCGGTGATAAAAATCCAAGAAATTCTTATGGGATGCCGTTTTTTTCACTGGATAATGATGAAGATACATAAAATGAATAAAAACATCAATATTGAATTATTTTCATAATTTGATTCAAAAATCAATGTTTGTCGGCAGAATCATGAAAAAACGTGAAATTTCCAAACAAATCACTGTAACAAGTGTTTTCCCCAACAATTAGTCATTTATACTCCACACAGCCTTCTGGGATCATGGAATGCAGGTATTTCATGTTCACATGCATATTTTCTAATGTGTTTTGAACATTTATCTGGCTATGTAACCCTTAGCAGCCATATTATATTTTGGTCACATTGATGTCGTTTCAATCTACAGACATGGCATTGTCACCTTGGCCCTGTGCCCTCCCAAGTCGAGCAAATCATCGGTCTCGTCCATGGAATACTCCCAATCACTGTCGGCATTATCATAGTCAACTGTTGGAAACGAATTACCTGTATCGTCCAAATCAAAGTTGTCCACGCTGTCTGGTCCACAACTTCGTTGCCTGCTGAGGCCGCGCTCGCGTCATTCCGATGCCTACCGCTGGGAAACACGACTTTCCAAGTGGAAATCATCTCTAGTTCATAGAAAAAAACAATAGCTGGCACGTGCAGTGCACGCGGAATTTAAAAAATGATTATTTTCACATACCCGGTACTACCGGGTACGCGCAATTCAACGATATTTTTTTCTACCCGGTACTACCGGGTATGCGCAGTGAAAGGGTTAAGTAGCTAGTCTCCCTGGCTAGACTTTCTTCTCAGCGGATGCAAGGACAGTTTTAAGGCTCCTACATCTTGTACACTACATTTGTTGCATGGTTGTGTGTGCTCCTCTCCAGCACAGAGGCCAGTGAGTAGTGGCTAGCTGATGGCTGTGTGTGCTCTTCTCCAGCACAGAGGCCAGTGAGTAGTGGTTAGCTGATGGCTCCTCTCCAGCACAGAGGCCAGTGAGTAGTGGTTAGCTGATGGCTGTGTGTGCTCCTCTCCAGCACAGAGGCCAGTGAGTAGTGGTTAGCTGATGGTTGTGTGTGCTCCTCTCCAGCACAGAGGCCAGTGAGTAGTGGCTAGCTGATGGTTATGTGTGCTCCTCTCCAGCACAGAGGCCAGTGAGTAGTGGCTAGCTGATGGTTGTGTGTGCTCCTCTCCAGCACAGAGGCCAGTGAGTAGTGGCTAGCTGATGGCTGTGTGTGCTCCTCTCCAGCACAGAGGCCAGTGAGTAGTGGTTAGCTGATGGCTCCTCTCCAGCACAGAGGCCAGTGAGTAGTGGTTAGCTGATGGTTGTGTGTGCTCCTCTCCAGCACAGAGGCCAGTGAGTAGTGGTTAGCTGATGGCTCCTCTCCAGCACAGAGGCCAGTGAGTAGTGGTTAGCTGATGGTTGTGTGTGCTCCTCTCCAGCACAGAGGCCAGTGAGTAGTGGTTAGCTGATGGTTGTGTGTGCTCCTCTCCAGCACAGAGGCCAGTGAGTAGTGGCTAGCTGATGGTTATGTGTGCTCCTCTCCAGCACAGAGGCCAGTGAGTAGTGGCTAGCTGATGTCTGTGTGTGCTCCTCTCCAGCACAGAGGCCAGTGAGTAGTGGCTAGCTGATGGTTGTGTGTGCTCCTCTCCAGCACAGAGGCCAGTGAGTAGTGGCTAGCTGATGGTTGTGTGTGCTCCTCTCCAGCACAGAGGCCAGTGAGTAGTGGCTAGCTGATGGCTGTGTGTGCTCCTCTCCAGCACAGAGGCCAGTGAGTAGTGGTTAGCTGATGGCTCCTCTCCAGCACAGAGGCCAGTGAGTAGTGGCTAGCTGATGGCTGTGTGTGCTCCTCTCCAGCACAGAGGCCAGTGAATAGTGGCTAGCTGATGTTTCTTGAACTTGACATTGGTTGTGCATGACAAATTAGCTTCATGAGGGCACATGCTCTTAGTGATAGTTTTCATCATGTGAACTCGCCACCGATCGTTAGAGAAAAATTATACGCTCCCTTAGTTAAAATGACATTTTTCTCAGTGATGAGAGATCATTCAAACACTTCCTTCTACACAGCATCATGTGAAGGAAATAAACTGTTCATAGTTAGGACAGGTGACCTGATCATAATTAGGACAGGTGACCTGATCATAATTAAGACTGGTAATCCATTCATAATTAAGATGGGTGACCCATTCATAATTAGGATAGGTGACCAATTCCTAATCAGGATGGGGGACGCATTCATCATTAGAATGGGTGACCCATTCGTAATTGGGATGGATGACCCTAGGACAGGTGACCTGATCATAATTGGGATGGGTGACCCATTTGTAATTAGGATGACTGACCCATTCATAATTAGGATGACTGACCCATTCATAATTAGGACAGGTGACCCGATCATAATTAGGGTTCATATTAGGACAGGTGACCCGATCATAATTAGGACAGGTGACCGATCATAATTAGGACAGGTGACCTGTACATATATGGCATGGGTGGAGAGGAAGCTGGTGTTGGAGTAGGAACACTGAGAGTAACTGTAACTGAGTAACTTCCTTATGAAGATTACCACTGGCAGTGGTCCTGGAGAGAGGCGACATCGGCACCTGCCACTAGCTGATGCACATGTGCTCTGTGGTTGGCCAATTGGTTGGCGGTGAGCTGGAATAAGTCCACACTTGGGGCCGCCTTTCAAGTGGAAAGATGTTTACATCGGCCAGTTTGGTATGGCTTACTGTAGGATGTCAATATTGTAGTTGACCATGTTATTGAGAGAGTGGACCGCTGAAGGGGAAGGTACTACACAAGTTATGTTGCATGCCAGCTCATCCTCCATAGAGCTATTGTCAACCTGCCTCAACCCTGTGTGGCATTGGTCCAGTGGGAGCTGTTCTCAACCTTCTTCAACCTGCCTCCACCCAGTGTGGGGTTGGTCCAATGTAGAGCTATTGTCAGCCTACTGCAGTAAGCGAGTATGGACCAAAAATGCAAGCACAAACAACACCTCAACATGGTGGCCCAGCACACTACCAACTAAACAGGCTGGCCCAACACACTACCAAACTGAATAGGCCACATCTCAATGTGCTGGCCAAGCACAGCACCAACTCAACGGGACGGCCCAGCACACCAACTCAATACACTGGCCCAGCACAACACCACCTCAACAGGCTGGCCCAGCACATCACCAACTGAAAGTATGGCCCAGCACACCAACTCAATACACTGGCCCAGCACATCACCAACTGAAAGTATGGCCCAGCACAACAACTCAATACACTGGCCCAGCACATCACCAACTGAAAGTATGGCCCAGCACAACAACTCAACAGGCTGGCCCAGGTATTGTGCACAATCCTGGGTTATCTCTGGATGTCCAAAAGCTACTTAATCCTTGCCCTATATCCCAAGCCATGGCCTTAGTAGTCAGCAAGACCAGGGATGTTGGCGTCCCTAGGTAATCCTGGATTTCCATGAGGCCACTGCACATACAAACTGCCACTTGCTTGGAAGGAGACGAGCTACAGGGAGAGGGTGTGTCCTTGGATTATACTTGTAGTAATTGCCAGGAGACCACGGCAGCAGGTGTGTTGATTAGCTAGTGTTTGTTTCTCTAGCCCATAGGTTCAGCTAACCAAGCTACTCCAAACACCTTTGTTGAGATCTTGTTACGTCGAGGTTTCTTAACTTCAACTCCTGACGACTTTTGTGTTACTAAATATGCTTGGTTCCAAATAAGACACCTAGGTAAGTGGTAGCACCTAGGTATATAAGTGGTTCTAAATAAGAGTGCTCACCTAGGTAAGTGGTTCCAAATAAGAGCACCTAGGTAAGTGGCTCCGAATAAGAGCACCTAGGTAATTCCAAATGAGAGTGGGCACCATCAGCCTATCAGATGTTGCTGCTCAGTTTTCCTACTCCTGTGTTGATGTTGCTCAAGAATTTTCTGCTCTTGCCTTGCATGCTCAGTGTCTGCACTTGTCATTGAAAAATACTTGTTGGGGGGGGGGGGGGGGGGGAGTAAATGGTTTTGGTAAAATATTGGCTGGTAGAGTTGATTTGGGATGGTTCTTCCAGCGTAGCATCTAGCCGGTAGCATCTCGGCTAGAATGTTAATACCTTGTAGCACGTGCTTTGTGATTCTCTATGCTCCATCAACACCTTGTAGCACGTGCTTTGTGATTCTCTATGCTTCAACACCTTGTAGCACGTGCTTTGTGATTCTCTATGCTCCACCAACACCTTGTAGCACGTGCTTTGTGATTCTCTATGCTCCACCAACACCTTGTAGCACGTGCTTTGTGATTCTCTATGCTTCAACACCTTGTAGCACGTGCTTTGTGATGCTCTATGCTCCACCAACACCTTGTAGCACGTGCTTTGTGATGCTCTATGCTCCACCAACACCTTGTAGCACGTGCCTTGTGATGCTCTATGCTCCACCAACACCTTGTAGCACGTGCTTTGTGATTCTCTATGCTTCAACACCTTGTAGCACGTGCTTTGTGATTCTCTATGCTTCAACACCTTGTAGCACGTGCTTTGTGATTCTCAATGCTCCATCAACACCTTGTAGCACGTGCTTTGTGATTCTCTATGCTTCAACACCTTGTAGCACGTGCTTTGTGATTCTTTATGCTCCACCAACACCTTGTAGCACGTGCTTTGTGATTCTCTATGCTCCACCAACACCTTGTAGCACGTGCTTTGTGATTCTCTATGCTTCAACACCTTGTAGCACGTGCTTTGTGATTCTCTATGCTCCACCAACACCTTGTAGCACGTGCTTTGTGATGCTCTATGCTCCACCAACACCTTGTAGCACGTGCCTTGTGATGCTCTATGCTCCACCAACACCTTGTAGCACGTGCTTTGTGATTCTCTATGCTTCAACACCTTGTAGCACGTGCTTTGTGATTCTCTATGTTTCAACACCTTGTAGCACGTGCTTTGTGATTCTCTATGCTCCACCAACACCTTGTAGCACGTACTTTGTGATTCTCTATGCTCCACCAACACCTTGTAGCACGTGCTTTGTGATTCTCTATGCTTCACCAACACCTTGTAGCACGTGCTTTGTGATTCTCTATGCTCCATCAACACCTTGTAGCACGTGCTTTGTGATTCTCTATGCTACACCTTGTAGCACGTGCTTTGTGATTCTCTATGCTTCACCAACACCTTGTAGCACGTGCTTTGTGATTCTCTATGCTCCATCAACACCTTGTAGCACGTGCTTTGTGATTCTCTATGCTACACCTTGTAGCACGTGCTTTGTGATTCTCTATGCTCCACCAACACTTTGTAGCACGTGCTTTGTGATGCTCTATGCTCCACCAACATGCTTGTACACTCAGATGACCAACAATGGATGCATCCATCTCTATCTCTCAGCACTTGTGTGCTGAGACATTTGGACTAAGCATCCCAAGCAGAGCTGACAATGCCACCGCAACAGGACTAGAGCCACAGGCCAGTGGCTAGCCCTGCAGTTCCATGTGACAGGTCTTGTGGTGAATATGTGAGTTGTGAACCAGCCTTTAGTCGACACATCTCACTGATGATAACCCTTTACCATATAGCCACCTCCTCCCACGGATGACAACTTTAGAAGAGTGAGCGATCAGTGAGCACTGTGAAAGATATGGAATGCATGTTGTCTATGGCAGCCAGTTATGATGACTACGTGCATACGTAGAGAATTGTCTAGTCATACAAGCAGTATGAATTATTAAATAGCTGTGCCACATATGGAATAGAGCAGCAGCAACTTTATATCTTGGGAGGTGCAAGAGATGTCATGAAGATGGGATATCTTGGAAGTGCAAGAGGTGTCATGAAGATGGGATATCTTGGAAGTGCAAGAGGTGTCATGAAGATGGGATATCTTGGAAGTGCAAGAGGTGTCATGAAGATGGGATATCTTGGAGGTGCAAGAGATGTCATGAAGATGGGATATCTTGGGAGGTGCAAGAGATGTCATGAAGATGGGATATCTTGGAAGTGCAAGAGGTGTCATGAAGATGGGATATCTTGGGAGGTGCAAGAGATGTCATGAAGATGGGATATCTTGGAGGTGCAAGAGATGTCATGAAGATGGGATATCTTGGTGGTGCAAGAGATGTCATGAAGATGGGATATCTTGGAGGTGCAAGAGATGTCATGAAGATGGGACATCTTGGAGGTGCAAGAGATGTCATGAAGATGGGATATCTTGGAGGTGCAAGAGATGTCATGAAGATGGGATATCTTGGAGGTGATATATTGGAGGTGCAAGAGATGTCATGAAGATGGGATATCTTGGGAGGTGCAAGAGATGTCATGAAGATGGGATATCTTGGAGGTGCAAGAGATGTCATGAAGATGGGATATGTTGGGAGGTATAAGAAGTGTCATGAAGATGGGATATCTTGTGAAGGTATTTGCCAGGAATGGTTTCATTGATAGCATTTGCAAGGTTGTTTTTGAAACTAAACATTAAGTCAGGTTGAGAATAGCTCTATGGGGGCACACACTGCACCAACACCACAATGGGTGGAGGCAGGTTGAAGTAGGTTGACAATAGCTCTATGGGGGCACACACTGCACCAACACCACACTGGGTTGAGGCAGGTTGAAGTAGGTTGACAATAGCTCTATGGGGGCACACACTGCACCAACACCACAATGGTTGGAGGCCGGTTGAAGTAGGTTGACAAGAGCTCTATGGGGACACACGCTGGACCAACATCACACTGGGTTGAGGTAGGTTGATGATAGCTCTATGGGGACACACACTGGACCAACATCACACTGGGTTGAGGAGTAGGTTGACAATAGCTCTATGGGGACACACACTGCACCAACACCACACTGGGTTGAGGCAGGTTGAAGTAGGTTGACAATAGCTCTATGGGGATACACACTGGACCAACATCACACTGGGTTGAGGCAGGTTGTGAACCTCGAACACTCCGGACAGCTGAACAGCAAGTGAACATGCAATGGGTAAAGTACCGTTACACAGAAACTCCTCAATACTTACTGTGCATGCACAAACCTGTTGAGATTTCAGCGTCTGCAACTCGACCTTCCTTTGTATGCTATTTTATTTGCCACACCCTCAAACTCTCCAAAGAAATGTAAGCAAGATACACTATCCATCAAAGAGAAGCTGCAGGTTTTGAAGAAGTGGACGGTCAGCCGTAGACTGGGACTTGGGAATTGCAAAGCAACCGTGACTGGCATTATGAAAACTGGAGAGAAGAGTGTGGCGACCAACAGGAGGGATTTCCAGGTTGTCTGAGCAGTTAGGTGTCCCTCATCTTACATGGAGGAAGGTGAGACTGGTATGCGGGAGACTACCGATGAGGATAGCTATAATGGACACTGTTCATGCATCATTAGTACTTGACGAAGGTGAGGGTGGGAGGAAGAACAAACTGGAGGCAACATTCACGGGAGCAGGTTCACGGAATTGCTTGCTCATACTCTTAAAAAGTCTTAAAAAGGAATTATGGCTTTCTGACTGGTGATTATCAGCAACAAATGCTGAAGACTTATCCTTGAACAGCTTTTGCTATTTTGGCCAATTTCTCTGACGAAGACTGATGCTTTGGGTTGCAACTTTGACCAAAATACTGCAAGCTGATTGGAAGATATTCAATACTTTTCTGCCTGTTTAATAATGGACTCAGCAGTATGCTCTGCATGTGAGGTCACATCCGAACTTCTGCAGGAGTTATGAAGGAGCATGAGGTTTATTTCTAAATGCATATTGTGTGTGTGTGTGTGTGTGTGTGCAAGTCGAGTTCAAGACAGCAAGTGCTCTCTATAGTCAACCATTAGGGCATGAACACCAAGCTCTTTACCTGGTGTGAGCATCATGTTATCAATAGTTGCATAGTGGTACCTCTATTTTATGCCATCCTTTACCTCATTTATGAGTGTTGTTACTCATCTCGATTCTTTTTCTCGTGAGTGTTGTTACTCATAGTTACACCATGTTACATCCATCCTTTACCTCATGAGTGTTGTTACTCGGTCACATTGTGTTTCATTTATTTTATACCATCCTTTATCTCATGAGTGCTGTTACTCATAGTTATATTGTGTTACCTCTATCCTTTGTCAACTTTTACCTTGTGAGTTGTGATCTCCAATTGGAGATTCAAGTAACTCGTGTAATAGATAAATTGCAGCCCAGATTAAATAGAGTGGTTATGAAAGTATTCGTGTAAATACGCATTCGGTGACATCTACTGTATGCCACCCTTTACCTTGTGTAGCATTGTTACCTCCATGTTTAGTGGTTGCGTCAGGACAGAATAATAGTCCAGATGCATGTACTGCAGCATTAGCCACCCCCTCCCTCCATATACATAATACACATAATACACATAAAGCAATACACATAAAGCTATTAATCAGCATGGTACAACATGGGTGTGGCTCTCACACTTCATGATAATGACTAGTGTACATTTGGTGTGAGTGTATTGTATCAACTACTGCATTGTTGTATCAACTACTGCACTGTTGTATCAGCTACTGCACTGTTGTATCAACTACTGCACTGTTGTATCAGCTACTGCACTGTTGTATCAGCTACTGCCCTGTTGTATCAACTACTGCACTGTTGTATCAACTACTGCACTGTTGTATCAACTACTGCCCTGTTGTATCAACTACTGCACTGTTGTATCAACTACTGCACTGTTGTATCAACTACTGCACTGTTGTATCAACTACTGCACTGTTGTATCAACCACTGCACTGTTGTATCAGCCACTGCACTGTTGTATCAGCTACTGAGCTGTTGTATCAGCTACTGCACTGTTGTATCAACTACTGCACTGTTGTATCAACTACTGCACTGTTGTATCAACTACTGCACTGTTGTATCAACTACTGCACTGTTGTATCAGCCACTGCACTGTTGTATCAACTACTGCACTGTTGTATCAACTACTGCACTGTTGTATCAACTACTGCACTGTTGTATCAGCTACTGCACTGTTGTATCAACTACTGCACTGTTGTATCAACTACTGCACTGTTGTATCAACTACTGCACTGTTGTATCAGCCACTGCACTGTTGTATCAGCTACTGCACTGTTGTATCAACTACTGCACTGTTGCATCAACTACTGTACTGTTGTTCAGCTACTGCACTGTTGTATCAACTACTGCACTGTTGTATCAGCCACTGCACTGTTGTATCAGCTACTGCACTGTTGTATCAACTACTGCACTGTTGTATCAGATACTGCACTGTTGTATCAGCTACTGCACTGTTGTATCAACTACTGCACTGTTGTATCAACTACTGCACTGTTGTATCAGCTACTGCACTGTTGTATCAACTACTGCACTGTTGCATCAACTACTGTACTGTTGTATCAGCTACTGCACTGTTGTATCAACTACTGCACTGTTGTATCAGCCACTGCACTGTTGTATCAGCTACTGCACTGTTGTATCAACTACTGCACTGTTGTATCAGATACTGCACTGTTGTATCAGCTACTGCACTGTTGTATCAACTACTGCACTGTTGTATCAACTACTGCACTGTTGTATCAACTACTGCACAGTTGTATCAGTTACTGTACTATTGCATAACTACTAGAATTACTGTACTATCAATTTGTGCTGTTGTAGATGTTGCAGAAGCTTGGCAAGTCTGACCAAACTAAAGATGATGTCTTCCAGGACTTTGTCAGCAACTTCCATCTACAATCAGTAGGTAGTTTCACTGGTGCTTTGCTTTCGGTTCTATACCTTTTGCTGCTCCTCCTCCATTGTCTTCCCTCTCTCTTTCTCCTTGGCCTCTCCCCTCCATTGTACATCCTCTTCTCATTCTTCCAGACGGCTTCTACTAAGCTTTCAAAAGAACTGGTCAAGTTCATGAGTGCAATTAGAAGTGAGCCATAATAAGAATTATTGTTGTGTCACTTTTTACTGCCAAATTTCTTCTCCCCCTCCTCCTCTCCCTCCTCCTCCTACTCTCCCTCCTCTACCTCCTCCTGCTGCTACTACTACTACTACTACTACTACTACTCTCCTCCTCCTACTCTCCCTCCTCTACCTCCTCCTGCTGCTGCTACTACTACTACTACTACTCTCCTCCTCCTACTCTCCCTTCTTCCTCCTCGCCCTCCTCTCTAGCCCTCAGCCAATGCACTAACTCTTTGGGCGAGACGCTGCTTGAACTCTACGAACCTTCATGGGCAGGGCATACTGAGTACAAGAGTATAATACAGGTATGCATAATACAGGTATGCATAATACAGGTATGCAAGAAGCTCCGAGACTTTGTCGTGCGAGATCCTAGACTTTGTCGTGCGAGATCCTAGACTTTGTCGTGCGAGATCCCAGACTTTGTCGTGCGAGATCCTAGACTTTGTCGTGCGAGATCTTAGACTTTGTTGATATCCTAGACTATGTTGAATGATATCATAACTTATTGTAGGTTATCCTAGATTCTGTCGTATAATATCCTAATCTTTGTCATGTGGTGTGATAAGTTAGACTTAGTTGAGTAATATCCTAGACTTTGTTGTATGATATCCTAGAATTAATCGTATGGTATCCTAGATTTAATCATAGGATATTCTAGACTTTTCGCATGTCATGGTTGTTTTATTGCATGCTAGACGTATTATTGTCGTACATTCTGGAATTGTTGACCCATGCCTGATAGTGATGCACAAGTATTTGTAATATACCTGTGGTGTGCGAGAGTGTATGTGTCTAGCTGTCGTTTGCCTTGTTGTAGACTCGCGCACTGTTGTGGGATGATCAGCTGATGACCATGCAATCAAAGATAGTTGAGCCCATGAACAACTACATGCAAAAATTTCCAGAGGTCAAGGTACGTTGCCATGGAAATACAAACACTAACATAGTAAAAGTTGTTTGTTTTTGGTGTTCTTAGAATCGTATTCAGAAGCGGGAGAGGAAAGTGGTGGACTACGACCTCCGCCGGCGAGAGCTAGAGGTAAGCGTGGCAGAGGTGTTGGTAGGGAAAGGTGGTTTTTTTTGTGCCTACAAGTCATTGTGGGTGGCACCAACTCTCTCTGTTCTCATTGCTGTGTAGTAGTTAGTGTTGTTGTTTACCTGTGAGTCTTTACTAATTAAGACTTGTGTTGTTATTTACCTGTGAGTCTTTACTAATTAAGACTCGTGTTGTTGTTTACCTGTGAGTCTTTACTAATTAAGACTCGTGTTGTTATTTACCTATGAGTCTTTACTAATTAAGACTCGTGTTGTTACCTGTGAGTCTTTACTAATTAAGACTCGTGTTGTTGTTTACCTGCGAGTCTTTGCTAATTAAGACTCGTGTTGTTGTTTACCTGTGAGTCTTTACTAATTAAGACTCGTGTTGTTTACCTGTGAGTCTTTACTAATTAAGACTCGTGTTGTTGTTTACCTGTGAGTCTTTACTAATTAAGACTTGTGTTGTTGTTTACCTGTGAGTCTTTACTAATTAAGACTCGTGTTGTTGTTTACCTGTGAGTCTTTACTAATTAAGACTCGTGTTGTTGTTTACCTGTGAGTCTTTACTAATTAAGACTCGTGTTGTTTACCTGTGAGTCTTTACTAATTAAGACTCGTGTTGTTGTTTACCTGTGAGTCTTTACTAATTAAGACTGGTGTTGTTGTTTACCTGTGTGTCTTTACTAATTAAGACTCGTGTTGTTGTTTACCTGTGAGTCTTTACTAATTAACCGATTAAACGCCGTAAGCGCCATATGGCGCGAGACCTTACATCCTTCGCCACACAAAAATATATAAAATGAACCGTTACGAGCTAACAGCCCCGGTTGGGTTCTGCACATGCCTAGTAGACTAGAGAACGTCACAAAAATGATTATTTCCGGTTGATGCATCGTGCAACAAAAATCCTGCGGTTGAACGCCGTTTTTGTTGGTCGAGCTTTTTTTTTTAACTGCTCAAAGATGCTCTCCTGTGAGGACGTTATTTCTCAACTTTTAGCCGACGATTCTGGCGATTCTGGGTCAGATTCATTTGGGGAAGAAGGTGAAGACATCTATGCATACCGAGGAAACACTCTGGATCCAGTTGCTCTAAGAGAAGAGGCGTGCTTGGATGGACTTCTCGATTGTAAGTTTCTTCTAACCTTAGCGCTTCATAGCCTTTGTTTACCATAGTCAACTGAGAGTGTACTATTGCCAAATACTAGCTTATTCTGTTGGTATTCCAAATTCAGACAGGATAGTTATAGAAAAAAAGTTATAGCTAAGAGTGTAGGTTGGAGTTGTTGAGTTGTTGATTTTCATTTGAATTTGAATTTACAAATGTTGACCACAAACTTGATATATATATCTTGTTTTTCCCACCCTCCCCACTACTTTTCCTACAGCATCAGATGATGAGAGTGGAGATGAGGCATCTATGACTCCTTTTGTTACATTGGAGGATGAGGAAGCCTTGCCTGAAGTCTCTACAGGGCGTAGGAACACGACTGGTGCTGGAGTTGTGCGAGGGAGAGGCGGGCGAGGGAGTACTGGCCGAGGGAGAGGCGGGCGAGGGAGTACTGGCCAAGGGGGAAGCAGCTCAAGTAGTAGTGGAGTCGTAAGTGTTGCTAGTGGTCCTCCAAAAGGTACTGGTAGTAGGCGGGCCAGAGGTTATAGGCGTGTGCGAGCATCTGGCACTGGTTCTGTCCGAGCATCTGGCACTGGTTCTGCCCAAGCATCTGGCACTGGTTCTAGGCTAACTGAGGTCACAGGTAAGTGGGAAATAAAGGAGCCAACTCCTTTGAAATTGGACTATACAGCAACAGCTGGTCCAACTTCTTCATTGCTTGGTGCATCAAGTACATTTTTAGATGCATTTTACCTTTTTTTTACTCTTGAAGTGTGGGAACTCCTAGTAGCAGAGACGAACAGTTACGTTTCTAGGATGGCTAGTCTCTCCAGGCCATGGGTAGATACTAATATAGAGGAAATGAAAGCTTTTGTAGGAATGTTGATAATAATGGGAATTTCCACACTTCCATACTTAGAATTGTACTGGTCCACTAATCACTCGGATTTGTCTGGATCTTTGGTTCGTAAAGTAATGCCTAGGACTCGGTTTTTGGAGCTAATGCGTTATGTACATGTAAATTCTATTGATGGTTTGTTGGTTACAAAGGGTAACCTGAATTATGATCGGCTTTATAAGGTAAGGAAGTTATTAGATTTGATTACTCCTAAGTTTGAGAGTGAATATACTTTGCATCAAGAGCTTAGTATTGATGAAGCTATGATTCCCTTTCAAGGTAGGTTTGGCTTCAAACAGTATATGAAGGACAAACCAATAAAATGGGGGATAAAAGTGTTTGTCCTTTGTGATGCTAGGAATGGGTACATTTATCGGTTGCAGATTTATACAGGTAAGAACGTGGAAGTAGCTGATAAAACTGGTTTGTGTAGTAGAGTTGTTTTAGATTTGTTAGAAGGATTAGAACATAAGAACTTCCATGTGTACATGGACAATTATTATACTAGTCCTAATTTATTTCAAACGCTTACAAGTAAATGCTTTGGTGCATGTGGTACAGCTAGGTATACTAGGAGGAACTTTCCTCCAGATTTAGTAACAAAAGCTTCGATTAGAAATAGAGGTTATTATGATTATAGGTCTAATGGTGCACTCCTGGCTTTAGTTTGGGTAGATAAACGGTCAATCTACATGATAACTAATATACATCCCGCGGAAAATAATTTAGTACCTCCTACTGTAAAAAGGCGCAAAATTGATGGTTCTAGAGAGGATCTGCCATGTCCCCCATGTTTGCCTGATTATCAGTCATTCATGAGAGGTGAGGACAGAGCAGATCAGAGAATAGGCTACTATAATTTGGGTAGAAAGTTTAGGAGATGGTGGAAAAGGGTTTTTTCGTATTTGATAGAAGCTTGTTTATTGAATTCATTTTTTCTTTTTTCTTCTGTCCGAGCTCCAATATCAGTAAGGAAGGGTAATTATCTAGAAGCTAGGATTGTTCTAGCTAAATCTTTGATTGGTTCTTTCTCTTCTCGGCAGCGTGCAGGTCAACGTTGTAGTCAGGCAAATAGTCAGCTAGATCGCCTCAATTTAAAACTAGGTCATTTCCCACAGTGCTGTGCAAAGAAGCGCTGTGTAGTTTGCATTTGTAAAGGTTACAGGCATGAGGCAAGGTCCCAGTGTTGTTTTTGTAAGGTTCCTTTGTGTGGTGGATCAACAGGCCGTGACTGTTTTCGTAAATACCATACCTTGGTGGACTATCAGTAATGTTTATGCACCCCCTGCTCCTTTCTGTGCTTCTCTCTTGTTCCCTGCTCCTTCGTCTACTTCTCTCTTGTTCCCTGCCCCTTCGTCTACTTATCTCGTTCCCTGTCCCTTCGTCTACTTCTCTCGTCTCTCCAGTATTCAAGTGTTATTCTTATCCTGGTATCTCATGTTTGTGTAGAATAAAAACATGGTGAAATATCATGCCGGAGACCAAGCAAGCTATACCCAAGACTGAGCAAGTTCTACTCTACCCGTGACAGCAAGACCGGAGCTCTACCCAAGACACTCCCTTACATAATTGTGTTTTATATTATTGTTTTATTCTAGTATGTGTTAGCATTTTCACTCTCTTATAATTTGTTTTTTGTATTATTATTTGTTAGCATTTTGATGGGGAAAACAACCCACTGGCTTTGCATATGGTAGAGGGTTTGTAAATAGATGCTCCATCTTGTGTTGGCATTATAATGTGTGTATAATAGTGTGAAAATATGAAAATATTCACCCCCAAGAAGATGACAAGGTTTTATAATGCTGGTTAGTTCTGCCCAGTTGGTAAGGAAGGCTCGATTTTTTTACAGGAAGTAGAGCTATCATGTGGCTTAATATGACCCAAGTTTCATGGGTGGAGTCCCTGCAGAACGGAAGATATAAAAATAATAAGTAAAATACCTCGTTAATTCATGAATAATTTGCCCGCTGGTAGGGCTAGGGCTAGGGCTAGGGCTAGGGCTAGGGGTACTAGGAATACGGCGTGTAATCGGTTAAGACTCGTGTTGTTGTTTACCTGTGAGTCTTTACTAATTAAGACTCGTGTTGTTGTTTACCTGTGAGTCTTTACTAATTAAGATTCGTGTTGTTTACCTGTGAGTCTTTACTAATTAAGACTCGTGTTGTTTACCTGTGAGTCTTTACTAATTAAGACTCGTGTTGTTTACCTGTGAGTCTTTACTAATTAAGACTCGTGTTGTTGTTTACCTGTGAGTCATTACTAATTAAGACTTGTGTTGTTATTTACTTGTGAGTCTTTACTAATTAAGACTCGTGTTGTTGTTTACCTGTGAGTCATTACTAATTAAGACTGGTGTTGTTGTTTACCTGTGTGTCTTTACTAATTAAGACTTGTGTTGTTGTTTACCTGTGAGTCTTTACTAATTAAGACTTGTTGTTGTTTACCTGTGAGTCATTACTAATTAAGACTTGTGTTGTTGTTTACCTGTGAGTCTTTACTAATTAAGACTTGTGTTGTTGTTTACCTGTGAGTCTTTACTAATTAAGACTGGTGTTGTTGTTTACCTGTGAGTCTTTACTAATTAAGGCTCGTGTTGTTGTTTACCTGTGAGTCTTTACTAATTAAGACTCGTGTTGTTTACCTGTGAGTCTTTACTAATTAAGACTTGTGTTGTTATTTACCTGTGAGTCTTTACTAATTAAGACTCGTGTTGTTGTTTACCTAATGATTCTTACTAGTTGTTGTTGTTCTGATGTGCTAGACGCTGAGGACCAAGCACAAGGTGACGGATCAAAAGCTGCAACAGGCGGAGGACACATACTCCCAGGCTAAGCTGCGCTTCGATGAGATCACTGACGACTTGTACGAGGAGCTGCCATCCTTCTTTGACAGGTCAGCTTGCCCCCCCTTCCCCCACCCCCTCACAGGGGACGAGTCTGTGTGTTAGACAGAGCGGACTTGCGTTTCCATGGCAGCTTGAGGAGGAGCTGTCTACCTCATGATCAGTTATTTAATGGCTGTCAACCACTGGCACAGCCAGTGAAATCACCTCCAAGTGAAATCACCGCCAATCAGCACACTCACCATGTGATCATGTCGGTCCTCACTGATGACGAGCATATGTACTCACTTCTCCCGCAAGTGGTGGGGCACGGCTTTAATATGGGATGGGGCACATGGTGGGGCATAGGACAGCCCTAGGGTACATGGTGGGGCACAGGATGCCCTAGGGCACATGGTGGGGCACAGACTGCCCTAGGGTACATGGTGTGGCACAGGACTGCCCTAGGGCACATAGTGTGGCACAGGACTGCCCTAGGGCACATGGTGGGGCACAGGTAGCCCTTCACACAACTAGCTTTTTTTAAATCTTGCCACGAATGGATCTGGCCACACCCATTTTAATCAACATCAAGTTTAATACTGTCAATCTCCCAAATCGACATTTCTGGCGGTATGAAAGTTCATCATTTCTTTTATATATCACCCTTTACCAGACGAGTGAGCTTGAGATGTTCCCCTTACCAGTGGGGAGGACTCTGAACTTCACCATGTGCTTGTGATGCCCTCCGATGGGTGGCGGGACTCTGAACTTCACCATGTGCTTGGCACACACTAACAGGAAGACATAACTAACAACATATATATATCACTTTCTGAATGTTCATCGATTGGCGAGTGAAGCTTCAGTGTGGAGTTGCAGATGGAAAACTTGGTATTTCCAGGCATGGGTCTAAGTGTATATATCTATGCACTGTCTTCAGTGTGGAGTTGGAGATGGAAAACTTGGTATTGCCAGGCATGGGCCTATGTGTATATATCTATGCACTGTCTTCATGGGGAGTTGGAGATGGAAAACTTGGTATTGGGCCTATGTGTATATATATATCTATGCACTGTCTTCAGTGTGGAGTTGCAGATGGAAAACTTGGTATAACTTGGTATTGCCAGGCATGGGCCTATGTGTATATATCTATGCACTGTCTTCAGTGGGGAGTTGGAGATGGAAAACTTGGTATTGGGTCTATGCACTATCCGTTCACCACCATGTGAACAGATCACTTGCTTTTAAATAATGCAGGCTTATATAAATCTGGAATGGTTGTCATAGTGAAAAGATCAATGGATGAGCACTTGGAGATTCTAAGTTCGAGAATGGGCTGCACGGTTAATTATTGATGTTACCCCTTACCAGATGCAGACTAAGAAATAGGACAACTACAAACCAAACCCTGATAACCCCCGCGAACTTTCCAAAACCACCTCTCACATAGGCAAAAAAAATAAAAAAATTATTTTGCTGTGGGCTGCATGGCGGACGTGAAAGGCTGATAGATATGCTGACTCAGTTCATTAACATGCTCTAGTTTGTTTCCTCTGCTCTTCACTGCGTGCCTGCGCAGCTTTCATTACTAGTTAGCCACAAATGTTTCGACGGATCTGGGGAAGAGGATTAGCCCGAGAATCTTACAAGTTGACAATTTTTAGACCTATTCAAATCCATTGCACGGGCACCCCTGGATGATAAGTAGAGGCTTAGAGCAATTAACTGGGCACCCCTGGATGATAAGTAGAGGCTTAGAGCAATTAACTGGGCATCCCTGGATGATAAGTAGAGGCTTAGAGCAATTAACTGGGCACCCCTGGATGATAAGTAGAGGCTTAGAGCAATTAACTGGGCATCCCTGGATGATAAGTAGAGACTTAGAGCAATTAACTGGGCACCCCTGGATGATAAGTAGAGGCTTAGAGCAATTAACTGGGCACCCCTGGATGATAAGTAGAGGCTTAGAGCAATTAACTGGGCACCCCTGGATGATAAGTAGAGGCTTAGAGCAATTAACTGTGCAGCTTGAATTCGCTAACATTAATGGCCCGCTAACTTTTCTGGGTTTACAGTATATACCTATATATATATAATATATATTTATATTTATAATATTCTAGGTCACTCAAATTGAAATAAAATTGGATTCGTGGTACTCATTGAATTATACTCTCACTCACAGTACTCATTATAGAGATGCATGTGAGCAGATGATTACACACAACAATAGAGCATTTGAATATGATGACCACTACCTAAAATCAGTATTCATGAACCAAGGCCAACAGCAGCTGGAGCTTCCCACCCACCTCTCCTTAGAGAGCACCCAGGTGCCCACCGCTGCTTGTAAAGGAGCTTTGACTGTTGCCAATTTTAAGCAAGTCTCGATTTTCACCTCGGTCTGTCCTTAGGAACTCAGATCACTTCAGCGGTGGGTATGGGGAGGAAGTTGAGTTGACGTGGGGAGATGAAAAGCTGCAGATCTTTAGGTCCCCTAGTAAAGAGCACTAACAAACACGAGAGCTAAAAGAAAATTACAAATATATAAATATATGAGTTCATCAACTACTGGCCTTGGAGATGATAGCATAGCACAGCTCTGCATGTGTGCACTCAACTTGACACACACGCACGCACACACGGGACAAAGTAATGCCCTGTTAATGAGTGTCATAATGGTGCTAATGGTGTGAATGGGTTAGATCAATGACCAGCTTATATGCTCGTTCCTGTGGCTGCTGCATATGCAAATCTCTATGTGTGTGTGTGTGTCTTCGTGCAGTCGTATCCAGTTCTATGCGTCTGTGTTCCAGAACTTGGCATCCTCGGAGGCACACTTCCATTCCGAGATAACCAAGGTGGACCAAGCGTTTGCCGACTTGATGGACGGACTGGCCGCTGAGGCTGCCACTTCCATACACAGCACCAAGAGGGAGAGGACTCTGGACAGCATGTGAGACCATAATATATACCCACAGTTGGGGGGGGGGGGGGGTTTAAGGGAAAATGTGCGTGGAGGGAGCTTGACTAGGATAGCTCACATCATTCATTGCTGGGTGGAGTGTGCGTGACCTGGATAGCTCATAAGCTAGGGTGGAGGGTGCTTGACCTGGATAGCTCACATCATTCATTGCTGGGTGGAGGGTGCTTGACCTGAATAACTCACATCATTCATTGCTGAGGCTAGGGTGGAGGGTGCTTGACCTGGATAGCTCACATCATTCATTGCTGAGGCTAGGGTGGAGGGTGCTTGACCTGGATAGCTCACATCATTCACTGCTGAAGCTAGGGTGGAGGGTAACTTGTCATAACTTGCATGCCTGAATTATCTGCTAGCTTCCCATAGTTGAAATTTGCTACTGTACTAGTGGCTAGATGAAGCCCTACTGCACCGTTCTACAGTAACAGGGTTTTCATTAAGCACTAAAATTGAGTAGGTGGTCATGCATGAACGCTGGTTGAAGTTCAAATACATACTGCAATGTTTTACAAATTAACACTTTTATTATAGAGCATGGCTTCCTCTTGCCTTGCCACTGATACTAATTTCAACTGTTTAGCACTTTCCAATCTGCAGCCACAAGTGCAGAGAGCTCAGGCAGCAGGTTTTGAAGTCCCCAACTTTGACTGCATGTAACTTTGGCATGATTATACCGATACAACAGTTTTTGTATCAAAAGAGAGCACACAGAGAGATGAGCTCTATATCAAGTTCAGAGAGTAAAGTGTGTAGAATCTATGGAGCTCCAATGTCGTAGCCACATTTTTCATTTTATTTTCTATTGGTCGCTTTAAAGTGAATAGATTTTGATAAGCACACATAGCAGTGTGGATTCAAGCCATAGGAGCTGTGGGCCTTGAGACTAGGAACATTCGTTTAGGCGTCATTTTGCTGGCTGGACTGTGAGTATTACTGCTGAGGAAGTGTGGACTAGATGGCTGAGGTCAGAACAGGAAGGAAGAGTCGATGCTACTTGGGATGGAGACAAAATAAACCTGCCAGATATTGTGGATGGGAGTGACCAGAGGAGAGCATCTATATAGTAGCTGGTCTTTGTAAATGATTGACCACTGGCCTAGTTTTTAATAAACGTGATAAAACTCCCCCTCGGGGATAATCATTCCAAACTCTGTATTAATATGATTAGATTAGAGTGCAAGTCCAGTAGTTTCCTTGAACAATCAGCTTCATTAACTCTTTGAACTCTAGATCCCTGTATATAGTGTGTCGCCCTACTCCGGCTCCCTGGGAAAAAATAACTAACAAATGTAGCCTTTGTTTTACCTGTGATTTTGAACCTGTTAGATGTGTTTGTCTTATAAATTTTATCGTTCTTGTCAAGTTGTGCATCTTCCTCATTCACACAATGAAGACAGGACCTGACACTCAGAAACCTGACCCTGGGCATAACCTCTCCAAACCCAGGGGGCACAGTAATGAGATTGTCCTTCTTCCTCCAGTATAAATCATAGCTGTCCTTATAAAGTAAAATTTCCATGGAAATTAGTAAGCCAAAGAATGCTTTCAATTCAACAACAGTAAGAGGCTTCTCAACAAGCAATTTAGCTGCATAATAATCGGGTTTAGCAGCATGAACCTGCTCTGCATGACGATTTGTCTCTCTGACAAGGAGATCCCAAATATAGTCAGTCCGCAGAAGACCAAACCCCTCCAATACTTTACTTTCAACAGTCATTGTAGCAGAACAGTCATTGTAGCAGGCAAATATTTAGGCCCAGGCTGGTTATTTGCTGTAAATAGTAAGTCTACAAAACCTGCAGTGTTTTCAGACCGCCCATCAGGCATTGGAGGCATTTGTCTTTGAGCACTAGGCCTTCCCCCGCCCCTTCCAACACCTCTGCCTCTTCCACGACGTGGAGCATTCCCACCACGACCAACCCGCCCTCTCTGAATAACTGGAATGACTACCTGGTCGTCTGACTCACTATTGGAAGCCTTACTGGCATTAGAATCTTCTCCTGAGTGTCAATCAGCGATTCAAAATCACTTTCATTCCCATAATCACTACCAATAACATCTTCATCATCGCTACTTACAGCCTGGTCCAACACTTGGTCCAAAGTCATCAGATTTCAGGCCATTCTGGACAGATTTCTACGAAATAACTAGCGAAAATAAACAGCGAGAATCCGCTAAATCGATTGAGCTATGAATCAGATAAAACAAGACCTTTCGTTGACTGTATTTCAACTGGGAAAATGGTAGCGACGAGATGCGCGGGACGCGGGTGGCTGGTATACCATCCTCCCGAGTATGACGGCTTATAATTGTGCGGCCGGAATACCGGCCAGCCGAGTTCAAAGGGTTAAGGTGAGCCAAGGAAAGCCTACATCATAACATGTGCGTCTATAGCAAACTTGTAGCAAAGAAGTGCATCCAGGAATGCCTCCTTTATGAAGAGACGATCAAGTGTAGCCTGACCGCCATTTTATTATGATTCCTGGGCATGTGCAGATAAAAATATAGCACAACACAAGACCCTGATGTTTAGTCTGTATATGGTTCATCTTTTATTTGGTTTGTTATTTATTTATTTGGTTTGTGCGTTATTTATTTGTTGCGAACATTGTCAGATTTTGCACCTCAAAAATGTCTCCCCGTTTTAAGAGAAAGAAGCTCTTTTTTGCTTTGGGATGTTTTTGAGTGTTTTGAGTCTGAAATAGCTCATTCTTGTCAAAATTGGCACATTAGGTCACTTTTTAACCTTATTTTAACAGAAAGAATCCATATGCCTGTTGTGGTCAACATGTTAAGAGACTCTCTCCTTCTCTAGACATGCAAGCATTGTCTTCGTGGGATAACAAGGTGGTGTTCTCAAGTACATGTAGTAGGTATACCTCAGGCAAGGATAGGGAGCCCTGCTATTATTGGATGCCACAAGTAGGCAGGTATACCTCAGGCAAGGATAGGGAACCTGCTGCAGCCTATTATTGGATGCCACAGGTAGGCAGGTATACCTCAGGCAAGGATAGGGAACCTGCTGCAGCCTATTATTAGTTAGTAGTGGATGCCACAGGTAGGCAGGTATACCTCAGGCAAGGATGGGGAGCCCTGCTACAGCCTATTATTAGTTAGTAGTGGTAGGCAGGTATACCTCAGGCAAGGATAGGGAACCTGCTGCAGCCTATTATTAGTTAGTAGTGGATGCCACAGGCAGGCAGGTATACCTCAGGCAAGGATAGGGAGCCCTGCTGCAGCCTATTAGTTAGTAGTGGATGCCACAGGTAGGCATGTATAGCTCAGGCAAGGCCTGCTGCAATTACTAGTGGATGCCATTTCACTCTGTGCTGTTAGACCATCACGTTACGCTTCTTCGAGTTGCTCACAATATCAGCATTGACCACTCATCGGGTTATGAACTGATATTCTGACCAAAGTCACTGCCCAGGATGGAGGCTACTCCAGTGTGACGGGGAGTTTGGCCTGCTTGTGCTTACATTCAGGAGGAAGAGAAGCACGTGGACTTCTTTATTGTTGTTGTTGGAGAAAGATTACCTCAAGAATTGTTCAACAATTCGCATAAAAGGGGAAGTTTCTGACAGCCTTGATCAACCTTTCACCCTCCATTTTGTAGCTGAAACTCAAATGGAGCACACCAACCCTTTGCGACTGGAATGTATTCAAGTACAGGCACATGAGCATGCCACGCTGCAGGCACATGAGCATGCCACGCTGCAGGCACATGAGCCAGGCACATGAGCATGCCACGCTGCAGGCACATGGCATGCACAATGGCACAACAATGATGGATTGAGTTGTATTTAGCCACTTATAAAGCAGTTGGCAGGGGCACTAACAATTTCCTCTGAAGAAGTATCTGTTTTTGTTGGTCTGTCTGTGAGAAACTGGAGTATAGGTAGTCCTTGTATTCATGCACAGCAGGAGGGCTGCCTTCAAGGTAACAACTGTGTGCAAACTTCTCAGCTCCTCCCACGCACTTGCCAAATTTAGCATAATTTGTGGTCTGGGATGTACTTCTGACCTTGGCCTAGTGCTATGAGTCATCTAGGACATGTGGTTACTGCAAGAGTTAGTGGTTGACCTCATCACTTACCTCATGATTTGTAGTGTGAGGGTTAATGGTTGACCTCTCTCCTCTACTCACCTCAACATTATGAAGTGTGGAGGCTAATGTTTGACCTTTCCCTCACCTCATCATTATGCTGTGTGAGTGGTGCTGGATATTATGTAATGATGTGCTGAATGTCAACTGACTTATTATTATTATTATTATTATTATTATTATTATTATTATTATTATTATTATTATTATTATTATTATTATTATTATTATTATTATTATTATTATTATTATTATTATTATTATTATTATTATAACAATTATAACAATTATTATTATAACAATTATTATTATAACAATTATTATTATTATTATTTTATTTTATTTTATTTTATTTTATTTTATTTTATTTTATTTTATTATTATTATTATCCCAGAAACTATGCCAGGTATTATACAGTGTAAATGTTTTGTGTTGAGGTTGGAAGTGTGTTGAGGTTGGAAGGTGTTATTTGTTATTTATCATTCATCAGGTGTTTAGGATTGTAAAATGTTGGCAGATCACAAGAGTATCCTTCTCCGTGTAATCTGCCATTGTGCTCTAATCTATTATTTCGTATGTGAATTTATTAGCTATCATAATTGCATATATATATGTGCTCTAATCTATTATTTCGTATGTGAATTTATTAGCTATCATAATTGCATTTATATATAAGTTGATCTGCACATGCATATAGCCGTGGCACACTAATGGACAGCCAAATGAAGGAGACATATTATTATTATTAATTACTACTACTATTATGATTATTATTACTACTACTATTATTTAATTATTTATTACTATTATTATTATGATTATGATTATTATTACTACTACTATTATTTTATTATTGATTATTATTACTACTACTATTATTTATTTATTTATTATTATTATTATTATTATTATTATTATTATTATTATTATTATTATTATTATTATTATTACTATTTTACTATTATTATTTATTATTATGATTATGATTATTATTACTACTACTACTATTACTACTACTATTACTACTATACTACTATTCTATTATTTTTACAATATGACCCTAGTTGCTATGTGATATGGAATGGGATGACCAACTGCATGCCACGCCTTCCTCTCGTCTTTCTATCATTCCGCCTTCCTTCTCATTTGACCTTCGACCTCCCATTTTTCTCGCTCGTTCTTCCTTTCCTCTTTACTATACCTTACGGCCTCTGACCTCTGACCTCATTTCTTCTCGTTTTTATTTCCTCTCATTCCTTGGGCTCTTCCTCTGCTGACCCTCCCTCTCTCACCCTCTGCTGACCCTCCCTCTCTCACCCTCTGCTCTCATCTGTCCCTCTGCTATTGTGCCGTCCCATCAGTCCCAAGTTGCTGTCTCGTCCGGGAGAAGATGGGGATTCAGATGAAGTAGAAACTCGGACAACTGCTCCAGAACCTTCTGCTAATCACACCAGCTTCCATGAACCACCCGGTAAGCCACACCCACATGGCCAGACTTGCTTTGAATAGTATCCCTTCTCTTCCTACAGTTTCTGGTGGCAGTTCTCCCAGTCATAGTGACACAAGCAATTCTGTAAGTTCAGGGTTCATAATGTGTGAGGTTTTGATGTTACAATAACCTCAATAATCAGCTTGAATTTTACTCTCTCGACAAGATGCTCTAGCCTTCAGCAGGAACAACACACACTACTGGATTGAAATAGGTTGGCAATAGCTCTGTGGGCACACACACTGGACCAACACCACACTGGGTTGAAGTAGGTAGACAATAGCTCTGTGGGCACACCCTGGACCAACACCACACTGGGTTGAGGCAGGCTGAAGTAGGTTGGCAATAGCTCTGTGGGCACACACACTGGGTTGAGTCAGGTTGAAGTAGGTAGACAATAGCTCTGTGGGCACACACTGGACCAACACCACACTGGGCTGAAGCAGGTTGATAGGTTGGCAATAGCTCTGTGCGCTCACACACTGGGTTGAGTCAGTAGGTAGACAATAGCTCTGTGGGCACACACTGGACCAACACCACACTGGGTCGAGGCAGGTTGAAGTAGGTTGACAATATCTCATAGCGCTATGGGGACACACACTGGACCAACACAACACTGGGTCGAGGCAGGTTGAAGTAGGTTGACAATAGCTCTATGGGGACACAAATTGGACCAACACCACACTGGGTTGAGGTTGGTTGAAGTACTGTAGGTTGACAATAGCTCTATGGGGACACACACTGCACCAATACCACACTGAGTTGATGCTTTGATTACTGATGAAGGCTAGAGCATCTAGTCAAAAATGTTGAATTCAAGTTGATTATTGAGAAGGTCAATATAATCTTGTTATGTCAACTGAGAGCTGTTGAGGGTTTTGATGTTCCTGGTCACAAATGACCAATAAATGATATATATTGCTATTCAGAGGGTTCATTTTAATGACCCTTTTGTTGCACTTCTTGCTGACCATGGTGCAGTGTGGTGCACTAGGGCATTGCAGTGGCTCAACTGTGTTAGCATTGATGTGGTGTGTGTGTGGGCTCCACCTAGCTCTAGGCTTTGTCTCTGGCTTCTTTCCCACAACACCTCAACCTGTTGTCGATACACTCTGGTTGGAGACATACCTGATGGGTGATAATGGAGAAGGATACGTTTGAACAGTTCAGCATATTTTAGAGAGTGGTGTGCCGATAGCGATGCTTGCTAATGTGTTGTCGTGTATCTTACACTTAGTTGCAGCTAGATAGGAGATGCTTTGTTGGTACAAAGTTCGGAATAAACTGTGAGTAGCTGTTTTCATGTACCAAGATGTGGCAGTCAGCCACTCTAGTGAGCAGCACCTTGCAGCCTTTTTGATAGAGACAACCAGTCACTCTAGTGAGCAGCACCTTGCAGCCTTTCTGATAGAGACAACCAGTCACTCTAGTGAGCAGCACCTTGCAGCCTTTCTGATAGAGACAACCAGTCACTCTAGTGAGCAGCACCTTGCAGCCTTTCTGATAGAGGCAACCAGTCACTCTAGTGAGCAGCACCTTGCAGCCTTTCTGATAGAGACAACCAGTCACTCTAGTGAGCAGCACCTTGCAGCCTTTCTGATAGAGACAACCAGCCACTCTAGTGAGCAGCACCTTGCAGCCTTTCTGATAGAGACAACCAGTCACTCTAGTGAGCAGCACCTTGCAGCCTTTCTGATAGAGACAACCAGTCACTCTAGTGAGCAGCACCTTGCAGCCTTTCTGATAGAGACAACCAGTCACTCTAGTGAGCAGCACCTTGCAGCCTTTCTGATAGAGACAACCAGTCACTCTAGTGAGCAGCACCTTGCAGCCTTTCTGATAGAGACAACCAGTCACTCTAGTGGGCAGCACCTTGCAGCCTTTCTGATAGAGGCAACCAGTCACTCTAGTGAGCAGCACCTTGCAGCCTTTCTGATAGAGACAACCAGTCACTCTAGTGAGCAGCACCTTGCAGCCTTTCTGATAGAGACAACCAGTCACTCTAGTGAGCAGCACCTTGCAGCCTTTCTGATAGAGACAACCAGTCACTCTAGTGAGCAGCACCTTGCAGCCTTTCTGATAGAGACAACCAGTCACTCTAGTGGGCAGCACCTTGCAGCCTTTCTGATAGAGGCAACCAGTCACTCTAGTGAGCAGCACCTTGCAGCCTTTCTGATAGAGACAACCAGTCACTCTAGTGAGCAGCACCTTGCAGCCTTTCTGATAGAGACAACCAGTCACTCTAGTGAGCAGCACCTTGCAGCCTTTCTGATAGAGACAACCAGTCACTCTAGTGAGCAGCACCTTGCAGCCTTTCTGATAGAGACAACCAGTCACTCTAGTGAGCAGCACCTTGCAGCCTTTCTGATAGAGACAACCAGTCACTCTAGTGAGCAGCACCTTGCAGCCTTTCTGATAGAGACAACCAGTCACTCTAGTGAGCAGCACCTTGCAGCGTTTCTGATAGAGACAACCAGTCACTCTAGTGAGCAGCACCTTGCAGCCTTTCTGATAGAGACAACCAGTCACTCTAGTGAGCAGCACCTTGCAGCCTTTCTGATAGAGACAACCAGTCACTCTAGTGAGCAGCACCTTGCAGCCTTTCTGATAGAGACAACCAGTCACTCTAGTGAGCAGCACCTTGCAGCCTTTCTGATAGAGACAACCAGTCACTCTAGTGAGCAGCACCTTGCAGCCTTTCTGATAGAGACAACCAGTCACTCTAGTGAGCAGCACCTTGCAGCCTTTCTGATAGAGACAACCAGTCACTCTAGTGAGCAGCACCTTGCAGCCTTTCTGATAGAGACAACCAGTCACTCTAGTGAGCAGCACCTTGCAGCCTTTCTGATAGAGACAACCAGTCACTCTAGTTGGCAGCACCTTGCAGCCTTTCTGATAGAGGCAACCAGTCACTCTAGTGAGCAGCACCTTGCAGCCTTTCTGATAGAGACAACCAGTCACTCTAGTGAGCAGCACCTTGCAGCCTTTCTGATAGAGACAACCAGTCACTCTAGTGAGCAGCACCTTGCAGCCTTTCTGATAGAGACAACCAGTCACTCTAGTGAGCAGCACCTTGCAGCCTTTCTGATAGAGACAACCAGTCACTCTAGTGAGCAGCACCTTGCAGCCTTTCTGATAGAGACAACCAGTCACTCTAGTGAGCAGCACCTTGCAGCCTTTCTGATAGAGACAACCAGTCACTCTAGTGAGCAGCACCTTGCAGCCTTTCTGATAGAGACAACCAGTCACTCTAGTGAGCAGCACCTTGCAGCCTTTCTGATAGAGACAACCAGTCACTCTAGTGAGCAGCACCTTGCAGCCTTTCTGATAGAGACAACCAGTCACTCTAGTGAGCAGCACCTTGCAGCCTTTCTGATAGAGACAACCAGTCACTCTAGTGAGCAGCACCTTGCAGCCTTTCTGATAGAGACAACCAGTCACTCTAGTGAGCAGCACCTTGCAGCCTTTCTGATAGAGACAACCAGTCACTCTAGTGAGCAGCACCTTGCAGCCTTTCTGATAGAGACAACCAGTCACTCTAGTGAGCAGCACCTTGCAGCCTTTCTGATAGAGACAACCAGTCACTCTAGTGAGCAGCACCTTGCAGCGTTTCTGATAGAGACAACCAGTCACTCTAGTGAGCAGCACCTTGCAGCCTTTCTGATAGAGGCAACCAGTCACTCTAGTGAGCAGCACCTTGCAGCCTTTCTGATAGAGACAACCAGTCACTCTAGTGAGCAGCACCTTGCAGCCTTTCTGATAGAGACAACCAGTCACTCTAGTGAGCAGCACCTTGCAGCCTTTCTGATAGAGGCAACCAGTCACTCTAGTGGGCAGTACCTTGCAGCCTTTCTGATAGAGACAACCAGTCACTCTAGTGAGCAGCACCTTGCAGCCTTTCTGATAGAGATAACCAGTCACTCTAGTGAGCAGCACCTTACAGCATTTCTGATAGAGACAACCAGATGGTTGGGTCTTCTAAGCCTAATCTTGTTGTGTCCTTACTTTGGAGCTCTAGTTAACCATTTATACAAGCACTGTGATTTCTTTTGATTAAGGTAACCTTAATGAATTTCTAAATGATGCTTGAAGAAGCTACACTAAATGCTGGTTCACAATATGCTGCAAGGTTCTCGCTTCGAGCAGTTTACGATATCTGCCTGATGTGATGTGAGTGGGTCTGGTTTAGTCCCCCTTGATGTGAGTGGGTGTGGTTTAGTCCCCCTTGATGTGAGTGGGTGTGGTTTAGTCCCCCTCGATGTGAGTGGGTGTGGTTTAGACCCCTCGAGGTGAGTGGGTGTGGTTTAGCCCCCCTCGATGTGAGTGGGTGTGGTTTAGCCCCCCTTGATGTGAGTGGGTCTGGTTTAGTCCCCCTTGATGTGAGTGGGTCTGGTTTAGCCCCCCTTGATGTGAGTGGTCTGGTTTAGTCCCCCTTGATGTGAGTGGGTGTGGTTTGGTCCCCCTTGATGTGAGTGGGTGTGGTTTAGTCCCCTTGATGTGAGTGGTCTGGTTTAGTCCCCCTTGATGTGAGTGGGTGTGGTCTAGCCCCCTTGATGTGAGTGGGTGTGGTTTAGTCCCCCTTGGTGTGGGTGGTCTGGTTTAGCCCCCTTGATGTGAGTGGGTGTGGTTTAGTAACCATTGATGTGAGTGGGTGTGGTTTAGTCCCCCTTGATACGAGTGTCTGGTTTAGTCCCCCTTGATGTGAGTGGGTCTGGTTTAGTCCCCCTTGATGTGAGTGGGTGTGGTTTATCCCCCTTGATGTGAGTGGGTGTGGTTCAGTCCCCCTTGATGTGAGTGGGTCTGGTTTAGTCCCCCTTGATGTGAGTGTGTGTGGTTTAGTTGGGAGAGGTTCAGTTTTGGAGATATCCAACTTCAGTGAGAAGTATACTGGTCAGGGAGCACCTGGTTAATTCTGTGGGAGCCGCCAGTGCAGATGGTAAACATATCATATTCACAGTGGTTAGCACCAGGTCATAACGAGTTCACACACGTGGTTCAGTTGGGATTATTTCCCCAAAATCTATTTCTTCTCTCAAGTTAATTTTCCACCAGCCAGCCCACATGTGGGTGCTAGGATTGTTAAGAATTAGAATGTTGGGTGTGAATAAGCTTTAGGTGGTTGGTAACTTAGCAACCATCAGTAGTCACAGCTAACTTTTATTAACACAATCTCTGGGTGTGAACTTGTTCATACAAAATACATTCTCACTGATATTGCAGCTGTCTCCATGGATACAATTCTAACACGTTCTGTTCTGATCTCCTTTCGCACCCTCTGGCCCAGCTGCAGATGTGGCTACAGTTGCTATGAATACACTTATAATGAGGCAGCTTGTTGCTTGGCGAGACAATTCTTAATAATGCATATTTTGTTGCACCCACGGTCCTTGCGATGCTAATGATTACACGCTATTTGTGTGCCCTGTTTACTGTCGTTGCTTGTGTAAAATCATGGACCTCATTTCAGGTTGGAGATAGCAAGGAAAGGGCTGATGTGCTAATATTCAATGGTGCAGGGGCTGTGGCCTGTTGTTTATGGCCAGATAGATAATTACAGCGTGAATATTGCAGCACTGATTACACTGGCATGAATATACCATACAGATTGTTATTATAGCGGCTGTAGAGTATTAATCAACAAAGCAAGACATCGAATATTTAATTAGCGGCCGAGACGACTTTGAATACTCATACTAATGAATGCAGGGGGTGTGTTTTGCAAGTTGTGGTTTGTTTACCTCATGGACACTAATGCTCCTGCCCCTCACTCTATTACTTCATTGACACTGCTATATACTCCTGCCACTCACTCTATTACTTCATTGACACTGCTATATACTCCTACCACTCACTCTATTACTTCATTGACACTTCTATATGCTCCTACCACTCACTCTATTACTTCATTGACACTGCTATATACTCCTACCACTCACTCTATTACTTCATTGACACTGCTATATACTCCTACCACTCACTCTATTACTTCATTGACACTGCTATATACTCCTGCCCCTCACTCTATTACTTCATTGACACTGCTATATACTCCTACCCCTCACTCTATTACTTCATTGACACTGCTATATACTCCTGCCACTCACTCTATTACTTCATTGACACTGCTATATACTCCTACCACTCACTCTATTACTTCATTGACACTTCTATATGCTCCTACCACTCACTCTATTACTTCATTGACACTGCTATATACTCCTGCCCCTCACTCTATTACTTCATTGACACTGCTATATACTCCTACCACTCACTCTATTACTTCATTGACACTGCTATATACTCCTACCACTCACTCTATTACTTCATTGACACTGCTATATGCTCCTACCACTCACTCTATTACTTCATTGACACTGCTATATACTCCTGCCCCTCACTCTATTACTTCATTGACACTGCTATATACTCCTACCACTCACTCTATTACTTCATTGACACTGCTATATACTCCTACCACTCACTCTATTACTTCATTGACACTGCTATATACTCCTACCACTCACTCTATTACTTCATTGACACTGCTATATGCTCCTACCACTCACTCTATTACTTCATTGACACTTCTATATGTGCCCCTCACTCTATTACTTCATTGACACTGCTATATACTCCTACCACTCACTCTATTACTTCATTGACACTTCTATATACTCCTACCACTCACTCTATTACTTCATTGACACTGCTATATACTCCTACCACTCACTCTATTACTTCATTGACACTTCTATATACTCCTACCACTCACTCTATTACTTCATTGACACTGCTATATGCTCCTACCACTCACTCTATTACTTCATTGACACTGCTATATACTCCTACCACTCACTCTATTACTTCATTGACACTGCTATATACTCCTACCACTCACTCTATTACTTCATTGACACTTCTATATACTCCTACCACTCACTCTATTACTTCATTGACACTGCTATATACTCCTACCACTCACTCTATTACTTCATTGACACTGCTATATGCTCCTGCCCCTCACTCTATTACTTCATTGACACTGCTATATACTCCTACCACTCACTCTATTACTTCATTGACACTGCTATATGCTCCTACCACTCACTCTATTACTTCATTGACACTGCTATATACTCCTACCACTCACTCTATTACTTCATTGACACTGCTATATACTCCTACCACTCACTCTATTACTTCATTGACACTGCTATATGCTCCTACCACTCACTCTATTACTTCATTGACACTGCTATATGCTCCTACCACTCACTCTATTACTTCATTGACACTGCTATATGCTCCTACCACTCACTCTATTACTTCATTGACACTGCTATATACTCCTACCACTCACTCTATTACTTCATTGACACTGCTATATACTCCTGCCACTCACTCTATTACTTCATTGACACTGCTATATACTCCTGCCACTCACTCTATTACTTCATTGACACTGCTATATACTCCTACCACTCACTCTATTACTTCATTGACACTGCTATATACTCATACCACTCACTCTATTACTTCATTGACACTGCTATATACTCCTACCACTCACTCTATTACTTCATTGACACTGCTATATACTCCTACCACTCACTCTATTACTTCATTGACACTGCTATATACTCCTGCCCCTCACTCTATTACTTCATTGACACTGCTATATACTCCTACCACTCACTCTATTACTTCATTGACATTGCTATATACTCCTACCACTCACTCTATTACTTCATTGACACTGCTATATACTCCTACCACTCACTCTATTACTTCATTGACACTGCTATATACTCCTGCCACTCACTCTATTACTTCATTGACACTGCTATATACTCCTACCACTCACTCTATTACTTCATTGACACTGCTATATACTCCTGCCCCTCACTCTATTACTTCATTGACACTGCTATATACTCCTGCCCCTCACTCTATTACTTCATTGACACTGCTATATACTCCTACCACTCACTCTATTACTTCATTGACACTGCTATATACTCCTGCCACTCACTCTATTACTTCATTGACACTGCTATATACTCCTACCACTCACTCTATTACTTCATTGACACTGCTATATGCTCCTACCACTCACTCTATTACTTCATTGACACTGCTATATACTCCTACCACTCACTCTATTACTTCATTGACACTGCTATATACTCCTACCACTCACTCTATTACTTCATTGACACTGCTATATACTCCTGCCACTCACTCTATTACTTCATTGACACTGCTATATACTCCTACCACTCACTCTATTACTTCATTGACACTGCTATATACTCCTACCACTCACTCTATTACTTCATTGACACTGCTATATACTCCTACCACTCACTCTATTACTTCATTGACACTGCTATATACTCCTACCACTCACTCTATTACTTCATTGACACTGCTATATACTCCTACCACTCACTCTATTACTTCATTGACACTGCTATATACTCCTACCACTCACTCTATTACTTCATTGACACTGCTATATACTCCTGCCCCTCACTCTATTACTTCATTGACACTGCTATATACTCCTACCACTCACTCTATTACTTCATTGACACTGCTATATACTCCTACCACTCACTCTATTACTTCATTGACACTGCTATATACTCCTGCCCCTCACTCTATTACTTCATTGACACTGCTATATACTCCTACCACTCACTCTATTACTTCATTGACACTGCTATATACTCCTACCACTCACTCTATTACTTCATTGACACTGCTATATACTCCTACCACTCACTCTATTACTTCATTGACACTGCTATATACTCCTACCACTCACTCTATTACTTCATTGACACTGCTATATGCTCCTACCACTCACTCTATTACTTCATTGACACTGCTATATACTCCTGCCCCTCACTCTATTACTTCATTGACACTGCTATATACTCCTCCACTCATTCTTATTATATGTACTACAGAAAGCAGACAAGCCTGTGGTTTCTCCTGGGTAAGTGGCGACCTAAGGAATAATACTTATTTAATTACATATTATGCATGTGCTCTCTTATAAGCTCACTCTTGTCAACTTTTATAAGCTATAAGCACATGCTCTCTTATAAGCTCACACTGGTCAACTCTGGTTGATATGAGCAGAAGCTCTCACTAGATATAATAAGTCTAAAATCTGACATTGAATTGAAAGAAACATGTGTCATGTTTTGAAGTTCCTTATTAAGCTTCCATGTGTACTAAATTAGTGCTGTACTAAATAACTATATTAGTACTGCACTAAATAACTATATTAGTGCTGCACTAAATATATTAGTGCTGCACTAACTATATTAGTGCTGCACTAAATAACTATATTAGTGAAAGCTCTATCACTCACTGTGTTCCAATGTTGTAGGCAAGTTTGTTGAATATGTTCTCACAATCAATTATTTTTTATTATCATTATTTTCTCTTATTATTTATTTTGACAGCACCTTTACCTGCACCTTTACCACTATTAATTAATTAACTATTAATAGTTAAATTAATTAGTTGATTAATAACCGGAATTAATAACCGGATAATTTTTTTTTGTCCTTTTCATTCATGCAATTGGAACATGGAGTCTTCTGCTTAAAAAAAATTATAAACAAGGCACACTAAAACGACATTGTTCAAGTCGGAAAGAATCTGCCATGTGTACCACAAACATTTAGAGTATCCTTGTCCATTATAAACAGGATTTAAAAGGTTAATGGTCCTTAGTGACCTGTGGCTATGTTTCGTTTCCTCTCACTTTTAACTAAATTTTCCTTGTTTCCATTTAATTTTGTTGTTGTTGTTTCTCTACATAACAATTATGCTCTGGCAGTCAGTAGCTATGGCAATGTTGAGAGCTGCTCCAGTCTAGCAGTCAGTAGCTATGGCAATGTTGAGAGCTGCTCCAGTCTAGCAGTCAGTAGCTATGGCAATGTTGAGAGCTGCTCCAGTCTAGCAGTCAGTAGCTATGGCAATGTTGAGAGCTGCTCCAGTCTAGCAGTCAGTAGCTATGGCAATGTTGAGAGCTGCTCCAGTCTAGCAGTCAGTAGCTATGGCACTGTTGAGAGCTGCTCCAGTCTAGCAGTCAGTAGCTATGGCAATGTTGAGAGCTACTCCAGTCTAGCAGTCAGTAGCTATGGCAATGTTGAGAGCTACTACAGTCTAGCAGTCAGTAGCTAAGGCAATGTTGAGAGCTGCTCCAGACTACCAGTAGTTATGGCAATGTTGAGAGCTACTCCAGTCTGGCAGTCAGTAGCTATGGCAATGTTGAGTGTTGAGAGCTGCTCCAGTCTAGCAGTCAGTAGCTGTGGCAATGTTGAGAGCTACTCCAGTCTAGCAGTCAGTAGCTATGGCAATGTTGAGAGCTACTCCAGTCTAGAAGTCAGTAGCTATGGCAATGTTGAGAGCTGCTCCAGTCTAGCAGTCAGTAGCTAAGCAATGTTGAGAGCTGCTCCAGACTACCAGTAGCTATGGCAATGTTGAGAGCTGCTCCAGACTAGCAGTCAGTAGCTATCAGTAGCTATGGCAATGTTGAGAGCTGCTCCAGACTAGCAGTCAGTAGCTATGGCAATGTTGAGAGCTGCTCCAGACTACCAGTAGCTATGGCAATATTGAGAGCTGCTCCAGACTAGCAGTCAGTAGCTATGGCAATGTTGAGAGCTACTCCAGTCTGGCAGTCAGTAGCTATGGCAATGTTGAGAGCTGCTCCAGACTATCAGTAGCTATGGCAATGTTGAGAGCTACTCCAGTCTAGCAGTCAGTAGCTATGGCAATGTTGAGAGCTGCTCCAGACTATCAGTAGCTATGGCAATGTTGAGAGCTACTCCAGTATGGCAGTCAGTAGCTATGGCAATGTTGAGAGCTAGACTAGCAGTCAGTAGCTATGGCAATGTTGAGAGCTGCTCCAGACTATCAGTAGCTATGGCAATGTTGAGAGCTACTCCAGACTAGCAGTCAGTAGCTATGGCAATGTTGAGAGCTGCTCCAGACTATCAGTAGCTATGGCAATGTTGAGAGCTACTCCAGACTAGCAGTCAGTAGCTATGGCAATGTTGAGAGCTGCTCCAGACTATCAGTAGCTATGGCAATGTCGAGAGCTACTCCAGACTAGCAGTCTCAGTGTGTGTATAGTTGAGCATTTCTCTCAAGTCAGAGCTTCTGCAATTCCAGAAGTTAGCATGTATCATACGTTGTTATTTTATTATTGGTCTGCCCCTTGGTAAAGGACCAGTTGCAGCCTCGTTCAAGAACTTGTCAACAGTTCTACAGACTCCTCCAGACCTAACTTGCTACTAGTAAAAATTAGCTAATCAGTATAGAATACCTGACAGGGTTTTTATGGACGTACAGACTCACATCTCAGTGTTAAATACCTGTTATGTATATCAGACAGGATTTTATGGACCTTGTGTTCTTGAGCTGGCTAGAATTGAGGAGACGATCTTACACATTTGATGATCATTATCCATCTCTCTTTTTCCCCCATTAGTCGAGTCATGTGTTGTGGTCACTGAGTTTGGATCTTCTGATGCTAGAATTGTTGTGGAGGGACTTATGGACTCTGAGTTATGGGGATGGAAGGAAAGAGATAGATACCTAGAACTAGATCTTTGAAGACAAGTTAGATAGCTTGAATGTTTTCTAGGTCGGCCAATTTTCTTTCTTAAAAACCTCTACATGTTTCAGGGAAACCTTTCCCATATGGATCCTTGGGACATGTTGCAAATTGCCTTAAAGGTGGTGTCTTTAAAATTTTAAAGGACTTCCAATTTGGTTTATTTGTTGTTTGGGTAGCAAAAAGACTATTTTTTTCCAATAGCTGTTCAGTGATGAAGGCTGGTAAGTCTGGACAGTGAAGATACACCACTCTCTTTCAAACTATACCTGATCACCTTTAAAATTCCCAAAAATCACAGAGTGCCTGTAACCACTTCCCATGCACTGGTTAAGCGTGTTATGAGCAGTAATCTTTTTCAGAATACCACACAGAAGGGAAATTGGAGGTCAATAAAGATTTTTTTAACTTAAAAGCAAGAATCAGTTGCAACATTTGATGTATAACTCGTCAACAGACAACAAAATAATGCTTATGTTATTCTGTTACACATCCTGTGGTTGTAGTCATTCTGAGGATCCTTGTAAGGTGAACAGGGTACAGTTTGTAGGCGAGTAACTGGTCACCACTGGACATACTCACTTACTAGCCTTCATAAAGAAGAGCATTGGAAAGCTATTGAAACAAACTCTCTTTTTGCTATGGAATGAACTTAATGGGGTAGCCCCCTTAATAGTTGTCAATACCATTCTCTCAATGAACTCTCGGTTGACATAACAAAATTACGAAGACCTCAATAATCAACTTGAAATTGTATTCTCTCGTCCTTTCCACTAGATGCCCTAGCCTTCATCAGGAATAATGAGATGCTCTAGCCTTCATCAGGAATAATGATTAGATGCTCTAGCCTTCATCAGGAATAATGAGATGCTCTAGCCTTCATCAGGAATAATGAGATGCCCTAGCCTTCATCAGGAATAATGAGATGCTCTAGCCTTCATCAGGAATAATGATTAGATGCTCTAGCCTTCATCAGGAATAATGAGATGCCCTAGCCTTCATCAGGAATAATGAGATGCCCTAGCCTTCATCAGGAATAATGAGATGCTCTAGCCTTCATCAGGAATAATGATTAGATGCTCTAGCCTTCATCAGGAATAATGAGATGCTCTAGCCTTCATCAGGAATAATGAGATGCCCTAGCCTTCATCAGGAATAATGAGATGCTCTAGCCTTCATCAGGAATAATGATTAGATGCTCTAGCCTTCATCAGGAATAATGAGATGCCCTAGCCTTCATCAGGAATAATGAGATGCCCTAGCCTTCATCAGGAATAATGAGATGCTCTAGCCTTCGTCAGGAATAATGAGATGCCCTAGCCTTCATCAGGAATAATGAGATGCTCTAGCCTTCATCAGGAATAATGAGATGCCCTAGCCTTCATCAGGAATAATGAGATGCCCTAGCCTTCATCAGGAATAATGAGATGCTCTAGCCTTCATCAGGAATAATGAGATGCTCTAGCCTTCATCAGGAATAATGAGATGCCCTAGCCTTCATCAGGAATAATGAGATGCTCTAGCCTTCATCAGGAATAATGACTAGATACTCTAGCCTTCATCAGGAATAATGACTAGATGCTCTAGCCTTCTCAGGAATAATAACTAGATGCTCTAGCCTTC
This sequence comes from Cladorhizidae sp. MBARI D1340-BT2, assembly GCA_028752905.1. NCBI lineage: Eukaryota > Metazoa > Porifera > Demospongiae > Poecilosclerida > Cladorhizidae > Cladorhizidae sp. MBARI D1340-BT2. Next base: position 1,628,700 of record JAQNBH010000007.1, read on the forward strand.
ATCAGGAATAATTTCATCAGGAATAATGACTAGATGCTCTAGGAATAATGACTAGATGCTCTAGGAATAATGACTAGATGCTCTAGGAATAATGACTAGATGCCCTAGCCTTCATCAGGAATAATGACTAGATGCCCTAGCCTTCATCAGGAATAATGACTAGATGCTCTAGCCTTCATCAGGAATAATGACTAGATGCTCTAGCCTTCATCAGGAATAATGACTAGATGCTCTAGCCTTCATCAGGAATAATGACTAGATGTTCCAGCCTTCATCAGGAATAATGACTAGATGTTCCAGCCTTCATCAGGAATAATGACTAGATGCTCTAGCCTTCATCAGGAATAATGACTAGATGCTCTAGCCTTCATCAGGAATAATGACTAGATGCCCTAGCCTTCATCAGGAATAATAACTAGATGCCCTAGCCTCCATCAGGAATAATAACTAGATGCCCTAGCCTTCATCAGGAATAATGACTAGATGCCCTAGCCTTCATCAGGAATAATGACTAGATGCCCTAGCCTTCATCAGGAATAATAACTAGATGCCCTAGCCTTCATCAGGAATAATGACTAGATGCTCTAGCCTTCATCAGGAATAATGACTAGATGCTCTAGCCTTCATCAGGAATAATGACTAGATGTTCTAGCCTTCATCAGGAATAATGACTAGATGCTCTAGCCTTCATCAGGAATAATAAGATGCTCTAGCCTTCATCAGGAATAATGACTAGATGCTCTAGCCTTCACCAGGAATAATGACTAGATGCCCTAGCCTTCATCAGGAATAATGACTAGATGCTCTAGCCTTCATCAGGAATAATGAGATGCTCTAGCCTTCATCAGGAAACAACCTGTATGAATGCTGATAGTAATGTATGTAAGACCTGCAGTGCTACAAGTCTAAGGCATTGATAGCTAGCTGACTAGCTCATAAAACAAGCTTCTCCTCTGCCCTGGCAAACAACCCTGTATGAATGCTGATAGTAATGTATGTAAGACCTGCAGTGCTACACATGATAGCTAGCTGACTAGCTCATAAAACAAGCTTCTCCTCTGCCCTGGCAAACAACCCTGTATGAATGCTGATAGTAATGTATGTATGGCCTGCAGTGCTACAAGTCTAAGGCATTGATAGCTAGCTGACTAGCTCATAAAACAAGCTTCTCCTCTCCCCTGGCAAACAACCCTGTATGAATGCTGATAGTAATGTATGTAAGACCTGCAGTGCTACAAGTCTAAGGCATTGATAGCTAGCTGACTAGCTCATAAAACAAGCTTCTCCTCTCCCCTGGCAAACAACCCTGTATGAATGCTGATAGTAATGTATGTATGGCCTGCAGTGCTACAAGTCTAAGGCATTGATAGCTAGCTGACTAGCTCATAAAACAAGCTTCTCCTCTCCCCTGGCAAACAACCCTGTATGAATGCTGATAGTAATATATGTAAGACCTGCAGTGCTACAAGTCTAAGGCATTGATAGCTAGCTGACTAGCTCATCAAACAAGCTTCTCCTCTGCCTGGCACCTGTATGAATGCTGATAGTAATGTATGTATGGCCTGCAGTGCTACAAGTCTAAGGCATTGATAGCTAGCTGACTAGCTCATAAAACAAGCTTCTCCTCTCCCCTGGCAAACAACCCTGTATGAATGCTGATAGTAATGTATGTATGGCCTGCAGTGCTACAAGTCTAAGGCATTGATAGCAGATGACTCAGTGTTACCCTCAGAGCGTCAAGTGTATCGGCCGATATCCCTTGGAAATTGAAGGTGTATCGACTGGCACACCTTACCGGTGTACTATACAGTTCATAGTTCATTTTTGTCAAATTGATGATGCAATAGAATTTCATTGCATGTCTACATGTACGTGTTGTGGGTGTGGTTGGTGAAAATTTACAGCATTTCTAGAGCATTTCTATCTCCACAGTAGCTCTCACCATGCGAGTGAGACTTACCAGCGTAGAAGTCCAGACAATGATGTTCCTAGCAGAGCTCAAACAAGCACTGGCATTGATTTAAAAAATGGAAGTTGAACTTTCCCTGGATGTTAGAGTTGGAGGATGGGTAAGGTGTGGCATGTTGGCTCTGCTGATAGCTAGGCCTAGGAAGGTCGCCATCAGCCGAGCGACATGGATCAGCTTGCCTCACATGACTCTAACAAGGCAGAGCTAAGTGAAGCATAAAGAGCAAGTGCTGCATCAGGGAGGCTGACTTGGATTTGGGGCAATGGTGCATTGCCTAGGAGAGATTCGTAGCTTAGCCCTCACTCTTCCCCGAAAGAGTCTCCTCCTATTTCCCTCGTGGTATTATGAAACCATTTCTTTTTTCATTGTAAACAAGCAGTTGTTTCACCATGAAATATTTCAAGAAGATTATATTCACCATTATAACATGAGCTTCAGTATAATTTTGTAGAATATGAATGTCAATCGTATTCATGTACATGTATGTACTGCTTGTTGCATGTACTGATTCATAGCTCTTTTGCATGTCTAGTCCTGCAACCTGTAAACACAGTAATGAATACAAGATAAAAAAACACAGACCATCATGGTTTATTAATGCAACTCCAGAGATGACATGCCAATATCCCTTATAAAAATCCTGGAGAGAACACTGTAACTAGCTCATAAAGCAAGCTTCTATAAGACTTGAGAACTTGAGGTAGTTGGCCAGGATGATAAACAACATGGACTCGACCTTTGTACCAAGAGAGAGATATTTTGCACGAATTCTTCGTAGAAACTGTTTTAGACTGAAATGTACATGCTAATGGGTTTGGAAACCTATTTGTTCTTCAGGTGCATTGTCTGTAATGGGGAATGTTTTCTTCCTGTGAGAAGTTTTTCAAGATGATTATTGTTGGCATTTATTGGGGTAGTCATGGGTTGGTTTTGAAAGGTCAAGTTTGTGAACATACTATGCATCACATATTTTTATTTTTGGCTTGTCAGTGACATACTTTTTATTGGCTTGTCAGTGACATACTTTTTATTGGCTTGTCAGTGACATACTTTTTATTGGCTTGTCAGTGACATACTTTTTATTGGCTTGTCAGTGACATACTTTTTATTGGCTTGTCAGTGACATACTTTTTATTAGCTTGTCAGTGACATACTTTTTATTGGCTTGTCAGTGTCATACTTTTTATTGGCTTGTCAGTGACATACTTTTTATATTGGCCTGTCAGTGACGGAAGACCATTTTTAACAAAAAAGCAAACTAGTTTTGAGACTTGTAGCTCTGTGTGTATACAAGAAGAATATATAAAGAAGAGTAATAATATTATATATAAAGAAGAGTTATATAAAGAAGAGTAATAATATTATATATAAAGAAGAGTTATATAAAGAAGAGTAATAATATTATACATAAAGAAGAGTAATAATATTATATATAAAGAAGAGTATATAAAGAAGAGAGAAGAGTAATAATATTATATAGTAATAATATTATATATAAAGAAGAGTAATAATATTATATAGTAATAACATATATAAAGAAGAGTAATAAAGAAGAGTAATAATATTATATATAAAGAAGAGATGTATAAAGAAGAGTAATAATATTATATATAAAGAAGAGTAATAATATTATATATAAAGAAGAGTAATAATATTATATATAAAGAAGAGTAATAATATTATATATAAAGAAGAGTAATAATATTATATAGTATATATAAAGAAGAGTATATATAAAGAAGAGTAATAATATTATATAGTAATAATATTATATATAAAGAAGAGTAATAATATTATATGTAATAATATTGCATATTTCATTACTTCCCCCCCCCCCCCCCCCCCCCCCCCCCCCCTCCCCTTCCCTCGAGCAGTAGGTACACAACAACACTGGCAAGGGAAATCATAAACACCCTTTTTAGCAGTAGGCCCACAACAACACCAGCAAAGGGGAAATCATAAACAGCCTCGTTTAGCAGTAGGCCCACAACCATTACCAGCAAAGGGGAAATCATAAACAGCCAGTAGGCCCACAACAACACCAGCAAAGGGGAAATCATAAACAGCCTCGTTTAGCAGTAGTCCCACAACAACACCGGCAAAGGTTAAATCATAAACAGCCTCGTTTAGCAGTAGGCCCACAACAACACCGGCAAAGGTTAAATCATAAACAGTCTCGTTTAGCAGTAGGCCCACAACAACACCGGCAAAGGGTAAATCATAAACAGCCTCTATTTATTATTTAGTGTGCGAAACGCTACACAGTCCACACCCATTTTCCCTCTGCCAACCTTTCTGTTAGTTTCACTTGATGACTAATAATCGCTCATAATGTAGTGATATCGTTAGAAAGATAGTGCATCAGCTACGAAGTCCACCTTGGAGCGCCTCAGTTCTCAGAGTGAAGGGATTCAGAGGCTCCCAGTAGCTTGTGCAGCTTGAAACAGAAGAACCAGCAGAAAGAGACAGTTCTTTTATGACTAATAGTTCAGCACTGTATTAGGAAGAGACAGTTCGGGAAGAGACAGTTCGGGTCTCCAGCTGAGATCATCGGCCATTTTTATGACTAATAGTTCGGCACTGACTAGGAAGAGGCAGTTCAGGTCTCCAGCTGGGGTCATCGGTGATTTTTATGACTAATAGAACTTTCAGCACTGACTAGGAAGAGGCAGTTCAGGTCTCCAGCTGGGGTCATCGGCCATTTTTATGACTAATAGTTCAGCACTGACTAGGAAGAGGCAGTTCAGGTCTCCAGCTGGGGTCATCGGCCATTTTTATGACTAATAGTTCAGCAGTGTACTATTGGGCACATGCTGGTAAAAGGAAATAAAAAGTTTGGCTCTTTTCTGGGCATGGTTCTATTTTTATTTGTGCAGGATGTGCCAGGGTCCAAGTGTAGGAGAGCGGCCATAGTTAGGGTGGCCCTTGCATTGTAAGCACTTGTGTGTAATTATGGTGTTCTTGTAGCAATGGCACGGGCAGTCTACGTCGTCTGCCTCCCTCAAAGCCGACGCGTTCCAGCAGCGCCATGGAGCAGAACGCCGGAGAGCCAGTCCAGAAACCTGAAGCAACATTGTCACCACCACAGGTATATGGAATAGCTTAATTTACTGACCAACTTGATCAGATGGTTTGACCCATTCAATTCCAATGGTACACATTGCGATTATTAGCCTAAAGCTCACCAAGTGATGTACATATATATTGCCACACACCCTCTCAGGATTCTGACGTGGTTCCCTCGAGTCCTACGCCTCAGTCGCAACAGGAACAGTCACTCTCAGATACACCGCAACAGGGTTCAAAGTCTCCTCATCCTCCCACACCTCATGGTACTGAGACCAATTACATATTCTGCTAATCATGTGTAAATTGTCTCTTATTCAAAGCTGTGCATATTTTATGCTCAAGTGTCTCCCTCTCTTTCCTCACCTGCTCTTTCTTTCATCCCTTTCTCTCCTTGCCTGTTTCTCATTCCTTCTTCCTTCCCCACCCCTCATTCATGCCACACCCCTCCTTCCTGTCACACCCCTCTTTCGTGCCACACCCCTCCTTCCTGCCTCCACCCCCCACCATTCCTTCCGGCCCCCGCATCTCCTCCCCTACATCCTAACTTCTATCTCCCGCCTCCAAATGTCTCTCCCCTTGAAACTTTCAAATATCCAGAATTATCAAGTGCTGATTTAGAAGAACTTGAAGGCGTCATTGAATTGACAGAGGATGCCACACCTACTTCTCCCCATCCTGGCCCTAGCCCCAAACTTGAAGCCGTGAACTTAGAGCAACGCGAAGAGGAACCTAAACCCGAAACGGAGACCCCTGGGCTTGAAGTACCGAACCCTGAGCCTGAAACACCGAACACTGAGTCTGAAGCACAGAACCCTGAGCCCAAAATACAGAACCCTGAGCCTGAATCACAGAACCCTGAGCCTGAATCACAGAACCCTGAGCTTGAAACACAGAACACTGAGCCTGAAACACAGAACCCTGAGCCTGAAACACAGAACCCTGAGGCAGAAGTACAGAACCCTGAGGCAGAAGTACAGAACCCTGAACCTGAAGTACAGACACCCGAACTTGAAGTACAGAACCCCAAATCTGAAGCGCAGAACCCCAAATCTGAAGTGCAGAACCCCGAACCTGAAGCATCGAATCCCCAACCTGAAGTAGAAAAACCAACAGCTAAGGACCCCGAGGATACGTTGTACAAGGTACTATTTAAACCTTCACTTGAGCTCTAGATCCATCGCACGCATTCAACACAGCCTTAAAATATGACTGCCAGTACTATTTAAACCTTCACTTGAGCTCTAGATCCATCGCACGCATTCAACACAGCCTTAAAATATGACTGCCAGTACTATTTAAACCTTCACTTGAGCTCTAGATCCATCGCACGCATTCAACACAGCCTTAAAATATGACTGCCAGTACTATTTGAGCCTTCACTTGAGCTCTAGATCCATCGCACGCATTCAACACAGCCTTAAAATATGACTGCCAGTACTATTTAAACCTTCAATTGAGCTCTAGATTCGTCCCACGCATTCAACACAGCCTTAAAATATGACTGCCAGTACTATTTAAACCTTCACTTGAGCTCTAGATTCGTCCCATTAATTCAACACAGCCTTAAAATATTACTGCCAGTACTATTTAAACCTTCACTTGAGCTCTAGATTCATCCCACACATTCAACACAGCCTTAAAATATGACTGCCTTACCATAGACCTGGATGGAAGCAAATGATTGATTCAAGAAACCCACTGTGGCTTTCAGTATCTCTTATCCTAGCAGTTTGGGTGGAACTGTGGTATAGTGTGCTACAGACTCACAAATATACTTAAACATGTGGTTTCTAGTTGGTAAACCCTTTACCATGCTGCTATGAGTAGATGTACAATTGATTTTTGTGATGAAATGATTCTGGCATGCAAATTTCTAACAGGCAAGTGCTTATTCTCGAGAATGTGCCAGGGTTTTTTTTCCTTTTTTTATTTTTTTTAAGGAGGGGAGGGAGGGGGGGGGGCTGCTGGATAAGAGAAAAAATGAAGCCAGCTATTGGTAGAATTGCTGAAAACAGAAGACTTGAGTGGTGCCTTGATAATTGGAGAAACACCTTAAGGTCAGAAAAAATTAGCACCGTGGTTACCTTTGAGTGCAGCTGCTCTTAACGTTCCTAATAAGAGTTCCCCATGAGAGCAAGTTTCTTTCCCAGCAATAATAAAAATATAATAAAAATAAAACAATAATAAAAATAGAAGAAATAAAAATAGAAGAAAAACAATAATTAAAAAAAGGTGAGCCCTGCTTCCTGCAAGCAAGGCCAAGGTAAGTAGTAATTAATGCACGTGGCATAGGCTAAGTGTAGAATTTTTAGGAATGATGGATAAAAGGAATGATGGATAAAAGTGATAATGCATAATTAATCAGTGTCCTCTTGATGAATAATTTGCTATGATTTTATTATCATCACGATTTTGTTAAGTTTAGCGCATACCTGAAGATTAATTTGTGTGTGTGTATTTCTTCTTCAGTTAGTTTTTCTTTCTGGTTGAATAAGTACTCACTCAATGAAGGGACTGTCTATTTAACATGCATCTCTGATAAGGCTATGGACAACTAAATTATCAGACTTCTTTCCACTTGAGAAATCTTGGGAGGAAAGTAGGAGTGGCCGAGTCACTCGATCATGCCCTCCCTGTGTTGGGTGGTTGTGGGCAGAAGCTTGAGTTGTGCTCTTGGAAAGGATCTGCTCTTGCTACTTAAATGAGCACACATCTATACAGTGTGGGTGTGGATATGTATATACAGTGTGTGGGTATATATACAGTGTGTGGGTATATATATATATATAGTGTGGATATATATACAGTGTGTGGATATATATATATATAGTGTGGGTATATATATAGTGTGTGGGTATATATATAGTGTGTGGGTATATATATAGTGTGTGGGTATATATATATATATATATAGTGTGTGGGTGTGGATATGTATATACGGTGTGTGGGTATATATATATATATATATATATAGTGTGGGTGTGTATATGTATATACAGTGTGTGGGTATATATATAGTGTGTGAGTATATCTTTATATAATAGTGTGGGTGTGTATATGTATATACAGTGTGTGGGTATATATATATATATATATATATATATAGTGTGTGGGTGTGGATATGTATATACAGTGTGTGGGTATATATACAGTGTGTGGATATACTATATAGTGTGTGGGTATATATATATATATATATAAATATATAGTGTGGGTGTGGATATGTATTTACAGTGTGTGAGTATATATATACAGTCTGGGTGTATAATATATATATATACAGTCTGGGTGTATAATATATTTAGTGTGGGTATATATTTATGTATCTGGAAGAATATTCCTAACCCAAACTTACCTTAGTCTACAACATTGTACTTCAGTGCTGACTGTATCAGCCTCCCTAGTTTGCCCGTTTTGAAGCTTTGAGGGCTTGGAATGGTTGTGGGTGTGGCCAAAGATGGCTGCGTTTAAGCAGAGGGGGGGGTGGAGGGGAGAGAATGTGTAGTTAGTACTTTGGATCTCCATAGATTCTGCACACTTCACTGTATGAACTTGATATATAAGTTCAAATGATAGCTCTCTCTGTGTGCTCTCTACCTGCAGCCAAAGTGAGGTGGGAGTACCCCGAAAATCTGAGTGGCTGCAAGTGTGTGTGGCTCCCAGCTTGAATGTGCTGCACAACTGATTGCAGGTCAGGATCAGGGCTAGCTCCTCCCCACAGGATCAGCACCTAGCCCCTCCCCACAGGATCAGCACCTGCTCCTCCCCACAGGATCAGCACCTAGCCCTCCCCCTCCTCCCCACAGGATCAGCACCTAGCCCACCAGCTCCTCCCCACAGGATCAGCACCTAGCCCTCCTACTCCTCCCCACAGGATCAGCACCTAGCCCTCCTACTCCTCCCCACAGGATCAGCACCTAGCCCTCCTGCTCCTCCCCACAGGATCAGCACCTAGCCCTCCTGCTCCTCCCCACAGGATCAGCACCTAGCCCTCCTACTCCTCCCCACAGGATCAGCACCTAGCCCTCCTGTTCCTTCCCACAGGACCAGCACCTAGCCCTCCTGCTGCTCCCCACCGGATCAGCACCTAGCCCTCCTGCTCCTCCCCACAGGATCAGCACCTAGCCCTCCTGTTCCTCCCCACAGGACCAGCACCTAGCCCTCCTGCTCCTCCCCACAGGATCAGCACCTAGCCCTCCCGCTCCTCCCCACAGGATCAGCACCTAGCCCTCCCACTCCTCCCCACAGGATCAGCACCTAGCCCTCCTGCTCCTCCCCACAGGATCAGCTCCTCCTCCCCACAGGACCAGCACCTAGCCCTCCCGCTCCTACCCACAGGACCAGCACCTAGCCCTCCCGCTCCTCCCCACAGGATCAGCACCTAGCCCTCCTGCTCCTCCCCACAGGACCAGCACCTAGCCCTCCCGCTCCTCCCCACAGGATCAGCACCTAGCCCTCCTGCTCCTCCCCACAGGATCAGCACCTAGCCCTCCTGTTCCTCCCCACAGGACCAGCACCTAGCCCTCCTGCTGCTCCCCACAGGATCAGCACCTAGCCCTCCCGCTCCTCCCCACAGGATCAGCACCTAGCCCTTCTGCTCCTCCCCACAGGATCAGCACCTAGCCCTCCTGTTCCTCCCCACAGGATCAGCACCTAGCCCTCCTGCTCCTCCCCACAGGATCAGCACCTAGCCCTCCTACTCCTCCCCACAGGATCAGCACCTAGCCCTCCCACTCCTCCCCACAGGATCAGCACCTAGCCCTCCTGCTCCTCCCCACAGGATCAGCACCTAGCCCTCCTGTTCCTCCCCACAGGACCAGCACCTAGCCCTCCTGCTGCTCCCCACAGGATCAGCACCTAGCCCTCCCGCTCCTCCCCACAGGATCAGCACCTAGCCCTTCTGCTCCTCCCCACAGGATCAGCACCTAGCCCTCCTGCTCCTCCCCACAGAATCAGCACCTAGCCCTCCTGCTCCTCCCCACAGGATCAGCACCTAGCCCTCCCGCTCCTCCCCACAGGATCAGCACCTAGCTCCTCCCCACAGGACCAGCACCTAGCCCTCCTGCTCCTCCCCACAGGACCAGCACCTAGCCCTCACACTCCTCCCCACAGGATCAGCACCTAGCCCTCCTGCTCCTCCCCACAGGAGCAGCACCTAGCCCACCTGCTCCTCCCCACAGGATCAGCACCTAGCCCTCCTACTCCTCCCCACAGGACCAGCACCTAGCCCTCCTGCTCCTCTCCACAGGACCAGCACCTAGCCCTCCTGCTCCTCCCCACAGGACCAGCACCTAGCCCTCACACTCCTCCCCACAGGATCAGCACCTAGCCCTCCCGCTCCTCCCCACAAGACCAGCACCTAGCCCTCCTACTCCTCCCCACAGGACCAGCACCTAGCCCTCCCGCTCCTCCCCACAGGATCAGCACCTAGCCCTCCTGCTCCTCCCCACAGGATCAGCTCCTCCCCACAGGATCAGCACCTAGCCCTCCCGCTCCTCCCCACAGGATTAGCACCTAGCCCTCCCGCTCCTCCCCACAGGATCAGCACCTAGCCCTCCTGCTCCTCCCCACAGGATCAGCACCTAGCCCTCCTGCTCCTCCCCACAAGATCATTGCTGGCCAGTCCCTTTGACTTCTGAACCGCTAACAGTGGAGGGAAAGGATCTAGAGAAACTGCCCACATAAGATGTACCAGTGGAATATCAGGGTTTCATTTAGGGGGGGGCAGGGGGGCAACTGCCCCCCTTTGGCCCCCCCCCCCCTTGGAAATTGTATTATTAAAATTCATTACAGCACCTAGCCCTCCCGCTCCTCCCCACAGGACCAGCACCTAGCCCTCCAGCTCCTCCCCACAGGACCAGCACCTAGCCCTCCTGCTCCTCCCCACAGGACCAGCACCTAGCCCTCCTACTCCTCCCCACAGGACCAGCACCTAGCCCTCCTACTCCTCCCCACAGGATCAGCACCTAGCCCTCCCACTCCTCCCCACAGGACCAGCACCTAGCCCTCCTGCTCCTCCCCACAGGATCAGCACCTAGCCCTCCTGCTCCTCCCCACTGGACCAGCACCTAGCCCTCCTACTCCTCCCCACAGGATCAGCACCTAGCCCTCTTGCTCCTCCCCACAGGATCAGCACCTAGCCCTCCTACTCCTCCCCACAGGATCAGCACCTAGCCCTCCTGCTCCTCCCCACAGGATCAGCACCTAGCCCTCCTACTCCTCCCCACAGGATCAGCACCTAGCCCTCCTACTCCTCCCCACAGGATCAGCACCTAGCCCTCCTGCTCCTCCCCACAGGATCAGCACCTAGCCCTCCTGCTCCTCCCCACACGACCAGCACCTAGCCCTCCTGCTCCTCCCCAACCTTATGACCTCGTGAATACCATTCATGGACATTTTTAGTGGCCACGCTTGACCACCTAATCACTTTTTGACACATAGAAAAACACTCTGTTTATAGCGGAGGCTTCTCTGTTGTATGGGTTGCGTAGAGGAGGCTACCTCTTGCTGACAGATCGTAATTTGAGCTCTCTGACACTTTCCAATCAGTAGCCTTATTTGAATAAATTTCAGGCACTCGGATTTTAAGGTACCCCAACTGGGCCTGCATGTAACTTGGGCGTGGTTATACCTAGGCAACTGTTTTAGTGTCAAAAGCGAGCACAAAGGGAGAGCTTCTTTTGAGCTATGCGAGCACAAAGGGAGAGCTTCTTTTGAGCTATACATCCAGAGAAGTGTGCAGAATCTATGGAGCTCCAAAGTCATATCCACAAGTTCTTAGTTTTTGTACTCTGTGGTTTATTCCCTCGCTTTTAAAAGCCACACAAACACACTGCAGTATATATATATATACCTTATACATACATTATATATATATATACAATATACATACAGTATATATATACCATGTACATACGGTATATATACAATAAAATTATACATACAGCATATATACCATATACACAGTATATATACCATATACATACAGATATACATACAGTATATATATACCATGTGTACATACAGTGTATGTACTATACATTAGATGACTCTTAGGCATAAAATGAAATTCAGAGCTGCAGAGAGTTACTCTACCTCTCTGCTGCTTGAATCAACAAGGTTAGGTTTCCTAAACCTTGTTTCCTTCTCTTCAGATGTTGAACTCTTGACTCAATATGCATTGAGTTGGGCCACAGTGAATAGAGGTGAAGTATGGCGTATATGCAACATAGTGGGATGAATATGCATTGAGTTGGGCCACAGTGAATAGAGGTGAAGTGTGGCTTATATGCTGTACATGCAACATAGTGGGATGAATATGCATTGAGTTGGGCCAGAGGTGAAGTGTGGCTTATATGCTGTACATGCAACATAGTGGGATGAATATGCATTGAGTTGGGCCACACTGAATAGAGGTGAAGTGTGTCATATATGCTGTACATGCAACATAGTGGGATGAATATGCATTGAGTTGGGCCACAGTGAATAGAGGTGAAGTGTGGCATATATGCTGTACATGCAACATAGTGGAAACCTAAGTTGTTGCACCTCCATGTCTAAACGTACTGGACTATTGAAAATTAAGTGGTAGTATTTCTCCCTCAAGTAAGGTGAGGTATAGTGGATGGGGAAATGGTCTCGGTAAATAACTTCTTTGGCAGTAAGCTGTTGACTTTTTGCCCTAGGTTGTGGCCACACACCCCTACGAAGGAGAGGATGATGATGAGTTGACCTTCGCCAAGGGAGATGTCATTGCTGTGGTACCATATGTGGACCCCGATGACGAGGTCAGTGTCCCGGCTGCTTATATATGTGTATAAAGATAATTGACTTATCAGAAAATAAATACAATTTGTGAACGTAGTCTGCAAACATTTTTAGGACCCTTTACCCATTACAACAAGGAACGCTAGATATTTTAAAAGGCAGTACAATATTGGTCTCCATTATAATAATAGATAATAGGGTCCTATAAATGCTTGTGATCTACATGGGTAAATGCTTGTTTCCTACCGACAAGTGAATTGATTGATTGACTTGTCCAAAATGGAATGAAACCAGAATATACCCACGTAGGCCACAAGCACTCCTTAGGAGGCTGCTCACTTATAATTATTTTTATCTCAGCGAACTCTCAGTTGACACAATAAAATTACAAGGTCCTTTTCAGTAATCGACTTGAATTTTTTACTCGGCTAGATGCTCCTAGTCGAAGCATCGAGAGAGTAAAAATTCATGTTGGTTATTGAGAAGGTCCTTGTAAAGTTATTTATAGTCTTGTTTCTATAATTATTAGGTGTCCTGAAGAAGATCGCATCAGATCACCGATGTTATTATTTGCCATGCATGTTACAAAGTACTCCGTAAGTAGGTACCAGCTGGTCTTGTTTTGTGCTGTTAACTATGAAAGATTCTGATGCAACCAACTGATTAGTTCTGTGTAGTGGAAGCTTGCAGCTGCTGACTCAGCTAGCTTAAATTGCACCTACACAGGCGAGTTTATTGTATTGAGGATCTTTTATCAATTTTGGGCGTGCAGAAACGGAATAGTCTCTGCAGTGCATTGGCTTCAAGGCATGATGGAAGTGTTTTGGGAGCAAAAATCCTCTTTAGGATATTAAGAAGCTGCCTAAATGAGTTTTAGCCGAGATATACGAATATCTATTGGTGTGCTGCCATTTGAAAATAGGATCAAACCAAATATAGGGAGTCATTCCTCAATACATTATGTGTGTGTGTGTGGGAGGGTGTTGTGTGTGTGTTTACATGCCGCAGGACGTCACACCACCTAAGATCCAGACAGAACTTTGTGTGGCTTTTAGAGACCACGAGTTTTTATTTAATTTGCTTTTTGGAATGGATGTATATTCCTAAACAGAAGGACCCAACAATCGTAAATGCCCTAAAATGAGCTACTTCCTCCAATCCAAAAGAAGCAAGTTTAAAATTTTAACCTTTCTTGGCTGGTCCCTGAAGGCCACACACAAAGTTTAGTCAGGAGTGGCTATTGGGTCCGAGTTATAAGCGAGTGCACACCAGCATTGTGCTTGATGTATTGTGCCCCTGCATTATATGTTGGTGTGGGATAGTCCATGACAGAAGCTCATTCTTTCCACCATTGTGATGCCATATTTTACTATGTGAATTTTGTCATCTTGTATTCAGAGGGAATACTGTATGTAGACCCACTGATCCGTTGCTAGCGGAAAAGAGCGGAGTGTCAGTTTTATAAATGGAATTCTTGATTTTCAAGATGCTTCAACCATTCTTCCCTTCAAGCATGTTTTTAAGCCTCTCATTGTTGAAGGCGCCACGGCTTTGTGTCTTTAACCCTCTCATTGTTGAAGATGCCATGGCTTTGTGTTTTTAACCCTCTCATTGTTGAAGGCGCCATGGATTTGTAACCCTCTCATTGTTGAAGGTGCCATGGCTTTGTGTTTTAACCCTCTCATTGTTGAAGGTGCCATGGCTTTGTGTTTTAACCCTCTCATTGTTGAAGGTGCCATGGTTTTGTGTTTTAACCCTCTCATTGTTGAAGGCGCCATGGATTTGTAACCCTCTCATTGTTGAAGGTGCCATGGTTTTGTGTTTTAACCCTCTCATTGTTGAAGGCGCCATGGATTTGTAACCCTCTCATTGTTGAAGGTGCCATGGCTTTGTGTTTTAACCCTCTCATTGTTGAAGGCGCCATGGCTTTGTGTTTTTAACCCTCTCATTGTTGAAGGCACCATGGCTTTGTGTCTTTAACCCTCTCATTGTTGAAGGCGCCATGGTTTTGTGTTTTTAACCCTCGCCTTCAACTCTCATTGTTGAAGGCGTCATGGCTTTGTGTTTTAACCCTCTCATTGTTGAAGGTGCCATGGCTTTGTGTTTTTAACCCTCTCATTGTTGAAGGCGCCATGGCTTTGTGTGTTTAACCCTCTCATTGTTGAAGGCGCCATGGCTTTGTGTTTTTAACCCTCTCATTGTTGAAGGTGTCATGGTTTTGTGTTTTTAGCCCTCTCATTGAAGGCGGTTTTGTAGATCAGGGGGGAAATATGCACGATTATCTATGTCCATAATCATTAAATAGCTGAATCCATAATAAGCCAAAATTACGGCTGTTTGTAGGCGGGAGGGGCCACACTTGAAATGACGAAGAGACTTAGTCCATTTCTGAGGTCACATGAGAAGTAGGGGATCGCTCCGATGATGAGTCAAGTGAGGGTGAAGGAGAAGGCATTCGTGCTTGCCTGAGCAGTGGAATCCTCAGTAGTTGTGGCCATTCGACCACCACACGCTAGCACTCTAGCTGACAGTGGGATTGACACAGATGAGGAAGGTTTCTCAGGTTTGTGAAGGGACCTGGCTGTAGTATAGCCTGCTGTTAGAAATGTGTGCAGAACAATAGAAAATGTTCTTGCGAAGATAAATTGCATATGTAGTGGTTAGTGTGTGAGGACCTGACTTTGGCTGCCTCTAACTTTGGTATACCTACACCTGCTGTGCCAAAAGAGAGCACATTGATAGAGCTATCATCTGAGCCATATTATATCAAGTCCACCACAAACTATATGGCCGCTATGGAGCTACAAACCAAGAGCAATTTTTTTCATAGTTTTTGGTCTTTTTAACAGGAACTGATTTTTAGTTGACAATGCCAAGTGAGAAGGTTATTGGACATTCAATTAGCAGTTTGAAGTAATTGGTGTACACACTCAATTAACATGAAGTGTTTATAACACTGTCATTATCAACTCAAAATATGACACTCCCTTGAGCCGCAACTTCAGGCGCTCGTGCTAAAAAAAGCAAGGTAGGTGCAGAAGCATGCACAACAGTTCAAAGAAGATCTTTATGAAGATGGAGAGTGTTATTCTGCAAATGTTGAGATCACAGTATGATCAGTGTTGCTACGATAAAAGACAAGAATACGCACAGGATGCAATCTGTCTGACTTCTATCTCCGGGTCCAAATATATGAGGGCACTGTTCCTTTCCCGACTAGTGTGTTGGTTAGTGGACCCTGCCCCCTTTCCCGACTAGTGTGTTGGTTAGGGGACCCTGCCCCCTTTCCCGACTAGTGTGTTGGTTAGTGGACCCTGCCCCCTTTCCCGACTAGTGTGTTGGTTAGGGGACCCTTTCCCGACTAGTGTGTTGGTTACCCCCTTTTCAATAAAGATTTAAGAACAATATTTTTGGACTTTGAACTCAATTTAGTATATATAGTATGTACTCTTTTGTGTTTGTATTTGTTATAATACATGTAATAATAAATGTAATGATAATGTAATGGAATCTTAGCAGAATACAAAATTTGGTAACAGGGAAATAGTAATAAAAAGAAATTATAAATCCCATAACAGAAGGTGATTTTTTTTTAAACCAAAAAAAATCGGTATATCTAAATGCTATGTCTATTTCATTTGCTGGGCCATAAGTAGAGTTAACACTAGGAGTCAATAGGCTCTCTGTATTGGGTACCATTATCTTGCTGACTGGTGCTCAAATTGTCCTCTTTAGGCCGACAGCGGGTATATCCGGTGCAAGCATGTTTCGCTTTCCACGATAGCAAATATTTGCACAAAAAGATTGCAACTAAGTTGTCATTATTAGTTGGCATTACAAAAAGCTTTGTTAGAGCTCTCATGGTGAAATCTAACTCAAGCTGTTGACTAGCACGGCTGCATCTAACTCTACTCTACTAGAATATTACCACAGTTGATGAGAGCCACAGTTGATGAGAGGTTTAGCAGCAAGCATCGCCATTGGAATGGTGAGATTTATGGTGGCTAGTGGCTTTGTCTGTAATAAAAACTAAAAAGCTCTAATTAAAATTAAAAAAGTGCGGAGTACAGTATATGGCAAGCTCTAGCTAAAGGCAGCAAACGATTATCATTGCCTGCCATACTAGAGCTCGAGCCAGCCAGCTAGCTAAGATGATTGCTACTGTCATTGACCTACATGTCAGCGAGCTAGAGGAGAAAACAGACATTCCGAGCGTTTTGGTTGTTGCTAACTAGCTAGCATATCAACAGTGCCTACCTGATCAAGCACTCGGCCATGAAGAAGGCACCCTGGCTCTTGCTGTTACTATGTCACATGACTTTAAATAAAATTTAGGCATACACGCGAGTTGCGTTATATTTTGTATACGGCCTTAAAGAGTCAACAGTCAGCTATTAATGGCTTTGTTATTATTTGTGTTTCCTTGCAGGAAGAGGGCTGGGCTACAGGTGTAATCCTCGTGACTGGTGCCAAGGGTATATTTCCAGAGAACTTTACCAAGAAATTAGAATGAACATCAAATGACTCAAATGTTTGTTTTATTTGGTTGCAACATTCTTGAGCAGGCTTTGAATTATTATTATTCTGAGGTACATATGTGGTATATACTAAAGCTGTATTGTGCCTCGAGTTGGTTCATTTGTACAAGTACATATATATAACGCATTGTGTCTCCATTTGTTTTGTACAGGCTATGGTTTAAAGTACTTACACACATGACAATGACCTTCTCAATAATCGACTTGAATTATACTCTCGATATTTCGATAAGATGCTCATAATAGCCTTCATCAGGAATAATTATTCCTGATATTTATTCATCAGGAATAATTATTCCTGATGAAGGCTAGAGCATCTCATCGAAACGTCGAGAGAGTAAAATTAAAATTGATTATCGAGGTCATTGTAATTTCGTTATGTCAACTGCGAAATAGCTCGGACCACCTTTGTACATGTGCTCTGTTGAGGTGGCTCTGCTATGCGCATCCACACCAGGTCTGGGTGCATTAGGTAGCATGTGCTTCAACATTCTGTAAGAAAGTGAAGTGACTTAAACTTTCTCTCTTTAGGACTGCCATCTCCTTCCTGCTCCTGAATACGCAACTTGATTTGGCTAATAAATCTCTCGTGTTTTGTGCATTTCTTGCACAATCTTGTCGATAATTAAAGTGTGTGTTTTTGTAAAATGCGCACACATGCGCGCTAAACCTGCAAATAAGGAATTATAGTTGGGTATCTCTGGGAGTTGCATGAGAAAGTGTTGACTCCTGTTGAGACGGGTAGGCTTGATAATAGTTAATGTTTGGCACCGATGCCACAAGAATTTGACAACACACACACCTTCCAATCCTAAATCTCTTGCCTTGGCTGTATATTCATGTCAATATATATTATTTGTCCATAATAGGTCGATTATCTTTTTTCCTTCATTGATCATGGTCATTTACTTGTGCACTTTGTGATGGCATCTCGAGGATCACAGAACAATTTTAACTATTAAAACATGGGGAATAAACTTTGTGAATTGGATCTTCGTAAATATATCCTTTTATACACTGACAGTAATTCAGAGATCATGCTTGCAGAAAGTCCATGGTTCTGGAAACGATGTGTTGTAGAAGGTATTGTGCATTCTTGTTCTGTGGGGTGTTTGCTTATAATTATATATATATTGCTTATATATATTTAAAGGGGGTACTTTAGGTCAGATTTAAATTTTGCATTTTGATTTTTTTTAATCTCGCCCAACTAAAAGCTTCAACATACTGGAAAGGTGGATTCCAAGTTACAGAAGATTTGGATGCTCTATTCTGGACTTACAGTGGCCCGGGAAGGCGATCAAGAAGCTTTACCTGAAAGGGGGACAATGGCATTTTTTTAATTTTGTTTTTTTAACTTATGGTTACCACTTTAGATTCCGTAGATTCTGTAAACTTCATGGTATGGACTTGATATATAGCTCAAAAGATAGGTCTATCTGCGTGCTCTTTTTTGATACTAAAATATTTTTTATAGTTATAACTATAGGCAACCTAAAGTGGAGGGACCTCAAAACCTGAATGCCTGCATAAATTCAATGAGTGTTTTCATTTTTTTATTTATTATTATTTTTTTTTGCCATGCATAATATTATAATAACAACAACAATACAGACACTAACTACCCACCCACGCGCTCGACCACGTACTAAAATTTTAACGCCTAGATGAAAAAGGTCATTGAATTGCCCTAGTTCAAAAAGCAGTTATTCTGGATTTTGGGATGCAGGTTTTCGAGGTCCCTCCACTTTAGGGTCTAGTAACTTGCCTATAGTTATCCTATGAAACATATTTTAGTATCAAAAGAGAGCACACAGAGATACCTATCTTTTGAGCTATATATCAAGTCCATACAATGAAGTTTACGGAATCTACGGAGCTATAAAGTGGTAACCACAAGTTTTTATTAAAAAATGGTCTCGTCTCCCCTGTAATTACATGGCTGTAACTTTTTTTGGTCAAAATCATGGAGGTCAGTGTCTCTTGCCACCATAACTCGCTCTGAGACACAAACTTTTTGTATCATTTTGAAGCTCTATCCTTACTCTTTAAAATGAACGATCAAATTTTTCTAGTCTTGCTTTATCTTCAAAGTTATTGATGATCAAAGGTCAATTGAAGGTCAAATTTTACATATGAGCCCACCATGACCCCTAGAAAATTTTATTCCATCGCTTATTTTATAGCACTAGAGATACGTTACCCACACCAAGGCAATACAAAATCTGAGTAGTCTTGTGGAGCGGCGAGGGCATTTTTGAGGGACTTTTGCATCTTGAAGGTACTTGCCAGAAGATAAAAAGAAAATATATAATATATTATACATATCATTAGAAAGTACATGAATAAAGCTATCTTTTGGTATCAAAATTATGTTCATGGAGATTGAAATAAAAAAGTTATGATGAGGTAACATTTTTTTGATGAAAGTCCCCCCCTTTTTAAGAGGAATATTGGATATATATAACTTGAGGGCATTCAAGGGGCCGAAGTGTGAGTGGCAGATTATGATGGGAGACCAGACCTACTTTCCTAATTTGGGTAGGTGGTGGAAGAAGAGGTGTTGGATAGGCTAGAAGGAGTTGGGAACGTGCTAAGTTATGGGAAAGGCAGTTTTTTACACCTAGGGTCCCATGTCTTTGGTATGATCCACTCTCTCTCTCCCCCCCTCCCTCCTCACATCCCAATACACTTTATCCCAATATTATTTTTGGTTGTAATTTTCATAAATTCTTTTATTCTTCTTCTTCAGCAGTTATTTGGTACTTGGTGATGATGCCTCATGGCTCAACCAAACCAGTGCAAGTTCATGTCTAGGTCAATGTTATTACCAAAAAAATATTTCATACATGTATTGAATATTGAGTACATAAATAATGATAATGGAAGGGGAAAAATCAATTGTGTAAATGTGTTAATATACATAAAATGAAGAGAAAATGTACTCCTGCAGCGTTCTATTGTCAACTATTAGTAGAAGTCAAGAAGTTGCAGAGATCTTCACTTACTCCGTTAGGATCATAACACAACCCACATCCACAACTGGTGGCCGTTTCGTGGTGTACGTCCTCAGTTCTAATGTAATAGGTGGGGTAAAATGTATTAAATACTTGAGGGGCAGCAGTGTACCGAACGTAGGCGATCACCCTGTCCAGATAGAGGTTGCCAGTCACGTTCAGCTCTGACGCATCCACACAAACGAAAGTTAGTTTCACTGAAATAGTTGTTTTCGTGTGCGCTCTGCAGCACCTCGTGTGCTTTCCAGAACAGGACCTGTTTGCACGGTAGTCCAAATTTTCGTTTCCAAGTGTATAGACGGGTTCATGTTGGAAATAGCCATTACAACCGCCATAACACGACTGAATAGACTGATTGGAATTCATATGGATGCAGTGATCATTGCCATTGAAGTTCAAATTATACTCGAAGTAGTTGATTTTGGACTCACGCAACTGACAACATAAAGTAGGTGTCAGAACCGCTAGGATCACTACAAGCGTTATTGCTTCCATTCTCCAATACAACCAACAAGATGTTTCACACTTATCGGAGGGCGGACATTTATATACTTTTTCACGCGTGCGCGCGCATGCCTCAGTGAATGCGCTTTTCAATCCCGCAGCAACTTGCCCTGGAAGCAAGTCATCCTCCAAGGTCAGTAACAACCCTGAGGATAGGAAGATGGATATCATTTTCTGTGTAGACCCTGTAATTTGAAATTGGTCAGGCCAGGAAGTGGGTGTGGTTTGGGAGTTGCATTCATTTTTGAGAAGGTTACCAACTGACACTGGCAGTTTCTTTAAGCCTGCAGTAGCACAGAGGGCAGCAAGATGGAGAAGATGGTAGTTGGATTTTCAATTGTCGATGTAATGCAGAACGAAGTCTTTTCTGGTTCCGTTGTGTAATCCCTTCCGTTCCGCACATGGTTCGTGCTGAGGAGGGAGTGCTGTCTGGGGATTGGATGAGGAGTTTGTTGGTACCACTCTACAAAGACAGTGATGCAGAAGTGATTGGGGGTACCATTGGCGAGTTGTGTAGTGAAGGTCTTTACTTGGTTGATGGCAGAGATGTTAGGGAAGTTTTGTGAGGAACAAGTTTTCAAGGAGGCACAGGGAGTTTTCAGAAGGAAGAGGAGATGCGCAGACCAGTTGCTTGTCCTAAGGGGTATATGTGAAATATGGAAAAGGGAGAAGGGATCATCTTGCCTAGCTTTTCTAGACATTAGTAAGGCTTACTACATTGTGTGGAGGGATGGTTTGTGGTATACAATGAGACAAGCAGGAGTTGGAGGAGAAATTTGTACGAATGTGTGAAGGCCTCTACAATGGGGTGGAAGCTAGGATAGTATCAGATGGAGGCCGGGTCAAGGTGGTTTGGGATAGAGAGGAGACTTAGGCAGGGGTGCCCTTGTCACCAACATGTATGTGTCGGGAATGGTGGATGAACTAGAGGGAGGTGAGCTAGGATTGAAGGTGTATGGTACGTGGTGTGGTCCATTGCTCTATGCTGATGATATTGTGCTTTTGGCTGGCACAGAAGTGGAGTTGCAAGAGATGTTGGATATGGTGCAGAACAATGCGATAAGATGGAAGTTGAAGTTTAATGAGAAGAAGAGTAAAGTAATGGTCATTGGGAAAGGGAGGAATGGAATATTGATAGAGAGGAGCTGGAAGTAGAGGAAGTGTTCAGATACCTGGGTGGGTGTGGTTTGATGAGAAACTGAGAGGGAATGTACACTTGGAGAAAATGAAGATTAAAGCAGAGGAATGGATTGGAAAGGCATTGAGTGGAGTCAAGTGAATGGAAATACAGAAGTGGATAGAGGTAGGATGGTGTGGGAGCTGTTGGCTAGGCCAAGCCTGGAACATGCTGCTGAAGTGTGGCTGAGAGGACGGAAAACTGCTTGTAGGAAGTTAGAGTCAGCTCAGCTGAGAGTAGGAAGAAACCTATTAGGGGCTAGCAACATGGTGGCAGGAGTGGCAGTGCTGGTGGACTTGGGATGGAGGAAGTTGGCAGAGAGGAGGGAGGAGAAAAACATTGTAGGAGGCTTGCACAGGTGGAGGAGGGTAGACTGGTAAATATTGTGGCAGAGAAGCTAAGAATGAATGGAGGGATAGGATAGTGGGAAGAATATATACTGTTGAGGAGGAAATGTGATCTGAATGCTGAGCTAGCATCAGTGAGGCAATGGAAGGTGAAGATGATGTGTGTGATTGGGAGGAAGATGTTGAGAGTATGAGCATATAGGTTGGCAAAAGATGATAGAGCAGAAAGGTATACAAGGTCATTACAGGGATATGAAGGAGTGAGGTTGATGTTTAGGTTGAGGACATGGTCAGTAGGTCTATTTCAGGACAAGAAGCGATGTAGGCTGTGTAGTAATGATAGATGCGTGTAGTGACAGGAGGGAAGTGGAAGATGTGGGGCACTTTCTAATAGACGATGAATTTGGAAGGGAACGGAAAATGTTAATGAATGAGCTGATGGAATTGAGGGAGCTGGAATATGGTTGGAGGAGTTTGAGATAGTGGGCACTGAGGGAAAGGTGGCATTGTTGCTTGGGAAGGAGGTGGAGGTGTGAGTAATCAGGTGATGGTGGAAGTGTGTGGGTGTATTTTGCAGTGCATTGGTAGAGGAGGAAGGGACTTATTTATGGCCTCCACCACCCACTCCACTATAGCCAAGCAGTACAATTCATTTAACAGAACATTAACTTAATGTTTATCAGCACAAGTCATCTTACCTCATTTACTATCATTATTCAGTATTTTATTCATTTTTGTACTGCACTGAGGTGCGATGGTCCCAAGAGACTCAGCATTTTATTTTTTGTATTTATGTTGAATCCGGTGCGCTAGGTTTGTACTTTGAATACAGTAGTAAGCAGTGAGCAAAGAGTTGGATTTGTTTTTGCTAATAACTAGAAGGAGGAAGCGCAGAAAGAGGAATTACTAGCTGAAATACTGACTAGTTACTGGATAGCCACTTCCTTTCTAAGGCCCTAAGATCTTTATAGTCTCTAGCTGAGACCTGCCAGAAGTTGGGAAAGCTCCTCACCACTTCAATAATTCTAGAGACATCAGGAAAGAGTGTAAAGTTCAACACGTGAGGATTTTGATTTTATTTGTATATTTTTTAAACTCTCTGACTATTCCCACACATACATGATAGATGAAAAGAGTTCACCAAGTACTAGAGTACAGTGACGGGGGAGTCACTCTTATCCTAGTATACAGTGACCTACTGCGGGATAGAGTGACCCCCTTTCTCATCGATGATCTGCTGAGGAGGCAGTTCATTTTAGATACTATGATTTCAGTGAGGTAGACAGCAGAGGATTGCATTTTAGAATAGCTAGGGAAATGTTTTTTGTCTTGCTTAGTTGAGACCTATCTGAGCATTGGAATGAGAGAACAGTGACAGAGAGCAGTGACAGTGACCCCTCCCACCTCTGAATGGAGTAAGGGGGGAGGGCATCAAAGTTCATCCAGTTGCTTGCATCAATTCCTCCTTCATCTGCCACCATTTCCCTACCCAATGACAGACAGACCACCTCCTCTATCATTTACTCCCTCAACACCTTTTCCCAACAGCAATGCTATCTTTCTATCCTCTTCCAGCCAGTCCAGCCCCTACAATTCTGTGTATCTTATACACCAGTAGCAGCGATCCCTCTCAAATTCCCCCACACATCACCAAGAAATGCCTCACATCTTCCCCTGTTCCTCGATCATGCATTATACATCTCCTGTTGCTATGTGACTATTCCACATGTCTTATTTTTTCACCACTGGATTTACACAGCATTTATTGGATGCTATTTTCTATTATTCAGTCAAGAGTGCACAAATGTGTCCTTGGCAGGTGTTATAGCATAGGTCTTGACTTAGATTGCAGCTGACAGTAGGTTGCCTAGCAACTGACCACAAACAATAAAATTTAATATTATATTTTTAGGTGGAATATGCTCCTAATGTTATTGATATTGAGTACACACTCACTATAGCTGCTCCACGCAAAATAACATGTAGCTGCAGATGTTATCTTGACTGAAATATTTCATTTATATAGCAGGGGAACACGAAATATAACAACACAAATCACATGCAGCAGCTAACAACACATAAACAACACAACACATAAATAACAACACAAACAACACAACACATAAACAACACATAAACAACACAATACAAACAACACAACACAAACAACACAACACATAAACAACAACACATAACACAACACATAAACAACACATAAACAACACAATACAAACAACACAACACAAACAACACAACACATAAACAACAACACATAAACAACACAATACAAACAACACAACACAAACAACACAACACATAAACAACACAACACAAACAATACAACACAAACAACAACACATAAACAACACAACACATGAACAACACAACACAAACAACACAACACATAAACAACACAACACAAACAACACAACACAAACCACAATACATAAACAATACAACACACACAAACAACACAACACAAACAGTACAACACATAAACAACACGACACACAAACAACACAAACAACACAACACATAAACAACACAACACATAAACAACACAACACATGAAAATACAACACATAAACAACACAAGACATAAACAATACAACACTAAGGGAGTCGACTGTGGCAGTGGAGTGAAGGTCGTAGTAGACCTGGTGAAGGTTTAAAGGACTAACAGGTCCACCATAAAAGGGATTCATCCCACGGCAGTAATCTGTGTGAGTGAGGTATTATTTGTAACAGTCCCGACCATTTGCAACACAAAGGTGGACATTAGAACTGGAGCATTTGATGCGAGACTCATGCCTATTGCCAGCATCAGGGAGATTATTTCTCTGTGTTATTATTAGACATACAATACACTTGTTCTTCTTCTCTGCATGTACTGGCCTATGATGATATATACTTAGCTAGCTTATAAGTATAATAATAATTAATATATAGCTTACTTGTATAATATATATATATAGCTGGCTTATAAGTATAATAATATATATACTTAACTAAAAACTAGCTTACATATATACTTAGCTGGCTTATAAGTATAATATAGCTAGCTTAATATATATATATATACTTAGCTCGCTTATAAGTATAATATTATATATACTTAGCTAGCTGATTTTATATATATATTATATACTTATAACTAGCTTACAAGTATAATATATATACTTAGCTGGCTTATAAGTATAATATATATATGCTAGCTTATAAGTATAATATATAATAATAGTTAGCTTATAAGTATAATATATATATGTATACTTAGCTAGCTTATAAGTATAATATATAATATATATATATATTAGTTAGCTTCTCTGTCATATGTAATTTTAATAAATTATTAATAAAAAAATAATAATAAAAATAATAAAAAATTAAAAAATGAATAAAAAAAAAGCTTATAAGTATAATATATACTTAGCTATATAGCTTATAAGTAATATATATATATATATACTCAGCTAGCTTATAAGTATAATATTATATATATACTTAGCTAGCTTATTAGTTAAAATATAATATATATACTTAGCTAGCTTATAAGTATAAACTAGCTTAGGCCCTACAGGACAACTTTTCCTTCAGTTGTAAGGGAGCTCGGCTACCACATTGAATACACTTATTACTCCTTTCTGACATGTCTAAGCTTATCTAAGTGGATTACACTTACCCAGTTCTCCCAAGGGCTAGGGCTAGGGCTTAGCTTATAAGTATAAACTAGCTTATAAGTATAATATATAATATATATATACTTGGCTAGCTTATAAGTATATATATATATAATTATACTTGCCTAGCTTATAAGTATAATATATATATATATATATATACTTAGCTAGTTTATAAGTATAATATATATACTTAGCTTGCTTATAAATATAATATATATATATGTATATAATAATATATACTTAGCTAGCTTATAAGTATAATATATATATATATATACTTAGCTAGCTTATAAGTATAATATATACTTATCTAGCTTATAAGTATAATATATATATATACTTAGCTAGCTTATAAGAAGAACTATTTACCACCTGGGAGCTCTTGTTCCTATTCATATCTTGATCGCTATATAGACACATCAGTGGGACTATCACTGGCCTGGCCAAAAAGGGAGAATCAATCATTTCACTGGAAACTTCTAGCTCTTCCGGGTCTCTAGTGTGTTGTCCATGGTAAGAAAAAATCCCTTCTCCTTTATCTCTGATTTCAACTTCAGAGAGCCCAAAATTGTCATCACCATTCACGTTAGCGACGTTCGCACAGGCAAGTTTGACATCGAGGTTAGCATAGTTACTTGATGTTTTTGGCTGACAAGAGGACAGACTGCTTGTAGGAAGTTAGAGTCAGCTCAGTTGAAAGTAGGAAGAAACCTATTAGGGGCTAGCAACACTGGCAGGAGTGGCAGTGCTGGGGGATTTGGGATGGAGGAAGTTGGCGGATAGGAGGGAGGACAAAAAAATTGTTGTAGGAGGCTTGCACAGGTGGAGGAGGTTAGACTGATAAAAATTGTGGCAGAGAAGCTAAGAATGGATGGAGGCATAGGATGGTGGGAAGAATATATACTGTTGAGGAAGAAATGTGATCTGAATGCTGAGCTAGCGTCAGTGAGGCAATGGAAGGTGAAGATGAAGAAGCGAAATGTGTGCGATTGGGAGGAAGATGTTGAGAGTATGAGCATAATAGGTTGGCAAAAGGTGATGGAGCAGAAAGGTATACAAGGTCATTACAGGGATATGAGGGAGTGAGGTTGATGTTTAGGTTGAGGACAGGGTCAGCAGGTCTATTGCAGGACAAGAAGAGATGTAGGCTGTGTAGTGATGATAGATGTGTGTTATGTGACAGGAAGGAAGTGGAAGATATGGGGCACTTTCTAATAGACTGTGATGAATTTGGAAGGGAATGGAAAATGTTAATGAATGAGCTGATGGAATTGAGGGAACTGGAATATGATTGAAGGAGTTTGAGATCGTGGGCACTGAGGGAAAGGTGGCATTGTTGCTTGGGACGGAGGTGGAGGTGTGAGTAATCAGGTGATGGTGGAAGTGTGTGGGTGTATTTTAAAGTGCATAGTGAAGTCTTGGCAGAGGAGGAAGGGACTGATTTATGGCCTCCCCCACCACTCCACCATAACCAAGCACTCATGAATAATGTTATGATGCTGTATGTCATAGTGTACAGTACAAGTCATTTTAATACAGTCATTATTATTATTATTATTATTATTGTACTGCACTGAATGGGATGCAATGGTCCGCGAGCTGCGCACTGGGCATACCCAGATACCTTGAGCGTCGATAGTTTTTACTGCTGTCATTACAAAAAGCCAGACACCTGCTTCACTCTTGGCAGCTGCTCTTACTCGAGCACACACAGTATCATCCAGTGCTCCTTCCACAAACTTGCCTAGGCAGGCCTTCACCTGCAGAGTGTCCCAACACTTTAGGAAAAGGAGGACTCATCTGAGGGAGCAGGAACATTACGTCTTTGCTCCACACCTCCCTCCATACCTAACTGAAAAGCAGGATCACTACAGCCCTCAAATCTACTGGGCAAGATTTGGTGAACTAGATTGAGGGAACCCGAAGCAGACGCCAGGAAAGCCGATGGAGCCAACATGACAGCACTTCTGATCCCAAGACCACCAAAATTGACTGGCAGGGAGGTCTGCAGCCAAGCATATGTGATGATATGCTAACTATTATTATTATTACTATTATTACTACGCCGATTACTACGCCGATAACAATAATAAATTATCAAACAAACAAAATTATATATACATATATACATGAGCACCCTTCAATGGGGCCTCCGGTGACTGGCTCACTAGGAACCCCGGTATTCTGCGTCCTACTTCAATTAAGCAAGCCAACATCTTGTCTACTTCGTCAATTTAATTGTTCTGTTGAGCCTTGAGATAGGCCATCACAAGTACATACAATGACAATGACTATATACTGGAAAAGGAAAAAAGACATGAAATAATGAGAGTATAACGAATTACAAGGAGTTTGTTTAGGGACCTTGATCACATGTGCGTTCCGAGCTTTCTTAACTGCGCAAACTATTCGAGGGCGCTCTCTCATAAGCTACCTAACAGCATCTACTACTTGAGGAGCATTCTAATCGCTAAGTTAATCTGTGAAATCCTTGTTTAACATAAGTTGTTCAGTCTTTTTTTTTGGTCAGAACAACGCAGACACTGCTGGCATAAACAATTCACATGCACCTCCTAAGGACCACACACACAAAATCCTCAAAAGGCAACACTTTGCAATGTTAAAAGGGAAATGCCAATCAGTCGACCATTTTGGAGTGAGGATAAATCATTTTGAAGGGATACTGTCGGGACCCCAACCCTAGTAGTCCCATGACAACACTTTCTGAGAGAACAGTATGACCTATTATGGTCATAACCAGTAGAATAGCCTCTAACTGTTAGAATGCACACTAGTAGACTGATTGGTTAGACTACTTAGATATGCATATCACCATATAAGGCCTGACTGGGACTCTGGCTGGTAACCTATTTAAAGGAGCCAGCTCAGAGGCCCAGGCAGAGTCAGCTCAGACTGAGGGATTTAAAAGTCTTCTATTATATTCTATATAATCTCTGGCCCAGTATGCTTACTGGTTAGGACCCCTAACACTGGTGGCAGCTTCAAGGTTAGGATCCCTAACAATGGTGGCAGCTGCAGGGTTTGGACCCACTCCTACCCAGTGCCTACCAGGGCCGTAGGCAGGTGGTGCGGCCAGAATCTACTGGCTACCTTTGTCAGTGGTAGAATACACGATTTTGAAAAGATAGGGGGAAAACAGGGGTGCGATGGATCTCGAATTCACAGAGTGGGGGTGGGAGGTAGTGACAGATTGCTTGGTCAAACAGATGTACATGGTGGAAACAAATGCACTTTGATCTGGAAAAAAATACGTTTAGCTTTGTGATTATAAAATTATACAGAGCGAGCGAAGCGAGTAAATAAAGGACCCCCAGATTTTTTTCTAATTTGATGCCTCATGGAGCCTTTTTTGACAAGAAAAAGGTAAAGAAGGTGGAAATTACGATTTAATGTAATAAATAGTACCATAATAAATTAATTCAGTAATGAAGGGAGAGTAGGTATGTCTAATGTTGGGTAGATCGGTAGCAGAGGTGAAGGAAAGGGTATTGGTTAAGATGGAAGATGGCAATGAATACTCGGATCTTTGAATTCTCATTGAACAATCTTCTAATTCTTGGCTCTCTCTCTATCTTATGTTATTGTATGTATATTATGGACATGAATGTTTATTTACCACCCGAAAAGGGTGGGGCAATGAATGAAATTGAAACTTTCCACAAAAATTTTGGTATTGAATTGCTTAATAATAGCATACACACTGTCAATCCAGAACTGAAGTAGTTAGTCGGTGTTTATGTTACCGGCAGTCTCCAAACACTCTCTGCCTGCCTTCTCTTCCAGCGACAAACTCTCTGGCTACATTCATCAGATCCAAGCTATCTGTGCTTGCCTTGTGAACATGGAGTAACAAGAGGTGGTTGAGACGGTTCTCTGTCTTGGTTGCCCTGAGATACGTCTTGACACATCGTAAGGCTGAGAATTAGCGCTCTGAGGTGGCATTAGTCACTGGCATTACCAGAAGCTGCATTACTTGACACACAACAACTTTCTCTGCAACACTCAATTTTACAAGCACACGAGCAACTTCTCCCACAAATACTTCGTTTGCACTCGTTTCCTGTGTATCTTCAAACAAACACCTTAAAAGTGGAAGCTGTGCTTCTAGCTGGATCTTTGACAGGTCTTCCTTGTAGAAGTCACAGACAAACTGTAGCTCAGAATCATAGGACTTGCCTGTACAGGCCTTCAAGATGAGTTGCCACAGCCAGGTTGGTCAAACCGGTCCTGAATAGCATGGTCAAAGACTTCAAAATCAATCTGCCGGTAATGGCTTTCTGGTGTTGGATGGAAGTCACCAGCTGAGGAGCCAACTTCAAGCCGTTGAGGAGCACGGCGCTTTCTGGGAAGGGCAGGATCAGAGATACCGAAACGACTTTGCTCCTGCACAACCTTAGAAATCAGTGAATCTATCAGTATCACGTAGTGACTGTAGCACCTTCAAGGAGAGCCTAGCTAGGTGCTGTCCTCCATCTGTAGATAGCAATTTGTGCTGCAATGCCTTACTTAGATTATTGGTATGCCTCAGGATGAGCTCACCGAGAAACACACCATACAAAAAAGCATTTGTGTCTTGACACCAATGATGCGAGCCTTCATTTCACCATCCAAATGGCCACTCTGTGCTTCTTCCCATACTCCCATCAGCACTTCGTAATTATCCATCACGCTCTTAAGCGATGCAGCATGTACTGTCCAGCGGGTAGGGCATACAACATGAAAACCAGGTGTTTCAGGAGCCAGCTCAGACTTAAGTTTCTCAAAACATAAATCCCGCTTTGGAGATTTCTTAATCAGCTTTGAGATTTCAATCAGAACATCAAGTGCTGACTTCATCACCTTGGATTGCTTAATGCAGTCATTTACCCCCAAGTTGAGAGTGTGCCCGTAGCAGTGGGTATAAATTGCCCGGAGTTCAGCATCGGTTAGGATTTTTGCCACACCTTTTTTCACCCCACTCATTGCACTGGCCCCATCGTAACACTGACCACGACAATGTCCTATCTTCAAGTTCATCCCGAGAAGACTATCTTTGATGATAGACACCAATGACGCTGCAGTGGTAGAGCTAGTGGAATACAAACCAATGAAATCTTCATGCACCTCGAGTGCCTCATCGACCCAGCGAAGTATGAGGACAACTTGTTCCTTGTTTGACTGGTCAGTCGTTTCATCTACCATCACTGTGTAGTGGACAACTGTCTGGATGTTGGCAGCAACATTACGGAGAATTTGGAGTGCCATAATGGAGAGGAGTTCGTTCTGCACTTCTGCACAAGTATACTTTAGCTGCTGCCTCTCCAGAAAATTGCTCATTGCAGAATAGTCTTCACCACGAAGAACCAGCTGCTGATGGAGGTTGGAATCTATTCCTTCGCCAGCTCCTCGCAGAGCAAGCCCTTGGCGAGCAATGAAACGCACCGTTGACAACACCTTTAGCAGATACTTGCGGTTTGCTCACTTTTCAGAAGCAGCTTGTCGTGACAGCATGTCAGCTGTAGAAGCAAGGGCAGCAGCACAGACCTTGTGGAAGTTAGAGCTTTCATGCTTGAAAACGCCATGTGTGGCATCCTTCCAGTAAATCCCTTCAGAAAGGCTTGCTCTGTCACACCAGTAGCAACAGCTCTACCATCCAGTAGTGCCTTGAAGCACGTGCAGCATCCTTCCCAACATCATAGTGCAGCCACTTATACCTGTTAAACCTGTTACCAGGTAGCCTGAAATGAACGGTACACTGGCCCACTCTTACCAAAGCACCGAGAAGGGCAGACAATATGCTTAGGCTGAAATGGCTCGAGTGGTAAGTCCCCAATGTCTTTGGAATTGATAGCTCTCAGTCTGGTAGCCATGCTTGCCCTGATGATCTTCACAGCTCTATTGCTACAGCCTACGGGTCAGCCTTGTGGCCTTTGACCTCTATAAGGGAGAAGGAAAGGGGAAAAAACCCTGCCTACCTACCAGAAGACTGCTCCTCCTCAGGAACCTGTCTGGCTCTCAGAATATCTGGTGAACTCAAGTGAATTTTTGTGTGGTGTGTGTGCTGTGGCTCTGCCTTGCCCCCTTTGCTACTACCTAGGACATGTATGGCAGAAGACAGGAAAAGGCTGACAACAAGCTCACTCCTTCAGACTCAGAAACGGCAAGAGAACCACTCACAAAAGAGGAGCATTCTGGGGAGGAGTCTACATCCTCCACAGCTTCTACTGGCTAAAGCGAGCGCCGCTCTGATGACATGTCCCACATGATGGCCATGTTCATGCAGATGCAGAAGGGCGACAGAGAATAAAGGAGATTAGCTGCAATAGAGGCCAGACGACTAGAGGATGAATGCAGAAAAGAAGACGGACAGGCTGAAGACCATCCACCTAGACAGAGTTACTGAGAGGCAGGAGGACACCTGGAGAGCCTTGGGGAGGGAGACAAAGAGGGCAGCATGTGATGCCCCAAAACTGGCGCCTCTCAAGGACATTGAAGATCTGGAGACATTTTTCGAAGTCACCATGACCCTATTTGAGGTCCATCCGGAAGATTGGCCGGCCAATCTTCTGCCCCTGCTGGACCCCACATCACTCCAAATTCCAGGAGCAGATGCCCGCTGACTTCAAGTGCGACTACCAGGTGGTGAAAATCCCTAATAGATCTGCATGGAATAATACCAAACCACTACAGAGTCAACTGGAGGGACCTGCGACAAGACGCCACAGAAAGTGTGCAAAAATACCAACTGAGGGTCTCTTCCACCTGTGCCCTGTGGGCCAAGGAGGCTACCTTGCGGACGGAGCTGGCAGACCTCATGACCAAGGAAAAGCTCTTGTCCACCCTACATGATACCAAGGTTCAGATGTGGATCAGGACCCAAAACCCTACCAATACCAAGGAAGCTGCATGGATGGCAGACGACTTCCAGCCGAAGTCGGAGGAACCCAAGTGCTGGAGCCGCCCAGACATCGTAGGTTCACTGGACCTGGTGACTGGAGAAAACAGAAGCCCAGAGGAGAGCTACGGAGACAAGACTCTCCAAGACCAGACACCCTGGGGTGGAAAGGGGCCAAGACTACCGAACTTTGCTCTGTCTAGGGGCCACGGTGCTTCCACTGTGAATACGGGCATGTGGCAGCCAAATGCCCCAATAAGACCTGCCTAGTTAGCTTAACTAGTGGTAACCCTCCTTTCCTTATCCTCCCAGGTACTGTGGATGGAGCTGAAGTACAGAACGTACTCGTGGACACAGCATGTAATATTTCTGAGGTTCACCCAAGGTGGCTCTCAGACGACTACCAGGACGAGGGACCCGTGTTCATTACTGGGCCCAACCACGTGACCTGGAGTTAACCAACCACAACAGTCTGGCTGGGAGTCAAGGGGAAGACACTGTCACTGAGGATGGCTGTCAATCCCAACATCCGCTTAAGACGGCATTCGTGGGGCAAATGTACCTAACTTATTTGCTTTAGTCCCTCTTACAGGTCTGTGGATCCAGAAGGCAACCATCCCCAAGAACCCTTGCAGACGGTGTTGCAAGCCCATTAACTATGCTGAGAAGTCCCTCTCCCCAAGGATTCCGATGAGGATTCCACTACTTCCTCCAGAGACGAGAGGGCATCCACAGACAGACAGTCTACCTCTTCAGCATCCTCAGACTCAGAGTCACAACCCCCATCCTCCGCCGCCGCTCTACCCACTCCGACGCCTGGGCATACAGTGAAGGGTGATATCAGCAGCCCACATACTTGACCACACGACATCGACGACCTACCAGCTCTGAGTGATGACCTTTTCCAGCAGGTGTCTGCCAAGAACAAACTGACACAGAACCAGAAGAGGCTGAACCATCAGAAATATGCCATCACCTAGGGACAGCCACTGACATTGGACGGTGGACCAGCTCAGCTACAGGAAGCTCAGAGTACTGACCTTCACTGGAGATCGTTCGAAGGAAGTGCAAGTCGTCAGTGGCTCCCTTCTTCGTGCGGGAGGGAATCCTATACCAAAGTTGGACCCCACCCAAACAGAGTGAGGCTGTGGATCAACTCATCCTGCCCTCCATCTACCGAGAGACGATGCTCCGGATGGCCCACCTGGCACCCTGGGCTGGACACTTTGGCAGAAGACAGACAACAGATGGGATCCTCCACTGTTTCTTCTGGCCAGGCGTCTGCCAAGATGTCGCTGACATGTGTAAGAGATGCGAGACGTACCAGAAGACAGCTCAAGGAACCACCCGAAAAGTACCACTTGTGCCCCTCCATTTTAGATATTCCGTTCTGTGGGATGATTGGACTCCTGCCCACCATGGACGAGGGCCACAAATACATGCTCACCATATGAGATCATGACTCCCGATACCCAGAAGCCACACCCCTGTGCACCACAACCAGCACAGATGTAGCAGAAGCTCTAGTTCAGTTCTTCTCTCGGGTTGGACTACCAAAGGAGATATTAACCGACCGGGGTTCCAACTTTTGCAATCAACTCATGGAGGAATTCTACAAGCTGTTTGGTATCCACTCCATCAAGACATCAGCATACCATCCAGAGACTGACGGAATGGTGGAGCGGTACAACACCACCCTCAAGAGTGGCCTGAGAAAATACATCCAGAGGTTCGGTGGCCAATGGCACAAATCATTACCATGTCTCTTATTTGCATTCCGAGAGCTCCTACACAGCTCCACTGGGTTCAGTCCTTTTGAACTGGTGTACGACAGGAATCCTCGAGGTCCCCCGGACGTCTTGCGTGAAGAGTGGCAGGAACCCTCGGACTGCCCCGAGAGTGTAGTGCCCTACCTTCTCTCCACTTACGCCAGGTTGGAGGCAGCGAAAGACCTGGCCAAGAGACCACAGAAGAGGGTTCCAAATAAGCGATGAAGATGTGGTACGACAGAAAGGCCAGAGACCATGTTTTCATGGTGGATGATCTGGTGCTGGTCCTACTACCCTCCTCCACAAACGAATTTATGGCTAAGTGGCAGGGTCCCTTTCCCATCACTGAAGTACTCCCACCTATGTTATGACCTACAAGGTCAAGGTGGCGAACTCGAGGAAGCCGGTAAGAACATTCCACATTAACATGCTCACCAGATGGGAGTTTCCATCTGCAGTCTGCCTCCAGCATGACTGCTGATTCTACTGTGCCAGACCACAAGAACATCCCTACGTGGTCAGCCACACCCTCACCAGACCTGCTACGAGTAAACCCCGAGCTACTCACCACCCAGACTGAGGAGCTGAGCCAACTCCTTACCCAACACCACCATGTATACTGACCAGCCAGGACTGACAGGCCTTACCTCGATCAGGATTGATATGGGTGAGTCCTCCCACATTAGTTCACCACCTTACCGTCTTCCCCAGGCTTGTGTGGAAACAGTCAAGGCAGAGACAGCAGCTATGCTGAGAGCGAGGCTCCTTGAGTTCAGCCAGAGCCTGTGGGCGTCCCCCATTGTACTCGTCCCTAAGGAGGACGGGTCTCTGTGCTTATGTGTGGATTATCGTAAGTTGAACGCAGTGACCTGTCCGGACACCTTTCCTATGCCTAGGGTCGAGGAACTGTTGTACGGCCTGGCAGGGATGGAATACATCACGACGTTGGATCTGACCAAGGGATATTGGCAGGTGCCGGTGGCGGAGAGATCACGGGAGAAGACGGCTTTCATGACACCCTTTGGAAAGTACCACTTCTCCATGATGCCCTTCGGCCTGGTACCACTTTCCAACGGCTCATGAACTCACTGGTTGGTGATCTAGCAATGCATGTAGCTGCCTACATGGACGATCTTGTCATTTTTAGCCCGTTGGCAAGATCACATCTCACACATTGACCAGACTCTTTCTAGATATGGCAAAGCAGGTCTCGCAGTAAAGATGGCCAAGTATCAATTTGGAATGTGGAATGTAAGAGTGTGTCTACCTCAGCCACAGAGTCGGCTGTGGACAGATTAAACGAGATATCGCCAAGGTCCAGGCCGTACAAGACTTCCCACAACCGTGAACCAAGAAAGATGTCCGTGCACTTTGGGGGCTAATGGGCTACTATCGTCGTTTTGTGCCCAACACTGTGACATCCCTATCAGACCTCACCTGCAAGGAGAAACCTGACAAGATCCAGTGGGGGCACATACATCAAGAGGCTTTTGATGCATTGAAGAAGGCTATCACATCTGACCCCGTCCTCCAAGGACCGGACTACGAACATGCCTCAGATGTCGGTATAGCGGCCGTACTCAGCCAATACTCCGATGCTGATGGAGATCCTCCTGTGGCATTTTACTCGCGGAAGTTTGCAGCTGTGAGCGCAACTACGCGGCTGTGGAGTGCGAGTGTCTGGTGATTGTGGACGGTGTCCACCACTTCGAGGTGCACCTAACTGGTGTGAACTTCATCATCGTCACAGACCACAACTGCCTCAGATACCTTCACCACATGAAGGATGTCGGGGGTAGAGTAACAAGATGGTCCCTCCGCCTTTAGCCATTCTGTTTCACTATCACCCACTGGCCGGGAACTGCTAACGGCAACACCGATGGACTGGTGTCATTGATGATCCGACCCCAGTCTCACTGCAGGAGGGGGATGGGAGGAGTGTCGGGATCCCAACCCTCGAGTAGTGCTCCCATGACAACACTTGCTAAGAGAACAGTATGACCTATTATGGTCATAACCAGTAGAATAGCCTCTAACTGTTAGAATGCACACTAGTAAACTGATTGGTTAGACTACTTAGATATCCATATTACCATATAAGGCCTGACTGGGACTCTGGCTGGTAACCTATTTAAAGGAGCCAGCAGCCCAGGCAGAGTCAGCTCAGACTGAGGGATTTAAAAGTCTTCTATCTCTGGCCAAGTATGCTTACTGGTTAGGATCCCTAATAGATACACCAGAAACTGATTTAATACCTTCAAAACGCTTGGTATCATCTGCATATAAGAGTAGAGAAGATGAAGAAATGGTAGTTGGAATGTCGTTTATGTAGATCACAATTAGTAATAGATCAAGAATGCTGCCTTGCAGAACACTTTGCAGAACACTGAAACTGACTGGAAGTAGATCAGAGTGGTTATTATTATTAAGTGATACGTCATTTGACAGCGAGTGACTAGGTATCCTCTGAACCAATGCCACAGCTCTCCTGTTATACCAGAACATCAGTTTGAAAAGAAGCTCTTGATGAGGGACATATCAAAAGCTTTGCTGTAGTCCAAGTACACTACATCCAATTGCGATTTCTCATTATGCAATGTCAGCACTGTTGACCAACTGTTGTTGTTGAATATCCCTTTAGAAATCCTCTCACTGAGTTGGAGAGATAGATTGCGAGTGGTGTAAATTATCTGTTCCATGACAAGAGAAATACAACAGAGAAGGGAGATGGGTCTGTAGTTTCAACATTGAGCTAATATATTGTCCGACTCCAAGCTGGCCTAAAACTATACACTGATCTGCAAATTGTTCTGCAAATTGTTGATGTCAGATTGGATTGCAATACG
The DNA here is from genome assembly GCA_028752905.1 of Cladorhizidae sp. MBARI D1340-BT2. Classification (NCBI taxonomy): domain Eukaryota; kingdom Metazoa; phylum Porifera; class Demospongiae; order Poecilosclerida; family Cladorhizidae; species Cladorhizidae sp. MBARI D1340-BT2. Next base: position 1,666,281 of record JAQNBH010000007.1, read on the forward strand.
GAGAAGTAGCTAACAGTACAGTTTTCAAGCTCAACGTTGACCAAAACGATCGTTTCCATTTTAGAACTTATAATTGCAACTTGTCCGTGGCGATCATTTCCATTTTAGAACTTGTCCGTGGCGATCATTTCCATTTAGCAAACGTGGTGTGTTGATGAATAGAGTGGCTAAGTCCTGAATGTCCTGAATGAAACTTCACTTGAGCCTAAGGATTCTCCACCAAGGATTCTCCATCGAAGGACGCTGTACTTTGCCCGCGATTTTTTTATACACTCGCTCTTTTTCCCAAATTGTTCTGCTGTTTCAGAAGCAGGCTTTGACTTCTCTTTCTCTACTTTTCTGAAGTCTATTTTCTTTGTCCATTCTGGAAAATCAAACAGCTGTTCTGCTCAAAAATATTTAGAATCTGCAACTGCATTCTACTCTTCTAGTCCTGCTTGGTTAGTAGTTGCCAAATTTCTATTTAGTGCACCTCCTCTTTGCCTTGCTACCGGCACCCCCTACGTCTTTCTATCATCACTGTGGTAAAACCTGTCCACCACACAGCTTCTGTACAAACTCCAAATTTTCTTTGTCCATTCTGGAAAATCAAACTGCTGTTCTGCTAAAAAATCTGCACTGTGCACATGGTTTTAGTGTGCACATGCGCGCAAGAATCCGCTCATAAACATGACAACTATTTCCAAGCTAGGTGGTGTACCAGATCAGTGCTACTGCTAATACAGCTGTAGTTTGTAGCAGTAGCTTTCTCGCAGCACTCTAAAATCAAGAGCTGTTTTGCAAAGTAGGATGGCGTAGCTCAAGCTAACCTAAGCTGTGGGCACTTAGAAAGTAATCTGGTGATTTTTTTTTTTTTATCATGCCTAGTACAATGAAGTAGTTATAGCTATATACATAATTATGAGGTTTGTAGCTATAGTTTTCTCACGGCTATCTTAAGCACTCCATTGTATATAGTGTGTCACACTTTAGTGTGTGTTTCAAGCTTCTAGATCTCAAAGGCAATCTTCAAGGTTAGTTAATGTCATAGTTTTATGGCAATCCTTTCCTTATAGAAACTGAGCGTACGGAAGTTCCTCGAATTTTTCAATGTGTAGCTTGCTAGGTAGAGCCAAGAGAGTATGATAGTACAGGGGGGTAATTTGGCCCCCCAACTTTTGGCCAAAACAAGGGAGTTTACGCAAGCTGTTGAAGGTGTTGACTAACAAGTTATAGCACATTCATAATTGTAATTGGTGTGAAATACTAGATAGAACAACACCATAGAACAACACCATAATATTGGTTAAAAAAACAAACTTTGTTCCCTAATCGGTTCAATACATGTGACCGGTTAGTGTATGTCAGGAATAACAGCCTGACAACTCAACCACCAAACAAGCCTCAGACTATACCATGGAAATAACACTTTAGGCTGTTAGGATCATTTTGACATTTATATAGTTCATGTATTTCATTGGTTCATTTTGATTTTTGCCGTGACAGCAGTGGAGTGCCTAGTAAGCTCTCCACTGCCTTATGTTGAGTTCTGCTATAAACCCAATGTGCTGTTAATCATTATTCGGAATACTAAGCGTGAACCCTAACAGTGTAGCAGGCCATATATTGAGAAATTAAATCATGCCTAAAAGACAAGCCTCCTTGTTAAGTTTTTGTCAAAGTCCAGCTAAGAGACAAAGGGAGTCAGAGGAGAACGCCCATGATCAAGCCCAAGGATCTGATAGCCAAGATGTACAGGTTGAAGAAAACCCAGAAGAATCTGAACAGGTTCGTCTCTCATAATCCATCACATGATAACAAAATTAAGCCTCTCAATTTTTATGTGGCATCTCGGCCTCTGATGTCAGTGAATCCTTATTAAACAATCATATATTGACAGACCCTGTTGTTGTAGTTGTTTTTGCAAAATTAGACTTTGACTCAAGCTACAAGTACTTTTGATATCTCTCAGGAGCAGCAACAAGAAGCCAGTAGAATATCCCTGACTCTGGATACCCTTCCTCAAGTTCCCTACCAGCCAATCAACAGCAAATACCCTAAAAGCAAGATGGGTCATCAACAAGTCCAACCAGCCTGGTACTCGCAATTTTCATGGCTGCATTATCTTCCAATTTCAGACACTATTATTTGCCACACTTGTGGCACAGCCAATTTGAAGGGACTGCTTAAGCTGGATACAAGGTCTGAAACCTCCTTCTTGTCTGATGGGTTCAGAAATTGGAAAATTGCTCTGTGTAAAAACAAGGGTTTCCATAAGCACGAAAGCTCGCTATGTCACAAGCATGCAGTTGCTATGTTAACTCAACCATGTCATATTGATGAGCAGCTGAAGGAGCAGCTTAAGAGTCAGAAAGAGGAAAATAGGAACTGCCTCCTGAAAATCATTCAAAGTGTTCCTATCTTGCCCGCCAGGACATTGCCCTTCGTAAGGGCAAGCACAAGAGGAGGAGTCAAATTTCAAGCAACTCCTCCTTCTGCGAGCTGAAGATGATAAAGTGCTTCGTAAATGGATTGAAAAGTCTTATGACAAGCATATCAGTCCAGATGCTCAGAATGAAACCTTACAGATCATGGTTCTAAAAGTGCTTCATGGTATAGCAGCTGACATAGCTGTTACAGTATCTTGGCTGATGAGAGTACAGATGCGAGCAACATTGAACAACTTGTGATTTGCATACGTTTGGTGAATGAGATGACAATACGTGAGGAATATATTGGTCTGATGTCAGTTTCTCAGACCAATGCAGACACAATTGTTGCTTGCATAAAAGATGTGCTGTTACGCATGAATCTCAAAATTCAAGATGCCCGTTGGCAATGTTATGACGGATGTTCGACCATGACTGGAACAAAAAATGGGGTTGCTGCACAAATCAAGAAACTGAATGAAAAATGTCTGCCAACACACTGCTATTGTCACTCGCTTAATCTTGCTGTCGGGGATACAATAAAAAATATTTCCCTGTTGAAAGACACGCCTGATGTGGCTTATGAAATTACTAAATTAATAAAGAAGAGTCCAAAAAGAGAGGCAGTATTCCGCAGAAAGCAATCAGAAATTCTGGGGCAAATGGAACATGATCTCCATGTAGACAATATTGACTCACCAACTCTGAAAATCCTCTGCCCAACAAGGTGGACTGTCCGAGCAGCATCACTGAGTGCTATTCTGAAAAATTATGGCACTCTCATAATCCTATGGGACTGGGCACAAGACCATGTCAAAGACTCTGAAATGAAGGCAAGAATAATTGGAGTGGAGACTAAAATGCAAACTTTTAGTTTCTTCTATGGTCTTCAGCTTGCCATTGTAGTACTTTCACATTCAGATAACCTCAGCACTTGCCTTCAGAGGGCAGAGCTATGTGCAGTGGATGCTCAAGCGAATGCCAAGCTACCTGTCACTGGAATACGATCAGACAGGGATGCAAGCCTCCATTGGACAAAAGTAACTCAAGCTGCTGTGAAGTTGGAGGAACTAAAAGAGCCTTCACTTCCACGTCACCGTAAGATGCCATCAAGGTATGTATAGTGAGGGTAATGCTCAACATGAGCACCATACCAATGTAGAGAACTTTTACCGCTAAATCGATTTTGAGGCTGTGGATACTGTAGCTAGCTGCATTGAAGAGCGTTTTAATCAGAAGGACTAAACCACATATGCAACCTGTGAGAAGGTCCTAGTGAAAGGAACATTGGGGGAGGATGTCTCACAAAATGTTGACGAACTATGTGAGTTCTACACTGAGTTTGACCCTGATACCTTAAGAATCCAGCTATCTATAATGGCAGAGTCCTATCGCAGTTTCAGTCAAGATGAAGGTGGTGGTAATACATTGCAAAATGTCGTTGATTTCCTCAAAAAGAACAAAAGCATCTGGCCCCTCATACCAGAGGTCATGTCTTTGGTCAAGGTTGTTCTGGTTATGCCGGCAACTAATGCAAGCTCTGAACGAGCCTTCAGTGCACTGAGAAGGGTGAAGTCTTACCTTCGTACAACAATGTCGAACAACCGCCTCAATCATCTCATGACATGCACAGTGCATAAAGAGCTGGTGAAGGAACTGAGCCTCAAGCAAGTGACAAATGACTTTGTGGATAGAGTAGAGAGGTGCTCATCCATCTTCGGCCACTTTTCCATTTCTTAGTAGATGTGAATGATAGTCTCTTTCTCTCTCTTAGATGTTAGTGCTAGTATACTGTTTGTCATCTGGTTATGTTATGTGTTCGGGTGATTACTAAATTGAAAATATTTTCAACACTAATTTACCCCAGAGTCTGTAGTTCTAATTACTCCTATTTTTCAAAATGAGTATCTAGAGACTCCCCTAGAGACTCCCCTAGAGTAAGCAGATTTAATACTGCTTTGGCCGCCCCCCAACTTTCATATGGAAATTACCCCCCTGTAGTAAGCACCTCTCTCCTCTCAAGCATCATGCATTAGGAGTACATGTATTGAGATAATTATCAAGTTGTACATATAGTTCTCTTCCGACGTCTAGTGCAGGATGTAGTCGTCACCATTTCAAGAATAATAAAGCCAAACTGAGCCTTCATGGCAACCTACTGGGTCAGTGCAGTGTGCGCAGAAGCTTGCTGGTTATTTTGGGAAGGATTCCCTGTGAAATGAAAATGTGTTTATTTTACCAGTGGTGCAGAATTAGTATTTGGAAATTTGGTAAAGTAGCACGAGTAATGCCATACCTCGTGTCTGCTGTTTGCCTCTTGAAAAAGCCAGAGCAAGTGTAGTGGTTATACTAGTGGTTATACTAGTTGTTCTACTGTCATTCTACTCTTCAAGACCTGGCTTGGTTAGTAGCTGCCAGATTTCTATTTAGTGCACCTCCTCTTTGCCTTGCTACCGGCACCCCCTACGTCTTTCTACTATTACTGTGGTAAAACCTGTCCACCACACAGCTTCTGTACAAACTCCAATACTCGTCTAGAAGCAGACTTGTTTAGGAGGATAAGAATCGAGCTTCCAACACTTCTTTACACCTAGAAGCACCTAGAAGCAGGGTATTGCAATGACCAGAGAGGAGCAGGAAGTTGAATGTGCTCAGAAATATGCAGTATGGGTATGGTTGAACCTTCCTAAGAAGGGATATGGTCATGCTCTGAAGGCAACTGCAATTTCTGTACAGATACAAAACGGGAGAAAGAAACAGAACAAATGGACATGACAGTGAAGACTTTGGAAGTAAAGTGAAGATCTTGGAAGATGACTCAGGGAGGTGAAAAATAACTTAGAAAGATGTAGCTCACCTGGAAAAGGGTATGGGAGAGATAGAGACAAAAACCAAGCAAGACATAACTGAGGCCCCTGCCCCAACAGACCTTCGCTTCACTCTTTTCAAGGAATACCAAAGTGCCAGAGCCTGCTGTGATTAACATAGCCACACTTCAGAAAACCCTGAAAGAAGAAGAGAGAGGTAGTAAACACTGAAGTAAGAACATTGTTGTGAATTTCATGAAGAACTCAGAGAAACACGGAGCTGAAGGAGACATTGTCACAACAGTGACTAGCATAGCAACTACTCTGAAGATTGACTGGCTGATGTGGAAATCTCTGGTTTGGGGGCTAAGAAGAGAGACGGAAAACCAGTTTGACTCATAGCAAAGGTTGGGGGAGACAAACGACGAGAATTCCCAAACTTCTCCACCATGAAGCTGCATGGAAGGATGTTTACATTAATCCTGATTTAACCCGTGCACAGGCCGAAGAAGAATACCATCTTAGAGCCAGGCTTCGAAAAATGAAGATGATAAACTTGGATAATAAGACACGGTGAAGTTGTGAAACGGTCTCTCTCCCCACCTACCATAGCAACCAACTTGGACGGATCCCTCCCTTCTTTGTCTTCACTTCAAGGCCAGAGCAATTTGGACTGACAGTCAACCCATGTGGATATCTGTCTTCTGAACACCAATGACTCAATGACTCACACCTCGCCTGTCAGTAAGTCCTGTTATATCTACTTGTAACCCAAACTTAACAAAGCACCAAAGTGTTCCTCTACTCCACTATAATGCCAGATCTGTATCCCAAACATGGTCAATTACAAGCAGAAACTCTCGTTCATAATCCTCATGTAATTTGTGTCTTAGAAGCACGGCTAGATGACAATATTCCCGACAGTGAAATTCATCTTGGTGGCTACTGTGCTGTTAGGCTTGATAGAAACAGACATGGTGGGGGAATTGCCAAGTGCATGGTTTACTATTCAGATTCAATATTTTGTTCACTGGCAAAAATCACTGGCAAAAATGTATCATTTTATCTTTAAATTATTTTTTGTGTAAGTTCTGTGTCTGTGTTTCTTATAGACCACCAGCTGTAGTGCCTCAGATGCTCTATTTTCTACACTATGCAGTCTTAATGATAAGCATTTTCTCCAACTTTATCATGGCTGGTGACTTCAATATAGATTTCTCTAACCACTGTCACCCTCTGTTTTCAAAGTTGTTGTCAGTTTTTCACTTTACCAAGTTGTTAAAGATTAGACACATTTTAACTCCAGTGGTAACCAGTCTATCATTGCCCTGGCATTTGTTTCAACTCCCTCAATACTCATATCAGGCTCTACTAGTCCTCCTCTTAGTTCCTGACCATCAAGGTTTTCTCGGGTCATTTTGTTTCTCCATTCCAAAATCATCTTTCCTTCATCTAGACTTATTTGGTGTTATATTCCAAAAGGCCAATTTCAATTTAGCTTGTGATCTCCTGGATCAGATTGCAAGGGGGTCAATACTGGCTGATGTTGATGATTTGGCATAAGTTTACGGATGTTATGGAGAAGTGCTCCCAAGAAAGATATTGTCATCTCGTAGAAGCTTACCTTGGATAAACAATGACATCCTAAAGCAATCCGCAAAAGGAACAAGCGCTCTGGTAGCATTTGTAAATTAAGAGAATAGAAACTTGTCAGGAACACTGTTGTTTCTGCCATCAGAATTTCAAAAGCAGCTTATCTCTCAAGACTCCATTCTGCTGACACTAAACCATTTTGGAAATCGATTAAGTCACTCTCCAAATATGAGTCAACCATGCCTTCACTTTCCTGCAATGATGTGCTCTTCTCCTCAGATGAAGACAAAGCCCAGTTACTTAATCAGCACTTTCACAATAACTTCAACCGTTCACCAACCTTAATGGCTACTGAAAATCCACCCTGTCAGCAGACTGATCCTCATACCTACCCGTCTGAATTACTCTGCACAGAGGATCAGGTTTATGACCTAATTACAGCTCTTGACCAAAAGCAACTGGACTTGACAATATATCTACCAGAATGCTCAAGACCACCACCCCTAGTATTGTTCCAAGCATTGCCAAGCTCTCTATTCATCCATACCTAGCAGTTGGAAGCAGGCCCTGGTTGTTCCTATACCCAAAAGGGGGAGCAATACAAATCCTGCTAACTACAGATCTATATTAGTTTTATCAGTTTTAAGCAAGCTCCTATATAGAGAAGATCATTCATAAACTCATCTCAGAGCACCTCCAGAAATATTCACCCATTTCTCAATGCCAATGTTCTCCCCTGATAAGTCTACTTCTGCACTACTGCTACCATTTACGAATGCATGCTCCATCTATAAATAAAGGTCATGATTATGTGCTCGATCTTTTTCCATCTAAGCAAAGCCTCTGATTCTGTTCCATACTCCCCTCTACTCAACAAACTCCTCATATTGACTCTGGATCTAAACATCATAAATTGGGTCCACAATTATCTTAATAGCAGGGAATAGTTTGTTGTTGTTAATGCTTGTTTCCCATCTCTTCCCATAACATCTGGGGTTCCTCAGGGCTCTGTGTTGGGACCACTACTGTTTCTCATATACATAAATGACATCAACTGTATCATCTCTAATGGCCAAGTTGTTGTTTGTGCTGATGATATCATTATATGATACAGTCACCTAGAGATTTCATGTATGTTCAAAATGATGTCAATGCTATCTGTACATGGCCAATTTTCTTGCACTGAACACCAGCTATATTATGTTCTCCAGAAAGGCCAGCCCATGTCCTCCTGTTGTTCCTCTTGTTATTGAGGGAGAGATCTTTCCAAGTTGAGGATTACAAATATCTGGGAGTCACTCTGTCCAACAACCTCTCGTGGTCCTTTCACATAACGAACATCTGCAATAAAAGCAGGAGGATCTTTGGAATGATTTACCATAAATTCTACACTCACTCACAGTCAGACACTTGCCCACGCTCTTCAGGCTGATAGTTGAAGTAGTAGGTGAGATTGGAATGTGACTGCAACACTGAAGGATGTTAGGAGGAATAGAGATCCACGTAGCCTCCCCTCCCTCTCTTCCTTGCTTCTCTATATCCTTCCATAGCTGCCTCAATGTAGTCTCCCCTCCCCTCTCTTCCTTGCTTCTCTATAGTCCTCCCATAGTGGCCTGAATGTAGCCTCCCCTCCCCTCTCTTCCTTGCTTCTCTATAGTCCTCCCATAGCTGCCTCAATGTAGCCTCCCCTCTCCTCTCTTCCTTGCTTCTCTATAGTCCTCCCATAGTTCCCTCAATGCAGCCTTCCTGCCCTCTCTTCCTTGCTTCTCTATAGTCCTCCCATAGCGTAGCCTCTCCTCCCCTCTCTTCCTTACTTCTCTTAGTCCTCCCATAGTTGCCTCAATGTAGCCACTCCTCCCCTCTCTTCCTTGCTTCTCTATAGTCCTCCCTCAATGCAGCCTCCCCTCCCCTCTCTTCCTTGCTTCTCTATAGTCCTCCCATAGCTGCCTCAATGTAGCCTCTCCTCCCCTCTCTTCCTTGCTTCTCTATAGTCCTCCCATAGTTGCCTCAATGTAGCCTCCCCTCCCCTCTCTTCCTTGCTTCTAGTCCTCCCATAGCTGCCTCAATGTAGCCTCCCCTCCCCTCTCTTCCTTGCTTAGTCCTCCCATAGCTGCCTCAATGTAGCCTCCTGTAGCGAACGCTGAAAGAGAACAACACCTTTTGCAACCAAGACAATACTTCCTCAATTGGTAAGGATCGACAAAACACGTAGACATATATGGTTCGACATGTCCACTACATAACCTCCCCCCAGAACCGAAATGTAATGTTTTGGAGGAAAAATTTGACGACCTGCTCTGGTGCGGTGTGGCAGCAGGGTGTCTGTGGGATCTGAAGCTAGAACTGGAGAAGGAGTGGGTGCTTGCTGACGTTTACTTGGAGGACGGCCCCGAGGACGTGGCTGTGCAACTTGAACGGGGTTATCGAAGTCCTGGTGGGCAGGCTTCAATCTGTCGACTGTAATGATCTCTGTCTTGCCACTGATGTCGACTTTGAATGTCTTAGGGCCACTCTCGATGACCCTGAAAGGGCCTTTGTAGGGGCGCTGTAGGGTGTGCGATGAGCATCGCAACGGATGAATATGAACTTGGCGCTCTGGAGGTCAACAGGAGTCGACACTGGTGTGAGTCCATGTTGAGAGGTAGGAATAGGGGCCAGTGTGCCCACTTGGTCCGCGTTGCTGAAGGTGGAAATGGTTATCTGGCTGGTGGCTGTGGTTGGCAATGAAATCTCCAGGCACAGTGAGTGGGAAACCATAAACTAGCTCTGCTGAAGAACATCCCAAATCTTCCTTTGGTGCTGTCCTGATTCCTAAAAGCACCCATGGTAACTCATCACTCCAGTTGAGGCCAGTTAAGCGAGCTCGCAGGGCTGACTTCATATGTCGATGGAATCGCTCGATGAGGCCATTCGATTGTGGGTGGTAAGAAGTGGTGTGATGAAGCTTAGTGCCAAACAACTGTGAGATGGATGCCCACAGCTGTGATGTGAATTGTGATCCCCTGTCAGATGACATGTCCATGGGAATGCCAAAATGGGCAATCCAATGTGTGATCAATACTTGAGCACAAGTGCGGATTGATGTGTCGGAGAGAGGGATAGCTTCAGGCCATCGGGTAAAGCGGTCTACCACGGTGAGGAGATGGGTGAATCCGTTAGAAGGTGGAAGAGGGCCCACTAGATCCACGTTGATATGGTCAAAGCATCGATGAGGAACCTCGAATGTCTGAAGTGGAGCCTTGATGTGGCGCTGGACTTTGGAGGTCTGGCAAGGATGCAAGCTTTCGCCCATATTCCAACCTGCTTGCGGAGGCCATGCCAGATGAACTTTGAAGCCACAAGTTGTCGTGTGGCACGCACGGAAGGGTGGGATAGGCCATGTATCAAATCAAAAACCTTGCGTCTCCAAGCAGCAGGGACTACAGGCCTGGGTTGTCCAGTGGAAATGTCACAGAGAAGAGTAACACCATTTGGCCTAAAAGAAATATCCTCGAGTTTGAGGCCAGAAATAGCTGTGTGTGTGTGGTAAGCCTGTACAGCGGGGTCATCCTGTTGGCTAGCAGCAGCCATGGCACCATAATCAACTCCCTCATGGATGGCGTCAATGGTTACTCTGGAGAGTGCATCGGCCACCTGGTTATCTTTACCCTGTACATGCCGGATGTTAGTGGTAAACTCGGATATATAGGTGAGATGACGCTGCTGACGAGCAGACCAGGGGTCGGATATCTTGGCCATGGAGAAAGTGAGGGGCCTATGGTCTGTGTACACAATGAACTCCCGACCTTCCAAAAAGTATCTGAGGTGGCGTACCCCAAGATAGAGAGCCAGCAACTCATGGTCAAAGGTGCTGTACTTCTTTTTGGGGGGACGCAACTGTCTGCTGAAGAAAGCCAGGGGTTGCCAAATGCCATGCACTAATTGCTGGAGAACTGCTCCCACTACCAACTCGAAAGCGTCCACTGTGAGCAAAGTAGGCGAGTTGTGACGTGGATGTGTGAGCATTGTGGCTCCAGCCAGTGCTGTCTTGGTGTCCTCGAATGCTTTGACCATGACATGATTCCACTCCAAGGTCTTAGGTTTACTTGACAAGGCTGCAAATAGGGGTAACATAGTGTGAGCTGCAGCCGGAATGAACCAGTGATAAAAATTGACCATACCTACAAACTCTTGGAGGCCTTTGATAGTGTCTGGTTGCCTGAACTGGCTAATATCGGGCAAAGGCACGGTGTTGGGTGATGCGGTGTCCTAAGAAATCGATTTCTGAGAGGCCAAACTGACACTTTGCAACATTGAGAACAAGGCCATGAAAAGCAGACGTAGGTGGATCTTGTGCTCTGTGGTGTCGCTGCTGGCCACCAGGATGTCATCTAGGTAGACAAAGACAAAATCTAAGCCATGACAGACTGTATCCATCAAACGTTGGAAGGCCTGGGCAGAATTCTTGAGTCCAAATGGCATCCTGAGGAACTTATAGAGCCCAAACAGAGTGATGATGGCAGTTTTGGGCACGTCAGCAGCCACAACTGAGATCTGATGATAACCTCGCACCAGGTCGACCTTCGAGAAAATATGAGCACCTGCGAGGAGGGTTGAGAAATCCTGGATGTGGGGCATAGGGTAACGGTCAGGCACAGTAACATCGTTGAGGCGTCTATAGTCTCCACAGGGGCGCCAGTCCCCTGATGCCTTGGGAACCATGTGCAACGGAGATGCCCAAGGGCTGGATGAGGGACGAATAATCCCCATGGATTCCATGCTAGCAAATTCGGCCTTGGCTATTGCCAGCTTATCTGGTGGTAGGCGGCGAGTGTGTGCATGTATAGGAGGGCCCTTGGTGGGTAATGAAGTGTTCCACGCCGTGCTTGGTGGATGGTTGGGCAAATTTAGGCACTGTGATGTCTGGGAACTCCAAGAGCAGTATGTCGTACTGGTGTGTGGAGCTTGAGATGGCATTAAGGTGAGGAGCAGCCGATGCAGCTTTTCCCAAAGGAATGGAAAGGTAGGTTTCTGCATGTACGAGACGCTTGCCTTTGAGGTCTGCAAGAAGAGAGTTAGCGCACAGAAAATCTGCCCCCAGCAAAGGACGAGACACATCTGCGATGACAAAATTCCACTCATAATGGTGCAAGGCAAAACATAATGAAATAGTTCGCACCCCATACATCTTAATTGTACTACCATTAGCTGCCGTGAAGGAGGGACCTGACTGTTCAATACGTGTGTCAAGTCCGGTACAGGGAAAAACACTGACCTCTGCTCCTGTGTCCACGAGGAACTGGCGCCCTGTATTTTTATCCCAGATGAAAAGGAGGCTATCATTAAGGCCGGTCGCCGAAGCCACTACTGACGACCGGCCTGCTCGTTTCCCGACCAAGAGCAAAGATCTCGGCATTGTCAAGCTGACTTTCCATACTTGCAGTGATAGAAGCAGAGGGTGTCTAGAGGAGCGGTTGGATTCCTGGACTCATGCACTGAGGGTGGATGACGTTGAATTACACTAGCACTTGCTCCCATGTTCCTGACAGCCCATAAGGAGTCGGCCCTCTTTGCTAGCTTCCGGTGGTCTTCTATTTTAGTGTCCACCAACTGGGCTCGGATGTCGTCAGGCAGCCGCTCTAGGAAGAGCTGTTCAAACAGTAGACATGGCGGGTGGTCTCCGAGGAGGGCTAGCATCTCGTCCATGAGAGCAGAGGGTTTGGAGTCTCCCAAGGGTCGGAAATGGAGTAGACGGGAAGCGCGTTCTCGTGAGCTTAGGCCAAATGTGTCAAGCAAACGGTCCTTCAACACATCATACTTGTTTGCCGGTGGAGGTTGGCTGATGAGGTCGAGCAGCTGTGCTGCTGTGGTTTGGTCTAATGCTGAGGGGACGTAGTAATACTTGGTATCGTCGGCCGTTATATTTTTAATGTTGAACTGGGCCTCTGCCTGAGCGAACCAAACTTGGGGCTGAGAGGTCCAGAAAATTGGCAGTTTGAGGGCGACGGCGTGCTCTTCTGCCATAATGTCCCCCCAAAAAACGTTTTTGGGCATCGGGGTCACCAATGTAGCGAACGCTGAAAGAGAACAACAACTTTTGCAACCAAGACAATACTTCCTCAATTGGTAAGGATCGACAAAACACGTAGACATATATGGTTCGACATGTCCACTACACTCCCCTCTCTTCCTTGCTTAGTCCTCCCATAGCTGCCTCAATGTAGCCCCCCCTCCCTTGCTTCACTCAACCTCCTACATTTCTCCTTCATAACACCAATTAACCCCTCCACATCATCCGACCACTGTCCGTAATCTTCTTCCTTCCAATTCTTTTCTCCACTGCAAGCAAAACTTTCTCCTTCCACCTACTCCACCTCTCTTCTCCCAACTCAAGCTCTCTCACCTCCTCTTTCCACCATATGAACATTTCCTCCACTGCCTCCTGATACTCCTCCCAGTCACCTTAAGTTTGCTCACTCACCATTTTTAGCTAAATGCTCTAGCGTTCATCAGGAATAATCTGATGAAGGCTAGAGCATCAGGAATAATCTGATGAAGGCTAGAGCATCAGGAATAATCTGATGAAGGCTAGAGCATCAGGAATAATCTGATGAAGGCTAGAGCATCAGGAATAATCTGATGAAGGCTAGAGCATCAGGAATAATCTGATGAAGGCTAGAGCATCAGGAATAATCTGATGAAGGCTAGAGCATCAGGAATAATCTGATGAAGGCTAGAGCATCTGGCCGAAATGTTGAGCGAGCAAACTTGATTTGATAACGAAGAAAGTTGTGTATTTATTTTGTTCACTTATTTTTCACACTTCAATGGAGATGTGGATGCTGCTTGAAATGTTTCGGACCTTCACAATGAATATTTTTTACGTGGTTAAAATCGTATTTTTTGGTTGAACTATGCCAGTGTAGCAGCGAATTTGGTCCTACTCGCAAATTCTGTCCCTAGGACAGTGTAAGCTGCAGTAACATATTTGTACCATTGCAGTGGATATGATCCTAATGAGATATTACTGGTGTCTGTCCATCAACCTACACTGTTCATATACATTGTGAAATATCACCCACATTCATTATGGTGTTATAAAGTTCATAATAATGCCTCCATATTTAGCTATGATGAAGAAAACAGACGACCATTTCTAGGCAGAAAAAAAGGTCGGTCGTTGTCACATGTGTAACTATTAGAAACAACTCATGGTGCTCTCTATAGCTAGACCTATTTTGTTGTAAAATAGGTCTAATAGAGAGCAACCTGAGTTGCTTCCATTAGTCACACAAGACCCTTATTAGGAATGATCAGCCTGCCTGGTTTCTTCATCATAGCTACTTGGTGGACATCTGGGAATAATAAGTACTGCTTATATATTAGCACATGATATCACCACCAACAGAAAATACATTGTAGTTAGTGCCTTGCATAAATTGAGTTTGATTAACATTGTTCACATCTCCAGATGGCACAATGATTAGTAAACATGTTCTTTGTAATCTTCTCACAGGATTAGTGGTACCACTTTTTGCAATCTATGCATTGGGCCATTTTTTCTCCTCCATTATCAGTAAGTCAGCAAGAGTGATAGATATTGATGTGCTCTCTATTTGGCAGATTATCCCTGAAAAAAATGGTGTTAGCTTTTTACACTTTAGACAGTCTATAAAGTGAGATCGCAGCAGATGTTATAGCTGACTGGATCATTGCCATGAGCAATGTCAGTAGCATAGACAATTGAATTAACTTCTAGCATTTTTCACATGTCTTGACATAGCGATCAATGTCTTCGTATTGACCATGCCCAAAGTATCTTTTGAGAACCTTGTCTCTAAACCAAAACAACAACCTCCTGCAGGGATGTCATGAAGAGATTGTAGAATTTGCTGCTGCAATTGCTTGTCAGAAATCCACCTTCTTTTAGTCCTACTAACCCAACCTTTAGGAAGGTACTAACCCGACCTTTAGGAAGGTAAAATAGAAGTACATCTTCAAGCACTATATTTTCAGAAAATCTGCAAACTGATTTCCTCCTGGTATCTGAACACTCATAGCCGAGGCACACCTTCTACAACTTAAACACTGAAATACTTTATCATAGCTCACAGGATTCTTTGCCTTCTCAGACTTGCTGGAGGACCAAACGTGCACAGTTAGGACAAAATCTGCATATGCGTAGTGGTCCTATGGATTGTAGCTGCTAGTGAAATTGGTCCAGTGGACTTGTACAGTGGGGGAGTAAATTCGCTAGGATACTGGCGATGCAGAACCTGTCATGAGAAATAGGCTATAGAGTTTTCCCCTGACACAAGTGTAGTCCCTGTGATAGTGCCCCCAAGACACATTTGCCAATGGTGGTCGGCTGTATGTTTGCATTGAGGACTTTTAAATACATTTTCTAACTTGTAGTTGTTGTGCAGTGCACAACAACTACAAGTTAGAAAATGTATTTAAAAGTCCTGGATACTCTGAAACTCTTGACTTGGTGTGGTCCACTGCTCGGTAGAAACAACAAAACAAACATCCATATATGGATTTATTTGTTATAGGAAAAAGGAAACAAGACTACCTGTATACAACAGCCAGGTAGATGACACTTTACCACTTAAAATTATATACACTGTTATGTCATTTGATTTCAAATGGTAAAGGGTCTCCAAGAGTTATGCATACACCCATGTTTCCTTTCTTTCTGCCAGGCCAATCCAATCACCTTTCCAATCACCTTCACACTAATCAACTTCAAATTATATTCACTCGACGTTTCGACTAGATGCTCTAGCCTTCATCAGGAATAATGACTAGATGCTCTAGCCTTCATCAGGAATAATGACTAGATGCTCTAGCCTTCATCAGGAATAATGACTAGGGGCTCTAGCCTTCATCAGGAATAATGAGATTCTCTAGCCTTCATCAGGAATAATGACTAGATGCTTTAACCTTCAATAATGACTATATAGATGCTCTAGCCTTCATCAGTAATAATGACTAGATGCTCTAGCCTTCATCACTAGATGCTCTAGTTTTCATCAGGAATAATGACTAGATGCTCTAGCATTCATCAGGAATAATGATTAGGGGCTCTAGCCTTCATCAGGAATAATGAGATGCTCTAGCCTTCATCAGAAATAATAACTAGATGCTCTAGCCTTCATCAGGAATAATGAGATGCTCTAGCCTTCATCAGGAATAATGACTAGATGCTCTAACCTTCATCAGGAATAATGACTAGATGCTCTAGCCTTCATCAGTAATAATGACTAGATGCTCTAGCCTTCATCACTAGATGCTCTAGCCTTCATCAGGAATAATGACTAGATGTTCCAGCCTTCATCAGGAATAATGACTAGGTGCTCTAGCCTTCATCAGGAATAATGAGATGCTCTAACCTTCATCAGGAATAATGACTAGATGTTCTAGCCTTCATCAGGCTATGGGCTCTAGCCTTCATCAGGAATAATGACTAGGGGCTCTAGCCTTCATCAGGAATAATGACTAGATGCTCTAGCCTTCATCAGGAATAATGATGCTCTAGCCTTCATCAGGAATAATGACTAGGTGCTCTAGCCTTCATCAGGAATAATGACTAGATGCTCTAGCCTTCATCAGGAATAATGACTAGATGCTCTAGCCTTCATCAGGAATAATGACTAGATGCTCTAGCCTTCATCAGGAATAATGAGATACTCTAGCCTTCATCAGGAATAATGACTAGAGGCTCCAGCCTTCATCTGGAATAATTACTGGGGGCTCCAGCCTTCATCAGGAATAATGACTAGCCTTCATCAGGAATAATGACTAGATGTTCTAGCCTTCATCAGGAATAATGACTAGATGCTCTAGCCTTCATCTGGAATAATGACTAGATGCTCTAGCCTTCATCAGGAATAAGGCTGGGGCATCTAGTCGAAACATGGAGTGAATATAATTTGCAGTTGATCATTGATAAGGTGATTATAATGTAATTATGTCAACTAAACAGAGGGAGTGATTCCTTATGAAGGATGAGTGAAGACATCAGGAGGATCTGTAGGATGTTCAACATCAAATTCGTCTTCAGATCGGGAAGAACTCTGAGGACACAGCTGAGCAGAGTGAAGGATGTTTTACCAGCTAAAATGCATTCATGTGTTGTGTACCCACATCCCTGTAGTTGTGAGAAATACTACATAAGGGAGACAATCAGAAGAGTGAAAGAACATCAAAATGCCTTCAGAAAGTGAAGTCCGCAATTGCTGAGCATGCATGGGATAATGGACATCCTATTCTGGGAGGAAGCCACCACCTTGGACCAGAGAAGACAGAAGGAACTGCATTGCACATCTGCCTATACGCACCAAAGTGTGAGCGATTCAATCGAGACTTTGGAATGGACTTGCCTTGAGCTACTCTGAAGAGCCTGAACTTGAAGCCACGAGTCCACGACCACCATAATTACTTTTTTATTTATTTATTTATTTAATATTTATTACATTGTCATTATTATTTTTATTTGTTTTATTATTTATTTATTATCTGAAATTTTATTGTTGTTGTTGGTATTATTATTATTATTATTATTATTATTATTATTATTATTATTATTATTATTATTATTATTATTATTATTATTATTATTATTATTATTATTATTATTATTATTATTATTATTATTATTATTATTATTATTATTATTATTATTATTATTATTATTATTATTATTATTATTATTATTATTATTATTATTATTATTATTATTATTATTATTATTATTATTATTATTATTATTATTATTATTATTATTATTATTATTATTATTATTATTATTATTATTATTATTATTATTATTATTATTATTATTATTATTATTATTATTATTATTATTATTATTATTATTATTATTATTATTATTATTATTATTATTATTATTATTATTACTACTACTACTACTACTACTATTATTATTATTATTATTATATTTTAGATTATTATAATTTATTTTATTTTATTATTTTTTTGTTTTTTTGTTTTTTTAATTAATTTTTAAAATTATTATTATTATCAACTGAGAGTTCATTGAGAATCCATAAGTTTGGGTTGTTTTTAAAATAAGACATTGCTGTTCCTGCCACACTGACTGCACGATGCTGTCATTACCTCATACTGACTGCACGATGCTGTCATTACCCCACACTGACTGCACGATGCTGTCATTACCTCACACTGACTGCACGATGCTGTCATTACCACACACTGACTGCACGATGCTGTCATTACCTCACACTGACTGCACGATGCTGTCATTACCTCACACTGACTGCATGATGCTGTCATTACCTCACACTGACTGCACGATGCTGTCATTACCCCAAACTGACTGCACGATGCTATCATTACCTTACACTGACTGCACGATGCTGTCATTACCTCACACTGACTGCACGATGCTGTCATTACCTCACACTGACTGCACGATGCTGTCATTACCTCACACTGACTGCACGATGCTGTCATTATCCCACACTGACTGCACGATGCTGTCATTACCCCAAACTGACTGCACGATGCTATCATTACCTTACACTGACTGCACGATGCTGTCATTACCCCACACTGACTGCACGATCACTGACTGCACGATGCTGTCATTACCCCTCACTGACTGCACGATGCTGTCATTACCTCACACTGACTGCATGATGCTGTCATTACCCCACACTGACTGCACGATGCTGTCATTACCCCACACTGACTGCACGATGCTGTCATTACCCCACACTGACTGCACGATGCTGCCATTACCCCACACTGACTGCACGATGCTGCCATTACCTCACACTGACTGCACGATGCTGTCATTACCTCACACTGACTGCACGATGCTGCCATTACCCCATACTGACTGCACGATGCTGTCATTACCCCACACTGACTGCACGATGCTGCCATTACCCCACACTGACTGCACGATGCTGTCATTACCCCACACTGACTGCACGATGCTGTCATTACCCCACACTGACTGCACGATGCTCTCATTACCTCACACTGACTGCACGATGCTGCCATTACCCCACACTGACTGCACGATGCTGCCATTACCCCACAATGACTGCACGATGCTGTCATTACCTCACACTGACTGCACGATGCTGTCATTACCCCACACTGACTGCACGATGCTGTCATTATCCCACACTGACTGCACGATGCTGTCATTACCCCACACTGACTGCACGATGCTGTCATTACCCCACACTGACTGCACATGAGAAACAGGGCTAGATGTCCTATGAGTTTGGGAGAGGAATGAAAATCAGTATTTCCTTATGTCATGACTGCTTGCTGGAGTACAAGTATTTCCCTATGTCATGACTGCTTTCTGGAGTATAAGTATTTCCCTATGTCATGACTGCTTGCTGGAGTACAAGTATTTCCCTATGTCATGACTGCTTGCTGGAGTACAAGTATTTCCCTGTGGACAGCTTGCTGGAGTACAAGTATTTCCCTGTGTCATGACTGCTTGCTGGAGTACAAGTATTTCCCTGTGTCATGACTGCTTGCTGGAGTACAAGTATTTCCCTGTGTCATGATTGCTTGCTGGAGTACAAGTATTTCCCTATGTCATGACTGCTTGCTGGAGTACAAGTATTTCCTGATGAGAATCATTCAGTGTTTACTAATTAAGAAGGTAAGAAGGACTTACTGCATGCTTGATCTGTGGGCCACATATTTAGCTAGTAGCCGTAATACACCTAGCTAAATATGTATGTCTCCACTGCCACATATATATCAGTGTGGCAGTAATACAGCTATGTGCTCCCTTTTGAAAATTAAGAGCATAATTTTTTTGTCTAGGTATAAAAATGCTCAAGTTACATGCAGCTCAAGTGCAATTCCAATGCTTGCCTAGTTTTAATAGATACACTCATCATATATACAATTTCAACTGCCTAGCACTTTCCCAATCAGGAGCCAGTTCAGGCCCTCAGATTTTGAAGTACTGTACTCCCACGTTGGCTGCATGTAACTTTAGCATAGTTATTCCTATGCAACTTAATATCGAAAGACTCCAAACAGAGAGATATCTATCATTTCAGATATATATATATCTAGTTCATACAGTGAAGTGTGCAGAATCTATGGAACTCCAAAGTTGTATATACCCACAAGGTTTTGTAATTTAGACACCCCTTCACATGAACTTAAGTCCAATTTAAAAAATATATTAAAAAATCTCTTGGATTCAATCTGTTGTGTGTGTACAGCTCTATCGATCAGTTGTTATAGCCATTCGAGACTTGATGTCTAAGGAGCTAGGGGTGGTGAACAACCTGCAGTTCCAAAAAATAAATACAAAACAAAAACTACCACCAGAAAGCAACTGCACTGGCTACATTTGAGTATATAAATCATCAGGTCCATAGCATGAATTGTGCAAAGATATGGACAGTAAACCACATTTTTCAGGTTGTGTCCCCTCCACCCCAATTAATACTTGCTAATATATACTAGGCAGTGATCTGAAGCAGTGGAGTGTATGGATGACTCTACATCATCAATGAAAGTCAATCCATGCAATTGAAATGTAGATTGCCATGTAAATGAATTGGTTCAGAAATTAGCTGTACCAGTTAAGTGAGAAGCAACCACTTCACCCTCGGTTGATCTTCATGAGGGTGATATCAGTTCATGCCTTCCCCCTAACTTCCACATCACTTTGTCCACTCTAATCACTGTCACAAGCATGTAGCAACAAACAGTTAGTTATTTGCTAGTATATAGATGGAACACAATCTTTAGAGGCACACACTTATTTCTTGTAAAATAGAGTAGCTTCTTAGCAGGTTTCAGTAATGTCTGATGAAGGCTAGAGCATCTAAAGTGAGTAAGCCATGTTTGCTGATTATTGATCAGTGAGGATTTGTCTCGGATATAAGAAGAGTCTAACTGTAACCTCCCTCTATTGTCCTGCCTGATTTTATGAACAACGGAAAAGACACGTTCTTCCCTGCATTTGAATTAGGAATTTGCAACCTTTCTGATCTTCCAGTACCATCCTTGGAAGCTTCATTTTGAATCATCCTGTGGTAAGTTACCCTGATGGAGTCCTCGCCAACTTTGTAACAATAGTTGATTGACCAGTTTATATCGGTGTTCCATGATGCAAACTACTGTCACAAGAGTACACTTCTGAGGAAAATAACTGAAAGCTGATAACTAATTCGTATGTAAACATGCAGCTGCTTGCTGACTCGGCTCAGTTGAACCCAATATTGCACACCCACAAGCGTGTTTATTACACTGTTGATCTTTACCTATTTCAGGATGTTTAGATTAGTCATTGCTATATATAACTTCTGGCAGTTGACCTATTGTACACAAGTAATGCACGGGGAGAGTAATGCACGGGGAGAGTAACGCACGGGGAGAGTAATGGCACGGGGAGAGTAATGGCACGGGGAGAGTAATGGCACGGGGAGAGTAATGGCACGGGGAGAGTAATGGCATGGGGAGAGTATAATGGCACGGGGAGAGTAATGGCACGGGGAGAGTAATGGCACGGGGAGAGTAATGGCACGGGGAGAGTAATGGCACGGGGAGAGTAATGCACGGGGAGAGTAATGCACGGGGAGAGTAATGCACGGGGAGAGTAATGGCACGGGGAGAGTAATGGCACGGGGAGAGTAATGGCACGGGGAGAGTAATGGCACAGGGAGAGTAATGCACGGGGAGAGTAATGGCACGGGGAGAGTAATGGCACGGGGAGAGTAATGGCACGGGGAGAGTAATGGCACGGGGAGAGTAATGGCACGGGGAGAGTAATGGCACAGGGAGAGTAATGCACAGGGAGAGTAATGCACGGGGAGAGTAATGGCACGGGGAGAGTAATGGCACGGTGGCACGGGGAGAGTAATGGAGTAATGGCACGGGGAGAGTAATGGCACGGGGAGAGTAATGGCACGGGGAGAGTAATGGCACGGGGAGAGTAATGGCACGGGGAGAGTAATGGCACGGGGAGAGTAATGCACGGGGAGAGTAATGGCACGGGGAGAGTAATGGCACAGGGAGAGTAATGCACGGGGAGAGTAATGGCATGGGGAGAGTAATGCACGGGGAGAGTAATGGCACGAGGAGAGTAATGGCACGGGGAGAGTAATGGCACGGGGAGAGTAATGCACGGGGAGAGTAATGGCACGAGGAGAGTAATGGCACGGGGAGAGTAATGGCACGGGGAGAGTAATGCACAACACAAGACAAAAATATTGCAGTCAAAAACAATCAATACAGACCATAAACATGTACAGGACCCTTTACCTAATGAGCAGGCTGCTATCTGCATTGGTAAATTCTTGACTAAAATAAGTTATTTGTTTGAAACACACACACACACATGCACACACACATTGTTTCTAGTTGCAGTTGTTTCATAGTCAAGCAGAGAAGTTACTCAGTGTAACACCAGAATTAACCAATGATTATTTATTACTTGACTGCAGTATACACAAGTGATCTCACGAATGCCTACGTAGATTAGACACATTCATCATTAGTATACCAAGTTTTGTTGAAGGTCTGTGGTGTTACTATTGTGACAAGATTAAACTTCTGAGGAAAATAATTGATCACTTCTAAGAACAAAATGTATAGCTGGTTTGGGACTCAGCTAAGTTCTGTGCTGTTAAGTTCTGTGCTGTTAACATTGTCACAAGAGGAAGCTTTGGAGGAAACCAATTGATACACATATAAGTAGTAATTTGGTTTTGTTGAAGGTCTGTGATGTTAACTATCACAAGAGTGGATTGCTTTGAGCAAAACATCCGGCTACTTGCTGATGCACGCCAGCTCGACTCAATATTGTACACACGCAGGCATGTTTATGGCACAGATAACCTATTTCCAGGTGTTTTGTTGTATCAAGAAGAGGTCTTTGCAATGTGTTGATGAAAAATTGACACTTGCACCAAGTTCTGTATATGTGGGGAAAAAGTAGCTAGATGCATAAATACATTAGGTAGGAGTGCTGAATCATATGGTTAGTCAGCAGCTAGATGCATAAATACATTAGGTAGGCAGTGCTGAATCATAATAATGGTTAGTCAGTAGCTAGATGCATAAATACATTAGGTAGGCAGTGCTGAATCATATGGTTAGTCAGCAGCTAGATGCATAAATACATTAGGTAGGCAGTGCTGAATCATATGGTTAGTCAGTAGCTAGATGCATAAATACATTAGGTAGGCAGTGCCGAATCATATGGTTTAGTCAGCAGCTAGATGCATAAATACATTAGGTAGGCAGTGCTGAATCATAATAATGGTTAGTCAGTAGCTAGATGCATAAATACATTAGGTAGGCAGTGCTGAATCATATGGTTAGTCAGCAGCTAGATGCATAAATACATTAGGTAGGCAGGGCTAGGGCTAGGGCTAGGGCTAGGGCTGGGGCTAAGTTGTGTGAGAAAAAGTTATGCTTGAAGTGTTTTCAGTCAAGAATTGGCTGAAACATGTTTAGGGTGAAGTGAGTTTTAGCTTAAAAAAATATTGTCATTTTAAAATGTGGGTCAAACCAAAGTAGGGAGTGGCACATCACTCCTTAATGAATCCTATAGTGCTAAGCTGTTAGAGCCTTGTGGATATGTGTGATATTTCACACTAATTGGCACAATGCTCTATGATATTTCACAGTTATTAGCAGAATATTGCTCGAGCAATAGTGATATTTTGTGCAAAACCGATTAACTCGTTAGGCCACCTGCAGATCAGTCAACACTTATATAGTACTGGACAAATGTGTTTCCAATGTTAAAAGATGTAGCAAACCTGCTTTTAATCTGATTAGCATGCAGGGTCCTACCAAGCCAAATGCATGCCACTACATGTTATTTCAGTCATTTTGTAGAAAATATAATGCATCAATGAATTCATCTTCATAGTTTGTGTGTGCCTGCTCCATGGACAGGATTGAAGATTCTGAATCAGATTAACATTCTATGATATTAATGCGGTAGCATGGTTTTGTAAAAATACCACTCATAATGTAAAGGGTTGACAATTGCACTCGACTTTTCCTTGTGCAATTCTTTTTTGCCATATCCTGCTAAGTATTTTCTTTACACATACTATACCTAAATCAGATGCTATAGTAAAAAGCTATTGAGCTATTGGTTTGATATTTCAGTTATTAGTGAATCAGAGCATTACACTTATTTCACCGATAATGGTGAATAAAGTGAAAATGCACTCTAATAAGCACGTGCAAATCCAACATTGATATGGTAAAAACGATATTAAATTGGGGGGGGGGGGGGAACTACAGAAACTAATTCTGTTTGTTATTATGTGCGATGGTTTGTAGTGAAAGTTGGTCCATATAAATGAAGAGGAACAGCAATTGCACTCACAGCTTTACCTCGTGCATTTTTTTGTCATCTCCACTAAACGACTTACGCTATTATATTAAAAGTTTCTCTACAACTGCTATTACATAGAAGATTCACTACAAACTTCTTATTACATTACAAGATTCACTACTACTAACTTCTATTACATTAGAAGAAACTGCTATTCATAGAAGTTTCACTACAAACTGATTCACTACAAACTGCTATTCAATTAGAAGATTCACTACTATTCATTAGATTCACAAACTGCTATATAAGATTACCTACAAACTTCTATTACATTAGAAGAAACTGCTATTCATAGAAGTTTCATTACAAACTGCTATTACATTAGAAGATTCACTACTTACATTAGAAGAAACTGCTATTCATAGAAGTTTCACTACAAACAGGTTCACTACAAACTGCTTACATTAGAAGATTCACTACAAACAGCTATTCCATTAGAAGATTCACTACAAACTGCTATTCCATTAGAAGATTCACTACAAACTGCTATTCCATTAGAAGATTCACTACAAACTGCTATTACTTTAGAAGTTTCTCTACAAACTGCTATTACATATATACACCGGTACAAAATCTGGAAGAAATATTTCACTTTTTTTTTGGAACGGCTTTTGGGGCAGCAGGTTATTGCCTGATCCAAAGCATGTCGGAAGTGTTTTTAAATTGACCATTTGGGATGCTAAGAAACTGCCAAATTGAGTTTTTTATTTATGAACTTTTTGTGTGCAAAGCATCCATTTTGAAATAGGTGGGAGGGAGTCCACATTCCTCATTACATATATATACTTGGCAAGTGGGTCAACTTGCCACTGTTGCTGCTATATTTCCAGCTTATAGTCTTTGTACTACTTCCAAACATGTAATACATACATTGATGGAATGACCGAGTTTGATTTGGTGTTTGGTGTTAGATGAATAAATGTTAGGTAAGACAGACAGGTTTGCTTCCAGCAGACACAGGTCTAGGGCTACAGGACCTGAGGCAATCAACGTTGAAGAAGGAAAGTTTGCATACTGACCAAGGCATGGTGAAGTTGTAGGACTGATCTCACTTTGAGGATAGCTCGTCTTTTTTAGCATACGTCTTTTTTAGGATATGTGGTGGTAGCGTTACCTGAGGGACAGTACCAGAGGAGTAAAAGAATTGTGCTCCACTTCTCGCATTCTGTGCCCATAAGCACGCTTCTTCAGTGGCTAAACTGATTCTGTTCTAGTGGTGCACACATATTCCGCCATGCTTTTGACCTCCAATGTGAACCCCATATTCCGCCCTTTACCTGTTTAACTTCTGGAGAAAAAAATGAAAAAAATGTATAAAAAGTGAACCCCCGTCATTTTTGGCGTCTGTAATCTAACCAGTAAAAACGTTGCTTAGTAGCAAAGGTGATAGAATCTCATCTGGAAATGAAAGTCACTATTTATTTACTGTTCCTGATGGCTGCTATATTTATCCAGTGCCTCGCTGCAGAGCTTTGTGTGAAACGTACGAGACACATTTATATGAAGTTCCCTGAAGGTGGTCCTTCGTGCAGAGTAAAATTGGATAAACAACAGAACTATTGCGACAATAAGGGGGACAAATGCGGATCCTACCATCTGCCACTGACCTACCACTTCAACTACTGGTCCTTGTCAATTCAGCATTGCCGACCGAATGTTACGTCGCTTGTACAGGGTAGCGTTAGCGCGGCCAACATCAGAGCCAACGAGAGCTGCAGCGGTTACACGGGCGAGTCGGCTCTGAGATACTCGTTCGTGGATTCTCTGCATTGTGTGTGTGAACACGTTTTTGAACAGGATTCAGAAGATATATGCCCATATTCCAACTGCGGGATTGAAACATGAGCCTCTATAACAATGAACTATATTATGTAATTGACATGCAGAAGTTATTTTCTCAAGAATGTGGTGCTTATTTTAAATGTAGACTGGGACATTTTGTATATATGCAGACAGAAAAGTGTAAGGTTCAGACAAAGTACCAGAACATTGTTATAATTATAAGACCAAGAACAGTCACTGATTAATAACACTAATTAACTAACAAATTTAATATCTAGTAATGATTCTGGCAAGTAAATTAACAGCAATATAATAGTCTGGCCATGTTGAGCTTCCATAACCCCAGCACTGCAAGAGAATTTCCCAGAAAGTTTGCTGTAATGTTACTGATGGACCCACTCTTCTCCCAAATGTATCTGTGACTGATGCTCTTAGAAAATCTATTAAGACAGGATGAATAGAAGAGTCAACAGAGAAGCAGCTGGAGACCAGACTACTAACTCAGCCAGTTTTCTCTGCTGAGCCATGGCAGCCACATCCCCAGTGCTTCTGCCGTTGGTATTCACAAGATGAGCCAGATAGTCCATGCACAGCTCCCCCAATTCAGTGACTTTCCAGAATTTTATAAGCAAAGAAATACAGGTACTTGCACCTATACGTACTCAGGCCAGCCACTTGGACTCGGCAAGATAGTTTTTGTCCCTGATACAGCATGCATCCATTGTAGGACATGTGCTGGCAGGCCAAGTGTTCAGACACTATAAATTGTGTTCTGCAAATAGTTACACATTCTGACTGGCAACTTTGTATATAGTAGCCTCGACAGCCTGACATTATTCTGAATAAATGAATCCAGCTGCTGTTTAGGGTCTTCTCTCAAATCTCCCTCTCATCCCCCTTTTATTTATTAGTCTAGTAATGTGTGGCAGGGAAGTGTGCGTGCAGGGTTGCCAATTTTGGTCCTTTGATGGGAGTGACATTTTGATGACAGACTGTATCCATCTTTCATGTGTGCATGCATAGATCAATCACAGTCTTCTTGGTTTGAAAAAAACAAATGTGCAAAGGCTCTGGGATGAAACCTTACATCTGACCATCAATTCTTCTAGTGGCCTACTGTTGTATGTAGCACTCTACCAAGTGAGTGATTTAAAAAAAATTAATGCCGAGGACTGCTTTTAAGTTAGGGCAGAGTAAACCTTCTTTTTTAAGGACCTGAAATTTGTGACTTTTTGGTTTTTTATTCTTTGCAATTTCAGAAGATAGCTTGTTTCAAGAGCACACACGTTTGTACTTACACAGTGATAACAAGTGTACTCCTTTAAAAAACTGCACCCAGATCACCTTTAAAAATTCTCACGGAGTGCCCATAACCCCTTCCCCAGGCTGTGTAACAGAACCACAAGTTGTTGTTGTTGTTTTGCACCATTCAAGAGTAATCGTTTGCCAGTGATTTTCAGGACAAAAATCGACCTCCAATTTCCACTTCAGCTTATAATGCGGTCATGTGGTTTTGGTACAAACCAGTGGATGGGAAGTGGTTATGGGCACTGTGACATTAAAGAATTTTTTATATGGTACAGATATATAGGTAATCTGTACCACAAGAGACTACTAGCCTATAAGCTCTTGAAACAAGCATAATTTGAATGCCCACAATAGAAGCTATGAATAACAAAATAAAAGTTTGCCCCTCCCTCTCTTAAAGATGGGCAGCCAATTGGCACAAAACCCCTGTGAGCTGATAAAAAATGTCATTAGTTTAAAGGAGAGTTATGCACTTGTAACATCAGCTTTCGTTGTTCTTCATGCAAGCGCACTCTATAGCTACACTTGAGGGACATGACTCATGTTTGCGTCCAGCTCAGCTCAGGATTGGAAATCAAGCTAAAATTGCATTTTTATGTATTGCAGTTAACCGCATTTATTATTATAACAACTTTCTCAACAATTAATTTCTTAACCTTCCACTGGATGGTATAGCCTTCAATGATAGTAATAATCGGGTACTAGGATACATATTACTATAGTACTACCATAATTCCAGTATACTATTATTAATACTACAACTATTACAGTATACTAAACAAGTACTGGTTCCCCATAGACACTTAACAAATATTATGCAGTTAGTCATCACCTATTGCCACCAACAATGGAACACAGCAGCTGTGCACCAATCAATAATAATTATCATCACCATTATACAAGAATAACTATTCACACACATATATAATCATCTTAAATTAGATGCTCCAGCTATCCTGGAGCATATCACCTAAACTCAAGAAGCAGATTTAAGTTGATTGAGTCAACTGGCCGAGAGTATATATATATAGGTGATAATTAAGTCTGTGATGATACATACTAACATAGGCCATGCTAGAGGAGTGGAGTATCAACATGAAATGTACATTTATGGAGTGTGTGTACGTGTATGTAATTACATATAAGGGGGGTTACACGCATACTACGAAGTTGAGATGTTCTCTTTGGTAAAACACATATTTGTGTGATTTTCACCCTTCAATAAACCCTTCAATTAAGCATTAAATCGCACCAAAAATGTCCTTATCAAGATGTACCAAGTTAATTTAACATTAATTTGTTATCCGCAGATAGTACGTTTTACTCTGCATGCATCTGTGATAGGGTGTAACAAAAAGCAAATACATACATACTGTAGACTGATAGATCAATCAATACCTTTCTCTCTAAAAGGTATATAGCTATATCAGGCATCAAGTAAAAGATTACCTCGTCTCTGAGAGGCCATCAAATTTCAGAATAAAAATAAATAAAAACCATCACACACAGAAGCCATACTTACATGTGGTGGTTAAATGATGCTCTGCGACATCCTGGCAGTGGTTTGATGTGAACAGCCACAGGATGACCTCTGCTCATGATCATAATGGTGGAAATGCAGCATCTAAGAGTATTATTATTATATCTTCTCCCAGGAATTGTATTTTAAGCCATTAATTATGTGCAGCTGGCGGACTTAACTTCAGCATATAGAAGAAAAACAAGCAGGACTAGTGTAATGTTATACGAGAGCCCTCCCCTCCATACAGTAAAAAATAAAAAAATAAAAATATATAAAAAAATAAATAATAATAATAATAATATAAATAAACAAATAAAAATAATAAAACAACAACAACAAATAAATAATAATTAAACAAATAAAAAAAGGAAAGAAAAGATTGGACGAGGCCACCTTTGGAGGAGAAACCAGGTCGTGATGTAATCAGGTTAGAGCCCGAGAGGTATTGACAGTGCTGCCTAGTCCAGAACTGATAGATACTGTATTATTTTTTGGTGTGAAAGCTAATTCCCCCCATTTAATTTCCATCGTGCCATTTTTATAATATACACAACAAATATATTCATAGCCTCATATGCATATAATACAAACAAATATCAATGAATGTGTGCACTAAATTATAAGACATCATGAATACAATCAACTAGTAACTATGATTATTTAGAGTTCATAAATATGCACTGGACGATACCTAAGAGGGAGGAAATAAGTGAATATTTATAAACACTGCACATCTTGTGGGAAACACTTCCCACTATAGACTCTCGACTCCCCTTAATCAAATAGTCTGGCATGTGTTAACAGCAACACTCCCACCTTGCCTTGCCCAACCCAGATATACAAGAAAACAATGTTATTTACAGATGGGTAATTGCATCCTTTTCCAATGCATCCTTTTCAAATTTCTGTATAACTTATAGTGTTTTTTTGTTTGTATTTGATCCTGGTCGCTTGTGCCTCCAATTATTTGGTACAATAATAATTATAAGGGCTTGTGATAACCTCAAAAATTATTTTTCAAAACAATTCGGTTATAACAATCCTCGAAATTCTAGCTTCTCGACAAAAACACTATATGGTAATAATGTGTGCGTGGTGTGTATGTGTGTGTGTGCTTGCCTATAATGTTGTATATATATAATATATATATGTATATATCCAAATAAGTGAATTGGTAAAATATATTGTAATACGAAGCATACATTTTGCAAGTACATAATAACTATGGCCAACCAATGCTGCACAAGCTATCAATAAATGTGGTGAGATTAGTGTGGCCATTCATCGGTTGTGCATGCCACAAGTACGACCTCTCGCACACAAGTTATAAGAGTACTGTTAAAAAGGAGCTATTTCACGAGCATCTAGAATGTTATGGGAAGTACTGTGATGAGATTTGCTAGTCACAATACCACAAACTCGGACCAAGTTAGTATATGTGCAAAGTTAGTAATGTTTGCCTGTTGTTTTTGAGATGGGTCACCATGGAGCTTGTTGTAGAGGATTCCGTTTCCAAATAAAAAAAATTGCCATTTGCCATTTTCCATTTCAGGTTGTACCAAATTTTGTTTCATCGTTAACTTTAGAAATTTTTCCATTTCAAAATTATCGTCATGAAAAGAATGCAAAAGGCAAAAGATAGAGAATATGGTCTTCCTTGAATTGCTTGGCACATTCCTTGCTCTGCTCCTCCACTAATACACAGCCAACAGGTGCACTTCTCTTGGTCTTGGAGGGGCTGAATCTGCAATCTCTTTCTTCCAAGTGCATACAGGTGTTTGAATGGGAGTTCAATTTTATTACTAGCAGGGAAGATTTTTTGATAATCAAGACTTTCAAGACTTGTAAAATGCAATATCAAGCCTCAAGACACCTGCATAACTGATGTACAGTGGTTTCCAATTAGTTATCCCCAAGACCTAAATCTGCTTACAAACCTCGTAGCTATGGCAACTGCTGTAGGTAGGCTAGCAAACCAAGCAAGCCATTCACTTCCATGTCTGAATACCAATACCATGTCTGAATACCAATTCCGAAAATTCCATCCCTGGCTTTCCATGATTATGATCCCCCCTAATGGGTATGATCCCCCCTAATGTGTATGAGCCCCCCTAATGTATGATCCCCACCCTAATGTGTATGATCCCCCTAATGTGTATGATCCCCCCTAATGTGTATAATGTATGATCCCCCCTAATGTCTATGATCCCCCCTAATTTGTATGATCCCCCCTAATGATGATCCCCCCTAATGGGTATGATCCCCCTAATGTGTATGATCCCCCCTAATGATGATCCCCCTAATGTGTATGATCCCCCTAATGTTAATGATCCCCCCTAATGTGTATGATCCCCCTAATGTGTATGATCCCCCCCTAATGTCTATGATACCCCCTAATGTGTATGATCCCCCCTAATGATGATCCTCCCTAATGTATGATCCCCCCTAATGGGTATAATGTATGATCCCCCCTAATGTCTATGATCCCCCTAATGTGTATGATCCCCCCTAATGATGATCCCCCCTAATGTGTATGATCCCCCTAATGTTAATGATCCCCCCTAATTTGTATGATCCCCCCTAATGTATGATCCCCTCTAATGTGTATGATCCCCCTAATGTTAATGATCCCCCCTAATGTGTATGATCCCCTAATGTTAATGATCTCCCCTAATGTGTATGATCCCCCTAATGTTAATGATCCCCCCTAATGTATATGATCCCCCTAATGTTAATGATCCCCCCTAATGTGTATGATCCCCCCTAATGTGTATGATCCCCCCTAATGTATGATCCCCTCTAATGTGTATGATGCCCCTAATGTTAATGATCCCCCCTAATGTGTATGATCCCCCTAATGTGTATGATCCCCCTAATGTTAATGATCCCCCCTAATGTGTATGATCCCCCTAATGTGTATGATCCCCCTAATGTTAATGATCCCCCCTAATGTTAATGATCCCCCTCATGTGTATGATCACTCCCCCTAAATCTATGATCCCGCTTAATGCTGGGCTCGTGGGAGTGGATTTCATCTTTCAGTTGGTGTGTTGTGGATGATGTTCAAACAACAGCTACAATTAACCAACTTGGCTGTGCCAGTCCCTTCAATAACGTGCACGGTTGCTTCGAATTATAGTAGCTAAACATCCCAGCCCCCTGGCAGTCTATGTGTGGGGGGAAGGAGGAAGGAACTTAGAAAGGAGACTCTCACACCCCCTCTCCCTACCTGTATGAAGCACTGTAGACATACTTACGTTCTTTCATTGCATCTTTTTCTTTCAGCGCTTGCTGCATCTTCTCCAAGTTCATTGTGCAATATTCTATTCTGCGCTGAAAAAATGCTATTGCTTCTTTCCTTTCCTGTCAATATAGAACAGTATAAGCTGCTGTACTAGCACTCATAATGGAATATAGAACAGTGTAAGCTGCTGTACTAGCACTCATAATGGAATATAGAACAGTGTAAGCTGCTGTACTAGCACTCATAATGGAATATAGAACAGTGTAAGCTGCTGTACTAGCACTCATAATGGAATATAGAACAGTGTAAGCTGCTGTACTAGCACTCATAATGGAATATAGAACAGTGTAAGCTGCTGTACTAGCACTCATAATGGAATATAGAACAGTGTAAGTTGCTGTACTAGCACTCATAATGGAATATAGAACAGTGTAAGCTGCTGTACTAGCACTCATAATGGAATATAGAACAGTGTAAGCTGCTGTACTAGCACTCATAATGGAATATAGAACAGTGTAAGCTGCTGTACTAGCACTCATAATGGAATAGAGAACAGTGTAAGCTGCTGTACTAGCACTCATAATGGAATATAGAATAGTGTAAGCTGCTGTACTAGCACTCATAATGGAATATAGAACAGTGTAAGCTGCTGTACTAGCACTCATAATGGAATATAGAACAGTGTAAGCTGCTGTACTAGCACTCATAATGGAATATAGAACAGTGTAAGCTGCTGTACTAGCACTCATAATGGAATATAGAACAGTGTAAGCTGCTGTACTAGCACTCATAATGGAATAGAGAACAGTGTAAGCTGCTGTACTAGCACTCATAATGGAATATAGAACAGTGTAAGCTGCTGTACTAGCACTCATAATGGAATATAGAACAGTGTAAGCTGCTGTACTAGCACTCATAATGGAATATAGAACAGTGTAAGCTGCTGTACTAGCACTCATAATGGAATATAGAACAATATAAGCTGCTGTACTAGCACTCATAATGGAATATAGAACAGTGTAAGCTGCTGTACTAGCACTCATAATGGAATAGAGAACAGTGTAAGCTGCTGTACTAGTACTCATAATGGAATAGAGAACAGTGTAAGCTGCTGTACTAGCACTCATAATGGAATATAGAACAGTGTAAGCTGCTGTACTAGCACTCATAATGGAATATAGAACAGTGTAAGCTGCTGTACTAGTACTCATAATGGAATATAGAACAGTGTAAGCTGCTGTACTAGTACTCATAATGGAATAGAGAACAGTGTAAGCTGCTGTACTAGCACTCATAATGGAATATAGAACAGTGTAAGCTGCTGTACTAGTACTCATAATGGAATATAGAACAGTATAAGCTGCTGTACTAGTACTCATAATGGAATATGGAACAGTGTAAGCTGCTGTACTGGCACTCATAATGGAATATAGAAGAGTATAAGCTGCTGTACTAGTACTCATAATGGAATAGAGAACAGTGTAAGCTGCTGTACTAGCACTCATAATGGAATATAGAACAGTGTAAGCTGCTGTACTAGTACTCATAATGGAATAGAGAACAGTGTAAGCTGCTGTACTAGCACTCATAATGGAATATAGAACAGTGTAAGCTGCTGTACTAGCACTCATAATGGAATATAGAACAGTGTAAGCTGCTGTACTAGCACTCATAATGGAATATAGAACAGTGTAAGCTGCTGTACTAGCACTCATAATGGAATATAGAACAGTGTAAGCTGCTGTACTAGCACTCATAATGGAATATAGAACACTGTAAGCTGCTGTACTAGCACTCATAATGGAATATAGAACAGTGTAAGCTGCTGTACTAGCACTCATAATGGAATATAGAACAGTGTAAGCTGCTGTACTAGCACTCATAATGGAATATAGAACAGTGTAAGCTGCTGTACTAGCACTCATAATGGAATATAGAACAGTGTATGCTGCTGTACTAGCACTCATAATGGAATATAGAACAGTGTAAGCTGCTGTACTAGTACTCATAATGGAATATAGAACACTATAAGCTGCTGTACTAGCACTCATAATGGAATATAGAACAGTGTAAGCTGCTGTACTAGCACTCATAATGGAATATAGAACAGTGTAAGCTGCTGTACTAGCACTCATAATGGAATATAGAACAGTGTAAGCTGCTGTACTAGTACTCATAATGGAATATAAAACAGTGTAAGCTGCTGTACTAGTACTCATAATGGAATATAAAACAGTATAAGCTGCTGTACTAGTACTCATAATGGAATATAGAACAGTGTAAGCTGCTGTACTAGCACTCATAATGGAATATAGAACAGTGTAAGCTGCTGTACTAGCACTCATAATGGAATATAGAACAGTGTAAGCTGCTGTACTAGTACTCATAATGGAATATAGAACAGTGTAAGCTGCTGTACTAGCACTCATAATGGAATATAGAACAGTGTAAGCTGCTGTACTAGCACTCATAATGGAATAGAGAACAGTGTAAGCTGCTGTACTAGCACTCATAATGGAATATAGAACAGTGTAAGCTGCTGTACTAGCACTCATAATGGAATAGAGAACAGTGTAAGCTGCTGTACTAGCACTCATAATGGAATATAGAACAGTGTAAGCTGCTGTACTAGTACTCATAATGGAATATAGAACAGTGTAAGCTGCTGTACTAGTACTCATAATGGAATATAGAACAGTGTAAGCTGCTGTACTAGTACTCATAATGGAATATAGAACAGTGTAAGCTGCTGTACTAGCACTCATAATGGAATATGGAACAGTGTAAGCTGCTGTACTAGTACTCATAATGGAATATAGAACAGTGTAAGCTGCTGTACTAGCACTCATAATGGAATATAGAACAGTGTAAGCTGCTGTACTAGTACTCATAATGGAATAGAGAACAGTGTAAGCTGCTGTACTAGCACTCATAATGGAATATAGAACAGTGTAAGCTGCTGTACTAGCACTCATAATGGAATATAGAACAGTGTAAGCTGCTGTACTAGCACTCATAATGGAATATAGAACAGTGTAAGCTGCTGTACTAGCACTCATAATGGAATATAGAACAGTGTAAGCTGCTGTACTAGCACTCATAATGGAATATAGAACAATATAAGCTGCTGTACTAGTACTCATAATGGAATATAGAACAGTGTAAGCTGCTGTACTAGCACTCATAATGGAATATAGAACAGTGTAAGCTGCTGTACTAGTACTCATAATGGAATATAGAACAGTGTAAGCTGCTGTACTAGCACTCATAATGGAATATAGAACAGTGTAAGCTGCTGTACTAGTACTCATAATGGAATATAGAACAGTGTAAGCTGCTGTACTAGCACTCATAATGGAATATAGAACAATATAAGCTGCTGTACTAGTACTCATAATGGAATATAGAACAGTGTAAGCTGCTGTACTAGTACTCATAATGGAATATAGAACAGTGTAAGCTGCTGTACTAGCACTCATAATGGAATATAGAACAGTGTAAGCTGCTGTACTAGTACTCATAATGGAATATAGAACAGTGTAAGCTGCTGTACTAGTACTCATAATGGAATATAGAACAGTGTAAGCTGCTGTACTAGCACTCATAATGGAATAGAGAACAGTGTAAGCTGCTGTACTAGCACTCATAATGGAATATAGAACAGTGTAAGCTGCTGTACTAGCACTCATAATGGAATAGAGAACAGTGTAAGCTGCTGTACTAGCACTCATAATGGAATATAGAACAGTGTAAGCTGCTGTACTAGCACTCATAATGGAATATAGAACAGTGTAAGCTGCTGTACTAGCACTCATAATGGAATATAGAACAGTGTAAGCTGCTGTACTAGCACTCATAATGGAATATAGAACAGCTGTACTAGTACTCATAATGAGCTCTCTCCCTCACCTTCTCCACAAAATATCCAGTGCCGATGTCCACGAGCACTTTAGACTTACTGGCTATTAGACCTGGAACATACATCTGAATATTGTCCTCTATTAAGGAATAACATTAAAGGCACTCTACACATGTGCATCACCAAACAACCCTTACCAACTAATTATCAAAAATGTTTCAATACCCCCAACAAAAATACAATCCATCCCACAGCATAGCGCAAAATATTGACAGCCACATTGCTATGGTAACAGGGGGAAATACGACCACCTAGGAATTGTTCAATGGTAGAGAAATCTCTCTGATTGGGAATGAGAATCTGGCAGAGGCACTGATGAGGAGATGGCTTGTGGTACCCGAGGTTGACCCCGAGGAGGAGGAGGAGCTTATCACGGACTTCAAAATGAAGTGTGAGCAAATAGGAACGTTCCTCTGAAAGACAATCTATTACTGCTAACCACAACAGAGCTCTATCACGGGCACTTTTAAGGCACTAGAATTGGCATGGATTTCAGGGAATGCAGTGCCTGGCCGGTTAATTCCCAGTGGACATTACTAAAAACAAAACTAGCTAATGTGTTATTCATTCACACGCACACACCAAATAATTATTATCAGCTGACAGAACATATAATACAGTCCACAGAAGCCACCTGCTCCAAGAAGCTGTGTACTCCAGCATCCAACGTAGCACACGTACAAACACCATAAATGGGGGTGTCAATTACACTCACTCGAATGGAATGTCAAGTGTTACACTATATTAGTAGCGCTCACGTTGAATAAACATCACACATCACAAAACAAAACAAATATTTAGAGGGCGGCTGGTCTTTGATAACATGTTGTTTGTCAACTAGAGCAAGACCAAGGCCAGCCACGCCCATGACTAGATAGAGGCAAAGGAAAGGAAATAACACCTCAAAAGCTCCCAAAGCTCCAGGCAGAACAATAGCCCCAGCTTCATTCCAGAGCTCCATGCAGAACAATAGCCTCAGCTTCATGCCAGAGCTCCATGCAGAACAATAGCCCCAGCTTCATGCCAGAGCTTCATGCAGAACAATAGCCTCAGCTTCATGCCAGAGCTCCATGCAGAACAATAGCCCCAGCTTCATGCCAGAGCTCCAGGCAGAACAATAGCAACAATAGCCCTAGCTTCATGCCAGAGCTCCATGCAGAACAATAGCCTCAGCTTCATGCCAGAGCTCCATGCAGAACAATAGCCTCAGCTTCATGCCAGAGCTCCATGCAGAACAATAGCCCCAGCTTCATGCCAGAGCTCCATGCAGAACAATAGCCTCAGCTTCATGCCAGAGCTCCATGCAGAACAATAGCCTCAGCTTCATGCCAGAGCTCCATGCAGAACAATAGCCTCAGCTTCATGCGAGAGCTCCATGCAGAACAATAGCTCCAGCTTCATGCCAGAGCTTCATGCAGAACAATAGCCCCAGTTTCATGCCAGAGCTCCATGCAGAACAATAGCCCCAGCTTCATGCCAGAGCTCCATGCAGAACAATAGCAACAATAGCCCTAGCTTCATGCCAGAGCTCCATGCAGAACAATAGCCTCAGCTTCATGCCAGAGCTCCATGCAGAACAATAGCCCCAGCTTCATTCCAGAGCTCCATGCAGAACAATAGCCCCAGCTTCATGCCAGAGCTCCATGCAGAACAATAGCCTCAGCTTCATGCCAGAGCTTCATGCAGAACAATAGCCTCAGCTTCATGCCAGAGCTCCATGCAGAACAATAGCCCCAGCTTCATGCCAGAGCTTCATGCAGAACAATAGCCTCAGCTTCATACCAGAGCTCCATGCAGAACAATAGCCCCAGCTTCATGCCAGAGCTCCATGCAGAACAATAGCCCCAGCTTCATGCCAGAGCTCCATGCAGAACAATAGCTCCAGCTTCATGCCAGAGCTCCTGCAGAACAATAGCCTCAGCTTCATGCCAGAGCTTCATGCAGAACAATAGCCTCAGCTTCATGCCAGAGCTCCATGCAGAACAATAGCCTCAGCTTCATACCAGAGCTCCATGCAGAACAATAGCCCCAGCTTCATGCCAGAGCTTCATGCAGAACAATAGCCTTAGCTTCATGCCAGAGCTCCATGCAGAACAATAGCCCCAGCTTCATGCCAGAGGTCCATGCAGAACAATAGCCTCAGCTTCATGCCAGAGCTCCATGCAGAACAATAGCCCCAGCTTCATGCCAGAGCTCCATGCAGGACAATAGCCTCAGCTTCATGCCAGAGCTCCATGCAGAACAATAGCCCCAGCTTCATGCCAGAGCTCCATGCAGGACAATAGCCTCAGCTTCATGCCAGAGCTCCATGCAGAACAATAGCCTCAGCTTTATGCCAGAGCTCCATGCAGAACAATAGCCTCAGCTTCATGCCAGAGCTCCATGCAGAACAATAGCCTCAGCTTCATGCCAGAGCTCCATGCAGAACAATAGCCTCAGCTTCATGCCAGAGCTCCATGCAGAACAATAGCCTCAGCTTCATGCTAGAGCTCCATGCAGAACAATAGCCTCAGCTTCATGCCAGAGCTCCTGCAGAACAATAGCATGCCAGAGCTCCATGCAGAACAATAGCCTCAGCTTCATGCCAGAGCTCCATGCAGAACAATAGCCTCAGCTTCATGCCAGAGCTCCATGCAGAACAATAGCCTCAGCTTCAAGCCAGAGCTCCAGGCAGAACAAGCACGCAGTGCAATAATCCAAAAAAATATCGACAGAATATCTAATATGCACTTTCCAAAAACACCAGACTCTCCAAATGAACCATACCATAATACCCTCAATCCATGGACGGTAGACATCTCCTGGGCGATCACAACTGAGCCTCTTACACATTGCTTAGAAGCTTGCTAACAAGGGAGTGTCAAACAAACATTAGAAGCTTGCCAAGAAGGTGGCTGGCATCAAGCAAACATTAGAAGCTTCTCCACCAGGGCTCAAAAGCCATTTATTATATAGTAAACCAGCAAAAATGACCTCACCACCTGATTAGGATACAGACGTTGTCAAAGGAACCAAGATGGACTGTCCTGCATATAAACAGATAGTCAACAACAACAAGAACAACTGAAAGTGCTGGCTAACAAGTCATAGGCACTCATTAATTATTACAATAACACATATATTACAAGATTTGTTGTTATAATTAGTAAAACAAACGAGTGACTGTTCAAAAAAAAGAGGAAAAAACCCACTCCGCCCATGTCGCCAGTAGCAACACAGTTACCCAACCTTTACCCTTTAAAATCATGTTATGATTAAAAACATACGAATACAGTGAGTGAGTGCTTCTCCAATGGACACAGGACTACTACCTTGAACCTCAAGCTACACGCCTCTCATTATGTGGCTCAGAGAGTGAGTGCTTCTTCTCCAATGGACACAGGACTACTACCTTGAACCTCAAGCTACATGCCCTTCATTATGTGGCTCAGTGAGTGAGTGCTTCTTCTCCAATGGACACAGGACTACTACCTTGAACCTCAAGCTACATGCCCTTCATTATGTGGCTCAGAGAGTGAGTGCTTCTTCTCCAATGGACACAGGACTACTACTTTGAACCTCAAGCTACATGCCCAGGGGTGTATTTAGGGGGGGGCGGGGGGGGGCATTCGCCCCCCCTTGTATCATTCTCGCCCCCCCCCCCCTTGAAATTAGACACCACCCTTATACATTACATACACCATCATTGTATCATTCTCGCCCCCCCTTATTTTTCCATATCTGAAGTTCGCCCCCCCTTGGCAAAATTTCTGTATACAACCCTGATGCCCCTCATTATGTGGCTCAGTGAGTGAGTGCTTCTTCTCCAATGGACACAGGACTACTACCTTGAACCTCAAGCTACACGCCCCTCATTATGTGGCTCAGCATTGCAACAACTAACACAGTTATGGTGGTCTGATATTCAATTTCTTCCATGTGTTGCACCATAACCCCACCCACCCCTCTCCTCCCAATTTCTAAGGGTTAAAAGTCAAGTGTGTTCCATGTATGGTGTATTAACCCACTCATTGCCGTAAGTGTCTATAGGCGCAAACTGAATGATGATCACAAATTTAAAAAAATCATCGTCCATTTACGTAAATCACAAATCACTTTAATATTTTGCTGAAAAACGTGGAAAGGGATTGTTCAATCAATAAACAATGTTTCAATTGAATAACTTGCAGGTAACTAAGGTAACCGCGAGGTCAAATTTGAAGTCACGAGTCAGAAAATATGACATTACTTTCGACTAAGGCATTTTAGAGCTGCTGTCTGAGGACGACTTCACTCTCTCAGAGAGTGAGAGCAGTGACGAAGAAGAGGATGCAGGTGTATGATGGTGTGTACTGTGAGAGTGTGGGGACATGGCAGATCTTAGGAGAGCTGTTGCTTCTGATAGAATATGTAGACGATTGTGATTTAGTACATCAGTAATCCAAATAGTGAAAAAAAGTATTATAAACATATTCACACTTTGTGGTTTAGTTGCTAGGCAGCTAAATTCCACCACAGTATTGGTCAATTCCTGGGCAACCTAGCGATATACATGGTTGCTAGGTGCATTTCTCAACTCCTGGTTGTGCATGTAATGTTGTCCCTAGCGATATACATGGTTGCTAGGTGCATTTCTCAACTCCTATAATGTAGTCCCTAGTGATATACATGGTTGCTAGGTGCATTTCTCAACTCCTATAATGTAGTCCCTAGTGATATACATGGTTGCTAGGTACATTTCTCAACTCCTGGTTGTGCATATAATGTAGTCCCTAGTGATATACATGGTTGCTAGGTGCATTTCTCAACTCCTGGTTGTGCATGTAATGTTGCCCCTAGTGATACACATGGTTGCTAGGTGCAGTTCTCATCTCCTGGTCGTGCATGTAATGTTGTCCCTAGCGATATACATGGTTGCTAGGTGCAGTTCTCATCTCCTGGTTGTGCATGTAATGTTGTCCCTAGTGATATACATGGTTGCTAGGTGCATTTCTCAACTCCTGGTTGT
Organism: Cladorhizidae sp. MBARI D1340-BT2; assembly: GCA_028752905.1. Classification (NCBI taxonomy): domain Eukaryota; kingdom Metazoa; phylum Porifera; class Demospongiae; order Poecilosclerida; family Cladorhizidae; species Cladorhizidae sp. MBARI D1340-BT2. The sequence goes on from JAQNBH010000007.1 coordinate 1,707,228, forward strand.
GCATATAATGTAGTCCCTAGTGATATACATGGTTGCTAGGTGCAGTTCTCAACTCCTGGTTGTGCATGTAATTTTGTCCCTAGCGATATACATGGTTGCTAGGTGCATTTCTCAACTCCTGGTTGTGCATGTAATGTTGCCCCTAGTGATACACATGGTTGCTAGGTGCAGTTCTCATCTCCTGGTCGTGCATGTAATGTTGTCCCTAGTGATATACATGGTTGCTAGGTGCAGTTCTCAACACCTGGTTGTGCACGTAATGTTGTCCCTAGCGATATACATGGTTGCTAGGTGCAGTTCTCATCTCCTGGTTGTGCATGTAATGTTGTCCCTAGTGATATACATGGTTGCTAGGTGCATTTCTCAACTCCTGGTTGTGCATGTAATGTTGTCCCTAGCGATATACATGGTTGCTAGGTGCATTTCTCAGCTCCTGGTTGTGCATGTAATGTTGCCCCTAGTGATACACATGGTTGCTAGGTGCAGTTCTCATCTCCTGGTTGTGCATGTAATGTTTCCCCTAGTGATACACATGGTTGCTAGGTGCAGTTCTCATCTCCTGGTTGTGCATGTAATGTTGCCCCTAGTGATATACATGGTTGCTAGGTGCAGTTCTCAACTCCTGGTTGTGCATGTAATGTTGTCCCTAGTGATATACATGGTTGCTAGGTGCATTTCTCAACTCCTAATTGTGCATATAATGTTGCTAGCGATACACATGGTTGCTAGGTACATTTCTCAACTCCTGGTTGTGCATGTAATGTTGTCCCTAGCGATATACATGGTTGCTAGGTGCATTTTTCAACTCCTGGTTGTGCGTAGTCTTCAATTTTCGCTTTATAAAGCTGGTGATGAGAGGGTTAAGTTAGGGCACAGGTGGTAAATTGGGCTGGATCATTAAACTGCGGACATTACATAGTGCTAACTCAGCGTGCAACTTCCCACACAAGAAATTATAATTGCAACTAATTGAGTTTTGTGGAATCTGATGATCATCGATTCTTTAGCTACCTGAAATACATTTCTTGCAGTACTACCAGCCCCTCTGGTGGAAGGGGATATATCCGTCGAGACCGATAATTTCATCATAGAAAAGTTTGAGTAGAGTTTTGTAATACATTAGTAGTATCGAAAAATAGCTGAATTCTTGCTCTACACGAATTCCAAATTAGCCGGCATTAGATTTCCGGTAACTAAGGGAAAGAATATTTGAAAGCTGATGGTGCAAATCAAAAATGTCTTCCAAGCTAAGTTTGGATGAAGTATTGTCACATTTTTGACGGCCAACTTTGGCTTGTCAGAGGATGAAAGTAGCGATGAAGCTCACCAAGGGATTTGTTCTTTCTTACCTAGGGAAGAGCAAGATCGATCACGAAGTTGTACTTCTGATGGGCAGAGAGGTGGTACCCGACCTCCCTACTGGAGAAAGTACTTCAGCTTCAGGCAAACGAGTGTGGCCCAGTGTTCTAGTGATGAGGAAGACGATCTGAAAAATGAGTTTTAGCTTGTTTTTGCTTGGGTATTATATAAATTCGATGGCAGGTATCTGGCAGGTAAAATAACAGCTATGTTATTGGTTAGCTTGTGTAGATGAAGTCTATTTGTGTGAAAGAGCTTCAGTAGCTCCAGCCCCTCTCATTATCAAATCATCTATACACGAGTCTAGCAACTTCTGTGACTTCAGATATTGTATCTCCATTGCCCTACCTCTCACCAAACACCATCACTCGCATTGTCTTGTGACAGAACTCCTTCACGACCAGCTTCTCACCAGTCATACATGTAGATACAGCCTGCGTACGCCTGAGACTAGAAATAGACGATTAGCATCTGGTGTGCTCGGCAGAGAGTTTTTCTGTGTCCTCTTCTCTTCATTTGCCACTGGCACTAATTATGCTGGCACTAATTATGCTTGCACTTCTGCTGCCAGTACTTCAGCTGCCAGTACTTCTGCTGCCAGTACTTCTGCTGCCAGTACTTCTGCTGCCAGTACTTCTGCTGCCAGTACTTCTGCTGCCAGTACTTCTGCTGCCAGTACTTCTGCTGCCAGTACTTCTGCTGCCAGTACTTCTGCTGCCAGTACTTCTGCTGCCAGTACTTCTGCTGCCAGTACTTCTGCTGCCAGTACTTCTGCTGCCAGTACTTCTGCTGCCAGTACTTCTGCTGCCAGTACTTCTGCTGCCAGTACTTCTGCTGCCAGTACTTCTGCTGCCAGTACTTCTGTTGCCAGTACTTCTGCTGGCACTTCTGCTGCCAGTACTTCTGTTGCCAGTACTTCTGCTGCCAGTACTGCTGCCGCCAGTACTTCTGCTGCCAGTACTGCTGCTGCCAGTACTGCTGCTGCCAGTACTTCTGCTGCCAGTACTTCTGCTGTAAGTACTTCTGCTTCCAGTACTTCTGCTGCCAGTACTGCTGCTGCCAGTACTTCTGCTGCCAGTACTTCTGCTGCCAGTACTTCTGCTGCCAGTACTTCTGCTGCCAGTACTTCTGCTTCCAGTACTTCTGTTGCCAGTACTTCTGCTGCCAGTACTGCTGCTGCCAGTACTTCTGCTGCCAGTACTTCTGCTGCCAGTACTTCTGCTGCCAGTACTTCTGCTGCCAGTACTTCTGTTGCCAGTACTTCTGCTGCCAGTACTTCGGCTGCCAGTACTTCTGCTGCCAGTACTTCTGCTGCCAGTACTTCTGCTGCCAGTACTTCTGCTGCCAGTACTGCTGCTGCCAGTACTTCTGCTGCCAGTACTTCTGCTGCCAGTACTTCTGCTTCCAGTACTTCTGCTTCCAGTACTTCTGCTTCCAGTACTTCTGCTGCCAGTACTTCTGCTGCCAGTACTGCTGCTTCCAGTACTTCTGCTGCCAGTACTTCTGCTGCCAGTACTTCTGCTGCCAGTACTTCTGCTGCCAGTACTGCTGCTGCCAGTACTTCTGCTGCCAGTACTTCTGCTGCCAGTACTTCTGCTGCCAGTACTTCTGCTGCCAGTACTTCTGCTGCCAGTACTTCTGCTGCCAGTACTTCTGCTTCCAGTACTTCTGCTTCCAGTACTTCTGCTTCCAGTACTTCTGCTGCCAGTACTTCTGCTGCCAGTACTTCTGCTGCCAGTACTGCTGCTGCCAGTACTTCTGCTGCCAGTACTTCTGCTGCCAGTACTTCTGCTGCCAGTACTTCTGCTCCTGCTTCTTCTGGTACTGCCGCTGCTAGATGCCATCACCATGTTGACATTACATGTCCTGAACCTGCTTCTTTGGTGCGCCCATGTGGCACATAGGTAGTACATACCTGTACCATGTATGTACCATTTAGGTCTAGTAGTTGCTAGTTGGATAAAAGAGGAGTCCTGTGTGACCCATTACATGTCCTCGGTCTAGTAGTTGCTAGTTGGATAAAAGAGGAGTCCTGTGTGACCCATTACATGTCCTCGGTCTAGTAGTTGCTAGTTGGATAAAAGAGGAGTCCTGTGTGACCCATTACATGTCCTCGAAGATACCACATCCAACATCTCCAGCTGTAAGCTCCTCCTCTTCAGCACACAGGCTATTTTAGAGGTAGTACTTCACAGAGGAAGTGTGAGAGCTACTTATGCCGGAAACTAACAGGAGAAACTCATAGCCACACACGGCCTGCCTACCCTTGGAGTGCCCTTAGTGGCAGATGGGAAGGCCTATCTTTGGTCTACTTTATCTACATGGGCATCTTGAAGTTACCTCATTAATTAAGAGATGGACAGGTCCAAACAGGATGTATAGATAACCACTTCAGGGATTTCAGATGTGATGCTCTCGTGGGATCACAACAAAAATCCTTCTGGTATCTTTCACCTCACCAGTAGAGATAACCGCATCAGCACGTGGTCAACCTGGTAATGACCACTCATCAACAAGGTCTGCTCTCTTTTGGACATGGCTATCCCCAAATTTAATAACTTCTTCAACAGGTTTCTGTTGATGAGGCCATGATAAAGTTCAAGGGCAGACATGGTTTTCAAGCAATACATGAAAGAGAACCAATGAAGTGGGGAACCAAAGTGTTTGTGCTAGCAGATGCCAGCAATGGTGACATGTCTGACATGGAGTATTACACTGGTAAAGGGGAGTCATGACTTGGAGAATTACACCTGGTAAAGGGGTTCAGTATGAATACAAACTGTGAAAGCATGGCCTATCGATCCTTTAGTCTGTAAGAGTTTTAGGCTAGAGGTGTCAGAAAAGTTACCACAGGGATAACTGGCTTGTGGCAGCCAAGCGTTCAGAGTGACGTTGCTTTTTGATCCTTTGATGTTGGCTCTTCCCATTATTGTGAAGCAGAATTCACCACGTATCGGATTGTTCAAGGTGAGGTGAGCCTCTGTACCAGAGTAGCATTAGACCTGATGCATGGTCTTGAGAATAAGGGGCATGACTGATAGTTACTATATAAGCTCCATCCTCTGTATCTGAAATTGTACAACCAATGGGATAAATGTGTGTGTGCATAGCAATAGATGCTCACTTCCCAAAGAGCTGATTACCGGCCACAGCTACTAATCAAAGCCATTATGATCAAATGTCCTCTATTAGTAGCTGTTTGGGTGAAGAAATGCAGGCTTGATAGGTCTCCCTGATGTCTGTCTCTCACCTGGCTTGATATTTCGTGTGCTCCTCTTCTTGGGATCATTAGAAGTATATGCGAGGTGAAGACCATGGAGACCAGTTGTCAGGCTACTACAACATTGGGAGGAGAGCAAGAAGTGGTGGAAGATGGTTTTTGTATATTGTTGAGATCCATTGTCGCCAAGGGTTCCTGGCATATCCATTTGGAGGTTTCTGCTCCAGACAACGTATAGGTCGTCCTCGTTGGTCGACCATGAATGACTGGATAGACTCAATGCTGGCCTAGGGCACTGGGTGCAGAAGATAGCTGAGAACTGGAGGTGTGTGGTCTGCACAGAAGTTGGAAGGAGTGGGGAGTTCCAATCACCATGAGGCTAATTTTGAGTGCAGGCACTGCAAAGTACCTTGTGTGTCACCGTGGACCCCTCTGTGTGTCACCCTGGACCCCTCTGTGTGTCACCCTGGACCACTCTGGTGTCACCCTGGACCCCTCTGTGTCACCGTGGACCCCTCTATGTGTCACCATTGACCCCTCTCACCGTGTACCCCTCTGTGTGTCACCGTGGACCGAAATGGCTTCATCAGGTAGCACACATGAGACCTCAAGCCCACCCACCCACCAGGATCTCAACATGTGCCCACCACCCACCAGGACCTCAACACTTGCCCACCCACACACCAGGACCTCAACACTTGCCCACCCCCACACAGGACCACAACACTTGCCCACACACACACCAGGACCTCAACACTTGCCCACCCACCCACACACACACCAGGACCACAACATGTGTCCACCACCCATCAGGACCTCAACACTTGCCCACCCACACACCAGGACCTCAACACGTGCCCACCACACACCAGGACCTCAACACATGCCCACCCACACACCAGGACCTCAACACTTGCCCACCCACACCAGGACCTCAACACTTGCCCACCCACATACCAGGACCTCAACACTTGCCCACCCACACACCAGGACCTCAACACTTGCCCACACACCCACCAGGACCTCAACACTTGCCCACCCACACACCAGGACCTCAACACGTGCCCACCCACACACCAGGACCTCAACACGTGCCCACCCACACACCAGGACCTCAACACTTGCCAACCCACACACCAGGACCTCAACACGTGCCCACCCACACACCAGGACCTCAACACGTGCCCACCCACACACCAGGACCTCAACACGTGCCCACCCACATACCAGGACCTCAACACTTGCCCACCCACACACCAGGACCTCAACACGTGCCCACTCACACACCAGGACCTCAACACGTGCCCACCCACACACCAGGACCTCAACACTTGCCCACCCACACACCAGGACCTCAACACTTGCCTACCCACACACCAGGACCTCAACACTTGCCCACCCACACAGGACCTCAACACTTTCCCACCCACACACCAGGACCTCAACACTTGCCCACTCACACACCAGGACCTCAACACTTGCCCACCCACACACCAGGACCTCAACACTTGCCCTCCCACACACCAGGACCTCAACACTTGCCCACCCACACACCAGGACCTCAACACTTGCCCACTCACACGCCAGGACCTCAACACTTGCCCACCCACACACCAGGACCTCAACACTTACCCACCCACACACCAGGACCTCAACACTTGCCCACCCACACACCAGGACCTCAACACTTGCCCACCACCCACCAGGACCACCCACCAGGACCTCAACACTTGCCCACCCACACACCAGGACCTCAACACTTGCCCACCACCCACCAGGACCACCCACCAGGACCTCAACACGTGCCCACCCACCCACACAACACGTGCCCACCACCCACCAGGACATCAACACTTGCCCACCACTCACCAGGACCACCCACCAGGACCTCAACACGTGCCCACCCACCCACACAACACGTGCCCACCACCCACCAGGACATCAACACTTGCCCACCACCCACCAGGACCACCCACCAGGACCTCAACACTTGCCCACCCACACACCAGGACCTCAACACTTGCCCACCACCCACCAGGACATCAACACTTGCCCACCACCCACCAGGACCACCACCAGGACCTCAACACTTGCCCACCCACACACCAGGACCTCAACACTTGCCCACCCACACACCAGGACCTCAACACTTGCCCACCCACACACCAGGACCTCAACACTTGCCCACCCACACACCAGGACCTCAACACTTGCCCACCCACACACCAGGACCTCAACACTTGCACATCCACACACACAGGACCTCAACACTTGCCCACCCACATACCAGGACCTCAACACTTGCCCACCACACACCAGGACCTCAACACTTGCCTACCCACACACACAGGACCTCAACACTTGCCCACCCACATACCAGGACCTCAACACTTGCCCACCCACACAGGACCTCAACACTTGCCCACCCACACACCAGGACCTCAACACTTGCCCACCACACACCAGGACCTCAACACTTGCCCACCCACACACACAGGACCTCAACACTTGCCCACCCACATACCAGGACCTCAACACTTGCCCACCACACACCAGGACCTCAACACTTGGCCACCCACACACCAGGACCTCAACACTTGCCCACCCACATACCAGGACCTCAACACTTGCCCACCACACACCAGGACCTCAACACTTGCCCACCCACACCAGGACCTCAACACTTGCCCACCCACACACCAGGACCTCAACACTTGCCCACCCACACACAGGACCTCAACACTTGCCCACCCACACACCAGGACCTCAACACTTGCCCACCCACACACCAGGACCTCAACACTTGCCCACCCACACACCAGGACCTCAACACTTGCCCACCCACACACCAGGACCTCAACACTTTCCCGCCCACACACCAGGACCTCAACACTTGCCTACCCGCACACCAGGACCTCAACACTTGCCCACCCACACACCAGGACCTCAACACTTGCCCACCACACACCAAGACCTCAACACTTGCCCACCCACACACCAGGACCTCAACACTTGCCCACACACACACACACAGGACCTCAACACGTGCCCACCCACACACCAGGACCTCAACACTTGTCCTCCCACACACCAGGACCTCAACACTTGCCCAGGACCTCAACACTTGCCCACCCACACACCAGGACCTCAACACGTGCCCACCCACACACCAGGACCTCATCTTACAAATTCTCTTTTCCCTCATGCAACATTCCTCTGGAACTCACCATCAGAAGAGATCAGGTCATCCCGAACATTTGTGGCCTTAAAATAGTTAACTGTCCACCCCCTCTTTTATTATTTGCTATGCTAGTGATGTTTCCATGCATTTGCTATATATAGAAGGAGGGAGAAAAAAAAGGTTTTTACCTAAGAAGCTATGTGTGTGTGTGGGGGGGGGGGGGGGGGGGGGGGGGGGGGGTTGTGGTTCAACTTGGTAAAAATAATATAATATTCTAAGCACCAGCCCCCAAAGCTTGGCCCATGGATACCCAGAAATATTCCTTGTGACAAATAACTGGGTATTGAAGACTAGTCTGGTACTGCACAGTTGTAGCAAACATGTCCAATACTCCATAGATAAGCATGCTGATGATTTCTAGATTAATGGCCACACTCCTACCCTCTTTGGCAGACTCCAGTTGGTCCAAGGCCTCTTTAGACTGTGAAAGTCGATTCTGTATGAGCTTCAGCTGCTTCAGGGAAGAAAATAAAAGCTGGATCTCCTGCATGAACATGCATCTAGTCTTAAGCACTGTTGCTAGAACAAACACAGCGTTCGTATACACATTCCTTACTTCATCTAGTTGGGATTTAATTTGGTGTAGTTGTTCTGACGTATTTGCACTGCCAGCAGCTGTTGGTGTGGACTTGGAGGTCATATTTTCGAGCAGTAAACTGGTAAAGGTCGTTTTAAAAGATAAAACTGAACTTTGCCCCTTTGCGGCAAGGGATCGTCGTCTCGACTCATATATGACAGAAGAGCTAAAATAGAGAAGAAAGGGTACAAGTGAAAGATTCAGGAGAGTTTTCCCTTACTCGGGACTAGCTCGTCACAAGTATGGATGGGAGCTCGTCACAAGTATGGATGGATTGGGCGTGGGTGGAGATCACCGGTGACTAGATAGATAGATAGATTATTGCTTTACAGAATTAGTGATATACAGCAATGTGCAGTGATGAAAACAACATTATAGAAGGTACTGAAGGTCTGGGTTATAAGTTGGAGTATAATGGGGGTGAGGAGGGAACATTTAGTACAAGGACAAAGGTTGAGCAGAATCAAATCTCGCTAGAAAGGAATTCCAGAAGAATGTCTTGAGCTTTTTCTTTATTATATGCTGCGATTGTTCCATATCAATTGTTCCATATCAATGGATGGGAGTGAGGGCCAAAGCTTGGGCATCCTACAAAAGTACGAGTGTCTACGTTGGTTAGACCGATATGCTTTAGCTTGATCTTGATCTGACTACCAGATCTAGTAGGGACAGAGCAGAAGTCTATATAATCATAGATGATATAGTTGGGATCCTCCATCTTCAGTGTTATAGCCAGAAACATGATTCTATTCCTGTCTGCAATGCTCTTTTCTCAGCTGTCCTAACTGTTGTCCTACAAGTAAGCAGTCCTTCCTCCTAGTCTAGTTTAGCCGACACTTGGGTTGCTTCCATATGACATCGTCAATACTATTACAGCTGACTTCATAAAAAAACACTAATTCTGAAACTTGTTGTAGTAATGGTGGTTTCTTACAACTAGGAGCATGTTCTTTGTTATGGAGTATTGAGAGGAGTTCAGGGCCATAGGTGGAAGGCATTTAAGAGTCTAGGGAATTGCTTAAAGTATAACAATAACTGTTTTTGTTGTTCTTAGATCGTAAGTGGAGCACCTTGTGTTTTGTTCTAGATAGGATGGCTGACGAGTTTAAAAGATACATAGTCATGGTTAAAGTGCTTGGGGGGAGTCAATAGGCTGAACATGTAATGATTTCGAAGGATTGGAATAATCTGAAGTAATCGTTTTGTTTTTTATATTTTTAATTTGACCTGATGAAGGCTGTTGGAAATGTTAGTAAAAAAACAGGCAGAATCTCTAGTTTATCTTCAATACTGCACACGCCATTACTGTATTAACACTTCCATTTGTCTCACTAGCCAGACTCATCATCTGCGCACAGTCCGTGGCTTTTGTGTGTGACATGCCAATCTCATGGCGGGTGAAATTCCTGGCAGGTTGTGGTATTTCATCTAAAGAAACAAAGAAGGTGTCAGATTGAGAGAAAAGAATAACCTCCTCTGTCCTTCCTGCAATAGCTCAAAAGATAAGGTGGTTGGTTGTTCTGGAATATTTTGTAATGTTGACTCCATACATAAAAATTAAGTGATCATTGACTAATTGGGTAATTGGGCTTAAAAGCAATTGGGGAAAAAAGGAATTTTTTTGTCGGTTCTGCACACATGAACTATAACACCACATCACATGCATATATGAACATAGGACATAGAAGTGATGAGGTCACCTAATCTCCACACTTTGGCACATCTGCATGCAAAATTCCCAATGGAGTGAAGTGGTCACTATAAAGAAGATCCTTCATGGCCAGGTGTCTCTGGAAAATAGAAAGTGGTCCCCATTTAATCTGCAGTAACCCAAGCAATGATTATTCCCACTCCATGATGTGTTCCATGGCCTGATAGAATAGTACTAAAGTGCTTGGCTCTGCTGTGGCAAATCCTCTCTCTTCTTTGCCTTTTTTTCCAAGTGAAGGTTTAGCTGTCTGATGAAGAGAGGATTGTCCAGGCAGGCCTGATGAAGAGAGGATGTCCATGCAGGCCTGATGAAGAGAGGATAGTCCATGTAGGCCGATGAAGATGAAGAGAGGATAGTCCAGATGAAGAGAGGATGGTCCATGCAGGTCTGATGAAGAGGGGATGGTCCATGCAGGCCTGATGAAGAGAGGATAGTCCAGATGAAGAGAGGATGGTCCATGCAGGTCTGATGAAGAGAGGATGGTCCATGCAGGCCTGATGAAGAGAGGATGGTCCAGGCAGGCCTGATGAAGAGAGGATGGTCCATGCAGGCCTGATGAAGAGAGGATGGTCCATGCAGGCCTGATGAAGAGAGGATGGTCCATGCAGGCCTGATGAAGAGAGGATGGTCCATGCAGGCCTGATGAAGAGAGGATGGTCCATGCAGGCCTGTGTTGCTTGATTCGAGTTGTATTTCATGTTGACCTATCACAGAATCCCTCTCATTTGAGTGTATTCGAATCTTGATCTACGCACATTTTTCCAGATCTTTTTGAGGGTAAAGTTTCCCCCTCCCCTCCCCTCCCCTTCTATTAGTCGATAAAAACAACTACAAAATAAAGAGTGGGTGGAAGGTCTGGACCCAGAGACGTGGTTGAAGTCACTTCCCTCCAAATTAATTTAATTTCTTATTGCATGGAAACACATCAGGGATGTAATGTAAGGAAAGGATATGATATCATTATTCCTGATGAGCATCCTGTTGAAAGTTGAGAGTGCAGTTTCTTGAGAAAGTTATTGTAAAGATGTAATGCTTCTTCACTTATAGCTGGCATTCCTGCTGAGCTGGACTAGACTACGCTAGTGGATCATTAACAATCTCTGGTTCTCCCTATCCAGTCTTATCTGACATGCCACTCCTGCCTGACACGTCTCTCCTGTCTACCTTACCTTCCACTAATGCCATGAGACTAATATCGTGTTGTTTGCCAATGGTTCACAACAAAATCCCCCCCCCCCCCCCCACCCCCTAATGTGCCCTAGTATGGTGCATAAGTGGGGAAGAGGGAGAATGATGGGGCGATTCCCCTCATCCATCCATAACCCTATGACATATGAGTGATGGAGAATGAGAGTGCAGGTAGATGGGACAAAAGTTTGGGTGGAATCTTCTCGCCCTTTGATGAGATTTGTATGCCTTCACTGTGCCTTTGGGCACGTATCTTGCTCCTGACCAGCCACCACCCTTCAGTCTGGGCCCTGTTAATTCAAGTTAAGTCTCATAATATGTCAATAACCTTCTCAATAATCAACTTGAAATTGTACTCTCTCGATGTTTCAACTAGATGCTCTAGCTTTCATCAGGAATAATGACTTGCGTGAGCTTCAGCACAGGTATATAACAAGCTTACACAAGTCTTAGCATCTCATTATATACTCCTGATGAAGGCCAGAGCATCTATTATGTCAACCGAGAGTTCATTGCAGATCTTATATTATTCTGCATGCCAGTGAAATTGTGATGGTTAAGTATGCGTATGTGCAATCAACACCCCTCCTGAGTGGGTAATTTTATTAATTCAGATATATTCAATATGAAAGACCTACTCTCCCTTTCATGCCATCTGCCCCAGTGCTAGAGGATTGTACACCTGCAGGAATTGGGAGGACAGGGGGGGGGGGGGGGAGGGGTTCTTATAGGGAGACTAAACCTTTTTTAGGTCTCAAAAAATATCTTATGGTTACGACTTTGGATCTCCATAGATTCTGCACACTTTATTGTATTAACTAGATGTATAGCTCGAAATATGGATCTCTCTGTGTGCTCTCTCTTTTGATGCTAAAAATGTTGCATAGCTACAACTATGCCAAAGTTATCTGCAGCCAAAGTGGGGGGAAATCCTGGAGGCCTGATTTTGCTGCAAAGTGCTTGACAGTTGAAATTGGTATCTGTGGCTAGAGGAAGCTCTTGCTCTCTCTATGCGGTAATTTTTTTTTTACATTAAGGGGGCAGCTTCCCATAAATGGTGCTGTTTTTGAGGTGATTTAATGAATAAAAATCTTAAACCATTCAATGACATAAAATCTACTTATTTTTCAAATTTGAACGAGTCATTTTGAAGTTTAGAGGTTTTTGTCCATGGATGTCCAAGGAGAGACTGGTTAGAGAGATATGAGAGGCTAGGTCAACTTTAACCTTAGATTTAGTTCTTCAGCATTGCGGGGGGGGGGGAAGTTTTTCATCGTACAACACCTCAAGAGTATGTTTCTATACATTATTTTGTAGCTTGTTTTATGCTCTACACTTTCATCAGAGCATTCTGAAGTTGTTCTCGGTATACATTTACATGTGCCTCTCTCAGTGGCTCTTGTGTGGTTACAACCACTTACCTGTTCGGAAGAAAGGAAACCAGTGGCTCTTGTGTGGTTACAACCACTTACCTGTTCGAAAGAAAGGAAACCTCCTCTCTCTGTGGCTCTTGTGTGGTTACAACCACTTACCTGTTCGGAAGAAGGAAACCTCAAGGCATGTAGCACTACCATATCCTTTTATGGTAAGTGTTGACAGGTCCCAGGGAATTATTTTTTGTGGCACATCACAACGGATAATAAGATGACTAGAAATAAGTATGGCACGATAGTGATTGTTGTATTTCATCCATCCACCTGGCACGAGCCACAATTGTGCTATAATAGGATGTTGGTTATCAGTGCATGGTGGATGCCTCCGAGGAATTTTATTTCACTAAACCATTTTTTTTATTCTTAAAAAATCTTGTGGTAACTACTATGGAGCTCCATAGATTCTGCTTACTTGGTTATATGACCTTGATTGATATAATAGCTCAAAAGATAGTTCTCTCTGTGTGCTTCTCTTTTGATATCAACAAATGTTGCATAGCTATAACTATGCCAAAGTTAATGGCAGCCAAAGTGGGATACCTCAAAATCTTGAAGGCCGAGGTTGCTGCAGGTGTGGCTCTTGGAAAGTGCTAGAATTGGTATCTGTGGCTAGAGAAAGCTCTTCTCTATCTAGGCCCTGGCACATTATGCCTTACCCACCAGCCGATTATGCTCTACTCTGATGCTTTTCAAATCTCCCTATTATGCTTCTAAATTTTATCTATTATGCTCAAGAATATGCATTGGCCAGAAAAGTCAAGTCATATACCAGGTGATGAACAGTTGTTATATTGTAGCCAATGAAGACCTATCTATATATTATTGTAGTGTTTAGAACAGCATGGAGTATAACCTAGCCTCTAACCCTTGGCCCTAGCCCTGGAATCCCTTAACCCCTGGCAATATCAAGTTTTCCATCCAGCTCTGCACTGAGGGCTCGCTTCACTTGCCAATTAGTTTGAGTAAAATCATAGCAAATTCCAGAGCTCCATACAAACACAGTCCCAGTGCCCAATGTAGGTGGGAGTATGCTATAAATGAACTCCGCCCTCGCATAACAAACCAATAGCCTGATAGAGGCATGAATACAATCATAAGAATATGTATCATAATTAAGTTATTTGTAAATTGTCGAAATTGACTGAGATTCATCAGGTATAAACATGGCACCAGTCACACCCAATTAATATGGCCATGAATTCTATCAGAATAACACAATTACTGCTTGTAATATTCATTCCTTGTATATGTTACTTCATAGTTGAGTGGGTTTAACATCCTGCAAGCTTGCACGGTCAAAGGAAGGAGAGTGGCTCTACAAGTCAGTGTATGGTATCCTGTTCTTACAAAAACAGTTTAATAGCTACAAAGGGATATTTATCATGGGTGCTAGCTAAGTGCTGCAAAAGTAGGTGTGGTCTTTTACATATGCGACACAGGGATGGAGTCAGTGTGGAAGACCTTGTCTTCACAATGCTGTTAGGTGAAGCTTTGATGGCTATGGACCCATGAGTGGTAATGGCTACCAATTTTTATAAATTAAACTTCCATCTGCACATGCTCAGAGTAGAGCTTCTCAACTAGAAATGTCCATGAACACATTGAAGATACATGTATAAATAAGACTCAGGTCATACCAGGAGGTGCTGGGGTCATACTAGGTCATAATATCACTTGGTACCAACTACGACACTCATACTAGGTGGTCTTGTACGCAGCTGCAAGGAGAGTTCCAGTTTGTCTCAAAGCACTCGATTTGGTATCTTGAGTCAGTTAGCAGGTCCTAGGGTGTGAATTTTTTTTCTACCATCTGTGTAGTTTACTATTCCCCTACAGGTATAACGTATTGCAGGAAATGTGGACAGAGAACTAAAGTAGTGGTCAACCACATTAAAATAACTGCGAATATAAGGACTATATGGATGGCTATCATCACCGCTATGTTTTAATACCTTCAAATGTCGTGCAATATCTGAATCTTCAGATTTTTGACTGGCAACATTTTTGCTATATGCTATGTGCACTTCAACGCTCTATCCAGAAAAAGCTGGTCCACTCCAATGAGGCTATATACCTTGCAAGAGGAAGTAGGCCGTGATTTAGTAGTAGAGAGCAGTAATTGTTTTCAGCCATGTTTGCTAGGTCTGACATAATCAGAGGTAATTACAACAGAATTTGAGGAAGAGAAAATTGGTCAGGATGGACCCCAGCAATTTTTTTGTGAGATCCACACCCTCCAATTTGTCCAGCAAGTATCGGCAGCAACCTCATTCCTCATTGCAGCAACTCCAGTGCAGCAAGTATCAGTGCAGCAACTTCAGTGCAGCAACTCCAGTGCAGCAAGTATCAGTGCAGCAACTTCAGTGCAGCAACTCCAGTGCTGCAACCTCGGTGGAGCAACCTCGGTGCATAGGAGTCAAACAGAATAACTGCATCACCACATGTGGTCGGAAAAACATAATTGAAGGCATCCCTCACCTGTTAAATTAGAATGGGAAGTTGGACAACGTCATGCCCTTCTGATTTAACCTTTGGAACTTTAAGTCACAAAGTTTCCTTGGCAAAAGCTTTGCACTGTCTTCATATCTCTGAGGGTACCAACATAGCAGGAAGTGCTACCTATACTGGCCTTAGCTGCTGGTCAGAGCAATAGAGCACCCTAGACAGATATGTAGAGGTGCACTCTGGGTGTGGCTTATACTAATATAGGCAATACCTTTACCTTATGAAATTACCACAAAGGGAGGACAAATACAATGCCCTTTGTTTTCCAGAACTGCACTATAACTAGCATGACTATAAGCCATAGACTGATGCTGACTATGTCACAGGGTGACCTGGATCTGTCTGAACTGAACTTACTAGTAGTCAATTAACACTTGTATTGTGTTATTACATACTGGTATGTAATTAGCAAACCCATCGTGTTTCTGGCCTGGCACTGTCATATAAAAGGGGTGACCAAAGTTCATTGCTAGTCACTCAGTACTTTGTCAGACAGTACAGTGATAGCTGGCTTCATAGCTATCAGTTCAGCAGCACTATCAGTTCAGCAGCATAAGTCTTGGTGTTTGTACAGGTGACCCCTTGACAATTGGTGGCAGCGGTAGGATTCCTGCCAGAGTTAACCTCAGTTAAAATAAAGCCTCAGCTACGGATTGTTAGCTACCTCAGTTAGTAAAGCCTCAGATACAGTTCATTTGCTTGCTTGTTTGGTGGGTTGCCAGAAGTACTACAGTGAGTGAGAATGTCAACCTACAATTTACGAAGCTCAGACCCCCCTACAATGGAGACAGCAGAGATTCATCAACCTCAGACCACAGGATCAGAAGGCACAGGCTCACCAACTAAAGTGAGTGAGAATGTCAACCTACAATTTGCAAAGCTCAGACCCCCCTACAATGGAGACAGCAGAGATTCAACCTCAGACCACAGGATCAGAAGGCACAGGCTCACCACAGTAGGGGTCTTGCCCCGGACTGACAGATGGATCCACAGGGATACCCAGTCCACTAACAACAGGAATGACTGCCTCTCCATCTTCAGGAGGAACAGCAATGGAGCCAATGGTGTTGATGTTACAGATGATGCAGAGCAACATGCAACAGCAGGCGGAACAGAGACGACTGGACAGAGCAGAGTTCAGAGAGATAGAGGAACGATGAATAAAACAAAACAAAGCGGAAGCAGCAGAGCGAGAGCTGCGTTGGGAAAGTTTGTTGTCCTAGCAGGGCACAGTGATACTGACTCACCCAGATCAGTCACCATATCAACCGAGAAGGTTAACCAGTTCCGAAAGCTGGAAAAGGAGAAGACGAGGAGACATACTTCACTGCCTTCGAGGCCCACATGAACTGCTACTCTCTCCCCAGATCTGTATGGAATAGACGTGCCGATTCTTCCACCTGAAGCAACCCAGGTCTATGTATCCCTCAGTGCAGACACACGGCAAGACTACAACACTCTCAAGGCAGCCTTATTTAGTCACTACCGGATCAACAGGGAAACTTAACGTAGACGAATGGATCTACTCAAGAAGAAACCTGAAGAGACATGGAACACATGCGGTAGACGTCATCTGAACCTGACTTTAAAGTGGATGGAAGGATGTACCTCTGTAGACGAAGTAGCTGACTTGGTGTCAAGAGAGGCGATACTGAAGCTGATGCCAAAACAGATGGCTACCCATGTTCGGGACAGAAAGCCTAAGACCTTGATGGATGCCACAAATTTAGCTGATGACTTCATGATCAATAGAGGTTGGTCGTATGAGGTCAACATGGAACCAGACCGACACAGCCAGTCAGGAAAACCAAGCTACAGAGATCAGCCATTCACTCCAACGACAAGGGACCAGAAGCAGCAGTCACCACCACCACAGGAGAGGCAAGAGGTAGGACGAAAGGGTCTACCAAAGTTTGACAAATACAACCGTCCCAGATGCTTCAAATGGTCTTTACGGTCACTTGCAGCCCAATGCCATACAGAAAGGAAGACTGAGACCCACCTCGAGACCATCAATTTCGCAGAACCCCTGACTACTCCACAAGAGGCAAGCTTGGTCGCCACGGAAATAAACTGTAACACTCTAGTAACCGGGAAGGTGAACAATCAGACGGTGAACAGAATACTCCTGGACACAGGTGCAAGAGAGGACCTTGGTGAACAGTAGATTGATCAAGGAAAGTGACAAAACAGGAGAAGTCCTCAAAGTACGAGCCTTCAATGGTACAGTATCTACACTGCCACTAGCAAAGGTCCGGATCGAAGTCGACAACAGTGAGGATGAGCTGACAGTAGCCATCCAGGGAGGATTGGACTATGACGCCCTGTTGGGAAATGATTTTCCAAAACTGTGGGAGATAGGGAAGACAATGAGATTGTCAATGTGGTACAGACTCGGTCCAAAGCAGACATGGCAGAACTCGTCTATCTACCCAATGATTTCAGACCAGTCCATCACAACGAAACCGACACTGAATCAGAAACAGACGAAGAAGAAGATTATGGTGAGGCTGGGAAGTCCACACTAGTACAGAGCAGCCTCCCTCTCAATCAGAACCAGCACCAAAACCAGTAGAGACCGAATACGATGATTCAGGCGAAGAGACAAGCCAGACAGAGAGCAGATCAACCCGATGAAAAGCCAGAGCCCTTTTTATGAGCAATCAGAAGAAGCATTCCCTGGATCATGGGGAAGAAGAGTTCTGGAAGAAGCAAAAGCAAGATGAGATCTTGCAACAGTGCTGGAAGAAAGCCGAGAAAGAAGACTCAGAGTTTGAGATCAGGAACAGTCTTCTTTGGAGAAGGACAGAAGATCGCCTGGGAGAACAGATGTGGCAATTGTGCTTACCAAAGGAGCACCGAACCTTGGTACTGTCACTGGCCCACAGACCTGGACATCTGGGCAGGAACAGAATGACGCAAAAGAATCCTAGACGAATATTCAGAGATCTTTTCAGCCTGGAGACCTCGTTTTGTTAAGGACCCCGTCGCTTGGAGCCAAACTACTTGCCGAATGGGATGGTCCTTATTCGGTTATTAACAGAATAGATGAGACAACGTACGAGCTGAGCATGCCTGATCACCCTCGACGAAGAGTAAAACGACACATCAATTTGCTCAAAGAATTCAACTCTCCCACAGCTGCATGCTTTGCAGTTACTGAGCTACTGGAAGATGACATCTCTGGCCCCCCAGAGGAAGTAGGGGACGTCATGCCGACCATCAGCTGCGAACTGTCAGATTCGGAACGAAGAATTCTCCAAGACATGTTGAAAGAACACAGAAGACTCTTTGGACAAGGATGTGCCAAGAGTGCGGAAATTCATTTGGAGACAGGAGACGCCTACCCTGTTAGTAAACCTCGATCCAAAGAAGCTGCAAGTTATGGACAGTGAGATAAGGAAGTTATTGGAAATTGGAGTGATCCGACCTTCAAAAAGCCCATGGGCTCTCCAGCACTTCTAGTAGGAAAGAAGGATGGAGGAATAAGACTGTGTGTTGATTATAGAAGGTTAAATGCAGTCACCAAATCAGATCCCTTCCCCTTTCCCAGAATTGATGAACTAATAGACAAATTGGGCAGAGCCACCCATATCTCAACCTTGGACTTGGAACGAGGCTACCACCAGGTGTTAGTTCACGAAGATCATCTGTAAGACAGCCTTCATAACTCCTCATGGA
Organism: Cladorhizidae sp. MBARI D1340-BT2; assembly: GCA_028752905.1. Taxonomy (NCBI): domain Eukaryota; kingdom Metazoa; phylum Porifera; class Demospongiae; order Poecilosclerida; family Cladorhizidae; species Cladorhizidae sp. MBARI D1340-BT2. Next base: position 1,726,143 of record JAQNBH010000007.1, read on the forward strand.
AAATGGGAGTATACCAGAATGCTAAAGAATGCCCCTTCAGTCTTCCAGAGACTGATGAACAGTATGCTAGCCGACATGTCAACATTCGCAGCTGCCTATATCGATGATATCGTCATTTTTAGTACCAGCTTTGGAGACCATGTACGACACCTGGAAACTGTATTCAGCAGACTGCCAATACTTAGGTCACAGAGTTGGGGCAGGCGAATTGAGACCACTCCATGCAAAAATCGAGGCACTTGCTCACTACCCCAGACCAGTAAAGAAAAAGGAGATGAGGGCCTTCTTCGGGCTAGCAAACTATTACCGTCGATTTGTACCAGGTTATGGTTCAGTAGCAGTACCCCTAACTGAAGCAACGAGAAAGCTGGCACCGGATAAGATAGACTGGACACCTGGAAGAATAACAGCTTTTGAACAAATCAAGACCAGTCTTACAGAAGATTCAGTATTGATCAGCCCGGATGACAAAAAAACATTCATCCTCCACACAGATGCCTCGGGGATAGGGATAAGTGCTGTCCTTAGCCAGGCCGGAGAAGATGAGACAGACAGACCAGTCGCTTACTACTCCAGAAAACTGAAGACAGCCGAGACCCGGTACACGGTCACTGAGCAAGAGTGTCTTGCTGTGGTAAGCATTTTCAGATTTACCTCAGCGGAGCCTTGTTTACAGTTGTCACGGACCACAGTAGTTTGAAGTACTTAGATCGAATGAAAGACGAGAATGGACGCCTGGCCCGATGGTCCTTGGCCAGCTGTCCCTCGAAGAACCAGGAGGGGATGTCACAGGGTGACCTGGATCTGTCTGAACTTACTAGTAGTCAATTAACACTTGTATTGTGTACTAATTAGTTATTACATACTGTAGCAAACCCATCGTGTTTCTGGCCTGGCACTGTCATATAAAAGGGGTCACCAGAGTTCAGACCTGTGGAGTTCATTGCAAATATAGCTAGTCACTCAGTACTTTGTCAGACATAACTGTATTTGAATTAATAACGCTTTAATACTAACAGTACAGTGATAGCTGGCTTTATAGCTATCTGGTGGCAGCATAAGTCTTGGTGGTTGCACAGGTGACCCCTTGACAGACTATCCCACTTTCAAACCTCTCTCTGTCGAGTGTGCCATAGCCTACAGTGGGTAGCCAGGATTTTGAGCCAGGGTGTGTGCTGAAGTAGCATCTTAACCTAAACATGCTCACTTTGTAGCTACACCCACTTGCAGCAATTACTATTACTTATGACAATGTTAGAGTGATAATGATGATGAGATGAGTTAGCAGTCAGTTTTAGTTAATCAGCAAGAATGTTTTTCATCTGAAGTCCCCTGGGATGGC